>OX451737.1:1463072988-1463757383 GCA_948472305.1 Vicia faba
TCTCTCTCTCTCTCTCTCTCTCTCTCTCTCTCTCTCTCATTTTTCCTCACAACCCTCTTTCCACCTTCTCTTTTGCAAAACCCTAATGTCCCCCTTCAACCATAACCGGCGGCGGCTCCATTCCTGAACTCATCCCCACCGCCAATTAAACCTCAGTACAACCCCCAAACCAAATCAAACAGAAATGAGCTAAGTTGTTCTTTACCCCTTTCGCGATTTCTGGCTTCCTGAGTTCCGATTTGGTCTTTAATCTTTTCCTCCTTCCTAGTTTTTGCAGATTTTAGCGTTGATTGGAGGTGATGTCTGATGGTGGTAAAGGCGAACAACGAGAAGCAACGACCCCGGTGATTAGGGTTTTCTGATCCAGAAACTCTAATCACCCCCTCTCTTTGTCTTCAATGGTGCAAAGGGTTTGCTCTTAGTTCTTTCTGATCTCCGGTATTCTTCTTGTTTCCTGTCAAGACTCGCCTTCTTCTTATTATATCAACAACCCTTTTCTGTTGGCCATCCTCCCCCTTCTGTAAACTCTCTTCTCTGTATTCATATCTTAGTCTTCTAGGGTTTTTAATTGCTATTATAGTTAGCACAAATTAAGGATATTAGATCAATTGGATTTTGGTGATACATTGATTTTGTATTTTATTCCGTTTGATACTCCTTGATACGTTGTAATTGCAAATATATATATATATATATATATATATATATATATATATATATATATATATATATATATATATATATATATATATATATATATATATATATATATATATATATATATATATATATATATATATATATATATATATATATATATATATATATATATATATATATATATATATATATATATATATATATATATATATATATATATATATATATATATATATGAGATTCAGTGTTCAGTAAATGATTTGATTTTGTAATCTTGGAGATTTTAGATTGTATTAGTAATTTCTGCATATTTTTCTTATTAGATTTGATTCGAATTTAGTTGTAATATATTTGATTCTGTTACACAAAAGTTGTTATGTAAAAAAACTGGGCTTTGATTAAAGTGCAGATTTTTTTGTGATTGAATGCGTATTCTGTAGATTTAGTTTTGTACAGAATCTGCTTAATGATACCAAAACCTTGCGCAATTCTCTCCTGATTTGAACAGTAGACATTTTTGGTTTAACTGGGCCCACAAGTGACTAATTATTTGGGCTTTACCAAATCCTACATTTCTCCATGCGAACTGGGCCTATCTTTGATTTAGCACAACTAATTCTTAACAATAAAGACTAAACGTCATTTGATATAATATTTACAAAAGCTTAAGAAAAATATTTTCCATTGAAATAACAAGATGTTTTTTTCTTTTAACAATAACTCTTTTCTTAAAACAAAGCAGCAATATTAAATTGACTAAAAATCTTAATGGGCTTGAATATCTTTTAAGGCAAGCAAATTTTGGAACCCAAAGTTACTGGTATAACGTCTTAGTTTTTTTCCTTTAAAGAGAATCTATTGTTTATTTATTTACAATAAACAATTTTCTTTAATAAAAAAATGGAATTTGTCAGCAATTATATTTTTCTTTATAATATGCCTTTATCTTCAATAATAAGACTAACGAGTCTTGCTAATGACACCTTTTTAAAAACCCTTTATCACATAATAGAGATGATTTACAACTCTTACTCAAGATCGAACTACTAATTTTGCTCTCAAATACCAGGTGGACTAGCTTAACGGCTGTTTAACTTCCCATTTCTCTTCTTAGTAACAAACGTTCAATAATTAAGAACTTAACAGTTGCTTGAATAATTAATTTTCGAATTGCATGGGCCATTGGCCAACATGCCTCGTGAACAGACTTATGAGTCTTTCCGATTTAGAAAGCCCCACTCTCCTAGATTAACATACACCCTCTAGCCAGATAAAGATGGACCATCAGATATTGTTGTACCGTCTTAAGTTAAATATTTATTCTATTTTAATCTTGAAAAATGGAATCATCGAAGTAGGACAAATTTGGGGTACGACACATGACATTCATAATTATCCACAAATTTACGTGTCAATTTGAGCTTGTTTTGAACATTACGAGCTTTGTCTTTTTTCACCATTGTTTCAATCAATTTAGTAAACTTAGGTTTTAGCTTTATGAGTCGGAAGCTTATGTCCTTTAGCTTGTATACATTGCTTAGCCCCCTTACTTTCCACAAGACTAACATGGATCCCCGTTTTGTCTTACTAGAGAGTCATCCAAATCTTCTAGTATTTCAAAACCATTTTCACATTGGACTACTTTTGGAGTATTTTATATAATTTTGTGCTTTCCATAATACTAACTTCCTTTTGAGTTCAGTATCCAGTTATTGTTGCCTTCCTCATGTCTAGTTGCAACGTAACCCAGAGGATAACTTTTAGCATCCTTGATAGGAGTACATGGGCTTTATGCTACCCTATCTGTAGAATTTTATGCATTTTGTTTAACAAGGACAGGATTTAGAACAAATTGTTTCTTAGGTTGCCACATTTTCTTCACTTTGTCTGCACCCTAATTACATCCAAACACCTACTGCCTATTATAACTTCTTATCCTCAATGTCTTTTCTAGTAAATTCAGTTGCCACTTTTTGAGTGACATTAAACACCAGAAAAATCCTTACATACGAGACATAAAGCTTATTTACCATACAATCATCTATTATAATTGGTTTTCCTATGGCCCACCCAATCTTGCTAAGGCTCTTAGAACCTTACATATGTAGACGCAATTGAGGAAATTTTATCCATATTAGAAGGCTTCTAAGCATGTCCTTATTCAGGTAAAATACTGGCTTCCATTCCCTTATTAATATGGGTATATTCATGATTGAATATGAGCCTCTTGACAATACTTCATCCATATCTCTATGTCACTTGAATTTAAGCAGGGAGTATCCATCTCCATGGTAATACATATCTGATAGGTTGACAAAATTCAACATTCTTGTTATATATTGTCTTACTGCATTCATACCCAGTTCTCCACCAAGAGCATACAAAATCAATGATGAATCTAAAAACTTTAGGTCATACTCAACATCTACTGCTTATATCTTAATTTTAATTTCACCATTTACCAAGGTTCTATGAACATAGTTTTGATACGGTGGGAGAGATGACTTAGAGTTTTACG
This sequence comes from Vicia faba, assembly GCA_948472305.1. Classification (NCBI taxonomy): domain Eukaryota; kingdom Viridiplantae; phylum Streptophyta; class Magnoliopsida; order Fabales; family Fabaceae; genus Vicia; species Vicia faba. The sequence goes on from OX451737.1 coordinate 1,463,076,167, forward strand.
TTTGTATTTGCAAATGTTGCGATTTAGCAAGATTCGCCACCGACTTTTCTTTTATCCAAAAGGAAAGGTGAAAAAGCACATGAAACACCTTTAGAGATTTTTTTCTTGAGTTCGGGGGGTAGATTATGAAAAGGGAAGGTATTAGCACCCTTTTCATCCATGGTTTTCCATGGGCTCTTAGTTACTTGCTAGATCACTTGCTTTTGTTTTAATGTACTTGTGGTGTGGTTTTTGAAAGTATTTTGAAAATGTAACTTTGTAATGATTCTCGTTTCTATAAGAATGCATACAAAGTGTTTGTTTCGAAAATAGTTCAAAGAGGTGTTTGTGAGATATGTTTTTGAAAGTGATTTTTAAAAAGGTGTTTTCTTTGTAAAGGTTCTCGTTTCTATAAGAACGCGTACAAAGTGTTGTCTTTTGAAAAATGTTTCCAAAATGAGAGTGTTGGTGTATGAAATGTTTTTGTTATGAGCAAGCGAGCAACTAGGGGCAAATCTACCTACTCAAAAGGTCTTAAATGTTCTTTTCCTCCTCCTTTAGATGTTGCTATCTTACCATTGATTTGGTAAGAAGCCCCATTGTTGGATGTGAAGGGACGGGCGCGGGTCATTGTATAACCATGATAGTAATGTTGTGAGATGACTTAGCATTTTTTCTTTAGGGACTAAGATCATTTCGAAAGGCAACTTTTGATAGCGTCATCGAGGGACTATGATATTGTATTTTTTATTTGTTCGTGCTAAGACATCACACATGCATAACATGGCCATTTTTTTGTAAGGAAACAAGTGGAATAACCCTAGGGGTGTGTTGTACCCCAAAATTTTCCCTCCCGTATTTCTTAACACACAGCAAGTGAGGTCCCCAAATTGCTCAAGGAAGTTCAAGAGTTGACCAGACAAACTCTCCTAAGGCAGTCTATCTCAAATTAGGGTTTTTATTTTTATCAAGATGTGTGGACCACAAAGGACTCAAATTCTCACCATTGTCCTAATATGTTCTCAAGATCATCCATGTGAAGTTTCAAGCCTTGCAGAGGAAGTTTGCTCAGTCAATTGCTCAACTGCCTGAAAATCAACTATGTTAGGTCAAAAGTCAACTGTGGCCCATATACAGTCAAACCTCAAGATTTTTGATCAACATCCTCATTTTGAAGCATTCTCCATCATTTGATCAAGGGTTGATCATTATTCCTCAAGGATTGCTCACAATTCATCAAAACCCAAAAGTTGATAAATTAGGGTTTTGTAGGAAAAATCAACTCAACTTTGACCAAGCATACCTTTCTCATACTTTATCAGAAATGACCCATCCAAATCTCATTTTGAAGAGGATGCAATTACCTACAATTCATCTTCACCTCCAAAGTTCAAAATATGCACTCAAAAAAAGATATGGATTTTGACATTATAGGTCATTTTGGAAAGTCAACAAAAACACCTTTTGGGTCAAAGCTTCATAAATGAACATGGAAGACTCAATTGAGATGAGACCAAAAGTTTTGCTTAGAGGACATCCTAAGATTTCTAAACAGTCAAAGAACACCTCTCTAGGGTCAAAATTGAGAGAGTTATGCATTGGCCAAGTTGACCATTTTTGCAAAATTGCCAAAAGTCAAATGTGCTCAAATTTTCATTTTTTACTAAATGGGCCTAACTTTTTATGTTTGCACCTCACTTATAATGTGGTACACGACTCAAATACTTACCCACCAATTATTTGCTCCATTTTTCAATTTATTTTGATTTTTAATTGATTTAAAAGTGAATTAAATCAAATAAATGATGAAAATTATCAATGATTTGATTTGATTGTTTTTTTGACAGGTTAGCAACCAAGATATGATGAGCTTGCAAGATCAATTTGAATAAATGGCAATTGGTACAAAAAGAGCATGATTAGGCCAAATTTAGAAAGATATCATATGGATAAAGAATCAAATCAAATATCATCAAAGCTTAAAGATTGGATCTGTTTTCAACCCTAATTCATTGAGGGATATATAATGAACAAAAACAAAGCAAGAGAAAGAGGTTACAGTCGTGGAAAAGAGAGAACCAAACTTCAAAATTTCAAAGAAAAGTGGTGATTCAATTTCCATCCTAGGGGCCAATCCAAGCCATTCTAACATTACCAATAGACTCCTGGACATTTCCAGAAGGGATCTCAATCAATTGCAAGCATTTTCACGTCCGGAATCGTAAGTTACAGACGCCACGGTTCGCCATAAAACTTGACTTCGATTTCATTGATTTACGCATCATTAGCATATTTGAATTATATATTCTTGTTCATCATTGAGTTTGCAAGCTATTGGTATTATTTAATTGTGTTTTCAGTACAGGAATCATGATATGACATTGTTAGGGTTTCTTGGCTCGTTTTAGGGGTTTGCAATATAGGAAAAACTAGGTCTGGATTCTGGTACCATGATACTCGTGAGGATGAGACATGTTGATTGGTACCCTCACTTGTCATTTATCTTGCTTGTAGACAATTTTTGAGATGCACAGGTCTGTACCTACAACAAGGTGTCCGTAGGTAAAAGTGTCCTAGGCTAAAACAACGGAGAGAGGAAGAAGAAGCTTGCGTGGCACAACATCATTGGCTCATTCAAACTGACGTGCGTTTTTCTTTTTGTTTTGACCACTAATGCATGTTTTCTTATATTATTCTTTGTTCTCATTATAATTACAACTAAGCATCACAGCTCAGTTGGCAGCATGGTATTGGGAGCGAGCATAAGGGCCTGGGTTCGATCCCCAGGTCCCAACCTTTGTTTCATATTATTTTTCATCAGGTGATCAGGCGTGTTGCTTAGCATGACGTCCACCATAGGCCATCCAGATCCAACCATCAAACACATCTCCAGCCAAGATCCAGTGTGCCATCATTGGAGGATCACCATACACCTCAAGCCAACCTATGCATTAGATCAAGCAAAGTCAAAAGGGCTTGGATTTGTTTGGGCCTAGAATTTCAACTTCATACCCCACAATTGCTAACAATCAGGCCCACTTCTTTTTCTTTTTCTTATCTTTTAATTCTTAAATATTTCTTTTAATTATTTTAACTAACAAATTAATCTTTTTTAAAAAAAATCATAAAATCAAGACTTCATAAAAAAAATTAGAATTAGTTTTTTTTATTATTATCAAAATTAATTTAATTTAGCTTAACTTAGGGCAGTTTTAACATTTTTTTATAATTAAAACTAATTAGTAAATTAGGTTTAAACTCTTGATTTAATTCTTTTATTTTTTCTCAAATAAATAAAATACAAAAATAGGTTTTTAGATTGAATTAATTTATTTTTCTTAAATTAAAATCAATTAGAATTAGGATTTTCTTTTTAATTTAATGATTTCTTTATTTTCTTAAATAACAAAACATAACAAAACATCTTTTTTTTAATCAATCGCAAATAGGTTTAGTCAACGGTCAAAACCCTAGTCGTTTCGTATTTGATTCATCGCGCGCTTATTATTTATTTTGACAATATTTTTGTAACAGTTCATGGTTTGTAATAGTTTAATTTAGGGCTTTATTTACTGTTAAATTCCAAGGTTTCTTGGCTATGTAATTAATCCCCCTCCCCGAAGCCTTGTAATAGCGTAGATTTACTTTCTCGCATTTTTAATTCCCGCAAATATTTAACTGTTTAGATGTATGCTAATAGGTTTGTGTTGTACCCCAAAATTTTCCCTCCCATATTCTTCAAAGTTTGCCAAGAATCATCTGCAAATGGTTCAAAAGATTGTACAAGGATTAGACAGTCAAACACCTCCTAAGCCAGTCAAAATTAGGGTTTTGTTTCTTACAAGGAATTTGAGGTTTTCAATGGTCCAATCAAGTCCCATAGGCCCATACACATTCTCAAGCACCTATATGCCAAGTCTCAAGACTCACAGGGTCAAATTGCACAGTCAATAGCTCCATTTGCTTCACAGTCAACTGCAGGGGTAAAATGGTCATTTGGAAGTCAAAAGTAAGAATTTTTGGTCAACATCTTATTTTGAGCTCACAATCATCATTTGATCAAGTCTTGATCATGATTCCTCAAGCATGGCTCAAAATCATCAAGATGCAAAAGTTACTATTTTTGGACAGTAGAAAAGTCAATTGTACCTTGACCAAGGCATAACTTTTTCATGGTTCATCAGAAAAATCCCATCAAATGCTCATTTTGAAGGGGATGACATTTCCTACAATTCATCTTCACATTCCAAGTCCAAGAAATGCTCTCACAAAAAGTTATTAATTTCTACATTATAGGTCAATTTCAAAAGTCAACAAAAATGTACTTTAAGTCAAAGACCATAACATGAGATTGGTATATCCAAATGACATGGGACCAAAGGCATTGGTTAGAGGACTTCAATACCTTTCCAAAATGTCCAAGAACATGTTCATATGATCAAAATTGAGCAAGATATGCATTGGAGAAGTTGGGAAAATTTCATGAATTTGCAAAAGTCAACTATCCTTAAAACTTCAATTTTTGACAAAAGGGCCCACTTTCTTCCACTTCATTCAGCCTTGTCATGCCACACACGTGTCCCATGCTTAATTTCAAGATCAAACATTTATTTTTCCATTTTATTTAATTTTTATTGATTTAATTCATTCTAAATCTATAATAATTCAAATAAAATCTAAAAATCAATGGAATAGTATCTTGGTGGTTTATACGACTTTCATATATCACATGCCAACTAATCAAAATCGTGTATTGGCTTTTTGTGCATAAAATCTTAGATTTGAACCAAATATGGAAAGGTCTTCAATGGTGGTCAACCAAATCTCAAAACTTCAATACACAAAGATACAAGCCCATATTTTGACCTAGACTGCTTGCCTTATACATATACAAGTAACCTAAACCTAATTCACGACCTAGACATTGCTAAAACGGCCAAAGCAAAACTGAAAAATTGTTGGAAAAGTGAGAGATCAAGAACAACATTGCAGGCGTTTTCAGACCAAAAGGAGCACGTAGCCTTCTTCCTTGCCGTCCACTGAAGCTAACGCGACCATTACCACGTCCAAAGACCACCTATACACCGCTGTAAGTTCTCACAAACTCGCCCCTGAACACTAAATCGAAACCTTCAATTCTTGCACTTTTTCTCAAAAGCATTGGCATATTTGTGTTCCTTGTTTGATTTCTAACCTAATGGCATTATTCAATTTCGTTTTTAGGCCTTATATGATGATACCCGCGTCTAGGGTTTGTTTGTGTTGTTTTTAGGCATTTTGTTTCCAGGTACAATTAGAACAAATCATGAGCATGGATGAACTCAGGAGACATGGACGATCATAACCATGGTTTTGGAATGAGTTTTTGAAGCCTAGGGACAATTCTAGGAAAGACCTACGGAGTTTCCTGCGGATAGAAATCCGCAGGTAAAAAACCAGTGACCAAGGAAAAAGACGCTGACGCGTCTCCCTCTCATTCGTTCTTTTAAAAAATCGCGCGTTTGTTTTTTTGTTTCAGGCATATTTGTTGAGTTACTAATATATTAATTGCTATTTGGTATAATATCAATTAGAGCAATTGGTGTAGTGGCAAGGGCGAACAGGCATTGAGCGATGGGACCTGGGTTCGATTCCCAGGTCCACCCAATATTTGTTTCATATTTTTCACCATGTATTCATATGCAGGCTTTCTAACGTGTTCTACCATGCGCCCCAAGCATCAGCCTGCCATGTGGCCACAATCCCCAATCCAATGGTCAAAAGATGAAGATCATGATGCTCATGAGTCAATGCGTTTCTGGACAATTCAGGAAAGTCAACAAAGGCTTGAGCTTAGTGGGCCAAATTGCTAATTAACCTCCATCTGGGCCCAGCACCCCCCTGGTTCTATTATTCTTTTTTTCTTTTATATTTTTAATTGCTATTTAATTATTATAATTATTATTATTATTTAATTTAACTCTTAAATTATTATTTTCATAACAAATTCAGAAAATTAAAATGTAAATATTTTTATTATTATTATTTATTATTTTCACTATTAATTATTATTTTGTAAATAAATTCTAATTAATTAGTTTAGTTGTTTAATTAGGTTAATTTCAATCTTTTTCATAATAACTAAAACAAACTTAGAATTAGGGTTTTTCTTTTGACACTTTTAATTTCTTTTATTTTATTTTCATTAAAACTTAAAAAAACATAAAAAATACTTTTTCTTTTAAATAATTAATTAATTAGTGAATTAGGCTTAATATTTAATTAATTGCAAAAAGGCCAAATTTCTTTCTTTTCTCAATAAGGGTCAAAACCCTAAGGACGTCCCCGATTAAATTTCTATTCGCGCTTTATTATTTTGGTTATATTTATGTAACTGTCTCCGAGAATGTTATAGATAATTAGGGCTTTTATCACTTTCTTTTATTTTCTCGCAATTTATTTTCCAAAGGGTTATGTTTTTGGCGATGTAAATACCCGACGCCTTGTAATAGCGTAGATTCAATTTTCCGCAATTTATTTTCCGCAAATATTAACTGTTAATTATGCATGCAAGACTTGCTTGAAAAATAAAATCAATCCGTAGCTCACAATGATGCATGTTCAAAGATAATTTAAACTGAAACAACACACATGCACATGCCACTCCTAGGGTACGCCTCACTTGGTTGCCTCAAGGTGGTCATCCAGTATAGGGTGTTTTAGAGGTCGCCCTCCTGTCTAAAGATCCTGTTGCCTCGAAACGGTTGCCTCGGATAAAAAGGATCTAGGACATTAGGGTTACCGCTAAGACGTCCTACTATTGCTTTGGTGACCACACATGTCCCTATAATCGAATTGACCCGAATAACTCCAACGACGGTGCTACCTACTTCTCAATAGTGGGATAGCACTGTCTAAAGGACATTTACACAGCTTAATTCCTTAGAGTAGGTAGATTTCTCCTGAGTACTTGCTCTTTCAAAAACAAAAACAACTTTTCACACCTACACTTTTCTGACAAAAGTTTTCAAACAAACACTTCATACACTCTTAAGGACTGATACAAGAGTTACCTAGAAGTTTTCAAAACGAAACTTTTTCAAAACCCACAAACACAAGAAAAGCAAAAATCTTTTGAAAACATAGTGAGCAAGTACCTAAGAGCCCGTGGATAACCACGGATAGAAAGGGTGCTAACACCTTCTCTTTCTATAATCTACCTCCCGAACCGAGAAACATCTCGAAAAGGAATTTTGTTGTGCTTTTGTCCTTTCCATGTTGGAGAACATAAAAGACGGTGGCGACTCTTGCTTACCGTGACATTTCGCGAACCATCTTTAAAACAGTCAGTTCTATTTCCACCGATCACAGAACTGGCGACTCTGCTGGGGAGACTTTAAAGGTGAGGTGTACCTTAGGATTAGACCACTCTTACGTTTTCAATTGCTTGCTTTGTTTGCTCTAATATTGTGGGTTTGCCTTGGAGTTTCATAGATCCTAACCCAAATCTGGGGAATACCTTTTAGAAGTAGCAACAAACTGTGAGGGAACTGTGCGGGGTATACCGACACGGTTGAAGCAGTTGCTACGTTGATGTGGCACTTTGGTGAGTACCGGTAACCCTTGAGTCAAGTCAAGGAGAGTACGGGGCCGCCGCGTGGTGTCGTGAAGCATCAACTGACCTTAGGAACCTTACTTGACCATCCTGGCCTCTTTAGGGGTAGTGAGATGACCGACTTTGGTGCAGTCCGAAGTTAGTAGATACTCGATACTACACTCATTGAGGGTTGTTTTCTTGGAATATTTTGATCGCCAGTTCAGTGGCTAAATCAAAACGATGAACACAGAAAACAACCCAATGATATTGAGCTCCTTAGAACCCGGTTACTTTTGATAGGACAGGTTTTGAGCTCACCAACTTCAAGAGGGTAGTACCCCAAACTTCATGCTGGCCTAAACTCTAAGGGCTGTCTGGTGTGACTTTTGTGCCTTATCATGTTTACTTTTTGTGAATACCTGTGGTGTGTCCTTATCATAACATCATAACATCATAAAGCATCATATGCATTCACTAACCACTTCAAGGGTTCGAATCTTCATCTTTGTTCTTGTTTTGTAGGACATGGAGACTATCCGCAGGAAAACAATTCAGGTCAACCTTGTAAGGATCCCTCCTCAGCTTAAGGAGCTTACATCCAGGATTCCTGAGAACTCTTCCTTCAGTGAAAGGCATGGTAGACTCATCAGCTTGGTCAACACCAACATTGAAGAGGATATGATGAAAGTGTTGTTCTAGTTCTTTGACCCCTTGCACCACTGTTTTACTTCCCCGGATTATCAATTGGTGCCTACTTTGGAAGAGTTTTCTCAGCTTCTGAAGGTTCCCATTCTCAGTCAACTACCCTACAACGGTACGGAAAGGGAACCAAAACTTGAAGAGGTTGCTAAAGCATTACGTCTGCAACCATCTGATATCAAGGGGCATTGGGAAGTCAGAAGTGGTATCAAAGGATTCTTGGCAAAATTCCTGTTTGAGAAGGCACAAGAATGTTGGAATTCCCTTGACCTATAAGCCTTTGAAGAAGTTGTGGCACTCCTTGTCTATGGGTTGGTGTTGTTCCCGAATCCGGATCAGCTTATAGATATAAATGCTGTCAAGATTTTCATGTCCAGGAATCCCATACCTACGTTGCTTGGGGACATCCTCCACTCATGTTACACTCGAACCATGAGAAAAAGAGGTGTTCTCATGTGCTGCACTCCTCTCCTGGCAAGGTGGTTTATTTCGCACCTTCCACAATCAGTTTTGAAGAACGAGCGGGGTTTGAGATGGTCACAACGATTAATGACTCTTACACATGCTGATATACATTGGTGTTCTCGGTCCAGAGAAAATGTCACTATCATTGATCGTTGCGGAGAATTTCCTAATGTTCCTTTACTTGGAATCAGAGGAGGTATTACTTACAACCCCTGTCTGGCTTTGAGACAGTTTGGATATGCTCGGAGGGACGGCCCTCATGACATGTTGATTCCTGACATAGTTTTTGACTTCGACAATGATACGCAAGGACTTCGCCAAAGGTTTATCAAAGCTTGGAGGATGCCTAACAAGGTTGATAGTAAGACACTGGGGCACAAGAATTCCATCCCCCTTGAGCCTTACCTCAAGTGGGTACGAGCCCGTTCCCAGAAGCTTGTGATGCCATATCCTCATGTTCTCCCCGTGATCAAAGAACCAGTTTTGGAAGGAGAGGTCCCGTATACCATTCAACATCCTGACATGCCAACATCTTGGGAGGAAATGCAAAAGAGCTGGATCCAACTCAAGGAAGAGCGAAATTCTCTTGAAACCAGTCTACATGCCAGTGAGAAGAAGGTCTTGAAGCTCACCCGCCTACTGCACGAGGAAAAGACTCTCAACACTTACATCACTCCAAAGAGGATGCGCAATGTCTTTTGGGATTAAGTATTTTGTAATATTTCGCCCATGAGGCATTGATGTACTGAACAAATTATTTCTTAATATAATGTGTGTTCCTTTTTTGTCTACAACGAATTTGAACTTTCGAACCCTTGAATGCATTGCATAAATAAAATACCATGCATCATATGTATAACAGGTACCCTTTTTCTACAGCTTGCTTAATCTTCTTCGCTGTTTATTTCAGCAATCATCATGTCTTCCGAGCCTACTTCTGAACAAGCTATCAAGGCCCTCCAGGCCCAGAACGCCCAGTTCCAAGAGCTGGTCATGAGCTTAGCCCAGGGACAACAGGAATTGAAGACTCTGCTTTTGAAAAAGAAGAAGAGGAGGACTGTGCTGTTCAATACCGGACACAGATATGGGAATACACTGCAGAACGAGGCTGATCTGGCTACTTCCTCTGTAGGGAAGGATAGTCCCCAAGGGGGAAGGGTTCCTAGTCTTGTGGTCTCCGACAACGAGACAGATTACAATGATGAACAGTACCCTCCTGCTGAGGACAGGTACAAATAGCTGGAGGACCGTCTAAGCGCTATGGAGATCCAACATGTGCCCGGGTTAAACTTTGGAGACCTAGGCTTATCTTCTGGGGTGGTGATCCCACACAAGTTCAAGGCGCCCGCCTTTGCAAAATATGACGGAGCTTTCTGTCCTAAGATGCATCTCAGGTCATATGTAAGGAAGATCCAACCTTACACTGCAGACAAGATCCTATGGATCCATTTCTTCCAGGATAGTCTTTCAGGGACTCAACTCGAATGGTTCTATCAGCTGGATGGAGCCAGTATTCGTAACTGGGAGGACTTGGATACTGCATTTTATAAGCAGTATCAGTACAATTCCGACCTCGCTCCTACGCGTACCCAACTCCAGGGTATGTCGCTAGGGACGGGTGAAGGATTCAAGGAGTATGCGCAAAAGTGGAGAGACCTGGCTGGAAGGGTGCAGCCACCTTTGACTGACTGTGAACTGGTGGACATGTTCTTGGGGACCCTGTCTGGTCCATTCTTCAACCATCTGATTGGGAATTCTTCTGCTGGGTTTACAGATCTGATCTTGACTGGTGAGAGGATAGAAGCTGGTATCAAGTCTGGGAAGATACAGAAAGGTTCCTCCTCGAGTACTGAAAAGAAGCCCTTCAAGAAAGAATCTAGTGCTGTGTATGGTCCCAGAAGACAAAATAAACCGGAGCGCCGCCAAGCTGTCAACACGGTGGTAATTTCAAAGCCTGCTGCTGCTCCTCAGCAATACAACCAGCCAAGGGGTGAGAGACCTAAAAGACAGTACACTCGGCTCAGTATGACCCTGTCTCAGATATTGCCACAACTACTGTCAACCAATCTGGTAACTGTCAAAGAAGCTCCAAAGGTGGTGAACACAACATCTCCAAAGTACAATCCCAATGCCCGCTGCGCTTATCACTCTGACAGCCCGGGGCATACTACGGATGATTGTTGGGCTCTGAGGAATAAGGTTCAGGACCTTATTGATGCTAAATAAATACAGTTCGAGGCGCCCGAAAGGCCCAACGTTGTGACTGCTCCCATGCCCCAGCATGGAGTGAATGCGGTGGAAGAAGACCTGTATGTAGCCTCTGTGGATGATATTGGTACTCCGTTGTTGACTGTCAAGAGGAACCTGTTGCTAGCCGGTTTATTTCCGGGATGTGGTAAAGGTTGCCTTCTATGTTCTGTTTCACCTGCTGGTTGTCCTTTGTTGAAGTCAGGCGTCCAAAACCTGATGGATAACAAAGAGATCTTGTTCGAGAAGATTGTTGTTCCTGCTATCCCTACTGAAGAAGTGTCCATTGTTACTATTTTTAACAACCCTCCTAAGGCTCCCTCAAAGAAGCCTGTCAAAATCATGTCTACTCAGAAGATTTCTCCTATAATCATTACAGTTCCGGGGCCCATCCCCTATACATCTGACAAAGCTGTCCCGTGGCACTATGGGGTAGATGCTTATGTGCTTGGAATTAAACAAGAGTTCGATACTAGTACCGGCGTCACCAACATCACCGGGCCTGCTAAAGTCACTCGTAGTGGTAGACTGTTCTCACCAGATATTGCACCACCAGCTATTCAGAGACCTCTTGTCATTACACCTGCAAGTGTGCCCACTTCCCTTCCTGACCAAGTTCTTATTTCTACCCCTGCTGCCGAGTCATCTGACGCTCGGGGCAAAGGGATTGCTACTGATGTGCCTGCCCAGACAGAGGCACCAAAGACAACCACTGTTGAAGCTTCCCGGCAAGATATGGAAGATATTTTTAAGATTATCAAGAAGAGTGATTTCAATGTAGTTGAGCAGCTGGGGCACACCCCATCAAAGATTTCTATGCTATCACTGTTGTTGTGTTCAGAGGCCCATGCCAAGGCCTTGATTACCTTCCTGAAGACGGCCCACGTGCCCCAAGAGACATCTGCTGATCAATTTACCGAGTGTGTGTCCAACTTAACTGCTGATAATGGTTTGGGATTCTCCGGCGCTGATCTGACTGCTAAAGGGAAGAACCATAACGATGCCCTGCATGTCTCCATTGAATGCAGGGGCACTACTCTTGCCCATGTGCTGGTTGACACTGGTTCCTCGTTGAACGTATTACCCAAGAAAGCTCTAGACAGGCTGGACTGTGAGGGTTTAGAGCTCAAGCCAAGTAACATTGTTGTTCGGGCCTTTGACGGGTCCAAAAGGATGGTATATGGTGAAGTTGACATTCCAATCAGGGTTGGTTCTCAGATCTTTGATTCAACATTCTATGTGATGGAAATCCGACCGTCCTACTCTTGTTTGCTGGGTCGTCCTTGGATCCACAAGGTTGGAGCTGTGACCTCCACATTACATAAGAAGCTGAAATACCCGGTCAGAGGGAAGATTGTGATAGTTCAGGGGGAGGAGGAATATATGGTCAGCCACCTAAACTCGTTCCGGTACATAGAAATGGATGGGGAATTCATTGAGACCCCCTTTCAACACTTTGAAGAGGTTCCTGTAACACTGGCAGCAGCAGAAACTGTGATCGAAGATTCTCCTTTGAAGATGGCTTCCTTAAAGGATGCCCGGGCTGTTATTGAGAAGGGTGAGTGTGCAAACTGGGGCCGACTTCCTGATTTCACTCCGAAGACTGATAAATTTGGTTTGGGTTTCACTGCAGAAGCTCAAAGGGATGTTCGTAAGGCAAGGATTGGAAGACCTCCTGTGTTCATCACCAACCCGGGAGTGAATGCTATTGAAGACGACGTGGAGGAATCCGAATTCGACAGCTGGATCTACCCAACAACCAACGGTGGACCGAACAACTAGACTGCGAAAGACTTCACACCTATTACTTTTGTCACTCAGTAATGAACTCCTTTGTTTTGAATTTGTAACAGACAATAATTTGTGGAACTTTATAGCCCGGTGTCTTACCCGGGGCACCGTGGCTTCATTTGTGAGGGCTTTTGTGTGTCATTTTCATATATCATTAATAAAAGCATTGGACGTTTTTTGCATTTCAAATCTTGCGCTCCTTTTCTTTCTTTATTATATATTGCAAAACAACTATATTTACACACACTCACTTATACAGGTTCCAATCCACTCTGGATCTCACTGGTAACGACGCTGCTACTGCCAGTTATGACTTCGAAAATCCGATCAACTTAGCCGAAGACGAAGGTGAAGATGATTGCGAATTGTCTGGTGAGCTTGCAAGACTATTACTCTAGGAAGAGAGGGTCATTCAGCCACATGAAGAGCTAGTGGAAACGGTAAATCTGGGTACTGAGACAGACAAAAAGGAAGTCAAGATTGGTGCCAATCTAGAGCTCAGTGTGAAACAAAGGTTGATTCAGATGCTGCATGACTATGTGGAAATCTTTGCTTGGTCCTACGAGGACATGCCTGGTTTGGATACTGACATTGTGGTTCATCACTTGCCTACCAAGGAAGAATGCCCTCCGGTAAAATAGAAGGTCCGCCGTATGCGCCCAGAGTTGTCCGAGAAAATCAAAGCTGAGGTTATGAAACAATTTGATACCGGTTTTCTAGCAGTGACTTCTTACCCTCAGTAGGTTGCCAACGTGGTTCCAGTTCTGAAGAAAGATGGTAAGGTCAGAATGTGTGTTGACTACAGGGATTTGAACAGGGCGATCCCCAAGGATGACTTCCCTCTGCCTCACATTGACGTTCTGGTTGACAACACCGCTCATCATAAGGTATTCTCCTTCATGGATGGGTTCTCAGGTTATAATCAAATCAAGATGGCTCCTGAAGACATGGAGAAGACCACTTTTGTTACTCAGTGGGGCACCTTTTGCTACAAGGTCATGCCTTTTGGGTTGAAAAATGCTGGGGCAACCTACCAACGTGCCATGGTTGCTTTGTTTCATGACATGATCCGTCATGAGATTGAAGTATATGTCGACGACATGATTGCAAGGTCCCAAACTGAAGAGGAACACCTTGACCACCTACAGAAGCTGTTTGACCGTCTGAAGTTGTACAAGCTGAGGTTGAACCCGAACAAGTGCACCTTCGGGGTGAGGTCTGGAAAACTACTAGGTTTCGTCGTGAGCGACAAGGGTATTCAAGTGGACCCTGCCAAAGTGAAACCCATACAAGAGATGCCAGTTCCTAAGACAAAGAAAGAAGTCAGAGGCTTTCTAGGACGTCTGAACTACATTGCCCGATTCATCTCACATCTAACTGCTACCTGTGAACCAATCTTCAAGCTGCTAAAGAAAGATCAAGTAGTACGTTGGAATGATGAATGTCAGGCCGCTTTCGAAAGAATCAAAGAGTATCTCCAAGAGCCACCCAAACCTTATTCCTTACAAGGAGTATGTATTAACGTTGATCCCCTATTTCGAGGAGATAACTTTTGAACACTTCCCAAGAGAGGAGAATCAGTTGGCGGACGCGCTGGCTACGATGTCTTCTATGTTCAAAGTCAATGGGACAACGAGGCTCCCCGGATCATTATCTGGAAATTGGATGAACCTGCACATTGCTGTGATCTTGAGGTTGAAGAGGTAACTGAAAAACCTTGGTATCATGAAGTGAAGAGGTATCTGGAAGCCCAAGAATACCCCGAGGGTGCATCCGTTAACGACAAGAAGTTTCTGAGAAGGTTCGCGGTAAAATTCTTCCTCAACAATGGAATTCTCTACAAGCAAAACCATGATTCAACCTTACTGCGTTGTGTGGATAAGACTGAAGCAGAAAGGATCATGGTAGAGCTGCATGAAGGTACCTTCGGAACGCATTCCAGTGGACATACCATGGCAAAGAAAATCCTTCGGGCAGGATATTACTGGTCCACAATGGAAGCTGACTGTTACCAACATTCTCGGACATGTCATAAATGCCAGATCTATGCTGACAAGGTGCACATTCCTCCAGTTCCCTTGAACGTCTTGACAGCACCTTGGCCTTTTGCAATGTGGGGCATTGATATGATCGGCGAGATCAGACCTATGGCGTCTAACGGGCATCCCTTCATCCTGGTAGCGATTGATTACTTTAGGAAGTGGGTTGAAGCAGCCTCCTATGCTACCGTAACCAAGAACGTCGTGGCACGGTTCATTCGGCATAACCTGATCTGTCGATACGGTGTACCTGAGAGGATCATTACGGATAATGGTACCAATCTTAATAACAATATGATCACTGAGCTCTGCGAGCAATTCAAGATACATCACCACAACTCTTCTCCTTACCGGCCGAAGATGAATGGGGCTGTAGAAGCAGCTAACAAGAATATCAAGAAGATTGTGCAGAAGATGACAATGACTTACAAAGATTGGCACGAGATGTTACCGTTTGCTCTTCATGGGTACCGTACCTCAGCAAGAACGTCAACAGGGGCAACACCCTTTTCCTTGGTCTATGGCATGGAGGCAGTCTTGCCTATTGAAGTCCAGATACCCTCTCTCCGGATAATGAAGGACGCAGGTTTGAGCGAAGATGACTGGATCCAGACTCGGCTTGATCAATTAAACCTGATTGACGAAAAGAGACTCACTGCTATTTGTCATGGTCAGACGTACCAAAAACGGATGATCAAGGCTTTTAACAAGAAAGTCAGACGCCAAGAGTATCAAGTTGGGGACCTGGTAATCAAGCACATCATCCTACCTCAAGGTGATCCCAGGGGCAAATGGACCCCTACGTACGAAGGGCCATTTGTGGTTAAGAATATCTTCTCAGGAGGAGCAATGATTCTAACTACCATGGATGGTGACGACCTTCCTCACCCCGCCAATGCAGACATAGTAAAAAAATACTACGCATGATTAAAGACCCGCTAGGTTGACACACCTAGGTAAAAATAAGGGCTTCCCGGCGAACCAAAAGGGTTCGGGCAAATATAAGGGATGAAATGGAAAAACTGTACACCCGGCAAGTCGAAAACCTGAAAAGGCGGCTTGGGCAAAAATGGGTATCCCGATGGAATGAAACCCGAAAGGGCGGTCCAGGCAAAAATTAGGGATAAGCGTAATACTATGTCTCATTGGATCACCCTGCATCCAGACCTCAGACGACATCGATCAGTCAACTTTATCTTCAACTAAGCAGCAAAGTGATGAGACGCTTGAAGACATAGAGGCGATAGCAGAGTTGGAACCCAGTGGGATTGTTCACATAGCTGTTTTGTTTTCCTTTTTCACTAAATTTTATAAACTCTCTTGTTCGGAGGCGTTCTCTTACTAGGACGTCAGCCTCTTGTATACAAAACGCCTATTTTACAGGCAAATTTCAAAATCAATACAAGCTCATTTTTCAGACAAATTGCCAACTTTTTCCCTTATCTGTTTTGTCTTGCAAAGAACGTCCAATGTTCATTTTTGATATATGAATTTGACATTAATTGCTGATCATAAATATTTGCATATGAAACAAAGGACTAATTACGGGTGACATCAGAAACAGGGGCAATAAGAATTGTCTAAACGATCTAGTTGCTCTGTCCGCCAAGGTACTAAGGTAAGTTCAGCTGAAGAATGTAACCAGGATACCTTCACTCCCCGCAGGTTAAGACAAGATTCAGCCACGCTCTCCCCAAGCAGAGTTGATCTCCCAATCAGCCCCGAAAAGGCACAGTATCTCCAGCAAGTCAGCAATACTCTCCCCCCAAGCAGAGTTGGCCTACTGTCAGCCTCAAAGAAGTTGGGTATCCCCAGAAGATCTCAATATTCCCTAGCGGAGTATACGGATGTTCCTAAGCAAGCATCCCCGACAGTCATAATATTCCTCGACAGAAATATAAGATTGTTCCCCGGTGGAATACCAGACACCCCAGTGGAGCCATTTCCCCGGTGCAGTCCAAAATTTCCCCAGGAGAGTTGAATCATCTCCCCAGTAGATTCTGGAAGCTTATCCCCAGTAGAGTCTGGAAACTGGTCCCCTGCAGAGTACCAATGTATCTCTCCCCGACCATGTTCAGAGGTTATCCCCCACCAGAGCCTATAACTGGGTTATCCTCAACAAATTAACAACGGATAGATCATCCTCGGCGAAGTTATTCCTATCCCCAACGGAGTTCATCAAATCCCTCAACAGAGCTTATCAACGGTATCCCCAGCAGAGTTATCGTTAAATTCTCAGTGAAGAATCTCTTCCCCACAGAGTAACTCCCCGCAGAATAATCTCTTCGCCAGGTTTATTCCCCAACGGAGTCATCTTCTCCTACCGGTTTATTCTTGCAATCATCATCCCCAGCGGAAACGAAGAACTCTACTCTTCCACATCAGCCCAGGATTTAACTTCCCGGCATTCGTCAAGGATTTATTTTCCCAGACGAAAATACATTCATAAACATATCACATCTCATACCTCCTGCTTACATACATGATAAAATGCATACGACACGATCTCATGTATTTTTGAGAACATCATGACATCATGCATTTCATACATCATGACATTGCATACAACTAATGTTTGCCTTTTCAGGAAAAGGTCAATCAAAAGATATTACCATCAACTTTCGCAGTTCCAGATTCGATACTTGTATCTAGCCAGGGCATATCTGTGGGCGACTAATTCCAGATTCGATACCTGTATCTAGCCAGGGCATATCTGTGAGCGATTGATTGTAGATTCGATACCTGTATCTAGCCAGGGCATATCTGCATGAAGAGTTTGAAGTTCAGGATTCGATACCTGTATCTAGCCAGGGCATATCTGTGAGCGATTGATTGTAGATTCGATACCTGTATCTAGCCAGGGCATATTTGCATGAAGAGTTTGAAGTTCCGGATTCGATACCTGTATCTAGCCAGAGCATATCTGTGAGCGATTGATTGTAGATTTGATACCTGTATCTAGCCAGGGCATATCTGCATGAAGAGTTTGAAGTTCCAGATTTGATACCTGTATCTAGCCAGGGCATATCTGTGAGCGATTGATTATAGATTCGATACCTGTATCTAGCCAGGGCATATCTGCATGAAGAGTTTGAAGTTCCAGATTCGATACATGTATCTAGCCAGGGCATATCTGTGAGCGATTGATTGTAGATTCGATACCTGTATCTAGCCAGGGCATATCTGCATGAAGAGTTTGAAGTTCCAGATTCGATACATGTATCTAGCCAGGGCATATCTGTGAGCGATTGATTGTAGATTCGATACCTGTATCTAGCCAGGGCATATCTGCATGAAGAGTTTGATGTTCTAGATTCGATACATGTATCTAGCCAGGGCATATCTGTGAGCGATTGATTGTAGATTCGATACCTGTATCTAGCCAGGGCATATCTGCATGAAGAGTTTGAAGTTCCAGATTTGATACCTGTATCTAGCCAGGGCATATCTGTGAGCGATTGATTGTAGATTCGATACCTGTATCTAGTCAGGGCATATCTGCATGAAGAGTTTGAAGTTCCAGATTTGATACTTGTATCTAGACAGGGCATATTTGTGAGCGATTGATTGTAGATTCGATACCTGTATCTAGCCAGGGCATATCTGCATGAAGAGTTTGAAGATCAACACCTGTAACAGGCCAGGAAATTATCTTACTTTCTCAGGTACGCAAGTTCTCGCTAAGGAATCTCTTACGCGATCAACATCTCCAAATGGCATCCATAAGCCCATTCCCGACAAAATTCTGTCACACTTCCAGATGGCATCTATAAGCCCATCCTCCCATCCATGATCTTTCCAAATGGCATCTATAAGCCCATTCCCGACATCACATTGCTGATACCATACTATGCGAGTGCAAATTTCTGGGCACTCTAGTGTTCAATCATCTTCCCCCTTCGGATCACGAAAGGCACGCAAGCCAATCTACATCCTCAGGTCTAAGAAGATTTAACAGGGGCAACTGTTGTACCCCAAAATTTTCCCTCCCATATTCTTCAAAGTTTGCCAAGAATCATCTGAAAATGGTTCAAAAGATTGTACAAGGATTAGACAGTCAAACACCTCCTAAGCCAGTCAAAATTAGGGTTTTGTTTCTTACAAGGAATTTGGGGTTTTCAATGGTCCAATCAAGTCCCATAGGCCCATACACATTCTCAAGCACCTATATGCCAAGTCTCAAGACTCACAGGGTCAAATTGCACAGTCAATAGCTCCATTTGCTTCACAGTCAACTACAGGGGTAAAATGGTCATTTGGCAGTCAAAAGTCAGAATTTTTGGTCAACATCTTATTTTGAGCTCACAATCATCATTTGATCAAGTCCTGATCATGATTCCTCAAGCATGGCTCAAAATCATCAAGATGCAAAAGTTACTATTTTTGGACAGTAGAAAAGTCAACTGTACCTTGACCAAGGCATAACTTTTTCATGGTTCATCAGAAAAATCCCATCTAATGCTCATTTTGAAGGGGATGACATTTCCTACAATTCATCTTCACATTCCAAGTCCAAGAAATGCTCTCACAAAAAGTTATCAATTTCTACATTATAGGTCAATTTCAAAAGTCAACAAAAATGCACTTTAAGTCAAAGACCATAACTTGAGATTGGTAAATCCAAATGACATGGGACCAAAGGCATTGGTTAGAGGACTTCAAGACCTTTCCAAAATGTCCAAGAACATGTTCATATGATCAAAATTGAGCAAGATATGCATTGGAGAAGTTGGGAAATTTTCATGAATTTGCAAAAGTCAACTATCCTTAAAACTTCAATTTTTGACAAAAGGGCCCACTTTCTTCCACTTCATTCAGCCTTGTCATGCCACACACGTGTCCCATGCTTAATTTCAAGATCAAACATTTATTTTTCCATTTTATTTAATTTTTATTGATTTAATTCATTCTAAATCTATAATAATTCAAATAAAATCTTAAAATCAATGGAATAGTATCTTGGTGGTTTATACAGCTTTCATATATCACATGCCAACTAATCAAAATCGTGTATTGGCTTTTTGTGCATAAAATCTTAGATTTGAACCAAATATGGAAAGGTCTTCAATGGTGGTCAACCAAATCTCAAAACTTCAATACACAAAGATACAAGCCCATATTTTGACCTAGACTGCTTGCCTTATACATATACAAGTAACCTAAACCTAATTCACGACCTAGACATTGCTAAAACGGCCAAAGCAAAACTGAAAAATTGTTGGAAAAGTGAGAGATCAAGAACAGCATTGCAGGCGTTTTCATACCAAAAGGAGCACGTAGCCTTCTTCCTTGCCGTCCACTGAAGCTAACGCGACCATTACCACGTCCAAAGTCCACCTATACAGCGCTGTAAGTTCTCACAAACTCGCCCCTGAACACTAAATCGAAACCTTCAATTCTTGAACTTTTTCTCAAAAGCATTGGCATATTTGTGTTCCTTGTTTGATTTCTAACCTAATGGCATTATTCAATTTCAGTTTTAGGCCTTATATGATGATACCCGCGTCTAGGGTTTGTTTGTGTTGTTTTTAGGCATTTTGTTTCCAGGTACAATTAGAACAAATCAGGAGCATGGATGAACTCAGGAGACATGGACGATCATAACCATGGTTTTGGAATGAGTTTTTGAAGCCTAGGGACAATTCTAGGAAAGACCTACGGAGTTTCCTGCGGATAGAAATCCGCAGGTAAAAAACCAGTGACCAAGGAAGAAGACGCTGACGCGTCTCCCTCTTATTCGTTCTTTTAAAAAATCGCGCGTTTGTTTTTTTGTTTCAGGCATATTTGTTGAGTTACTAATATATTAATTGCTATTTGGTATAATATCAATTAGAGCAATTGGTGTAGTGGCAAGGGCGAACAGGCATTGAGCGATGGGACCTGGGTTCGATTCCCAGGTCCACCCAATATTTGTTTCATATTTTTCATCATGTATTCATATGCAGGCTTTCTAACATGTTCTACCATGCGCCCCAAGCATCAGCCTGCCATGTGGCCACAATCCCCAATCCAATGGTCAAAAGATGAAGATCATGATGCTCATGAGTCAATGCGTTTCTGGACAATTCAGGAAAGTCAACAAAGGCTTGAGCTTAGTGGGCTAAATTGTTAATTAACCTCCATCTGGGCCCAGCACCCCCCTGGTTCTATTATTCTTTTTTTCTTTTATATTTTTAATTGCTATTTAATTATTATAACTATTATTATTATTATTTAATTTAACTCATAAATTATTATTTTCATAACAAATTCAGAAAATTAAAATTTAAATATTTTTATTATTATTATTTATTATTTTCACTATTAATTATTATTTTGTAAATAAATTCTAATTAATTAGTTTAGTTGTTTAATTAGGTTAATTTCAATCTTTTTCATAATAACTAAAGCAAACTTAGAATTAGGGTTTTTCTTTTGACACTTTTAATTTCTTTTATTTTATTTTCATTAAAACTTAAAAAAACATAAAAAATACTTTTTCTTTTAAATAATTAATTAATTAGTGAATTAGGCTTAATATTTAATTAATTGCAAAAAGGCCAAATTTCTTTCTTTTCTCAAAAAGGGTCAAAACCCTAAGGACGTCCCCGATTAAATTTCTATTTGCGCTTTATTATTTTGGTTATATTTATGTAACTGTCTCCGAGAATGTAATAGATAATTAGGGCTTTTATCGCTTTCTTTTATTTTCTCGCAATTTATTTTCCAAAAGGTTATGTTTTTGGCTATGTAAATACCCGACGCCTTATAATAGTGTAGATTCAATTTTCCGCAATTTATTTTCCGCAAATTATTAACTATTAATTATGCATGCAAGACTTGCTTGAAAAATAATTTAAACTGAAACAACACACATGCACATGCCACTCCTAGGGTACGCCTCACTTGGTTGCCTCGAGGTGGTCATCAAGTATATGGTGTTTTAGAGGTCGCCCTCCTGTCTAAAGATCTTGTTGCCTCGAAACGGTTGCCTCGGATAAAAAGGATCTAGGACATTAGGGTTACCGCTAAGACGTCCTATTATTGCTTTGGTGACCACACATGTCCCTATAATCGAATTGACCCGAATAACTCCAACGACGGTGCTACCTACTTCTCAATAGTGGGATAGCACTGTCTAAAGGACATTTACACAGCTTAATTCCTTAGAGTAGGTAGATTTCTGCTGGGTACTTGCTCTTTCAAAAACAAAAACAACTTTTCGCACCTACACTTTTCTGACAAAAGTTTTCAAACAAACACTTCATACACTCTTGAGGACTGATACAAGAGTTACCTAGAAGTTTTCAAAACGAAACTTTTTCAAAACCCACAAACACAAGAAAAGCAAAAATCTTTTGAAAACATAGTGAGCAAGTACCTAAGAGCACGTGGATAACCACAGATAGAAAGGGTGCTAACACCTTCCCTTTCTATAATCTACCTCCCGAACCGAGAAACATCTCGAAAAGGAATTTTGATGTGCTTTTGTCCTTTCCATGTTGGAGAACATAAAAGACGGTGGCGACTCTTGCTTACCGCGACATTTCGCGAACCAGCTTTAAAACAGTCAATTCTATTTCCACCGATCACAATTTGTATGGCCAGAATGCATGATAAAATTAAAACGGTTAGAAAACCCTAATGTGCAAAGATAAATAACTGAAAACAAATCACTCGCACATATCACTCTTAGGGTATGCTCTCACTTCGGTTGACTTCGATAAATGATCATTAAGCATAGGGTGTTTGATACGGTGGGAGAACTGACTTGAGGTTTTGCGTTTGTATTCGCAAATGTTTCGGTTTAGCAAGAGTCGCCATTGACATTTTTATTTTATCCAAAGGAAAGGTCAAAAAGCACAGGAAAGACCTTTGAGATGTTTTCTTGGGTTCGGGGGGTAGATTATGAAAAGGGAAGGTGCAAGCACCCTTTTCATCCATGGCTATCCATGGTCTCTTAGTTACTTGTTTAGATCACTTGCTTTTGCTTTTCAATTGTTTGAAATGGTGCTTTGTGTGTGGTTTTGAAAATGTTTTGAAAAGAGGCCATCGTTGTGGCAACCTTTGTAATGATTCTTGTTTGAATATATACAAATGTGTTTGTCTTTTGAAAAGATATTTCAATGTTTGAATGTTTGTTTTTTGGGAAATGTTTTGAAATTGTATTGTGAGGTGTGTTTGAAAATAGCAAGGATGTTTTTGTAAGCTTTGATCAAGTAACTAAGAGTTGTCTACCCTATTTTACTCAAAGATCTTTCCTATACGTTTTTAACCCTTTTGACAGTGTTGTTTTACCATTGCATTTGGTAAACAACTTTGTATTAGGATGTTAAACGGGACAGGCGCGGGTCATCGTATTGACCATGATAGCAATTGTGCTAAGTATCTTTAGCAAATTTTTGAGGGACTAGATCATTTTGGATAGGCAACCAAGATAGCGTCATCGAGGGACTATGATCTTTTGTTTTGTTTTTGTTTTGACAAGATACTCAACATTCATAACATGGCCATTTTAAAGGCAACAAGTGGATGAAACCCTGGGGGTGCATGTGTGCATTGTGTTGTCAATTTATATGCTTTTTTGTCTTTGTATTAGTCAAGCTATTTGTTTTTGATTTTGGACATTTGCATACAAACCATAATCTCTAACATGGCATGTTGAAAGCAATAAATTGTGGGAATTAAAAGTCTAAGTTATTACAAAAGTATCCGGGAATGGGGTACAATTATTTCAAATGGGGATGAGTCTCACAAGAATAACAATGTCCAAATATTACAACCAAATCGAATTGTCGTGATTCAATACAAAGTTATAACAAATTATGAAATCAATAAATTATGGAATGCATATATTTATTAAAAAAAAGAGATAAATAAAATCTATTCTAAAAGATTAAAAATTATTATTATTCTTTTTTGTATTTTTATTATGTTTAAAAGGAAAAAGTTTTAAAGAAAGAAAATTCAATTAAATAAAATCTCCATTATTTTGTACTTTTATTAATCAATAAAAAGAGTTTAAAGAAAGAAAAATAATTAAATAAAATCTTTATTATTTTTGGTGTTTTCTTGTTAAATGTAAGAAAAAATAATAAAAAGAAAAATGATTAAAACTAATTAAGAAAAATAAAATTTATTTTACAAAAATGAAACTTTAATATCTTACTAGTATATTTTTAACAAGAGAAATAAAAAGATAAATTAAAAAAAGGAAAATTAACTAAAATGTTAATTTATATAAAAAGAAAAATGTTGAGTTTGTTATGAATTTTATTAAAAAAAGGTGAATTAAAACAAAATGAAAATGGGCTTTAGGGTTTGTGTTGGGCCCAAATAAAAATGACAAAAACCAAGAAATTGGGGGGTGATGAGCCAGAAAGCGTGTATGGGCTTATGGTTAGGAGGCGGACAGTTCCAACGCTCAAATTTGCAATGTTTTGATTTTTTGGAAAATTAGGGTTTGTGAACAATTAGGGTTAGGGGTGCGCTCTCACAGCGGCGCCGTTTGTATTCGTCTTTTCTTCATCTTTCGCAGCCTCACTCAAATCGCTCTGATCTTCCCCTCATCTAAGGTTGTCGGAGCACCCTCACTTCTCACATCCTCTTAATGATCAATGGCTCTGTTCTGAAACGGTATGGTTCATTCTCTTTAGCATTTTAGTTGTTTACGTTTTGCTCATGTTTCTTTGTAACTAACCTACTTTGATATGCTTGAGACGTAGGAATTGTTATAAGAGAGATAAAGCTATACCTGTGGGATTTTCTCTGTGATGAAAGAGAATGGTGAGGCTTGAGGGAGGTGACGGTGCTTCCTTGGTGGCCGGAGGAGTGAAGTGGAAGAAATGATGAAGAACGCGTGGGCTTTGGTAACTTCTCCTTTTGTCCCTTTTGAACCTTGAATGGTGATGCTTGCTGCTTTCGTTATTTCTTTCCTCTCTCTTGCCTTTGAATGATGATAGCGTTGAATGCTTCTAAAACTCTTTGTTGGTTTGGATTTGTTGATATTTTTTGGTTGATGATGATTGTTCTGAAACTTTTGGTTGTTATTGCTTCTCTGAAACTTTGATGATGATTTGTTGCTTTTTGTTGAAGGTTTGTTTGAATAATCTTCTGACGGAAAGTCTGAACTGGATCTACGACATCAAAATCTGTAAGTGAATCAGAATAAATTGTTGAGATATTTATCTGAAACAACAATACCCGGAATATCTTCCACTGGAATAAGAATCAGGGAGATCTTAGTGTCGATCTGATTGAACCAGAGAAGGTCTTGGATTAAATTTGACTCAACCGGATGATGAAGGAATCTTTGACGACTTCTACTCCAAAAGGTGATGAAGGAATCTTTGACGACTGCTACTCCAAAACGTGATGAAGGGATCTTTGACGACTGCTACTCCAAAAGGTAATGAAGGAATCTTTGACGACTACTACTCCAAAGGGTGATGAAGGAATCTTTGACGACTGCTACTCCAAAAGGTAATGAAGGAATCTTTGATGACTGCTACTCTAAAAGGTAATGAAGGAATCTTTGACGACTGCTACTCCAAAAGGTAATGAAGGAATCTTTGACGACTGTTACTCTAAAAGGTAATGAAGGAATCTTTGACGACTGCTACTCTAAAAGGTGATGAAGGAATCTTGGACGATTACTACTCCAAAAGGTAATGAACCTTTACCTGCCGATCAATCTGCATATGTTAAGAATGTTTTTTGAAATTTAATTTTGTTTTGGAGAATAAATCCTTGACAAGTGTTGGGGAAATAAACCCATGACCGCTGGTCTGCTAGAGAGGTGATGAACTTCTCGAGGATTCTTGAATTTCTTTTCAGAAGGATTTTGGAGAGATTCGTCATTGCCCCTAGTATCAAATGTTTGTGGCACTGCCAGGAAATTTGGACTATACGTAACCCTTTGATGAGATTTACGTTTAATTCCCCAAGTGATGGAGATGGAGACTTGCCCCAGGTTACTCTGCAATTTAGAGATTTCTAGAAATCTTGACTGGACTGCCCCAGGTTAACTGGACTTTGAGAGATTTCTTGAAATCTTGACTGGATTGCCCCAGGTTTATTGGACAATGCCATGTTATGTCCCCTTTTGTTAATAGGATATTTTTTGTTTACAACGGAAGTGTCATCCCTCTTGAAGTGATTTTGTTCACTGAGAGAGCTTTCGTTCATCGGAACATTCACTGTGTGAATTTCTTCACTGTCAAACAAATAGCCATATGCAAACAACAATATTCAAATAATGCAAAGTTTATGATTGTCTTGAAATTTTGAAAAATGTGTTTTTTAGCAGAAAACTTTCTAAAAGAAATAATCAACTCAAGATTTAGAGCAAAGCCTTACAGGAGTCAGGATACCTTTTGTAACAGTATGCTTTCGAACTAACCCATGCTTCAATTAGGAAATTTGAAGGGTTGTAACGTGGCTTGGTTAACGATTTAAGAAACAAAGGATAAAGGCTCAAAGTATATTTGTACCCACCCGCTCTTCGTGATGTTCTTCAATCCTAAACTTAGTTAATCGTGCGTTTGAACTCCAAATGAGTCTGGAACGACGTTTCGGTGATGGTTCACACAAGTTGAATTTTGTTGGAAGGCAGTCATGTTGTTGAGGATTTGTAGTGACCTCGTTCTTCCCCTTTTTTTCGTTATCCCTAATTTTTGCCTGACTGTTCCTGTTTTTGAGATTACAGTCAGCGGGATGCCCCCGTTTTTTTCTTTAAGTCTCCTTGGTAGGTTTCGACTTAGTGGGCTTTTCTTTTCGCGAGATAATGACTGCCTAGGTAATGGGGAACTATCATTGTCTTTTGATCTGAGAGGAATGTTTTTGATGTCATTCATTTTATTACAAGATGAGAGTTCGCGACTTCAACGCGCATTTGAATTAACTGAGAGACTACCCTGCCCCAGGTTTTGATTAAAGGTTTCAATTTGTGTTAAAACAGAAAACTTCTACTTCTTTGGCTCGAAGGGGTTGACTAGGGATTATCTTCCTTATAACTCCAGTGTTTAGGATTTGAAAGAAACGCTTGTACATCATCAGCAAGGTCTGTCCAAAAGCATACTGTTATGAGATTATGGCATTGTTTTCGTCATCCTCCCTCTAAAGGCTTATAAATTTTTGCAAGAGTTAAATGTCATAGAGAAATTAGAAAGCATAGTTCAAGTATAGTGAAAACGAATGGATGACTTCAAGACAAACATATGCAATGCATTAATGAAACAGAGTTTGACATTAACAGATAATTGTTTGAATAACAAAAGAAATTACAACTTGAAAATTCAAATGAAACAAAAGCCTCTTAGTTCGAACTTGTCATTTCAGGTGGAGAACCCTCAGTGGAAGATTTTCATCTGGCCATCCTGTGTGAATTCCAGCACTCCTCTGTCAATCAAGTCTTGAGTCTTGTTTTTCAAAGCCCAACAGTCATTTATATCATGCCCAGGACTATTGGAGTGGTATGCACATAATGCATTGGGATGATAGCTAGGAGCAGAGGTATTGAGATTCTAAAGAGGATCCCTTAATACAGTCAGCTTGACCTCCAACAAGTGTTGCAGTACTTGTGATAACGACATGTTAATTTCAGGGAAGTGCCTTCCAGATGTATTTTGCTTACGCCAATTACCCTGTTGATGTTGGCGAGGTTGTTGTTGGGCTTGTGACCCTGAAGCAAACTAGGGAGGTTTTCCCTCGGCTTCTTGTCTCAAGGGAGGATAAATGATGACTTGATCCTCAACCCCAGTTGTTTGCCTCACTTGGTTACTTCTATCCCGATGCAGTTTGTTGATGAGGACCCTTAGTTCTTCTTATCCTTGTGCCATGTTTTGGATGAGAGCCATCTGGCCCACCAGTTGTCCCATCATTTAGATTTTCATTGTTGCCATCTCAATCTGTAGCCCTTCCAACTGATCATTCCTGATGCCCCCTAGATTCCCTAGGACCATGCCCCTTGTGAGGAGAGCTTTCACTTCTTCCTACCCCTTGGACAAGTTCAAGAACATCTCTTGAAGTTGAGCATTTTGAGCCTGGATATCTTTGACAGTCCTCTCTAGAGCCATCTCTACTGAAATAAATAGTAGGAAAATAAGGAGACCTGAAAAGGGGGAAACCTGTTATGATACGATGCATTATCTGTGGATGCATGTTTTCAAGGATCTCGCGGGGTAAACACAAGAAAATGTTAGAGGTTGAACTTCAATCAACATCTTTGATTGGAGAACTTTGTATCGGTGGATGTCTTTCCACGAGAATCAAGCTTACCATGTCAAGTGGGTCATAGCCCTTGACTTAAGTTGTTGTACTTGATCTTTGACGGAGTTTATTTAGAGGAAAATGAATCCTCTTGACCTTCGGTAGACGTCTGGTTCAACGTGACCCTGCATCAAAGACCCTCGAGATCCTTGAAATGGTTATTGAAAATGCTATGGTATGATGTTTATGATGTTATGTACAGATATGCAAAAGTAAGCAAGTGTATATACAAATAATCACATTCACACAAAGTAGACAAGACCTTAGGTTTAGGCTTGCATGGAGTTCATAGGTAAGTACCCTCTTGAAGTTGGTTGGCTCAACCTGTCCTATAAATAGTAACCGGGTTTTAAGGAGCTCAATATCACCGGATTATTTTCTGTGTTCATTGTTTCAGTTTATCCACTTAACTGGCGACTGAAATATTCCAAGAAAATAACCCTCAATGAGTGTAGTATCGAGTATCTACCAACTTCGGACTGCACCAAAGCCGATCATCTCACTACCCCTAATAAGGCCAAGATGGTCAAGTAAGATTCTATAGTCAGTTGATGCTTCACGACACCACGCGGCGGCCCCATACTCTCCTTGATTCAACTCAAGGGTTACCGGTACCAACTAAAGTGTCACATCAACGTAGCCACTGCTTCAACCATGTCGGTATACCTCGCACAATTCCCTCACAGTTTATTGCTACATACCTAAGAGGTTCCCCCAAATCCGGGTGTAGGATTTCAAACAAACCCCAACAAGGAACCAAAAAGTAAAGCATACAAGTCAAATAAGATAAGCATGTAAAGGTGATCTAAAACCCTAAGGTAACCCCACTTTTAAATTGATTCCCCAGCAGAGTCGCCAGTTCTGTGATACGGTGGGAGAACTGACTTGAGGTTTTGCGTTTGTATTCGCAAATGTTTCAGTTTAGCACGAGTTGCCACCGACTTTTTATTTTATCCAAAGGAAAGGTCAAAAAGCACAGGAAACACTACAAGAAAATTGGCAGATTGCGACAGGTATTTTTGAGATGTTTTCTTGGGTTCAGGGGGTAGATTATGAAAAGGGAAGGTGCAAGCACCCTTTTCATCCATGGTTATCCATGGGATCTTAGTTACTTGTTTAGATCACTTGCTTTTGCTTTTCAATTGTTTGAAATGGTGCTTTGTGTGTGGTTTTGAAAACGTTTTGAAAAGAGGCCATCGTTGGGGCAACCTTTGTAATGATTCTTGTTTGAATATATACAAAGGTGTTTTTTTTTTGAAAATATATTTCAATGTTTGAATGTTTGTTTTTTGGGAAATGTTTTGAAATTGTGTTGTGAGGTGTGTTTGAAAATAGCAAGGATATTTTTGTAAGCTTTGATCAAGTAACTAAGAGTTGTCTACCCTATTTTACTCAAAGATCTTTCCTATACATTTTTAACCCTTTTGACAATGTTGTTTTACCATTTTATTTGGTAAACAACCTTGTATTAGGATGTTAAATGGGACATGCACGGGTCATCGTATTGACCATGATAACAATTGTGCTAAGTATCTTTAGCAAATTTTTGAGGGACTAGATCATTTTGGATAGGCAAACAAGATAGCGTCATCGAGGGACTATGATCTTTTGTTTTGTTTTTGTTTTGCCAAGATACTCAACATGCATAACATGGCCCTAGGGGTGCATGTGTGCATTGTGTTGTCAATTTACATGTTTTTTTTGTCTTTGTATTAGTCAAGCTATTTGTTTTTGATTTTGGACATTTGCATACAAACCCTAATCTCTAATATGGCATGTTGAAAGCTATAAATTGCGGGAATTAAAAGTCTAAGTTATTACAAAAGTATCCGGAAATGGGGTACAATTATTTCAAATGGGGATGAGTCTCACAAGAATAACAATGTCCAAATATTACAACCAAATCGATTTGTCATGATTCAATACAAAGTTATAACGAATTATGAAATCAATAAATTTTGGAATGCATATATTTATTAAAAAAAAGAGATAAATAAAATCTATTCTAAAAGATTAAAAATTATTATTATTCTTTTTTGTATTTTTATTATGTTTAAAAGGAAAAAGTTTTAAAGAAAGAAAATTCAAGTAAATAAAATCTCCATTATTTTGTACTTTTATTAATCAATAAAAAGAGTTTAAAGAAAGCAAAATAATTAAATAAAATCTTTATTATTTTTGGTGTTTTCTTGTTAAATGTAAGAAAAAATAATAAAAAGAAAAATGATTAAAACTAATTAAGAAAAATCAAATTTATTTTACAAAAATGAAACTTTAATATCTTACTAGTATATTTTTAACAAGTGAAATAAAAAGATAAATTAAAAAAAAGGAAAATTAACTAAAATGTTAATTTATATAAAAGAAAAGTATTGAGTTTGTTAAGAATTTTATTAAAAAAAGGTGAATTAAAACAAAATGAAAATGGGCTTTAGGGTTTGTGTTGGGCCCAAATAAAAATGACAAAAACCAAGAAATTGGGGGGTGATGAGCCAGAAAGCGTGTATGGGCTTATGGTTAGGAGGCGGACAGGCGCAACGCTCAAATTTGCAATGTTTTGATTTTTTGGAAAATTAGGGTTTGTGAACAATTAGTGTTAGGGGTGCGCTCTCACAGCGGCGCCGTTTGTATTCGTCTTCTCTGCATCTTTCTCAGCCTCACTCAAATCGCTCTGATCTTCCCCCCATCTAAGGTTGCCGGAGCACCCTCACTTCTCACATCCTCTCAATAATCAGTGGCTCTATTCTAAAACGGTATGGTTTGTTCTCTTTAGCATTTTCGTTGTTTATGTTTTGCCCATGTTTCTTTGTTACTAACCTACTTTGATATGCTTGAGACGTAGGAATTGTTATGAGAGAGATAAAGCTATACCTGTGGGATTTTCTCTTTGATGAAAGAGAATGGTGAGGCTTGAGGGAGGTGACAATGCTTCCTTGGTGGCCGGAGGAGTGAAGTGGAAGAAATGATGAAGAACGCGTGGGCTTTGGTAACTTCTCCTTTTGTCCCTTTTGAACCTTGAATGGTGATGTTTGCTGCTTTCGTTATTTCTTTCCTCTCTCTTGCCTTTGAATGATGATAGCGTTGAATGCTTCTAAAACTATTTGTTGGTTTGGATTTGTTGATATTTTTTGGTTGATGATGATTGTTCTGAAACTTTTGGTTGTTATTGCTTCTCTGAAACTTTGATGATGATTTGTTGCTTTTTGTTGAAGGTTTGTTTGAAAACTCTTCTGACTTTGATTTGTTGGTTTTGCTGATGATGATTTCGCCTCTGAAACTGATTGTTGGTAGTTGTTGTTGGATGATTGCAGATTTGAAACCCTCTTTCATCTCTCTTGAACTTGAGTGTTGATGATGATAATTGTTCTGAAACCTTGTTACCTCTTTCCTCTCTCTTGAACCATGATGATGCTAGTGTTGAATGCTATGTCTGAAACTTTCTTGGTATGTTAGTTGATGATGATAGCTCTGAAACCTTTGATTGTTGTTTTGCTGAACTTGAATGTTGATGAGATTTATGCTTTGTTGTGCAGTTTTGACTGGCTTGTTACAGTCTTGTTCTAACAGTCTTAGATATTTTGCAGCTTGTTGTCCTTTTTCAGTTTACAGGCTTTTGAAGTTTGTAAGATGTTTTTGACTTTGTTAACAGTTGGGAGGCATTATGCAGGTTATGCTGTTTGGTAGTGCAGTTTGGTTCTGCAGGTTCGGGTGTTAACAGGTTTTTGTGATTTCTGTTTGATAACAGGTTTGGGTGTTCAGGTTGTCTGCTTGAACTTGCAGTTTTGCTTGTTTTGCAGTTTGAGTAGTTTGGCAGGCTTTACAATTTGGCAAGCTTTTGCAATTTTGCAATAGTTATACAGGTTGTGGTTTGTTTGCTCACAGGGTTTGGGTTGTTGTTTGAGTTTTACAACAGGTTGGGGATTTTGGTTTGATAGCAGGTTTTTCTGTTTGGCAAGCTTGCTTCTATTTTGGAATTGGTTAGCAGGCTGGTTCTTTTTGAAACTGTTAACAGGTTTTGATACTTGTTTAGGTTTTGAAACTGTTAACAGGTTTTTGAAGTTTTTTTTTTACCGCCCTGCTCTCCCTGAAACTTCTTGCTGTTTGATGTAGTTATATCCTCTTTGCTTTTTGTTTTGCAACTTGTGATATATTTTTTGCCAAACTGTACAATCTCCAAAAGGTGATATCTTTTCTCTCTTTCTCTCTCAATGACAAAGCAATTTTTTTGCTTTTCCACTTTTTTTCTGAAAAGTTTGCCTATTTCCTTGAAAATGATGAAAAAGCTATGACAAGCCTTTTGCTTGTTATTTGGTTTACCTCATGCATTTTACTTTTGCCTGCTATTCTGCTGCATTTGTACTTTTGGCCTGCTATTTTGCTGCATTTGTACTTGCTGCATTGGTTCAGTTTGGTTTGTTGCAATACTTGTATCCAGTTTGCCTTGCCATGTGATGCATTTTGCTTGACAGTTTGCCTTGTGCTTTAGTACAGTTTAACGCCTGTTTGCCTTAGTTGATGCAATGTTTTGCCATGCTGTTTGGTTTGCCATGCATCCAGTTTGCTTTTGTAACTTGCTGCAATGTTTGGTTTATGTTTGCATTTGTTGTTTTGCATTTGAAACTGTCTTGTTTTGTAATGCAGTTTGGCGCCTTGTTGCATTTGAATAAATTTGCTTTGTTTGCATTCTTCTTTTTGCATTTTTTATTTTTCTCTTTGTGAACCAAGAAGAGAAATCTTCTTGTGATTTGCAAAGAGGAAAATAAAAATGTGATGAACAATAGCACTCTGATTCCAAACGGCAAACTTTAATGATGAAAAATTTTCTTTCTTTTTTGTTTGAAAATTCTATTTAATTAACTGTACTAATCCTCTTTTCTTTGTTTTTTCTTTCATGTGAGCACAACTTGGGTGATGACAAAGCAGAGGAAGTAGAATACTTTATGGCGAGCGTGGGAGCACTGGAAGTTTAGGCTTAGACTTTTCCTTAGATAGATTTTCCATTAATTGTAATAATTTATTTTTTTCAAGTACTATAAGTTGTAAAACCTACAGTATTCAAATAATAAATTATTTTTGTATCGACATTTGAAAAATCCTTGTGAGGCAATCTGATATCCAATAAAATCTTCTACTGTCCAATATCTTGCAATTCTTTCTTTGTATCTTCACTTAATCCTTTAAGTTTCTTAGATCAAAATAATTGAAATTGCATTCCAACAATTCTAATACAGATAACTTAAACTTTAAGTAATCCAATAACTTTGTAGTCTCGTAACCTTGCAACAGCATTCCAATCAAAATACGCACTGGGTATTCCAATAAACAAGCAAACATTTCATTCCATTAACAAGCAAACGTCTTAACAGACGCACATTATCTGGTTAACTTGGGTCAGACAAAAACTGAATATTCCAAATGACAGTCTCAGCTCCCATTTCT
The DNA here is from genome assembly GCA_948472305.1 of Vicia faba. NCBI lineage: Eukaryota > Viridiplantae > Streptophyta > Magnoliopsida > Fabales > Fabaceae > Vicia > Vicia faba. The sequence goes on from OX451737.1 coordinate 1,463,109,650, forward strand.
TGTCCCAGATAAATAGGCCTTGAGAACAACCAGTAATCTTTCAGTAAGCTTAAAAAAGCGTGAAAACATATGAAAGTTAATTGAATTTCTGAGAATTCAGTTTCTTCTGAGAAATGTGAGAAAAACCCTAATTCTTGATCTATTGCCAAAGAAAAATCTGTCTGATCGATTCCTGAGCCAAGTCTTTGAAAATATGAGAAAAACCCTAGGGTTGTGATTTCTTGTGAAAAAAGGGAGGGCAAATTTTGGGGTACAACAGCTGCCCCTGTTCAATCTTCTTGAACCTGAAGAGTTAGATTGGCGAGTTTGCCGTTTGCGACTCGAAGGTAAAAGATGATTGGACACTATAGTGCCCATAAATTTGCACTCGTCAAAGCATAGTTTGAGGGAATGGGCTTAAAGATGCCATTTGGAGATGTGACAGAATCTTGTCGGAGATGGGCTTAAAGATGCCATCCAAGAATGTTTATTGAATTGTATGTTGTAAGTCGAAAGAATGAGTATCAGAAAGGTATCCATGTCTGGAACGTCTCTGAGCTGGGGGGTCTGAATAAGCAATAGATTAGCATCCGTGTTTGGAGCATCCGTAAACTATTTTCATGAGCTGAATCTTGAACAAGCGATAGATTAGCATCCGTGTCTGGAAGCATCCGTAAACTGTTTTCATGATCTTTTAATTTGAATAAGCAATCGATTAGCATCCGTGTCTGGAAGCATCCGTAAACTGTTTTCATGAGCTGAATCTGAACAAGCGATAAATTAACATCTGTGTCTGGAAGCATCTGTAAACTGTTTTCATGATCCTGAATCTGAAGCTTGTTAATCTTATCCTGAAAAGGGTAAAATATTAGCTGAAACACAAAGTTATGTTGCATGAAATGTATGATGCAATATATGTGTTTTATAAATGTTTATGATATATGAAAGCAATGTATGTGCATATATGCTGATTGGATGTCTTGCTGAGGAAGATAAATTCTGGATAGCTGGAGATAATAAATTCTTTGACTGCTGTCAGGGAAAATAAATCCTGGATCACTGTTGAAGAGTATGTGTATCTTCAAGCTTTTCTTAGAATACTTCTACCGGGGATTCCTGTTTTGTTGTCTGAGGAGAACTCCGCTGGGGGATTGAGAATGATAATCTTCATTCTGCTAGGGGAATTTGTGCTGAGGAGTCAAGAACAAGAATCTTCGATCTACAGGGGATTAAAAACTCTGACAAATTTATGCTGAGAGTAAAGAAAGCTCTGGCAACTTCGCTGGAGAATCGAATATGAGAATCTTGATTTTGTTGGGGAGTAAAAACTCTGTGGGGAATAGCTATACTGTTGGGGAGTAGCTATCCTACTGGAGAGTAAGCTTAGGACTCTGGGGAAAAGCTTATTCCTGTTCGGAAGAAGTTCAATAGTTTAGGTTGTATACCACTTTGAGAATGAGAATCTTCATTCTGTCGGGAATATCAAGAACTCGGGTTATATGCCACTTGGTGAATGAGAATCTTCATTCAGGTGTTTGGGTCAGGAGGTTGGATGTATGCCAATCTACTGGGGAAATAAGAATGAGAATCTTCATTCAGGCGTTTGGGTCAGGAGGTTGGATGTATGCCAATCTACTGGGGTTTCAAGAATTAGAATATTCATTCTGTTAACTGTATCAGGAGCTTGGGAGTATGCCAATCTTCTGAGGTTTTAAGGATGAGAATCTTCATTCTGTTAACGGTATCAGGAGCTTGGGAGTATGCCAATCTTCTGAGGTTTTAAGGATGAGAATCTTCATTCTGTTAACGGTATCAGGAGCTTGGGAGTATGCCAATCTTCTGAGGTTTTAAGGATGAGAATCTTCATTCTGTTAACGGTATCAGGAGCTTGGGAGTATGCCAATCTTCTGAGGTTTTAAGGATGAGAATCTTCATTCTGTTAATGGTATCAGGAGCTTGGGAGTATGCCAATCTTTTGAGGTTTCAAGGATGAAAATCTTTATTCTGTTAACGGTATCAGGAGCTTGGGAGTATGCCAATCTTCAGAGGTTTCAAAAATGAGAATCTTCAATCTGTTAACGGTTAACTGTTATCCGGTTGATCTCCAGGCTTCACAGTGTTTTGTATTGCTATCTGGTCAACGTCCAGGCTTCATGATACTTTACTTCTTATTTGGTCAACTTCCAGTCTTCAGAAGGAAATCAAATGTTTATCTGGTCGCCTCCGGTTTTCCCTTTGATTTTGGGGCCTACTAATATCCGGTTGAATTTAGGCTTCAAAGTAATTGGCCGAGTAAACTGTTATTTGGTCAACATCCAAGTTTCAAAGTATACTTTACTGTTATCTGGTCAACATCCAGGTTTCACAGTGTTGTATTGCTATGTGGTCAACATCCAGGTTTCACAATACCTTACTTCCTATCTGGTCAATGTCCAGTCTTCAGAAGGATTTGCAGGGGATTCAACTATTTTCTGGTCGATCTCCGGGCTTCAGTATAATCAAGGTATTATCTGGTCGAATCCAGGCTTTAAGATAACTTGATGGGGAATTGGAGAAACCGAATGATTTCCACTGTGGTTTGATAGTTTCGGCTCCATTGGGGATTTTAATGACATGCTGATTTGATGGTGTTATGGAAATGGGTTTAAAGATACCATTCAAAAGTGATTGTTGACGGAAAGTCTGAACTAGATCTACGACAGCAAAATCTGGAAGTGAATCAGAATAAATCGTTGAGAGATTTATCTGAAACAACAATACCCAGAATATCTTCCATTGGAATAAGAATCAGGGAGATCTTAGTGTCGATCTGACTGAACCAGAGAAGGTCTTGGATTAACTTTGACTCAACCGAATGATGAAGGAATCTTTGACGACTGCTACTCTAAAAGGTGATGAAGGAATCTTTGACGACTGCTACTCCAAAAGGTGATGAAGGAATCTTTGACGACTGCTACTCCAAAAGGTGATGAAGGAATCTTTGACGACTGCTACTCCAAAAGGTGATGAAGGAATCTTTGACGACTGCTACTCCAAAATGTGATGAAGGAATCTTTGACGACTACTACTCCAAAAGGTAATGAAGGAATCTTTGACGACTGCTACTCCAAAGGGTGATGAAGGAATCTTTGACGACTGCTACTCCAAAAGGTAATGAAGGAATCTTTGACGACTGCTACTCCAAAAGGTAATGGAGTAATATTTGACGACTGCTACTCCAAAAGGTAATGAACCTTTACCTGCCGATCAATCTGCATATGTTAAGAATGTTTTTTGAAATGTAATTTTTTTTTGGAGAATAAATCCTTGACAAGTGTTGGGGAAATAAACCCATGACCGCTGGTCTGTTAGAGAGGTGATGAACTTCTCGAGGATTCTTGAATTTCTTTTCAGAAGGATTTTGGAGAGATTCGTAATTGCCCCTAGTATCAAATGTTTGTGGCACTACCAGGAAATTTGGACTGTACGTAACCCTTTGATTAGATTGACGTTTAATGCCCCAAGTGATGGAGATGGAGACTTGCCTCAGGTTACTCTGCAATTGAGATATTTCTTGAAACCTTGACTGGAATGCCCCAGGTTAACTGGACTTTGAGTGATTTCTTGAATTCTTGACTGGACTGCCCCAGGTTTATTGGACAATTCCATGTCATGTCCCCTTTTGTTCATAGGAGAGATTTTATTTTATTTTATTTTGTTTTTTGCAACGGAAGTGTCATCCCTCTTGAAGTGATTTTGTTCACTGAGAGAGCTTTCGTTCATCGGAACATTCACTGTGTGAATTTCTTCGCTGTCAAACAAATAACCATATGAAAACAACAATATTCAAATAATGCAAAGTTTATGATTGTCTTGAAATTTTGAAAAATGCGTTTTTTAGCAGAAAACTTTCTAAAAGAAATTATCAACTCAAGATTTAGAGAAAAGCCTTACAGGAGTCAGGATACCTTTTGTAACAGTATGTGTTGTAGCCCAAAATTTGCCCTCTCATTTCATCAACATTTCTCATCACAAGGCTCTTGGAACTCAAGATCAAGCTAGGGTTTGCTCTGCTCAAGGCACCTCCTTGCATTGTTGACCTAAATTAGGGTTTGAGTTTGCACATGGATGTTTTTACCTACAATGCCCAAAGTGACTTTCATACTTCATGTTGGACTCATAAGTTTGTCCATACCCAGTTTCAAGCTTTGATTCAAATTTTTGCCCAGTCAATTGGACAGTTGATCTAGAAATCAGCTGTATTGGGGAAAAAGTCAACTGTGGCCAAGTGACGTCCAAACTTCATGAATTTTGACCCACATCAACACTATGAACTCATGTGAACTATTTGATCAAGTTTGGATCACAATTCCACAAGAAATTTGATTAGATCACCAAAAGGGCAAAATAGTCATTTTTAGGGTTTTGACTGTACAAAGGCAATTCTTGACTGTTTGACCTAGCCAATGGAAAACCAAGCTCAACCATGGACATAAGGACTCAATAACATTGTCTTGACCCATTCAACAAGTTCAAAAGCTCTCAAATGCATAGGATTGACAGATGAATTTTTCAGTCAACTGATCAAAATTTAACTATACACTGAAAAGTCAAACTTTGACTTTTTTGTCAAAATCAAGTGCCAAGGGTCATTTTTCATCAAGACATGTCAAATTATGAAACTTTTTCATCAAGAAACCCAAAAATGAAGATTAGGGTTTAAAATGGAAAAAATTTCATAACTTAGAAATTTTCTAAGTTATGAAATTTTCTTATTTTTTCCTAACTTTATCCAATTTTTTCACCAAGATGAAATAGGATTCAAACAAAACTTGCAACATGAAAGTTGTAGTCCATCACAAAATCTACAACTTTGATTCACAAAGTTTTCTCAAAAGAAGCTTGTATCTCAAGTTATGATTTTTGGAACAAGGGTAGCTAAAGCTTTTAACTTAGAGAAATTTTGCCCTAGTTTAGACAGGATTTTGACCCATCTTCTTGGCCATTTTTCACATAGTTAAACTTGGAGTTTAAATTTTCATTTCAAAGATGGATTATATTATATGTTTCAAGCTTTCCAAATTGTCCAAGAACTCCTCAAACACCTTTGTGGTTAGGGAGAATCGAATGCTTGAAGTTGGCAAAAACTCACTTTGATCTATGGCCAATACATGTTCATACCAAGTTGCAAATCTGACCAAGCTAGCTTTGTAAACAATTACAGGCCTCTAAACCAATTTGTACTAAACAATTTAATGCAAATCCATTGAGCTAATGCATTGTCTTGGTCATTAGGGTATTGTACACAAGTTTAATCCCTAAATAGTAAAAGGCATAGTTCCATTTTTGCAAAAGATATGCTTTATGTCAAACCATAATCTTTGAAGCATGGGGCCATATCTATGAAGAAAAATAAAATCCACAAATTGCAAGTATCAAGGAGATTGTATGCAGCATACAAGATAGAGGGTACAAGCCTGCATTGAGAAGTTACACTTTCTTGCTTCACAAAGAAGAAATTGGTCCAAATCCTCCCAACTCAAAAACCAGCCATAGTCAGCTTACACAAACATTGCAAACACATTTCACACAACCCTTTGAGTCATAAACACGAGCTCTTCACCACTCAAACCTCCTTGTACACAAAATCTCCACTTTGCCTCGTGCGTTTTGCCTCAAACTTGTTCCAATACCTTCCATTCAACTCAGCTAAACTATTCCAGACCTCCATTGCCAACTGTAACTCCATTAACACACATTTCCATTTTTGTTTGGAAGCTTTGCAGGTTGAGTTCTATAGCACGATTCAGGCTATTTCAAAACAAACCAGGCATTGGGAAAGCTTCAGTGGACATCAGGCAAGCTTAAAAGAACCTCAAGCACCATTGGAAGTTGCTGCATTGTCCAGCTCGAAGTCAACTGAAACAGGTATTTCATGAAATTCTATCTCTCTATTTAGGAATAGTTAGACTTAGGTTTGTGAATGAAAGATGTTGTATTCATAGCCCTGAAACCATACATGTGCTTAGTTTTCATTTATATTAATCGTGCTAGGAGAATTTCATCCATGAACTTTCTGAAAAAATTAGGTTAGAAATTAGGGCCAGAGAAATTCTCTCTGGTCTTTGAGAGTTAGCTTAAGTTTTTATATGGTTAGATTCATTGTTTGATGCTCTACAAGTTTCATGTTATGAGTTTTGTCAAAAAAGTACAGAATCAGGAGATAGCATTTTGTACACAGAACGCGCGCGTTTCTGTCTAAAGGAAGAAGATGAAGTTGGTTTTGGGCTGGGCCTGGACAGGCTTGCTTTTGGCACCCCTCTCTTTTCTTTTTACACCCCCCTGGTCCATTTCTTGTATATTTGTTATTTTTGCATTTTTATTTTATTTTTGACTTCGATATTTTATTTTCAAACATGAAAAATGACCCAAAAATATTTTTATAATTTTTGCATTTATTTGGTATCTATTTTTATTGTTACTAGTATAAAAATGTTTATATGCTTTTATATCATTTTGTTTAAATTAAAAAAAAATAATACAAATGATACTTTTATTTTATTTATTATTTTTATATATATTTGAAAATATTTTCTTGAAATATATATACATTTTGTAAATAATTTATTTTATTTTTATACACACTTAATATATATATATATATATATATATATATATATATATATATATATATATATATATATATATATATATATATATATATATATATATATATATATATATATATATATATATATATATATATATATATATATATATATATATATATATATATATATACTATATTTTATTAAATAATTAGAACACAAAAATACAAAAATAATACATTTTTATTTTTATTAATATTTTATATTAAAAATACCTTTTTCAATATACTTTTATTTTTTGTATAAATTGATGTATTATTGTGTATAAATAATAAATAATACTAGTTATTTAAGAAATTAGGGTTTTTCTCCTAAAAGACAAAAATAATTAAAATTGACTTTTTTATTTGTTTACATTTCACATTAAAAATACTTTTTACATACATAAAAACTTTTTTGCATAATACATTTTATTTAAATATTTATTTATTGTCTTTATTTAAATATTGTACATTTAATTGTTATGCCTTACTCATTCAATTTGGTTGTAATAACTTAGAATTTAATTTCTTGTCTAAATAATCCCCTATTCAAATTTGTACCCCCCTCCCTATATCATGTTGTAATAGTGTAGAATTTAAATTCTCGCACCTTTAAATGCTTTCAATTATGCCATGATTAGACTTAGGGTTTGTATGCAAAATCAAATTAACAAGTAGCTTGACTTAATCAAAGACAAAAATTGCATGAAAAAACAAACACAATGCACACTTGCACCCCTAGGGTTTCAATCCACTTGTTGCCTTCAAAAATGGGCCATGGTATGCATGTCAAGTACTTTGGCAAGACAAAAACAAAAACAAAAGATCATAGTCCCTCGACGACGCTATCTGAGTTGCCTAAACAAAATGATCAAGTCCCTCAAGAAAATTGCCAAAGGTACTTGACACTATTGCTATCATGGTCTATACGATGACCCGCGCCTGTCCCATTTAACATCCTAACACAAGGTTGTTCATCAAACACAATGATGAAACAACACTGTTAAAAGGGTTAAAAACATAAGAAAGATCTTTGAGTAAAATAGGGTAGACAACTCTTAGCTACTTGATCAAAGCTTGCAAAACATCCTTGCTATCTTCAAAACACACTTCACAACACAATTTTAAAACCCTACTTTGAAACATTGAAAACTATTCAAAAGACAAAAACACCTTTGTATACGTTCAAACAAGAATCATTACAAAGCTTGCCACAAGGATGGCCTCTTTTCAAAACATCTTTCAAAACTACACACAAAGCACCATTTCAAACAATTGAAAAGAAAAGCAAAGTGATCTAAGCAAGTAACTAAGAGCCCATGGATAACCATGGATAGAAAGGGTGCTAATACCTTCCCTTTCTATAATCTACTCCCTGAACCCAAGAAAACATCTCAAAGGTCTTTCCTGTGCTTTTTGACCTTTCCTTAGGATAAAATAAAAAGTCGGTGGCGACTCTTGCTAAACCGAAACATGTGCTTTTTGGTGTTTTCTTGTTAAATGTAAGAAAAAATAATAAAAAGAAAAATGATTAAAACTAATTAAGAAAAATCAAATTTATTTTACAAAAATGAAACTTTAATATCTTACTAGTATATTTTTAACAAGTGAAATAAAAAGATAAATTAAAAAAAAGGAAAATTAACTAAAATGTTAATTTATATAAAAAGAAAAGTATTGAGTTTGTTAAGAATTTTATTAAAAAAAGATGAATTAAAGCAAAATGAAAATGGGCTTTAGGGTTTGTGTTGGGCCCAAATAAAAATGACAAAAACCAAGAAATTGGGGGGTGATGAGCCAGAAAGCGTGTATGGGCTTATGGTTAGGAGGCGGACAGGCCCAACGCTCAAATTTGCAATGTTTTGATTTTTTGGAAAATTAGGGTTTGTGAACAATTAGGGTTAGGGGTGCGCTCTCACAGCGGCGCCGTTTGTATTCGTCTTCTCTTCATCTTTCTAAGCCTCACTCAAATTGCTCTGATCTTCCCCTCATCTAAGGTTGCCGGAGCACCCTCACTTCTCACATCCTCTCAATGATCAGTGGCTCTATTCTAAAACGGTATGGTTCGTTCTCTTTAGCATTTTCGTTGTTTATGTTTTGCTCATGTTTCTTTGTTATTAACCTACTTTGATATGCTTGAGACGTAGGAATTGTTATGAGAGAGATAAAGCTATACCTGTGGGATTTTCTCTGTGATGAAAGAGAATGGTGAGGCTTGAGGGAAGTGACGGTGCTTCCTTGGTGGCCGGAGGAGTGAAGTGGAAGAAATGATGAAGAACGCGTGGGCTTTGGTAACTTCTCCTTTTGTCCCTTTTGAACCTTGAATGGTGATGCTTGCTGCTTTCGTTATTTATTTCCTCTCTCTTGCCTTTGAATGATGATAGCGTTGAATGCTTCTAAAACTCTTTGTTAGTTTGGATTTGTTGATATTTTTTGGTTGATGATGATTGTTCTGAAACTTTTGGTTGTTATTGCTTCTCTGAAACTTTGATGATGATTTGTTGCTTTTTGTTGAAGGTTTGTTTGAAAACTCTTCTGACTTTGATTTGTTGGTTTTGCTGATGATGATTTCGCCTCTAAAACTGATTGTTGGTAGTTGTTGTTGGATGATTGCAGATTTGAAACCCTCTTTCCTCTCTCTTGAACTTGAATGTTGATGATGATAATTATTCTGAAACCTTGTTACCTCTTTCCTCTCTCTTGAACCATGATGATGCTAGTGTTGAATGTTATGTCTGAAACTTTCTTGGTATGTTAGTTGATGATGATAGCTCTGAAACCTTTGATTGTTGTTTTGCTGAACTTGAATGTTGATGAGATTTATGCTTTGTTGTGCAGTTTTGTCTGGCTTGTTACAGTCTTGTTGTAACAGTCTTGGATATTTTGCAGCTTGTTGGCCTTTTTCAGTTTGCAGGCTTTTGAAGTCTGTAAAATGTTTTTGACTTTGTTAACAGTTGGGAGGCATTATGCAGGTTGTGCTGTTTGGTAGTGCAGTTTGGTAGTGCAGTTTGGTTCTGCAGGTTGGGGTGTTAACTGGTTTTTGTGAAACATTCATAGGTAAATAGCAATACGTTGTGGAAACTGTGCGGGGTATACCGACATGGTTGAAGCAATAGCTATATTAGTGCGACATATTTGTGAGTACCGGTAGCCTTTGAGTCAATCAAAGAGAATACGGGGCCGCTGAGTGATGTCATGAAGCACTAATGAACTCTTAGAACCTTAATTGACCATCTTGGCCTTTTTAGGGGTAGTGAGATAACCGACTTTGGTGCAGTCGGAAGTTGGTAGATACTCGATACTACACTCATTGAGGGTTGTTTTCTTGGAATATTTTTGTCGCTAGTTAAGTGGCTAAACCAAAACAATGAACATAGAAAACAATCCAGTGATATTGAGCTCCTTAGAACCCGGTTACTATTTATAGGACAGGTTTGAGCCAACTAAACTCAAGAGGGTACTTACCTATGAAACCTCATGCAAGCCTGAGACTAGGGTTTTGTGTGACTTGCTTGTACATGTGTTTGTGCATACATCATGAACATCATAAAGCATCATGTGCATCCACTAACCATTTCAAGGGTTTGGATCTTCATCTCTGTTCTTGTTTTGTAGGTGATGGAATCTCTTCGCAGGAAAACAATTCAAGTCAACCTTGTGAGAATCCCTCCTCAACTCAAGGAGCTTACTTCTAGGATTCCAGAGAATTCTCTTCAGTGAAAGACAGGGTAGACTCCTCAACTTGGTCAACTCCAACATTGAAGAAGACATGGTCAAAGTTCTCTTCCAGTTCTTTGACCCCCTACACCACTGTTTCACATTCCCTGATTACCAACTAGTACCCACTTTGGAGGAATTTTCTCAACTCATGAGAATTCCTATTCTTCATCAACTACCCTACAACGGTACGGAAAAAGAACCAAAGCCTGAAGATGTTGCTCAAGCATTACACTTGCAACCATCTGACATCAAGGGGCATTGGGAAACCAGAAGTGGTGTCAAGGGATTCTTGACAAAGTTTCTGTTTGAGAAGGCACAAGACTGCTGGAATTCTCTAGATCTACAAGCCTTTGAAGAGATTGTAGCACTCCTTATATATGGGTTGGTCTTGTTCCCAAACCCTGATCAACTTATAGATGTGAATGCTGTCAAGATTTTCATATCCAGGAATCCTATACCTACATTGCTTGGGGACATCCTACACTCATTTTACACACGAACAATGAGGAAAAGAGGTGTTCTCATATGCTGTACTCCTCTCCTAGCAAGGTGGTTTATTTCTCACCTTCCACAATCAGTTTTGAAGAATGAGCAGGGCTTAAGGTGGTCACAACGGCTGATGACCCTCACCCATTCTGATGTACATTGGTGTTCTCGGTCCAGAGAAAATGTCATCATCATTGATCATTGTGGGGAATTCCATAATGTCCAACTACTCGGCATTAGGGGAGGCATTACCTACAACCCCTGTTTAGCTCTAAGACAGTTTGGATATGCTCGGAGGGATGGCCCTCATGACATGCTGATTCTTGACCTAGTTTTTGACTTCGACAATGATGCGCAAGGACTTCGACAAAGGTTCATCAGAGCTTGGAGGATGCCCAACAAGGTAGATAGTAAGACACTGGGGCACAAAAATTCCATCCTCCTTGAGCCTTATCTCAAGTGGGTGCGAACCCGCACCCAGAATCTTATGATGCCATACCCTCACATTCTCCCCTTGATCAAAGAGCCTGTTATGGAAGGAGAGGTTCCATACACCATCCTACATCCTGACATGCCAACATCATGGGAAGAAATGCAAAAAAGTTGGATCCAACTCAAGGAAGAGCGAAATACTTTTGAAGGCAGCTTCTACGCCAGTGAGAAGAAGGTTTTGGAGCTTACCCGCCGACTTCATGAGGAGTAAACTCTCAACACTTACATCGCACCAAAGAGGATGCGCAATGTCTTTTTACATTAAGAATTTTGTAATATTTTGCCCATGGGGCACTTATGTACTAACAATTTCTTCTTAATATGACGTGTGTTCCTTTTTGTTCGTAACAAATTTGAATTTCTGAATCCTTGAATGCATTACATGAATAACATATCATTCATCATATGCATAAACAGGTCTTCACACCAGGTTTCCTTATCTTTCTGCTGTTTATTTCAGCAAGATGGATTTGGAGCAAACGGTTAAGGATCTGCAAGCGTAGAATTCTCAATTCCAACAACTCCTCATGACCTTAGCAAAGGGTCAAGAATACCTCAAAGCACTATTGGAAAAGAATAAAGAGAAAAATAAGAAGAGGCCCGGAGTAGCCACTTTTGGAAGAAGGTTTGAAATCAACGCTAGAAAAGTTCTCGAGTTCCCCTTAACGTTTGATGAAGAGGCTGGTAAAGGAAAAGGGATTGCGGTACCGTCTGAATCTGAAGTTGAAGAGGAGGAAGACGAAGAAGACGAAGATTACTCGAACAACAATATCCCCCGGCGGATGACAAATATAAGAATCTTGAGGATAGATTGGCAGCCATGGAGTTGCAGAGGGTACCTGGTTTATATTTTGAAGAACTAGGGTTGGTCGCTCGGATCGTCATCCCTTCCAAATTCAGAGTACCAACATTTTCTAAGTATGACGGTCTGTCGTGTCCAAAAATGCATCTGAGATCGTATGTCAGAAAGATCGAACCCCACTCATCTGATAAAGACCTCTGGGTACACTTTTTCCAAGACAGTTTGTCAGGAACACAAATGGACTGGTTCTATCAACTCGAGAGATCAGAGGTTCACAATTGGGAGGACATAGCTGCTGCATTTTACCGTCAATACCAATACAATGATGATTTGGCGCCCACTCGTACTCAGTTACAAAGTATGGGGATGGCTTCCAATGAAGGATTTAAAGAGTATGCCCAGAAGTGGCGTGATCTGGCTGGAAGGGTGCAGCCACCATTATCGGACAGAGAGCTAGTTGACATGTTTCTGGGGACCCTGTCTGGCCCTTTCTTCAATCATTTAATTGGGAGTTCCTCCGTGGGATTTACTGAAGTAATTTTGACCGGCGAAAGGGTCGAGGCCGGTATTAAAAGTGGAAAGATTCAGAAGGATGCCTCTGTGTCCACCACTGTTAAGAAAGCCTTCCTGGCTAAGAAGGAAGCCTCTGCTATTTACTCTCAGAAAAGTCAGGGAAGAACCGAGCGTTGGCCAACTGTAGGGGCTGTGATGATTCAAAACTCTTCAAATGATCAACCTCGCGGCAATCAGTCAAGACCTAATCAACAACGGGTAGAAAGGCCACAACGGCAGTTCACCCGAATCAACATGACCCCAGCGCAAGTACTCCCTCATTTGTTGAAGCTGAATCTTACCAGTTTGAAGGAAGCGCCAAAGAACCCTAACACCTCCTCTCCATACTACCACTCCAATGCCAAGTGTGCTTACCACTCTGACAGTGTTGGGCACGATACCAATAATTGTTGGGCGCTTAAGAAATCCAGGACTTTATTGACGCCAAGGAAGTAGAATTTGATGCTCCTAAGAAGCCCAATGTGATTTTATCTCCGATGCCCATGCACGGCCATAATATTCATGCCGTTATGGAAGACCTTCATGTTACTGATGTTGCTGACCTTTTGACTCCTTTACTAGTGATTAAAGAGAATTTGATGAGAGATGGGATATTCCCAGGCTATGGGAAGGACTGCTACTTTTGTTTGAACATACGAGCTAATTTCCCAATGTTGAAGTCAGGTGTCCAATGCCTGATGGATACCCAAGAGATACTCTTCCAAAAAAACCCTGTTGATACCTTCACTCTTGTTACTCCTACTACTTTTACTACTTCAACCAACGATATTGCAATCATAACCATTTCCGACAATCCTCCCAAGGCTTGCAAAAGACCTGTCAGGATTACGCCTGACCCTAAATTTGTACCATTAAAAAATAACCATGTCGGGGCCCGTCCCGTATCAATCTAGCAAGACGATACCATGGAACTATGGAGGAGAAATCTTCTATCATGGCGTCAAGCAGATTGAAGCAGTCCAAGATAATTCTAAAGAGGAAGTCCCTGATATAGGGAACATTGCAGGTACAAGAAAGATAACCCGCAGCAGTCGGATCTTTTCTCCGGATATTGCTCCCCCTTGAGAAGTTTTCGGACCCTCGAAAGCTTCTGCACCTGTTAGGTCATCTGTGCAAGACCCGGTAATTGAAGAATTGGATACTCCTGAAGTTAGACCATTTGCTGATACTACCGAAAAAGGTAAGGGGATACTAGAAGCGCCTGTCAGGACGAAGGCCCATGCTGTGGTTATCCCCGAAACCACTCAGAAAGAAATGGATGAAATCTTGAAAATAATCAGAAAAAGTGACTACGACGTTGTGGAACAATTAGGGCAGACACCTTCAAAATTTTCAATGTTGGCTCTTCTACTCTGTTCTGAGGCCCATGCTAAGGCCCATATCAAATTTTTGAAGGCGGCACATGTACCCCAAGAGACTTCGGCTGACCAGTTTCAGGAGTGTGTGGCCAGTCTTACTGCTGATAATGGCCTTGGCTTTTCCGATGCTTACTTGACTCCTAAAGGAAGGAAACACAACGACGCGCTCCATGTCTCAGTTGAATGCAGGGGAACCACCCTCGCCCATGTCTTAGTTGATACTGGTTCTTCCTTGAATGTGTTGCCGAAGAAAGCCTTAGACCGTTTGGACTGCGAAGGATTGACCCTCAAACCTAGTAACATCGTTGTTAGGGCCTTTGATGGGTCCAAAAGAATGGTTCATAGAGAGGTTAACATTCCTATCAAAGTAGGCACAGAAGTTTTCAACTCCACCTTTTACGTGATGGACATCCGTCCGTCATATTCATGTTTTTTAGGGAGACCGTGAATCCATTATGCTGGGGCAGTTACCTCCTCTTTGCACCAAATGCTAAAATATCCTGTTAAGGGTAAGATTATAACAGTGCACGGCGAGGAAGAGTACATGATAATCCATCTCAATTCCTTCCGTTATGTGGAGTTGGATGGCGAGTTCATTGAAACGCCTTTCCAACATTTTGAGGAAGTTTCTCCTGAGGTAGCAGTTGCGAAGACAATGGTCGAGGTACCTATCGTTCCCAAGCATGTGCCTAGGATGGCATATCTCAAGGACGCAGAGGCGGTGATCAAAGAAGGGAAGAGTACAGTATGGGGGCAATTTCTTGATTTTCCCCATAAGACGGACAAATTTGGACTAGGGTTTACAGCTGCAGGACAAAAAGCTATGCGTCGTTCCAAGACTGGAGGGCCACCTGTAAGGATCACTCACCACGGAATTAATGTTGTTGAAGATAAAGATGAAGAGGGCCACTTTGAGGATTGGATCTTTCCGACCGTCGAAGGGGGTTTGAGCAACTGGGAAGCAAAGGATTTTATTCCCATCACCTTTATCAACCAGTAATTTTATCTTTGAACAATTTCCTATTTGTTGGTCTGTAATAACTGAACAATTCGCACACTATTTTCACCTCATGCCTTGCCTGGGGCATGTAGGTTCATTTTTAAGGGCTTGATTTTCTTCATTATCATATGCCATGTTTTAATGAATCATTGGACGTCTTCATCTTTAAACTGTTGTGTTCATTTTCTTTCCTTTTGCATTTTGTTTGTTTAAGCATGGATATCCCTTACACACACCCACACTCACAAGTGCAGGTACCCATCCACTCCGGATTCCATGGGTGACTATTCTGCTTTAGCCTTCGATAACTCTAAAGATTTGGTCAATCATGCTGAGTATGAAGTTGACGAAGACTGTGAAGTGCCGGGAGAGTTAGCCAAACTTCTACAACAAAAAGAGAGGGCTATTCTGCCTCATGAGGAGTTGCTAGAAACCATCAACTTGGGGACAGAGGAAGACAGGAAAGAAGTAAAAGTGGGTGCCAACCTGGAACCAAGTGTCAAGGAGCGCTTAGTGCAGTTGTTGAACGAATATGTTGAAATCTTCGCCTGGTCTTATGAAGACATGCCAGGATTGGACACAGATATCGTGGTTCACCGACTCCCTACAAGAGAAGACTGTCCATCGATCAAGCAAAAGGTCCACCGAATGAGGCCTGACATTTCTGAGAAGATCAAAGCTGAGGTAATGAAGCAATTCAACGTTGGCTTTCTGGCTGTTACATCATATCCACAATGGGTTGCTAACATTGTGCCTGTGCCTAAGAAGGACGGAAAAGTCAGAATGTGTGAGGACTACCAGGATTTAAACAGGGCTAGCCCTAAGGATAATTTTCCACTGCCACATATCGACATTTTGGTTGACAATACAGCTCAGCTCAAAGTATTTTCTTTCATGGACGGATTCTCGGGCTATAACCAGATCAAAATCGCCCCCGAGGACATGGAGAAAACTACTTTTGTGACGCAATGGGGTACCTTCTTCTACAAAGTGATGCCATTCGGACTGAAGAATGCAGAGGCAACCTATCAACGTGCGATGGTAGCTTTGTTTCATGATATGATAAATCATGAGATCGAAGTTTACGTAGACGACATGATAGCTCGATCACAGACAGAAGAAGAACACCTTGAGCATTTGCAAAAGCTGTTTGCCAGGTTGAAGGAGTATAAGCTCAGACTAAACCCGAGCAAGTGTCCCTTTGGAGTTAGGTCTGGTAAACTTTTGGGATTTATTATCAACAACAAGGACATTGAGGTTGATCCAGCTAAAGTAAAGGCTATACAAGAAATTCCTGCCTCCCGCACTGAAAAGGAGGTTAGAGGATTCTTGAGACGCTTAAACTATATCGCGAGGTTCATCTCTCACTTGACATCTACCTGTGAGCCAATTTTCAAACTGTTTAAGAAAGATCGGGTAGTTGAATGGAACGATGATTGTCAAGTTGCTTTTGATAAGATTAAGGAGTATTTACTAGAACCTCCTATTCTGATGCCACCCGTCGAAGGAAGGCCGTTAATCATGGATCTGACTATTTTGGATAACTCAATGGGGTGCGTACTGGGCCAACATGACGAGTATGGCCGAAAAGAGCATGCCATTTATTACCTTAGCAAAAAATTTATTGACTGTGAGACTTGCTACTCACTGCTCGAGAAAACTTGCTGCGCTTTGGTATGGGCTGCTCGCCGGCTAAGGCAGTATATGTTGACTCATACCACTTTGCTGATTTCCAAAATTGATCCGATCAAGTATATCTTCGAGAAGCCTTCTTTATCTGGAAGAATCGCTAGATGGCAAATGATCCTGACTGAGTATGATATCCAGTATACTACCCAAAAAGCTATAAAGGGGAGTGTACTAGCTGACCATCTAGCTCATCAAGCCGCAGAGGATTACCAATCTATGAGATTCGACTTCCCTGACGAGGACATCATGACATTGGACAACATTGAAGGTAACAGACCGTATGACGGACCTGGATAAGGATCCCGATGGACCCTGTACTTTGATGGGGCTTCAAATGAACTTGGCAACGGTATCGGCGCGGTACTCATTTCTCCGGAAGGCTTCCATACACCCTTCACTGCCCGACTTTGCTTCAGTTGTACCAACAACATGGCTGAATATGAAGCTTACATCTTTGGTCTCAAGGCTGCTATAGACTTGGGAATCAAATCTTTGGTCGTATTTGGGGACTCATCTTTGGTTATTAGTCAAGTCAAAGGAGAGTGGGACACTAAACATCCTAATATTATCCCACACAAAGAATATGTCTTGACATTGTTGCCTCATTTCGAGCACTTCCCGCGAGAAGAAAATCAGTTAGTCGATGCTCTGGCTACAATGTCTTCCATGTTTAAACTCAACTGGGATAACGAGGCTCCCCAAATCACCATCGAGGGAATGGACGAACCTGCACACTATCATGAGATTAATACCGAAGAAGTAGTGGAACAACCCTGGTTTCATGAAATCAAAAGGTATCTCCAGACTCGAGAATACCCTGAAGGAGCTTCCGTCAATGACAAAAAGTTCTTAAGGAGATTTGCTGCCAAGTTCTTCCTAAGCAATGGCATCCTTTATAAGCACAGCCATGACTGTGTTCTACTTCGTTGTATGGACAAAGTTGAAGCCGAGTTGATCATGACCGAGATACATAGTGGCACATTTGGCACCCACTTGGGCGGACATACGATGGCTAAGAAGATTTTAAGGATATGCTACTACTGGTCTACCATGGAAGCTAATTGTCATCAACATTCCCGTACCTGCCACAAATGCCAAGTCTATGCCGACAAGGTACATATTCCTCTTGTTCCTCTCAACGTTTTGACAGCTCCTTGGCCATTCGCAATGTGGGGGCATTGACATGATTGGAGAGATCAAGCCCACGGCATCCAATGGACATCGTTTCATCCTGGTGGCTATTGATTACTTCACCAAATGGGTCGAGGCAGCTTCCTATGCTTCAGTTACAAAGAATGTGGTTGCCCGCTTCATCAAGCAGAACCTCATATGCCGGTATGGTATCACCGACAGGATCATCACAGACAACGGTACAAATTTGAACAATACCATGTTCACCGCTCTATGCGAACAGTTCAAGATTTATCATCACAATTCATCTCCCTATCGGCCGAAGATGAACAGTGTTGTTGAAGCCGCGAACAAAAACATCAAGAAGATCATTCAAAAGATGACAGTCACCTACAAGGACTGGCATGAGATGTTACCGTTTTCTCTGCATGGATATCGTACCACGGCACGTACTTCAACAGGGGCAACCCCATTTTCTTTGGTGTATGGCATGGAAGCTGTTCTACCCATGGAAGTTCAGATCCCTTCCTTGAGGATTATGAAGGATGCCGGTTTAAGTTAAGACGATTGGATTCAGACCCGGCTTGATCAACTTAACTTGATCGACGAGAAGCGACTCACTGCTGTTTGTCATGGTCAGACATATCAAAAATGGATGATCAAGGCCTTCAACAAGAAAGTCAGACGTCAGGTATATCAAGTCGGAGATCTTGTAATTAAGCGGATCATCTTACCGCAAAGTGATCCCAGAGGCAAGTGGACTCCTACTTACGAAGGACCATTTGTGATCAAGAGCATATTTTCTGTTGGGGCAATGATTCTGACCACCATGGACGGCGACGACTTGCCGCACCCTGCGAACGCAGACATAGTCAAAAGATACTACGCATAAAACGACCCGACAGGTTCAAAACACGAAAGGGCGACTTGGGCAAAAATGGGCATCCCGGTGAATCGAAAACCCGAAAGGGCGGTTCAGGCAAAAATTAGGGATAAAACAAAAAAAAATTGTACACCCGACAAGTTGAAAACCCGAAAGGGCGACTTGGGCAAAAAAGGGTTTCCCGGTGGATCGAAAACCTGAAAGGGCGGTCCAGGAAAAAGTTAGGGAATTAAAGCGTATGACTATGTCTCGTCGGATCACTTTAAGGATAATCTCTTCACCAACAAAGCTCCAAGCTACTGATCAATCCATTCATCGGCGGACGAAGCAGCGAATGAACAAGACACTCAGAGTTGTGAAGGCTATAACAGAATGGGAACCCCATGGAATTGTTACACATAGCCATCTTTCTTTTGTATAAATTTTTTCTCAATTTTATGACAACATTCTCTTACTAGGATGTCTGTCTCCTTTGTACAAAGATACTTACAAAAGTTAATAACAAAGTGTTGTACCCTAAATTTTCCCCCTAACTTTTTTCAGTCGCACTTTCATACCATATTTTATCATTCAGTCACAATCATTAATAAATAGCTTCATTCATCACATTTGCATCCTATCTTTAAGTTTTCTCTTGTGTTGTTGACTAACTTCTACTCAAAATGCAAAAAAAATATTTGTCTTTGTCTTTGCATATTTGTGTTTTGTAGGTACCGAGTCGAAGCATATGGCAAATAAGGTTTTCCAGTATTATTTCCCTAAAATCTCTATTTGCAAAGAAAAAGAATTAAAAAAAATTTCATTTTTTTTCACTGTACAATCGATTGCTCCTAGAGTGCAATCGATTGCACAAAGTGAATTTTGTGCAATTTTTGGAAAGATACACTGTGTAAATCGATTTGCAGTGTAGTGCAATCGATTGCACAACGTGAAATTTTAAAAAAAAACTCAACATTTTAAACTTGTCAAATTTTGGCTCCAATTTTCCTTCACTTTTGAAAGATGTTTCATTAATTCAAATTTTAGTGCCAATCTTTCATTTTTAAAAAGAATTATCATTAATTCAAATTTTGGCTCTAATATTTGAAAGAATTATCATTAATTCAAATTTTGGCTCTAATATTTGAAAGAATTATCATTAATTCAAATTTTGGCTCCAAGAATCAATTACCAAATTACCACTAATCCCAATCCTAAACTCTATAAATAGAGCCCTAATTTCATTCAAATTTCAAGCTTTTGATAGCCAAATCCACCTTGCTAAAAAATCTCTTAATTCTCTCCATCTACCAAATTCACTCAAAGCTCCATTTTCAAAAAGTTAGTAAGCTTTGCATTGAAGCTTACTAATCTTTGAGCTAAAACTTCATCCAAACACTTTTTCTTCATCAATTCTCTACATCCAAGCTTGGTCAATTGATTCTTGTGGTTGAATTGAAGCAAATTCTTGAAGTTGTTTTGATAATTCTCTAGATCTACCTTTGGTAAGTTGGATAATTCATCTTTCACAATGTGATCTCTTGTTGATCTTTGGGTTTAATTCTTTTAGCATTATTTTGTGATTCCAATAGTTTTATTTTCTCATAATTTGATGGAATTTTCGTGCTCAATTGGATCCATGATCATAAGGTGTTTGATGGAAAGTTTGAACAAGAAATTGGCCTTTTAAATGCTGTTTTTGCTACTGTAACAGTGTGCAATCGATTGCAGTAACTGTGCAATCGATTGCACAGAAGCGTTTCACACAATTTTTTGAAAATAACACTGTGTGCAATCGATTGCACAGTTACTGCAATCGACTGCACAGGGACAAAATGCACTTTTTTGCCTTGTTTTGGGGCAGCTTTGATCCAAAATGATTTTTCTACTCACTCCTTTTGATTGTTGGTTTGGATTGCAATTTTAAATGACCAATTTGTCTTTAAACTCAATGGACTTTGTGATGTAGATGAAGTTGGATAAATGTTCATCAATTCAAATCTACCTAAGAGTGAATTATTTAATTCATTTTTGGTGCTTTGGATTAATGATATGTTTAGTGCTTTAATCCATCTAGAGGAGTGGTTGAATTTAAAGGTGAAATAATTTTGAAATGGTGATCCAAATTAGCTTATCATTCCCCTCCCTCTTCATCTTACCCCTTTCTTTTTTAATTGTGCTACATGTTAAGGGATGGTGATCTCTATATCATTTATCCAAACATGAAGTACATAGATTGCTATTGACCGGCCTCAAAATAGGTGTGACTTCTACATAAGTCCACTTACGATTGCTTAACATAGCGCTAAATTTTGTCCCGATTCGAATAAATGATCATTCGTGGCCCAAACTTATGATTGCAAGCCCAAGTATGTTAATTTGATCTCTTTGATCCAATAACCTTGAGATTCATTGTGTGGAGGATTTGGTTCTACCAATCCTCTAATGGATCTACAACACCTTTGGTCAACGCGGATCACTTAAACATCGTTGATCATTACATGTTGCCTTGTGAGAATTCCAAAATGGATGATATACTTGACAAAAAGCAAATGTAACTTGTTGTGTGGAGGCTTTGGTTCTACCAATCCTCTAATGAGTTCCAAATGAAAGTTTCAAGATGGTCATCCAACTAACCACTAATTACTAACAATTAACTTTACTTTACGCTTTTATTTTTATGCTTTATGTACCATTTACTTTTAGCATTTTACATTTCATGCTATTTTCATCTTTGCTCACTTGAGCATTTACTTTTATGTCATTTTTATTTTGCTCACTTGAGCTTTTCTTTCTTTTTAAAGACACCTAATAATCAACATAAACCATAAAAATCATTAATGATACTTGGACTACTTGGTTACTATCCTTTGCATTATGGAGTGATGGACTTCTTGGACTTAGGATTAGAGACCTTGGCCTATCTTGGAGACTTTGTGACTTTATTTGATATTTTGTATGGAGTTCTTGAGGTTTACCTCAACACATTGGGTTGTTTGTTTGTTTTGTGTGCAGGTTATTGAGATTACGATCTTTATTTGTAATCTGGAATTCACCCGTTTCTAGCCGTTACTCTGCCCAATTTTTGGGAAGACTTAATACACTTGAAGTTTGGTTCTCTAAAGAGGTCTAGTATCTTTGCTTGCTTGGTTTCAATCCGAAGAATTTGAATTCTACATTGGCTTATAATGTCAAGTATCGACTTCATGTTGGTTAGACTGTTCTCTTACTTAGCTTTTACCTTATGCTTTAGGATAGTCCCTTCACCTCCTCCCATCTTATTTAATTTTAAAAACCTTCTCATCTTCTTTGTTTTTAAACTCGAACCGCTTTCATAATAAACCTCGACTTTGTCGAGTGCCTTTTCTTTTAAAACTTATTTTCTTCAAACAAACTTCAATTCATTTAATCATACTTTGACATTTCTTTCAAAATTAACAAAACACTTCAACTCATTCAAACTCTTTTGTGCGCCCAAGCACCTTTTCCATTCAAAACTTTTTTTTCAAGGTGAGACATGATTCATTGAAAGTCGAGCAACCTTCTCCTATCCCTATGGTTATAAAGGTGTCGACTTTTCCACTTGAGTACTAGAGGCGTTCTCAAACCCTCACTCTTGTTGACGCAGGGTCCATCTTTCTTACACCTTGTGGGCGTTAGTCGAGATTTATCTCCTAACAATGACGACTTGTCTCCTTGTTTAAAAACAATCAACAAACAAGTCTTTTCTAGAGGAACTACGTGTACCCTGATCCCCTATTGCACGAAAGGTGGTACGTAGGCACTAAAGGTTCGCAACCGCGGCGGGTGCAAAAATCATAAAAATATTTCTTTTCTCACCTCCACCATCCATTTTATATAACACATTTTTATAGCCAAAATATATAGATTTTACAAAGAGGTTCCTGCGGAGTACCGTAGATGTTTAGGGTGCTAATACCTTCCCTTTGCATAACCAACCCCCTTACCTTGAATCTTTCCCCCCTCTTTTTGGGTTATTCACTCTTTTCCCATTCCTTTGGAAACAATAAAGCGCGGTGGCGATTTTTATTTTGATTTGTATAAAGTCTAATCAATCCAATGGCTTAGTCTTGCACATTTCTACCGCTACAGAAAAATGGCGACTTCACTGGGGAAAGATTGACCTCTTGCTGGTCCATCCCTAATGGGTTGAGCCTATCTTTGTTTATATCTGTATATGTGTTATTGTGTTTATGTGTTATATTTTGTATATATGTTTATCTGGATTTTCCTGGTTTACAGGGTGCTTGGGGATTTCTTATAAGTCCTATACCCGGACTAGGGCAAACTTTAAGATAGGACGGGCGGTATAGTCATGTTAACTTTGAGGGAGTAATCCCAAAAAAGGAGGCATGAGATACCCCACTCAGTGGAGGCCCCTTTGACTATAGTGTCGTTTACCGAGTAATCGGGAAGACGTATTGCTTTCGACATGGGAGCCTACTGAAGCTGAGGATCGTAGATTACCTAACTCATCTTGGCCTTTTAGGTGTAGTGCGGAAGCTATGACGGAGTAATCGGGAAATAGTTGTCACGCGATACTACGCTCGGACGAGTCTTTCCTGAGAATATTACTAATTACCGAGTTAATCGGGACGTTGGTAATATCCAAAGGAAGGATGTAGACTCTTGGAACCTCTTAGAAACTTGTTCGGCAGGTGATAACAGTTAGTCCATACCTTATGGGTTGTACCTTTGAATCCAGGCTCGTGACTCTGAACCATGTGATCTTGTTACTGTGCAGTGCATTGCATAACATTGCATATCATTTGCATCCTCTGCATCATTCTGCATACATCCAGGTTGATAAGGATCTTATTCCCAGTTGCTTCTTCCTTCCAGTTAGTCATCTACCGTCAAGCTGATTCCTCAACATAACTACGGGACTAGAGCTGCTGTCAGATTGAGAATGGAAAACCAAGAACAACACAACATGGAAGTCAGAATGGAAATCGACGAGTTAAAGTCAGGCATGGCCAAACTTACTGAGATGATGCAAGTCCTAATTTCCAGAGGAGAGCCACCTCTAAGGACTGTGATATCTAAAATCCCAATTGCTGCTGTTGACACTCAACCTATCCAGCATACATCTACTGCATGGCCATAGTTTGGGTTACCTCAGAAATACTCTCCACCTGTTGTAATTACTTCAATGGTTGGTCAGTCTTCCCGACCAATCTTTCAAGCTCTAGTTTTCACTGAACCTCAGCCAATCGTTCATACTGCTTTTCGTCAACCTGCTGCATAAGCTGCTTTTGGGAATCCTCTCTTTGAGCACCATGCTGCCAGTCCTTGAAGTGTGAGTCAAGGAGACTTCGGTGAGTTTGAAGATTTCAAAGAACAGTATCAAACTTTGGAGAAGAGACTCAGAGCTATGGAAGGAAATGAGTTCTTCAGTGTTGATGCTAACAATATGTGCTTGGTTTCTGATCTGGTTATGCCTGCAGAGTTCAAGACTCCCGAGTTTGAGAAATATAAGGGGCACACTTGTCCAAGAAGTCATTTGGTGATGTACTTTCGAAAGATGTCTGCTTACACAAAGAATGACAAGCTACTTACCCATTGTTTCCAAGACAGTCTGAGTGGAGCTTCATTGAAATGGTATATGGGACTTGAAAAAGGTCGTATCCAGTGCTTCCAAGATCTTGTTGATTCTTTCATAAAGAAATACAAATACAACCTCTACATGACATCTGATCGTCGCCAACTACAAAATATGTCTCAGAATGAGAAAGAATCTTTCAAGGAATATGCTCAACGATGGAGAGAATTGGCATCTCAAGTTGAACCACCTCTGGCAGAGAAAGAGATAACTGGTTTGTTCATGGATACTTTGTCCCCTTTACTTTGGGAGAAGATGATTGGCAGTGTGTCCTCCAGCTTCACAGACCTGGTGACTATTGGCCAGAGATTAGAAGAAGGAATCAAGAATGGTAAAGTGTCTAAAGCTGCTGAATCTTCTAATGGTGCAAAGAAATACCTTGGGAACTTTCAGAAGAAGAAAGAGGTAGAAGCCAATGATGTCTTGACTGAGAGAAGAGGACCTCTCCGTAGGCCTCAATACACTGATCAACCACAAGTAGCGGCTGTTACTCCTGCGGTCAATGCTCAACCAGTTCATGTCCCTCAAGGACAGAATATTGCGCAGAATCAGAATCGGAATAGGGATCAATTTGATCCCATCCCTATGACGTACACTGAATTGTACCCTGCATTGGTGCAGAAGGGATTGATTACAACTAGGCCTCTGATTCCTCGAAATCCTCCTTCAGCCGGGTTCAGATCTGACCTTCACTGTGAGTTTTATCAAGGAGCTGCTGGTCATGATTTAGAAAGTTGTTATGCTTTGAAAAACAGAGTGCAAGAATTGGTGAAAACCAATTTTCTTACTTTCAAAGAGGCAGGTCCTAATGTCATCAACAATCCTTTGCCAAAACAAAGTGGGTGAAGACTGAGTCGGGATACCCTCAAGTCACCTCCTAAAGCCAGTGTTTCAGACAAGACAACTCATCCTTGTTACTGATTAGTCACTAGGCCATGTTTCTTTCTGTTTGCATTTGTCCCTTGTTTATGTTAAAATTGTTGCTTTCAAATTCTGTTTGTACTTTCATGTTAATTCTAATGAAATGAGCATTGCAATATTTTGATTCAAATCATTTTTCATTTACTGCTTTCAAATATATTTCTCTTGTTTACTCCCTTTATCAAGATTTTTTTTATGCAAAGATTTGAGGGAGGATGATGAAAATGAAATACCCATAATTGTTGCTGGTATGCTTTCGAATAAAACTTTGCTGAGGGTATACAGGCATTGGTTCAACTCCCAAACACTGGAGAAATAAGGAAGTTAATCCCTCGTTCACCCCTTTGAGCCTAGAAGTTGGAGTTTCTTTCTATACAGAAAAACCCGGAATCTTAACCCGGGGATGGGTAGTTCTTAGTTAATTTGGTTGTGCATTCAATTACAAGAGAAATCATGCAAGACACCTTTCAACAAAGGTCGCGATCAAGCTTTCCTTTGCACACAGCAAGAAGTGTCAAAGATGCTCTCAAACAAAAAATGACGAAGATGGTTCCCCGTAATCATTGAGCAAGGCAGTCATTATCTTTCCAAAAAAGGAAAAATGAAATGAAAATAAAAATCAACAGAAAAATCCCGCTAAGTCAAAACCTATGAAGGAGACTTAGGCAAAAACTGGGGCATCCCGCTGACTGTAATCTCAAATGAAACAGTTCAGGAAAAAACTGGGGCATCCTGCTGACTGTAATCTCAAATGAAACAGTTCAGGCAAAAGTTGGGAATAATAAATTCAATCAGAAGAGGTCTTCAAATCCTCAAAATTCTCCACCAGAATTGACAAAAGTCCTCAAAACAGCAAAAATATGTAAGAAGAAATGACTGTCATTCTCAATAATTCCTTTAGCTTCTGAGCCATCGTTATTGCTACCATCAGTGCAATTCCAAAATCTCTTGGAAACTGAATGCATATTATGAATTAACTGAATGTAGGACTGAAGAACATCACGAAGATTGGGTTGGGTACAAATAAACTTTGAGACTTTATCCTTTATTTCTTAAACCGTGAACCCGACCACATTACAACCCTCAAAAGACCTAGTTGAAGCCGGGTTTCTTTTGAAATCATACTAAAGCAAGGTTGCATAAACTGACTCCTATGATCTTTTGCGAATCATTTGTTTTGGTTTCATACCTTTGTTTTCACTTTAAAAGTATAAACCACTGTGTTTTAACCAGTGATGCATTTTCTATACACCAATAACATCATTTCAAAAATTATTTTTGAATTCAAAAACTTTTGCATGAACTTTGCATTAAAATTACCATGTTTGAATAAACAATTTCTGCTTGCAAACAAGCTTTCCTCGTCAAGGAATTTCAAACAGCTGATAAACTTGGTCAGTGACCCTATCAGGGGCAAGTATCTTACAGATCCTGTTGTGAATCAGTTCAAGATTTACTGCTCAATG
Source organism: Vicia faba (assembly GCA_948472305.1). Lineage (NCBI taxonomy): Eukaryota > Viridiplantae > Streptophyta > Magnoliopsida > Fabales > Fabaceae > Vicia > Vicia faba. Next base: position 1,463,136,380 of record OX451737.1, read on the forward strand.
CAAGTTTTCTCAGAATTGGCCAGCCAGGAAATCATTTTCAAGACTCATACAGGGGAATTTATTTACAACAATTATCTCAAGAACTGAAGCCATGATCAATTTATCTCCAACAATCATTTCAGAACTGAAGCCATGATCAGTTTATTCCCAACAAACATTTCAGAAGCTGGAGCCATGATTAGTTTATCTCCAATAGTCATTTCGGAGCTGAAGCCGTGATCAGCTTATTTCCAGCAACTTTCGACTTAAGCCATGATCAGGTTATCTTCAACAGTCAGCTAATCTGGGACAAGTCCCCAATTAGCTCTTCATGTCCTTCCTCAGAAGATCATCAGTTCAATACAGTTTACAAGTGTGACAAATTTGGGTTCAGGATATTTTCTTTCCAATTAAATTTGGCAGAGTTCTCCATGTTGAGGAATTAAACTTCCAATCTTACCTTCACAAAAGAGTCAAACTCCGTTGTCGTAAACGTCGGCATTACCTGCATAGATCATTCACATATCATGCATAACAAAATTCATACATAATGCATAACAAGAGTGTTTCATCCTCATTTTCATTTTCCAAGGTCTTATTGCAATTGACATGTCACCTTGAGATCAAAGTCCAACTTACTTGGCACCTACCAAAGCAAACATCAGTTTGAGTTGTTTCTCTTTTTTCATCCAAAGCCAGTATTGGATATTGTTACCTTTTTCTTCATTCAAAGCCAGTATTGAATGTCAAGATCTCTTTCACTCATTCAAAGCCAGTATTGGATGTTGTGATCTTTTCTCTCGTCTAAAGCCATTATTAGACGTTGAGTTTTCCCTTCATTCAAAGCCAGTATTGAATGTCAAGATCTCTTTCACTCATTCAAAGCCAGTATTGGATGTTGTGATCTTTTCTCTCGACTAAAGCCAGCATTAGACATTGAGCTTTTCTTTCATTCAAAGCCAATATTGAATGTCAGGATCTTTTGTTTCCATCCAAACCTAGTATTGGATATTGTGATCGTTTCTCTCGTCTAAAGCCATTATTAGACGTTGAGTTTTCCCTTCATTCAAAGCCAGTATTGGATGTCGTGTTTCTTTTCCGTCCAACGTCTTTCCTGGACGACTCTGATGTAGCTTCAGATTTGGTCTCATCCTACATCTAATGTTCTTCTAGATGTTTCTGATTTCCTTTTCCAAAGAGTTGTTCGCCTCATTCAATGCCATTTTCGAATGTTACTACTTTCCTTCTCGAGTTTTATCTTTTTTTTCCAAGTATTGTTGGTTACTCCTTGTCACCCTGACAGATATCCAGAAGTATCTTGTTGCTCCCCGGTGTGTCTTTCCACGTCATTTCATCTAAACTACCACAAGTTTCCAGTTTCGAATCTTTCCATATTCTCACAAAGTCTGTCTCATCTCATACATCATTCAAAAAAATATATGTCAAAAAAGAGTCCATGCATTCATTCATAACATATGCTATCATCTCATCGCATCAGGGACAAAATTAAGGTCTGTTTGTATTTAATTACTTTCCGCCTATCTGGCTAAAAGATAATTAAATAGGGGCAGTTGTTGTACCCTAAATTTTGCCTCTAACTTTTTTCAGTCGCACTTTCATACCATATTTTATCATTCAGTCACAATCATTAATAAATAGCTTCATTCATCACATTTGCATCCTATCTTTAAGTTTTCTCTTGTGTTGTTGACTAACTTCTACTGAAAATGCAAAAAAATATTTGTCTTTGTCTTTGCATATTTGTGTTTTGCAGGTACCGAGTCGAAGCATATGGCAAATAAGGTTTTCCGGTATTATTTTGCTAAAATCTGTATTTGCAAAGAAAAAGAATTAAAAAAAATTTCATTTTTTTCACTGTACAATCGATTGCTCCTAGAGTGCAATCGATTGCACAAAGTGAATTTTGCATAATTTTTGGAAAGATACACTGTGCAAATCGATTTGCACAGCGTGAAATTTAAAAAAAAACTCAGCATTTTAAACTTGTCAAATTTTGGCTCCAATTTTCCTTCACTTTTGAAAGATGTATCATTAATTCAAATTTTAGTGCCAATCTTTCATTTTTAAAAAGAATTATCATTAATTCAAATTTTGGCTCTAATATTTGAAAGAATTATCATTAATTCAAATTTTGGCTCCAAGAATCAATTACCAAATTACCACTAATCCCAATCCTAAACTCTATAAATAGAGCCCTCATTTCATTCAAATTTCAAGCTTTTGATAGCCAAATCCACCTTGCTAAAAAATCTCTCAATTCTCTCCATCTACCAAATTCACTCAAAGTTCCATTTTCAAAAAGTTAGTAAGCTTTGCATTGAAGCTTACTAATCTTTGAGCTAAACCTTCATCCAAACACTTTTTATTCATCAATTCTCTACATCCAAGCTTGGTCAATTGATTCTTGTGGTTGAATTGAAGCAAATTCTTGAAGTTGTTTTGATAATTCTCTAGATCTACCTTTGGTAAGTTGGATAATTCATCTTTCACAATGTGATCTCTTGTTGATCTTTGGGTTTGATTCTTTGAGCATTATTTTGTGATTCCAATAGTGTTATTTTCTCATAATTTGATGGAATTTTCGTGCTCAATTGGATCCATGATCATAAGGTGTTTGATGGAAAGTTTGAACAAGAAATTGGCCTTTTAAATGTTGTTTTTGCTACTGTAACAGTGTGTAATCGATTGCAGTAACTGTGGAATCGATTGCACAGAAGCGTTTCACACAATTTTTTGAAAATAACACTGTGTGCAATCGTTTGCACAGTTACTGCAATCGACTGCACAGGGACAAAATGCACTTTTTTGCCTTGTTTTGGGGCAGCTTTGATCCAAAATGATTTTTCTACTCACTCCTTTTGATTGTTGGTTTGGATTGCAATTTTAAATGACCAATTTGTCTTTAAACTCAATGGACTTTGTGATGTAGATGAAGTTGGATAAATGTTCATCAATTCAAATCTACCTAAGAGTTAATTATTTAATTCATTTTTGGTGCTTTGGATTAATGATATGTTTAGTGCTTTAATCCATCTAGAGGAGTGGTTTGAATTTAAAGGTGAAAGAATATTGAAATGGTGATCCAAATTAGCTTATCATTCCCCTCCCTCTTCATCTTACCCCTTTCTTTTTTAATTGTGCTACATGTTAAGGGATGGTGATCTCTATATCATTTATCCAAACATGAAGTACATAGATTGCTATTGACCGGCCTCAAAATAGGTGTGACTTCTACATAAGTCCACTTACGATTGCTTAACATAGCGCTAAATTTTGTCCCGATTCGAATAAATGATCATTCGTGGCCCAAACTTATGATTGCAAGCCCAAGTATGTTAATTTGATCTCTTTGATCCAATAACCTTGAGATTCATTGTGTGGAGGATTTGGTTCTACCAATCCTCTAATGGATCTACAACACCTTTGGTCAACGCGGATCACTTAAACATCGTTGATCATTACATGTTGCCTTGTGAGAATTCCAAAATGGATGATATACTTGACAAAAAGCAAATGCAACTTGTTGTGTGGAGGCTTTGGTTCTACCAATCCTCTAATGAGTTCCAAATGAAAGTTTCAAGATGGTCATCCAACTAACCACTAATTACTAACAATTAACTTTACTTTACGCTTTTATTTTCATGCTTTATGTACAATTTACTTTTAGCATTTTACATTTCATGCTATTTTCATCTTTGCTCACTTGAGCATTTACTTTTATGTCATTTTTATTTTGCTCACTTGAGCTTTTCTTTCTTTTTAAAGACACCTAATAATCAACATAAACCATAAAAATCATTAATGATACTTGGACTACATGGTTACTATCCTTTGCATTATAGAGTGATGGACTTCTTAGACTTAAGATTAGATACCTTGGCCTATCTTGGAGACTTTGTGACTTTATTTGATATTTTGTCTGGAGTTCTTGAGGTTTACCTCAATACATTGGGTTGTTTGTTTGTTTTGTGTGCAGGTTATTGAGATTACGATCTTTGTTTGTAATCTGGAATTCACCCGTATACAGCCGTTACTCTGCCCAGTTTTTGCGAAGACTTTAATACACTTGAAGTTTGGTTCTCTCAAGAGGTCTAGTATCTTTGCTTGCTTGGTTTCAATCCGAAGAATGGGAATTCTACATTGGCTTATAATGTCAAGTATCGGCTTCATGTTGGTTAAACGGTTCTCTTCCTTAGCTTTTACCTTATGCTTTAGGATAGTCCCTTCATCTCCTCCCATCTTCTTTAATTTTAAAAACCTTCTCATCTTCTTTCAAAATCTTCTTTGTTTTTAAACTCGAACCGCTTTCATAATAAACCTCGACTTTGTCGAGTGCCTTTTCTTTTAAAACTTATTTTCTTTAAACAAACTTCAATTCATTTAATCATACTTTGACATTTCATTCAAAATTAACAAAACACTTCAACTCATTCAAACTCTTTTGTGTGCCCAAGCACCTTTTCCATTCAAAACTTTTTTTCAAGGTGAGACATGATTCATTGATAGTCGAGCAACCTTCTCCTATCCCTATGGTAATAAAGGTGTCGACTTTTCCACTTGAGTACTAGAGGCGTTCTCAAACCCTCACTCTTGTTGACGCAAGGTCCATCTTTCTTACACCTTGTGGGCGTTAGTCGAGATTTCTCTCCTAACAATGACGACTTGTCTCCTTGTTTAAAAACAATCAACAAACAAGTCTTTTCTAGAGGAACTACATGTACCCTGATCCCCTATTGCACGAAAGGTGGTACGTAGGCACTAAAGGTTCGCAACCACGGCCGGTGCAAAAATCATAAAAATATTTCTTTTCTCACCTCCACCATCCATTTTATATAACACATTTTTATAGCCAAAATATACAGATTTTACAAAGAGGTTCCTGCGGAGTACCGTAGATGTTTAGGGTGCTAATACCTTCCCTTTGCATAACCAACCCCCTTACCTTGAATCTTTCCCCCCTCTTTTTGGGTTATTCGCTGTTTTCCCATTTCTTTGGAAACAATAAAGCGCGGTGGCGATTTTTATTTTGATTTGTATAAAGTCTAATCAATCCAATGGCTTAGTCTTGCACATTTCTACCGCTACACAAAGATACTTCAAAGTGCAGAAATTTGTTTACCTCTCTTTTCTTTTTACACTTATGTTTTATTTGAAAACGCCCAATGTTTTGTTAAATAGGCATATGCATTTGAATATAATCACTGCTTACAAATAAAACGTAATTGAGAAAAGATAATTACTGATAGGTTGAAGGTGTAGGAAGATATCCTTGTGCTATTTCAGAAGAAATCCCCGGCAATACTTTGTTCAGATCCTCGACGAAGCTAAAACCTCGGAGTACATGTCTCCAACAGAGTTAAGCTTCAAGATCCCCAGCGGAGCCAGTATATTCTAAATTGGATTCCCCAGCTGAGTTAAGTTTCAAAGTTCCCATCAGAGTTCAAACTCCCGATCCCCAGTGGAGCCCAAAAACCCTGAAAAACCTATCCTCCAGCGGAGCCAGAATATTCTAAACCTTATTCCCCAGCAAAGTTAAATTTCCAACTATCAACCCGCGGTGGGAACTGTTCAACTTCCCCCAACTTCCCCAGTAGTTTAGCATACAACCTAAAGCTCTTGATTTCACCGGCCGAGTAAACATTCTCCTCACAGAGTTATCTCCCAGTGGATCGAAGATTCTCGATCCCGTTTCTCCAAGCAGAAACCTCCAAGGTTTTAATTCCCTAGTAGAGATTTTTAGAGATTTTCCTTATGTCCCAGGAAAGTCATGAAGGATTCTCATTCCCCGCAGAAGTTAGCAGAACCCTTGTAAATCCCCACAAGTCACTAAGGATTTTCAATCCCTAGCGTTGGTCCCAGGATTTCTCATTTCTCAAACAATCAGAAATTCTTTAACCCCCAAACAGTCAGCAAGAGTTCCTCATCTTCAACAAAGATTTTTGAGTCCTCAGCATCGGTCGGGATTTACTTTCCCCAGCAGCAGCAAAAGGATTTTTCAATCCCCAGCAGCAGTCAAGAATTTAGTCTCCTCAGCAAGACAGCTACTCAGCTTACATGCATAACCATTACATTCATATATAATCAACATTGATAAAACACAGTTCATTGCATCGTACATATCATGCAACATAACTTTGTGTTTTAGCTAACATTTTACCCTTTTTCAGGATAAGATTAAAAGGCTATCATTAACAATTATTCAGATACAATATGGATACACCCCAGACACGGCAGTCATTCTATTACTCATTCATAATTTCAAGTCAAAATACAGTACGGATACACCCCAGACACGGCGATCATTCTACTACTCATTCAGATTTCAGCAATCCGATACAGACTAGATACGCTCCAGACACGGCAGCCATTCTATCTCTCATTCAGATTCAACTATCAACTACAAGTTCAGATACGCTCCAAACACAGATGCCATTCTGGCCCTTACACCAGAAGTTTGATTCTCCCCAGTGCAGTCGCCACGGAAGTCATTCTGTCACTTATTCAGATCCCAGTTACAGTCTCAGATACACTCCAGACACGGAAGTCATTCTGATACTCATACAGATCTCAACTTCAGATACAGTCCAGATACGCTCCAGACACGGTTGCCATTCTGTCACTCATTCAGAACTTATCCCCAGCACACAGTTGCTTCATACACAAATGTTTCTCTGTTACCCATTCACAATACAAATACACTCCAGACACGGCAGTCATTCTAATATTCATTCAAAGTTCAAATACAGTTACAGCTCAGATATGCTCTAGATACAGACGCCATTCTTTTGCTCATACAGACTCAGTCTCCAGATACAGCTCAAATGCATTCCAGACACAGATACCATTTTGATGCTCATTTTTATGACCTACAACATTGCAATTCAACAAACATTCTTGGATGGAATCTTTAAGACCATCTCCAGCAAGATTCCACCATCTCCAAATGGCATCTTTAAGCCCATTTCCTCAGTTGTATTTTGACGAGTGCAAATTTACGGGCACTCTAGTGTCCAATCCTCTTTTACCTTCGAGTCGCGAAAGGCAAACTTGCCAATCTAACTCTTCAGGTTCAAGAAGATTGAACAGGGGCAACTGTTGTACCCCAAAATTTTCCCTCTCATTTCATCAACATTTCTCATCACAAGGCTCTTGGAACTCAAGATCAAGCTAGGGTTTTCTCTACTCAAGGCACCTCCTTGCACTGTTGACCTAAATTAGGGTTTGAGTTTGTACAGGGATGTTTTGACCTACAATTCCCAAAGTGAATTTCATACTTCATTTTGGATTCATAAGTTTGTCCATACCAAGTTTCAAGCTTTGATTCAAATTTTTACCCAGTTAATTGGACAGTTGGTCTAGAAATCAGTTGTATTGGGGAAAAAGTCAACTGTGGCCAATTGACAGTCAAACTTCATGAATTTTGACTCACATCAACATTATGAACTCATGTGAACTATTTTATCAAGTTTAGATCACAATTCCACAAGAAATTTTATCAGATCACCAAAAGGGCAAAATGGTCATTTTTAGGGTTTTGACTGTACAAAGGCAATTTTTGACTGTTTGACCTAGCCAATGGCAAAACAAGCTCAACCATGGACACAAGGACTCAATAAAATTTTCTTGACCCATTCAACAAGTTCAAAAGCTCTCAAATGCATAGGATTGACAGATGAAATTTTCAGTCAACTGATCAAAATTTAACTGTACACTGAAAAGTCAAACTTTGACTTTTGGGTCAAAATCAAGTGCCAAGGGTCATTTTTCATCAAGACATGTCAAATTATGAAACTTGTTCATCAAGAAACCCAAAAATGCAAATTAGGGTTTAAAATGGAAAAAATTTCATAACTTCGAAATTTTCTAAGTTATGAAATTTTCTTATTTTTTCCTAACTTGGGTACACAAAGTTTTCTCAAAAGAAGCTTGGATCTCAAGTTATGATTTTTGGAACAAGGGTACCTAAAGCTTTTAACTTAGTGAAATTTTGCCCTAGTTTAGACAGGATTTTGACCCATCTTCTTGGCCATTTTTCACATAGTTCCACTTGGAGTTTCAAGTTGCATTTCAAAGATGGATTATATTACATGTTGCAAGCTTTCCAAATTGTCAAAGAACTCCTCAAACACCTTTGTGGTTAGGGAGAATCGAATGCTTGAAGTTGGCAAAAACTCACTTTGATCCATGGCCAATACATGTTCGTACCAAGTTGCAAATCTGACCAAGTTAGCTTTGTACACAATTACATGCCTCTAAACCAATTCGTACTCAACAATTTAATGCAAATCCATTGAGCTAATGCATTGTCTTGGTCATTAGGGTATTGTACACAAGTTTAATCCCTAAATAGTAAAAGGCATAGTTCCATTTTTGCAAAAGATATGCTTTATGTCAAACCATAATCTTTGAAGCATGGGGCCATATCTCTGAAGCAAAATCAAATCCACAAATTGCAAGTATCAAGGAGATTGTATGCAGCATACAAGATAGAGGGTACAAGCCTGCATTGAGAAGTTACACTTTCTTGCTTCACAAAGAAGAAATTGGTCCAAATCCTCCCAACTCAAAAACCAGTCATAGTCAGCTTACACAAACATTGCAAACACATTTCACACAACCCTTTGAATCATAAACACCAACTCTTCACCACTCAAACCTCCTTGTACACAAAATCTCTATTTTTTTGCAAAACAGGGCAAGCCCTGCTGAACCACTTACATCTCCACTTTGCCTCGTGAGTTTTGCCTCAAACTTGTTCCAATACCTTCCATTCAACTCACCTAAACTATTCCAGACCTCCATTGCCAACTATAACTCCATTAACACACATTTCCATTTTTGTTTGGAAGCTTTGCAGGTTGAGTTCTATAGCACGATTCAGGCTACTTCAAAACAAACCAAGCATTGGGAAAGCTTCAGTGGACATCAGGCAAGCTCAAAAGAACCTCAAGCACCATTGGAAGTTGCTGCATTGTCCAGCTCGAAGTCAACTGAAACAGGTATTTCATGAACTGATATCTCTCTATTTAGGAATAGTTAGAGTTAGGTTTGTGAATGAAAGATGTTGTATTCATAGCCCTGAAATTATACATGTGCTTAGTTTTCATTTATATTAATCGTGCTAGGAGAATTTCATCCATGAACTTTCTGAAAAACTAGGTTAGAAATTAGGGCCAGAGAAATTCTCTCTGGTCTTTGAGAGTTAGCTTAAGTTTTTTATATGGTTAGATTCGTTGTTTGATGCTCTACAAGTTTCATGTTATGAGTTTTGTCAAAAAAGCACAGAATCAGGAGATAGCATTTTGTACATAGAACACGCGCGTTTCTGTCTAGAGGAAGAAGATGAAGTTGGTTTTGGGCTGGGCCTGGACAGGCTTGCTTTTGGCACCCCTCTCTTTTCTTTTTACAGCCCCTGGTCCATTTCTTGTATATTTGTCATTTTTGCATTTTTATTTTATTTCTGACTTGGATATTTTATTTTCAAACATGAAAAATGACCCAAAAATAATTTTATAATTTTTGCATTTATTTGGTATTTATTTTTATTTTTACTAGTATAAAAATGTTTATATGCTTTTATATCATTTTGTTTAAATTAAAAAAAAATACAAATAATACTTTTATTTTATTTATTATTTTTATATATATTTGAAAATATTTTCTTGAAATATATATACATTTTGTAAATAATTTATTTTATTTTTATACACACTTAATATATTTAATATATATATATATATATATATATATATATATATATATATATATATATATATATATATATATATATATATATATATATATATATATATATATATATATATATATATATATATATATATATATATATATATATATATATATATATATATATATATATATATATATATATATATATATATATATATATATATATATATATATATATATATATATATATATATATATATATATATACACTATATTTTATTAAATAATTAGAACACAAAAATACAAAAATAATACATTTTTATTTTTATTAATATTTTATATTAAAAATACCTTTTTTAATATACTTTTATTTTTTGTACAAATTGATGTATTATTGTGTATAAATAATAAATAATACTATTTATTTAAGAAATTAGGGTTTTTTCCCTAAAAGACAAAAATAATTAAAATTGACTTTTTTATTTATTTACATTTCACATTAAAAAAACTTTTTACATACATGAAAACTTTTTTGCATAATACATTTTATTTAAATATTTATTTATTGTATTTATTTAAATATTGTACATTTAATTGTTATGCCTTACTCATTCAATTTGGTTGTAATAACTTAGAATTTAATTTCTTGTCTAAATAATCCCCTATTCAAATTTGTACCTCCCTCCCTATATCATGTTGTAATAGTGTATGTTGTACCCCAAAATTTGCCCTCCCATATTTCTCAAAACATTTCAAGAAAGATTCACAAGTCCAACACGGCGCATCATATTCTGGTGTTCTTTCGCCAAGATATCTCTGATAACATATTCTCAAATTCAGGTTCGGCTCAAGAGTCAATTCTTTAATGAAGGTATCCGAATATGTGAGTTTTCTCGAAGAAATATGGCGAAAAAGTGTGCTGAAAGTGCAGTTTTTACGCGCTAAAAAATTCATAACTTGAAGATCGTGGCTCGTTTAGAACCCGTTCTGGTGGCCAAAATTCCGTCTTGATGTCATCTATGTTTTCATCTCTCACGGCTGGAAGCCAATTTCGATCAGAAGGTCTTCAAAAATGTGGATTTATCAAGTATTTTCGTACAGAAAATTTGTGACAGAAGTTTATTTGCGTCATGTTCAGAAAATCATAACTTGGTCGATTTTCATCGTATCGAGCTGGTTCCAGCGCAAAAATTTCACAAATTGAGTTGGCTAAGTTTTCACAAAAGGTATTGAGTTCGAACGGTATCCAAAATCCTTAATGCTTAATGCTGAATATTATTTCATCTAGGCCGAAACTTCGAAAACTCATAACTCGGTCAATTTTTATCGGATTGGGCTCGTATTTTTACACAAGGTCACTGACTCATAGATCTACAACTTTTCTTCAAAAGTCGAGACCGGATTATGCTTCGATCAATACCAGTTTTTTATTGAAGAACGTGTCAGAGTCGACATTGGAGCCCAAAATAAGTTTGTCTGAGCTGAAACTTCAAAAATTCATAACTAATTCACCGTTTATCCGATTAAGCCGATTTTCGGACAGGAGTTAATTCTCGATGTCGGCTACATTTTGTTTTCAAATTTTATCTTCAAAAATTGCACTTAAGCCCCTGCGATTTATCCTGCAACGTGACGAATTCAAGTGAACATTGGAGGCCCAATTGCACATTCAAAGTCCATTTTCTTTGCTCTAATTTCCATTATATAATCTCATTCTTTTTACACAAACAAGAGGAGAGAGAAAAAAACCCTTGCCACAACGCCGTCAGAATATCAATTCTTTCAAGAACCCTAAAACCTTGAAATCCTTATTACAAATCCCTCTCTCACTACAAACAAGCCATCCCGGTTACAAACCAACATCACACTACAAACAAGTCATCCCGGTTACAAACCAACATCTCACTACTTCTCCAGTAAGGGTAATGCTGGCTTGATCTCCATGATCAAAAGGCATAAAAGCATTCATATCACTACTTCTCCAAAGGTAAGGCTGATTTGATCTCCATGATCAAAATGATATAATCATTCATACATGCCATATTGGGCCTAAACATTAAATTTCTTCATATATTGGCTTTATTTGTATTTTATGATATATAGTAATTTATTTAATATGTTCATGAGATTCAACACTGCAGATTTAGACAGGATCCCATGCAGGTTCATTAAGGAACGTTGAGGCCAAAACACAAATGGCCAAAAGGCAAAACACAAATGGCCAAAACAGAACAGTTTACACATGACACCAATACATGGCAAGACAGACATCCTGAGAAGGTTAAGGAACGTTGAGGCCAGAACACAAATGGCCAAAACAAAACAGTTTACACATGACGCCAACAGCTGTTTCATCCCTCCAATCAGGCCCGTATACTCCTAAACTCTCTCTCTATTTTTATAATTTTCCTTTAATTAATTAATTGCTATTCTTTTTATTAATCACTAACCAATTAATCTTTTTTCTTAATAAAATCAAAAACAAAAAATATATTTTATTTATTAAAATTAAATTCAGCACTTTATTTTTGTAAATAAATATTAATTCAATTAATTTAGTTTAATTAGGAAATAACTTTAATATTTTTGCAATAATTAAAATTAATTTAGATAATTAGGTTTTTATTAGCTTTGATTAATTTATTTTATTTCTTTAAATACTCAAAAATCCAAAAATATTTTAATTAATTAATTAGTTTATTAATTTAATTATTAACTTAGATCTAACTTCTTTTTAATCCAAAAATAAACAAAAAAAATGCTTTCTTTCAAAAAAAAAGGGTCAAAACCCTAAAAAATGCGCCCGATTTAATTTTATCGCACGCGATCTATTTAATTCTTATTATTGTAATTGCTTCCGATATGTAATAGCTTTTAATTAGGACTTTAATTATTTATCGCCTTATTTTACTTTCCGCAATTTAAATTAAAGGATTTGTTTTTGGCGATGTAAATACCCGACGCCTTGTAATAGTTTAGATTTAATTTCCGCAATTCCGCAACTATTAACTGTTAGATGTTTGATAATAGGGAATGCATGACAAGATCAAATGTATGAACTTAAAATCAAACATAGATAACCCATGACATGTACAAAGATAATTAACCGAAATAACACACTCGCACATGCGCACTCTTAGGGTACACCTCACTTGGTTGCCTTCGAACGTGGTCATTGAGTATAGGAAGTTTTAGAGGTCGCCCTCTTGTCCAAAGATCATAGTTTCCTCGAAACGGTTGCCTCGGAAAAATGATCTAGGATATTAGGGTTACCGCTAATGTGTCCTAACATTGCTTTAGTGACCACACGTCCCTTAATCGAATTGACCCTGAAAACTCCAACGACGGTGCTACCTACTACTCGATAGTGGGATAGCATTTTATAAAGGAAATTAGCACAGATTAATTTCTTTTTCGAGTAGGTAGATGGTTCTTAAGTACTTGCTCCTTTTAAAACAAAACAAAACTTTTCGCACTTACACTCCTTTCAAACAAAAAACTTTTTTCAAACCCACAATCACAAAGAAAAAGCAAATTTTGAAAACACAATGAGCAAGTACCTAAGAGCCCGTGGATAACCACGGATAGAAAGGGTGCTAACGCCTTCCCTTTGTATAATCTATCTCCCGAACCCGAGAAACATATCGAAAAAGGAATTTTTCTGTGCTTTTGTCCTTTCCTTATTGGATAAAATAAAAGACGGTGGCGACTCTTGCTTACCACGACATTTTGCAAAAACAAATGCAAAACGCGAACCAGCATTCCAAAACAGTCAGTTCTCATTCCCACCGATCACAGAACTGGCGACTCTGCTGGGGAATATTATAAGTGGGGTGTACCTTAGGAATAGTTCATAATGTTTTCAATTGCTTGACTTGTATGCTTTATCTTTGTGGGTTGAATCGGAGTTACTATAGATCCTAACCCGGATCTGGAGGATACCCTTTAGGTAAGTAGAAATAAACTGTGAGGGAACTGTACGACGTAGACCGATACGGTTGAAGCAGTAGCTACTTTGGTGTGGCACTTTAGATTGTGCCGATATCCCTTGTGTTGGAACGAGGAGAATATGGGTCATCTAAGGGGTCATTAAGAACCAACTGACCTTAGAACCTTTAAATTGACCAACTTGGCCATAGAACAGTAGTAGTATGCTACACTCATTGAGACTAAACTCTCGCGATGATTCCAGCCACAAGAAAAGGTTGCTAAACTGGAATTATGACCGATCGAGGGTAGTCAGTGATATTCAGATCCTCTAGAACCCGGTTACTATTTCTAGGACAGGTTTGAGCCAACTAAACTGAAAGAGGGTAATACCTAAACTCCATGCCAGCCTGAAATTTAAGGGCTATTGTGTGACTTGTGTATCTTCAAAACTTGAACTACTTACACATTCTTGTTATCTGACAACATGAGTTCCTTGCAGGTTTTGTTTACAGTCCTTATCTAATAATTTGGATTTATTGCAGGGTTTACTTACAGCACCTCACACTTTTGCTTAAACGCATATCATACACATCATAACATTATGCCTTAACATTTCCTTAGACATTTCAAGGATCTCAAGGGCTTGTGATGCAGGTTATGGTAAATCAAATGTCCAGCAAGGGGCAAAGGGGATTTATTTTCCTCTAGCCAATGCCGTCTAGAGATCAAAACACGATAACTTGAGTCAGTGGCTATGACCCACTCGATATGGTGAGCTTGACTCTTGAAGAAGGACTCTTAACAACACGAAGTTTCTTCTAACAAATTCTAAAAAGTTTCTTGTTTACCCCGCGAGATCCTTGAAAACATTGCATACATATATCATACATATCATTGCATAACAGGTCTCCCAGTACAGGTCTCTCATGTTCTCGCTGTTTATTTCAGCAATGGCTTTCCAACTAGACAACCAAGATCTTCAAATTCTAGAAACTCAATTCAGAGAAATCTTCCTAAACCTATCCAAGTGGCAGGAAGAGTTGAAAACACTCCTCGTTGGAAACTTGGTCAAGAAAAGTCCTGAAGACAATAAGGACGAACGGGTGGAACAACTGCAAGTTGAGTTCAGTGCCATGAAAACCCAGATGTTGGGGCAGATGGCTCTTATCCAAGGCTTAGCTCGGGAACAAGAAGAGTTGAGAACCATTATCAACCAGCTTCATCAAGACAGATACAACAACATGAAGAAAACAGTCAAGGTCGGGGACCAAGTCATTAATCAACTTCCGAGAAGTCAAAGTTTTGGTTTGATGAAGAATAGACCTCTCCATGTTTCTACTACCTCACAGGTCCAACAACAACCTTGCCATAAACAACGGGTTAATCAGAGTAAGCCGGATACACCCAAGAGGCAGTTTACCAAGCTCGACATGCCGTTGTCTCAAGCTTTACAACACCTGTTGAGATTGAATCTGGTGACGTTAAGGGACCCTCCTAAGAATCCCAACATAGCCTCCCCAAGGTACAATCCTGATGCAAGGTGTGCATATCACTCCAACAGCCCGGGGCACGATACTGACGACAGTTGGAAGTTGAAGTACAAAATTCAAAACCTGATTGATGAAGGAGCATTGGAATTCACACAAGATGGTCAGGCTGAGTTCTTCTACCATCCCTCCGAGGCTCACCATTTGAAGTGACAAGTTCTGACAAGAGAGGGCTTTTTGTTCATTATAATTTCCAAGTTGTAATTTTCTTTTGATTGTTCGAACATTTATTCATGTCAAACTTTATTACTTTATCAATGCATTGCATATGTCTGTTTTAAATCAGTCCATTCGTATTCACTATATTCAAATTGCTTTCATTTTTTGTGATGTTCAACTCTCGATTAAAAAATTCTAAGACTTTTGAGGGTGGATGACGAAAATGATATCAAAATCTCTACAATATGCTTTTGAACAGACCCCGCTGACGAGGTACAAGCATTGTTTCAAATCCTAAACAGTGGAGTTATAAGGAAGATAATCCCTAGTCAACCCCTTTGATCCAAAGAAGTTGGAGTTTTTCTTTTCACAAATTAAAACCCTTAATTATAACCTGGGGCAGGGTAGTTTTCTCAGTTGATCCAGGTGCACAATGAATGGCATCAAAGAAGTCCTTCCGAAACAAAAGACGGTGTTGGTTCCGTATAATCGTAAGGACAAACAGTTATTATCTCTCAAAAGAAAAACCCAATAAGTCAAAACCTATGAAGGAGACTTAAGAAAAACTGGGGAATCCCGCTGACTGTAATCACAAAAAAGAAACAGTTCAAGCAACAAACATGGATAATAAAAACCAAAAAGGAAGAGATCCTGCAAACTCTCAACAAAATGACTGCCTGTTCAAAATAAATTGTCAGTATCCGAACCATCACTGGTATATCAGATAAAAGACTCAAACAAGATCTAATGCACGATTAGCTGAGTTTAGGATCGAAGAACATCACAAAGAACGGGTGGGTACAAATAAAATTTGAGCCTTTATCCTTTGTTTCTTAAACCGTGAACCAGACCACGTTATAACCCTTAAAAAGTCCTAGCTGAAGCATGGGTTAGTCCAAAAGCATACTGTTATAAAAGGTATCTTGACTCCTGTAGGGCTTGCTGTACATCCTGAGTTGACATCATATTTTACAAAATTTGCCTGTTTTACTGAAAAATGCATTTTCAAAAAACTTCAAGACAGACATAAGCTTTGTATTCTTAAAATGACATTGTTTGCATATGACTATTTGTTCAACAGCATAGAAATTCGCACGACGAATATCTAGTGAACAAAAACCTTCTCAATAAAAAGGATCACCTCAAGTGAAAAAACACTTCCAATCAAGGGGCACGACATGATCATTGTCCATCATCTGGGGCAGTCAAGTCAAGATTCAAGGAATCTCTTTAAATGCCAAATAGACAGGGGCAAATCTCCATCTGAATCAATTGGGGAATTGGACATGAATTCCAGCAACGAATCTTGCATGATCAAACATCTTCTGGTAGTATGGTAACACGACACTACAGACAGTGACAACTCCCTACACCCTGAGAGCGTGGACATAATCAGAAAATACTACGCATAATCAAACACCCGCTAGGTCGACTGGCCTAGGCAAAAATAAGGGCTTCCCGACGAACCAAAAGGGTTCGGGCAAAAAAATTAGGGATAAAAATGGAAAAATCTGTACACCCGGCAAGTCGAAAACCTGAAAAGGCGGCTTGGGCAAAAAAGGGTATCCCGATGGACTGAAAACCAGAAAGGGAGGTCCAGGCAAAAATTAGGGATCAAAGCGTACGACTATGTCCCGTCATCTCGTCACTTGCCTACCAGAAAAAGACTTGTCATTTCAATCGAAAGATACCAAGCACCTCATAGGTTGGGATAATACTCGATCCACAAGGCCTCCACAGGCACCTTCTCCCGCAGATACAGGGGCAGAAAAGTATCGATGCAAAGCCATCGTCATATCCTTAGCACGCGTCCCAGTAACATTCACTCCCCGCAGAGTAAGACAGTAATGATAGCTCTCCCCCAGCTGAGACTTGCAACTATGAACGAATCAGCAATACTCTCCCTAAGCAGAGTTGATCTACCATCAGCACTAGAAAGGCTTAATATCCCTGACAGTCTTAATATTCCCCAACGGAAGTATAAGAATGTTCCCCGGCAGAATACAAGATACCCCCAGTGGAGTCAATATTTCCCCAGCATGGTCGGAAAAAGCTTCCCCAACGAAGTTGAAGCATCATCCCCAGTAGACTCTGGAAGTTTACCCCCAGCGGAGCACAAAAATAAATCTCCCCAGCCAAGTTCAAAGGATCATACCCAGCAGAACTCAAGAGGTTATCCCCCACAAGAGTCTAAAGGGTTATCCCCAGCAAGTCGCAACTGAAAGATCATCCCCAACGAAGTTCTTTCCTTTCATAAACAGGAATTCAATCCTCAACAGATTCAATATCACCAGAACCGGTAATCCATCCCCAGCGGAGTTTATCATTGAAATCCCCAACGGAGTTTATCAGCGGAATCCCCAGCGGAGTTTATCGTTAAAATCCTCGGCAGAACATCTCTCCCCCACAGAGTATTTCCCCTCGGAGTAATCTCTTCATCATGTTTATTCCCCAACGGAGTTCTTTTCTCCTACAAGTTTATTCTCACAATCATCTTCGTTCATCATCCCCAGCAGAAACGAAGAATCCAACTCTATTCTCCAGCAGCTCCGGGATTTATTTTCCCCAGCTAAAACATCACCTTTTCATACATCATGATACATGCATATACGCATTATACCATACTATCTCATTTATGTTGAGAACATAATTGCTTGATCCATATCATGCATTGCATATGACTGACCTTTACCTTTCAGGAAAGATGCAGTTAAATTATCAACTATGTCAATAGAGACCACCAGTCAAAGAAGACAATTTTCCTCCGTCAAAGTGTGGACGAGTTCTGCAATCTCAACGGTATACTACGTTGAAGACCAGACAGTTCCTAGATCTTGATGAAGATGTTTCCCTATGTCATAGTGTGGACGAGTGTTATAACCTCAATGGTATACTACGTTGAGCACTAGTCAGTTCCTAGATCTTGATGTTTTCCTTCGTCAAAGTGTGGACGAGTTCTCTAATTTCAACGGTATACTACGTTGAAGACCAGACAGTTCCTAGATCTTGATGAAGATGTTTCCCTACGTCATAGTGTGGACGACTACTATAACCTCAACGGTATACTATGTTGAGCACTAGTCAGTTCCTAGATCTTGATGTTTTCCTCCGTCATAGTGTGGACGAGTTCTCTAATTTCAACGGTATACTACGTTGAAGACCAGATAGCTCCTAGATCTTGATGAAGACGTTTCCTTATGTCATAGTGTGGACGAGTGCTATAACCTCAACGGTATACTACGTTGAGCACTAGTCAGTTCCTAGATCTTGATGTTTTCCTCCGTCACAGTGTGGACGAGTTCTCTAATTTCAATGGTATACTATGTTGAAGACCAGACAGTTCCTAGATCTTGATGAAGATGTTTTCCTACGTCATAGTGTGGACGAGTGCTATAACCTCAACGGTATACTATGTTGAGCACTAGTCAGTTCCTAGATCTTGATGTTTTCCTCCGTCATAATGTGGACGAGTTCTCTAATTTCAACGGTATACTACGTTGAAGACCAGACAGTTCCTAGATCTTGATGAAGCTGTTTCCCTAGGTCATAGTATGGACGAGTGCTATAACCTCAACGGTATACTACGTTGAGCATTAGTCAGTTCCTAGATCTTGATGTTTTCCTCCGTCATAGTGTGGACGAGTTCTCTAATTTCAACGGTTTACTACGTTGAAGACCAGACAGTTCCTAGATCTTGATGAAGATGTTTCCTCACGTCATAGTGTGGACGAGTGCTATAACCTCAACAGTATACTACGTTGAGCACTAGTCAGTTCCTAGATCTTGATGTTTTCCTCCGTCATAGTGTGGACAAGTTCTCTAATTTCAACGGTATACTACGTTGAAGACCAGACAGTTCCTAGATCTTGATGAATATGTTTCCCTACGTAATAGTATGGACGAGTGCTATAACCTCAATGGTATACTACGTTGAGCACTAGTCAGTTCCTAGATCTTGATGTTTTCCTCCGTCATAGTGTGGACGAGGTCTCTAATTTCAACGGTATACTACGTTGAAGACCAGACAGTTCCTAGATCTTGATGAAGGTGTTTCCCTACGTCATAGTGTGGACGAGTGCTATAACCTCAACGGTATACTACGTTGAACACTAGTCAGTTCCTTGATCTTGATGTTTTCCTCCGTCATAGTGTGGACGAGTTCTCTAATTTCAACGGTACACTACGTTGAAGACCAGACATTTCCTAGATCTTGATGAAGATGTTTCCCTATGTCATAGTGTGGACGAGTGCTATAACCTCAACGGTATACTACGTTGAGCACTAGTCAGTTCCTAGATCTTGATGTTTTCCTCCGTCATAGTATGGACGAGTTCTCTAATTTCAACTGTATACTATGTTGAAGACCAGACAATTCCTAGATCTTGATAAAGATGTTTCCATACGTCATAGTGTGGGCGAGTGCTATAACCTCAACGGTATACTATGTTGAGCACTAGTCAGTTCCTAGATCTTGATGTTTTCCTCCGTCATAGTGTGGACGAGTTCTCTAATTTCAACGGTATACTACGTTGAAGACCAGACAGTTCCTAGATCTTGATGAAGATGTTTCCCTATGTCATAGTGTGGACGAGTTCTATAACCTCAACGGTATACTACGTTGAGTACTAGTCAGTTCCTAGATCTTGATGTTTTCCTCCGTCATAGTGTGGACGAGTTCTCTAATTTCAACGGTATACTACGTTGAAGACCAGACAGTTCCTAGATCTTGATGAAGATGTCCCCCCCCCCCCCAATTGAATTAGGGACAGGTTCGTAAGACTCAGCCGAGGCATTCTCTCAGCTGAAGTACAAGCAAGTTCCTAAATCTAAACAAAAGTTAGACTTCCCCAGCGGAATCTTCTACAAACCACAAGTATGCAAGTTCTCGCTAAGGAATCTCTTATGCGATCGACACTCCTGCAGATGGCATCTGTAAGCCCATCCTCCTACCAACAATCTCCAAATGGAATCTATAAGCCCATTCCCGACATTACCAGGCTGATACCACTTCGTGCGAGCGCAAATTTCTGGGCACTCTAGTGTTCAATCATCTTCCACCTTTGAATCACGAAAGGCCCGAAAGCTAATCTATATCCTCAGGTTTAAGAAGATTGAACAGGGGCAGCTGTTGTACCCCAAAATTTTCCCTCCCATATTTCTCAAAACATTTCAAGAAAGATTCACAAGTCCAACCCGGCGCGTCATATTCAGGTGTTCTTTCGCCAAGATATCTCTGATAACGTATTCTCAAATTCAGGTTCGGCTTAAGAGTCAATTCTTTAAAGAAGGTATCCGAATGTGTGAGTTTTCTCGAAGAAATATGGTGAAAAAGTGTGCTGAAAGTGCAGTTTTTACGCGCTAAAAAATTCATAACTTGAAGATCGTGGCTCGTTTTGAACCCGTTTCAGTGGACAAAATTCCGTCTTGACGTATCTATGTTTTCATCTCTAACGGCTGGAAGCCAATTTCGATCAGAAGGTCTTCAAAAATGTGGATTTATCAAGTATTTTCGTACAGAAAATTTGTGACAGAAGTTTATTTGCGTCATGTTCAGAAAATCATAACTTGGTCGATTTTCATTGTATCGAGCTGGTTCCGGCGCAAAAATTTCAAAAATTGAGTTGGCTAAGTTTTCACAGAAGATATTGAGTTTGAACGGTATACAAAAGGTCTTCGTTTTCTGCTCAGAGCACGCGTGATGCACCGAAAATCCTGAATGCTGAATATTATTTCATCTGGACCGAAACTTCGAAAATTCATAACTCGGTCAATTTTTATCGGATTGGGATCATATTTTTACACAAGGTCACTGACTCATAGATCTACAACTTTACTTCAAAAGTTGAGACCGGATTATGCTCCGGTCAATACCAGTTTTTTATTGAAGAACGTGTCAGAGTCGACACTGGAGCCCAAAATAAGTTTGTTTGAGCTGAAACTTAAAAAATTCATAACTAATTCACCGTTTATCCGATTGAGCCGATTTTCGGACAGGAGTTAGTTCTCGATGTCGGCTACATTTTGTTTTGAAATTTCAACTTCAAAAATTGCACTTAAGCCCCTGCGATTTAGCCTGCAACGTGACGAATTCAAGTGAACATTGGAGGCCCAATTGCACATTCAAAGCCCATTTTCTTTGCTCTAATTTCCATTATATAATCTCATTCTTTTCACACAAACAAGAGGAGAGAGAAAAAAACTCTTGCCATAACGCTGTCAGAATATCAAATTCTTTCAAGAACCCTAAAACTTTGAAATCCTTATTACAAATCTCTCTCTCACTACAAACAAGCCATCTCAATTACAAACCAACATCTCACTACAAACAAGCCATCCCGGTTACAAACCAACATCTCACTACTTCTCCAGTAAGGGTAAGACTTGCTTGATCTTCATCAAAAGGCATAAAAGCATTCATATCACTACTTCTCCAAGGGTAAGGCTGATTTGATCTCCATGATCAAAATGGTATAATCATTCATACATGTCATATTGGGCCTAAACATTAAATTTCTTCATATATTGGCTTTATTTGTATTTTATGATATATAGTAATTTATTTAATGTGTTCATGAGATTCAACACTGCAGATTTAGACAGGATCCCATGCAGGTTCATTAAGAAACGTTGAGGCCAAAACACAAATAGCCAAAAGGCAAAACACAAATGGCCAAAACAGAACAGTTTACACATGACACCAATACATGACAAGACAGACATCCTGAGAAGGTTAAGGAACGTTGAGACCAGAACACAAATGGCCAAAAGCCAAAACACAAATGGCCAAAACAAAACAGTTTACACATGACGCTAACAGCTGTTTCACCCCTCCAATCAGGCCCGTATAGTCCTAAACTCTCTCTCTATTTTTACTATTTTCCTTTAATTAATTAATTGTTATTCTTTTTATTAATCACTAGCCAATTAATCTTTTTTCTTAATAAAATCAAAAACAAAAAATATATTTTATTTATTAAAATTAAATTCAGCACTTTATTTTTGTAAATAAATATTAATTCAATTAGTTTAGTTTAATTAGGAAATAACTTTAATATTTTTGCAATAATTAAAATTAATTTAGATAATTAGGTTTTTATTAGCTTTGATTAATTTATTTTATTTCTTTAAATACTCAAAAATCCAAAAATATTTTAATTAATTAATTAGTTTATTAATTTAATTATTAACTTAGATCTAAATTCTTTTTAATCCAAAAATAAACAAAATAATGCTTTCTTTTAAAAAAAAAAGGGTCAAAACCCTAAAAAATGCGCCCGATTTAATTTTCTCGCACGCGATCTATTTAATTCTTATTATTGTAATTGCTTCCGGTATGTAATAGCTTTTAATTAGGACTTTAATTATTTATCGCCTTATTTTACTTTCCACAATTTAAATTAAAGGGTTTGTTTTTGGCGATGTAAATACCCGACGCCTTGTAATAGTTTAGATTTAATTTCCGCAATTTCGCAACTATTAACTGTTAGATGTTTGATAATAGGGAATGCATGACAAGATCAAATGTATGAACTTAAAATCAAACATAGATAACCCATGACATGTACAAAGATAATTAACCGAAATAACACACTCGCACATGTGCACTCTTAGGGTACACCTCACTTGGTTGCCTTCGAACATGGTCATTGAGTATAGGAAGTTTTAGAGGTCGTCCTCTTGTCCAAAGATCATAGTTGCCTCGAAACGGTTGCCTCGGAAAAATGATCTAGGATATTAGGGTTACCACTAATGCGTCCTAACATTGCTTTAGTGACCACACGTCCCTTAATCGAATTGACCCTTAAAACTCCAACGACGGTGCTACCTACTCCTCGATAGTGGGATAGCATTTTCTAAAGGACATTAGCACAGATTAATTTCTTTTTCGAGTAGGTAGATGGTTCTTAAGTACTTGCTCCTTTTAAAACAAAACAAAACTTTTCGCACTTACACTCATTTCAAACAAAAAAGTTTTTTCAAACCCACAATCACAAAGAAAAAGCAAATTATGAAAACACAATGAGCAAGTACCTAAGAGCCCGTGGATAACCACGGATAGAAAGGGTGCTAACACCTTCCCTTTCTATAATCTACCTCCCGAATCACAGAAACATCTCGAAAAATGAATTTTTCTGTGCTTTTGTCCTTTCCTTATTGGATAAAATAAAAGACGGTGGCGACTCTTGCTTACCGCGACATTTTGCAAAAACAAACACAAAACGCGAACCAGCATTCCAAAACAGTCAGTTCTCCTTCCCACCGATCACAGTGTAGAATTTAAATTCTCGCACCTTTAAATGCTTTCAATTATGCCATGATTAGACTTAGGGTTTGTATGTAAAATCAAATTAACAAGTAGCTTGACCTAATCAAAGACAAAAATTGCATGAAAAAACAAACACAATGCACACTTGTACCCCTAGGGTTTCAATCCACTTGTTGCCTTCAAAAATTGGCCATGGTATGCATGTCAAGTACTTTGGCAAGACAAAAACAAAAACAAAAGATCTTAGTCCCTCGATGAAGCTATCTGAGTTGCCTAAACAAAATGATCAAGTCCCTCAAGAAAATTGCCAAAGAAACTTGACACTATTGTTATCATGGTCTATACGATGACCCGCGCCTGTCCCGTTTAACATCCTAACACAAGGTTGTTCATCAAACACAATGATGAAACAACACTGTTAAAAGGGTTAAAAACATAAGAAAGATCTTTGAGTAAAATAGGGTAGACAACTCTTAGCTACTTGATCAAAGCTTGCAAAACATCCTTGCTATCTTCAAAACACACTTCACAACACAATTTTAAAACCCTACTTTCAAACATTGAAAACTTTTCAAAAGACAGAAACACCTTTGTATACATTCAAACAAGAATCATTACAAAGGTTGCCACAATGATGGCCTCTTTTCAAAACATCTTTCAAAACTACACACAAAGCACCATTTCAAACAATTGAAAAGCAAAGCAAAGTGATCTAAGCAAGTAACTAAGAGCCCATGGATAACCATGGATAGAAAGGGTGCTAATACCTTCCCTTTCTATAATCTACTCCCTGAACCCAAGAAAACATCTCAAAGGTCTTTCCTGTGCTTTTTGACCTTTCCTTAGGATAAAATAAAAAGTCGGTGGCGACTCTTGCTAAACCGAAACATGTGCTTTTTGGTGTTTTCTTGTTAAATGTAATAAAAAATAATAAAAAGAAAAATGATTAAAACTAATTAAGAAAAATCAAATTTATTTTACAAAAATGAAACTTTAATATCTTACTAGTATATTTTTAACAAGTGAATTAAAAAGATAAATTAAAAAAAGGAAAATTAACTAAAATGTTAATTTATATAAAAAGAAAAGTATTGAGTTTGTTAAGAATTTTATTAAAAAAAGGTGAATTAAAACAAAATGAAAATGGGCTTTAGGGTTTGTGTTGGGCCCAAATAAAAATGACAAAAACCAAGAAATTGGGGGGTGATGAGCCAGAAAGTGTGTATGGGCTTATGGTTAAGAGGCGGAAAGGCCCAACGCTCAAATTTGCAATGTCTTGATTTTTTTGGAAAATTAGGGTTTGTGAACAATTAGGGTTAGGGGTGCGCTCTCACAGCGGCGTCGTTTGTATTCGTCTTCTCTTCATCTTTCTCAGCCTCACTCAAATCGCTCTGATCTTCCCCTCATCTAAGGTTTCCAGAGCACCCTCACTTCTCACATCCTCTCAATGATCAGTGGCTCTATTATAAAACGGTATGGTTCATTCTCTTTAGCATTTTCATTGTTTACATTTTGCTCATGTTTTTTGTTACTAACCTACTTTGATATGCTTGAGACGTAGGAATTGTTATGAGAGAGATAAAGCTATACCTGTGGGATTTTCTCTATGATGAAAGAGAATGGTAAGGCTTGAGGGAGGTGACGGTGCTTCCTTGGTGGCCGGAGGAGTGAAGTGGAAGAAATGATGAAGAACGTGTGGGCTTTGGTAACTTCTCCTTTTGTCCCTTTTGAACCTTGAATGGTGATGCTTGCTGCTTTCGTTATTTCTTTCCTCTCTATTGCCTTTGAATGATGATAGCGTTGAATGCTTCTAAAACTCTTTGTTGGTTTGGATTTGTTGATATTTTTTGGTTGATGATGATTGTTCTGAAACTTTTGGTTGTTATTGCTTCTCTGAAACTTTGATGATGATTTGTTGCTTTTTGTTGAAGGTTTGTTTGAAAACTCTTCTGACTTTGATTTGTTGGTTTTGTTGATGATGATTTCGCCTCTGAAACTGATTGTTGGTAGTTGTTGTTGGATGATTGCAGATTTGAAACCCTCTTTCCTCTCTCTTGAACTTGAATGTTGATGATGATAATTGTTCTGAAACCTTGTTACCTCTTTCCTCTCTCTTGAACCATGATGATGCTAGTGTTGAATGCTATGTCTGAAACTTTCTTGGTATGTTAGTTGATGATGATAGATCTGAAACCTTTGATTGTTGTTTTGCTGAACTCGAATGTTGATGAGATTTATGCTTTGTTGTGCAGTTTTGACTGGTTTGTTACAGTCTTGGTGTAACAGTCTTGGATATTTTGTAGCTTGTTGGCCTTTTTCAGTTTGCAGGCTTTTGAAGTTTGTAAAATTTTTTTGACTTTGTTAACAGTTGGGAGGCATTATGCAGGTTGTGTTGTTTGGTAGTGCAGTTTGGTAGTGCAGTTTGGTTCTGCAGGTTGGGGTGTTAACAGGTTTTTGTGATTTCTGTTTGATAACAGGTTTGGGTGTTCAGGTTGTCTGCTTGAACTTGCAGTTTTGCTTGTTTTGCTGTTTAAGTAGTTTGGCAGGCTTTACAGTTTGGCAAGCTTTTGCAGTTTTGCAATAGTTATGCAGGTTGTGGTTTGTTTGCTCACAGGGTTTTGGTTGTTGTTTGAGTTTTACAACAGGTTGGGGATTTTGGTTTGATAGCAGGTTTTTCTGTTTGGCAAGCTTGCTTCTGTTTTGGAATTGGTTAGCAGGATGGTTCTTTTTGAAACTGTTAACAGGTTTTGATACTTGTTTAGGTTTTGAAACTGTTAACAGGTTTTTGAAGTTTTTTTTTACCGCCCTGCTCTCCCTGAAACATCTTGCTGTTTGATGTAGTTATATCCTCTTTGCTTTTTGTTTTGTAACTTGTGATAGATTTTCTTCCAAACTGTACAATCTCCAAAAGGTGATATCTTTTCTCTCTTTCTCTCTCAATGGCAAAGCAATTTTTTTACTTTTCCACTTTTTTTCTGAAAAGTTTGACTATTTCCTGGAAAATGATGAAAAAGCTATGACAAGCCTTTTGCTTGTTATTTGGTTTACCTCCTGCATTTTACTTTTGCCTGCTATTCTGCTGCATTTGTACTTTTGGCCTGCTATTCTGCTCCATTTATACTTGCTGCATTGGTTCAGTTTGGTTTGTTGCAATACTTGCATCCAGTTTGCCTTGTCATGTGATGCATTTTGCTTGACAGTTTGCCTTGTGCTTTAGTACAGTTTGGCGCCTGTTTGCCTTAGTTGCTGCAATGTTTTGCCATGCTATTTGGTTTGCCATGCATCCAGTTTGCTTCTGTAACTTGCTGCAATGTTTGGTTTATGTTTGCATTTGTTGTTTTGCATTTGAAACTGTCTTGTTTTGTAATGCAGTTTGACGCCTTGTTGCATTTGAATAAATTTGTTTTGTTTGCATTCTTCTTTTTGCATTTTTTATTTTTCTCTTTGTGAACCAAGAAGAGCAATCTTCTTGTGATTTGCAAAGAGGAAAATAAAAATGTGATGAACAATAACACTCTGATTCCAAACGGAAAACTTTAATGATGAAAAATTTTCTTTCTTTTTTGTTTGAAAATTCTATTTAATTAACTGTACTAATCCTCTTTTCTTTGTTTTTTCTTTCATGTGAGCACAACTTGGGTGATGACAAAGCAGAGGAAGTAGAATACTTTGTGGCGAGCGTGGGAGCACTAGAAGTTTAGGCTTAGACTTTTTCTTAGATAGATTTTCCATTAATTGTAATAATTTATTTTTTCAAGTACTATAAGTTGTAAAACCTACAATATTCAAATAATAAATTATTTTTGTATCAACATTTGAAAAATCTTTGTGAGGCAATCTGATATCCAATAAAATCTTCTACTGTCCAATATCTTGCAATTCTTTCTATGCATCTTCACTTAATCCTTTAAGATTCTTAGATCAAAATAATTGAAATTGCATTCCAACAATTCTAATACAGATAACTTAAACTTTAAGTAATCCAATAACTTTGTAGTCTCGTAACCTTGCAACAGCATTCCAATCAAAATACGCAATGGGTATTCTAATAAACAAGCAAACATTTCATTCCATTAACAAGCAAACGTCTTAACAGACGCACATTATCTGGTTAACTTGGGTCAGACAAAAATTGAATATTCCAAATGACAGTCTAAGCTCCCATTTCTTGTCCCAGATAAATAGGGCTTGAGAACAACCAGTAATCTTTCAGTAAGCTTAAAAAAGCGTGAAAACATATGACAGTTAATTGAATTTCTGAGAATTCAGTTTCTTCTGAGAAAAACCCCAATTCTTGATCTATTGCCAAAGAAAAATCTGTCTGATCGATTCCTGAGCCAAGTCTTTGAAAATCTGTGAAAAACCCTAGGGTTGTGATTTCTTGTGAAAAAAGAGAGGGCAAATTTTGGGGTACAACAGCTGCCCCTGTTCAATCTTATTGAACCTGAAGAGTTAGATTGGCGAGTTTGCCGTTCGCGACTCGAAGGTAAAATATGATTGGACACTAGAGTGCCCATAAATTTGCACTCGTCAAAGCATAGTTTGAGGGAATGGGCTTAAAGATACCATTTGGAGATGTGACAAAATCTTGTCGGAGATGGGCTTAAAGATGCCATCCAAAAATGTTTATTGAATTGTGTGTTGTAAGTCGAAAGAATGAGTATCAGAAAGGTATCCATGTCTGGAACGTCTTTGAGCTGGGGGGTTTGAATAAGCAATAGATTAGCATCCGTGTTTGGAGCATCCGTAAACTGTTTTCATGAGCTGAATCTTGAACAAGCGATAGATTAGCATCCGTGTCTGGAAGCATCCGTAAACTGTTTTCATGATCCTTGAATTTGAATAAGCATTAGATTAGCATCCGTGTCTGGAAGCATCCGTAAACTATTTTCATGAGCTGAATCTGAACAAGCGATAGATTAACATCCGTGTCTGGAAGCATCCGTAAACTGTTTTCATGATCCTGAATCTGAAGCTTGTTAATCTTATCCTGAAAAGGGTAAAATATTAGCTGAAACACAAAGTTATGTTGCATGAAATGTATGATGCAATATATGTGTTTTATCAATGTTTAAGATATATGAATGCAATGTATGCGCATGTATGCTGATTGGCTGTCTTGATGAGGAAGATAAATCCTGGATATCTGGAGATAATAAATTCTTTGACTTCTGTCGGGGAAAATAAATCCTGGACCACTGTTGAAGAGTATGTGTATCTTCAAGCTTTTCTTAGAATACTTCTACAGGGGATTCCTGTTTTGTTGTCTGAGGAGAACTCCGCTGGGGAATTGAGAATGAGAATCTTCATTCTGCTAGGGGAATTTGTGCTGAGGAGTTGTTGTACCCCAAAATTTTCCCTCCCATATTTCTCAAGACATGTCAAAAATAATCTCCATATGGCTCAAGATTGCTCAAGAGTTGGACAGTCAAAACATCTCCTTAGGTAGTCAATCTCAAATTAGGGTTTTGTGTTGCATCAACGTCCTTACATCCAAATGACTTCAAGTTCTCCCCAATGTCCTAATATGTTCTCAAGTTCATCCATGTCATATTTCAAGCCTTACAGAGGAAGTTTGGTCAGTCAATGGCTCAAGAGGCCCAAAATCGACTGTGCTAGGGCAAAAGTCAACTGTGACCCAAATACAGTCAAACCTCAAGATTTTTTGTCAACATTCTCATTTTGAATGATAATTCATCATTTGATCAAGGGTTGATCACGATTCATCAAGGATTGCTCAAGATTCATCAAGATTCAAAAGTTGCTAAATTAGGGTTTTGTAGGAAAAGTCAACTCAAATTTGACCAGGCATAACTTTCTCATACTTTAAGATAAATGACCCATCCAAAGCTCGTTTATAAGAGGATGCAATTTACTACAATCCATATTCACACCCCAAGATCAAGAAATTCTCTCACAAAAAGTTACAAATTTGGACATTATAGGTCATTTTTGAAAGTCAACAAAAAGACCTTTATTGCAAAATCTTATAACTTGAGAATGGAAGATCAAAATGATATGAGACCAAACGGTTTGGTTAGATGACATCTCAAAGTTTCTAAAAAGTCCAAGAACGCTTCCAAAAGTTCAAAATTGAGGAAGTTATGCATTGTTGAAGTTGGGCATTTTTCCAAAATTGCCAAAAGTCAACTATCCTCAAAACTCCAATTTTTGACAAAAGGGCCCACTTTTTTCCACTTTATATGATCTTGTCACACCACACACGTGTCCTATCTTCAATTTCATGACCAATTATTAAGTTTTCTATTTTTATTTATTTTTTATTGATTTAATTCATTTTAAATCAATATTAATTCAAATAAAATCCAAAAATTGATGCAATAAGATTTTTTGATCATTACAGGTCTTCATTATCATGATACACATAATCAAATTCGTGCCAAGGCAAATCATGCACAAAATCTTGGATTTGGAAAGAATTTGAAGGCCTTTAATGGAGGAATCAAATCATATCTCAATTCGTCAATATACATGGATTCAAGCCCAAACTTTTAACCTAATGCGTTCCTTATTACTCACAGAAGCTAGGCATATCAAGGACACGACCTAAGCATTGCAGAAACGGAAGAAACAAAACTGGAAAAAAACCTTGAAAAAGTGGAGATCGAATTCTTGTTTGGAGGTCAATTCAACCCAAAATCTCAACGTGGTGTTCTTGCTTGCAAACCCATGAAGCTATAGCAATCAAAACCAGGCCTTGAGACCACTTGAAACGCGTTGTAAGTCATCCTGATCATAGCCCTTTGCACGAATTCGTAACCTTGGATTCTTGCGTTTTCTTGCCAAAATATTGATATATTTGTGATCCTTGCATAATTTCTAAGCATTCTGCATTGTTTAATTTTGTTTTCATAGCCTGTATTGTAATGCCCAAACCTAAGGTTTATTTTATTGGTTTTTAGGCATTTGCTTTGCAGGTAAAATTAGGACTAATAATGGGTATAGAGATGATTAGGAGAACGAGACGAACATGATGATGGGTTTGGTTTGCATTTTTGTGACCTAGAATGCATTATAGGATGATGCCACGGATTTTGATGCCGAATAAAATCCGCAGGAAAAAATACAGTCTTCGTTGAAGAAGACAAAGACGTGTCTCTGCTTCATTGGCTCGTTCAAATGTTTAGCGCTTTTTTTTAATTCCCAGGCATATTAAATGTTTTCAATATATTATTTGTTTTGTATTCCATTAACAAATAGGCAGCGTGGCTCAGTTGGTGGAAGCGTGAGTGGAATACCATTGGGACCTGGGTACGAATCCCAGGTCCCCCAAAACATTGTTGCATTTTATTTTCAGGCAATTCCATGCAGCGCTCAAAGCAGAGCTCACCATATACCTTTGTCCAGATACTTGCCAAGTGGCTTCAGATCAGATCCATTGGTCAAAACTACAAGCTCACCATACACTCTAGTCCACAGGCGCGCATGAGACCCTGAAAGTCAAACAAGGCTGACATCCATTGGGCTTGGAATTTTCTCTTCTCACCACCAGTTTGGGCCCATACCCCCCTTGGGTTATTTCTTTCCCTTTTATATTTACATTTTATCTATTTTTTTATATTTTGATTATTATTTTTATTGTTTAAATTAACCAAATAATTCATCTTCCTAATAAAAATCAGAAAACATAAAAAATATTATTTTTATTAATTTCATTATTTTATTTTGTAAATAAATATTAATTAATTAACTTAGTTTTAAATAGGTGTAACATTTAATATTTTTTGCAATAAATTAAAATCAATTTAGAATATTAGGTTTTTAATAATTTTGATCATTCTTATTTTATTTCCTAAAATATAAAAAAACCCAAAAAATATATTTTTTATTGAATTAATTAATTGACTTAATTTTAATTTCTTTAAATTCAAAATAAATAAAAAAACATGCTTTCTTTCAAAAAGGGTCAAAACCCTAAAAAATACGTTGTCTTAATTTTTTCGCACGCGATCTATTTGATTCCAATATTGTAATTGCTTCCGGTATGTAATAGTTTTTAATTAGGACTTTAATTATTTATTGCTTTATTTTTACTTTCCGCAATTTAAATTAAAGGGTTGTCTTTGGCGATGTAAATACCCGACGCCTTGTAATAGCTTAGATTTAATTTCCGCAAATTTAATTTCCACAACTATACAATGTTAGATGTTTGATAAATAGGCAATGCATGACAAGATCAATCTTTAACTTAAAATCAACAATAGCTCACCCATGACATGTACAAATAAAATTAACCGAACTAACACACTTGCACATGCGCACTCTTAGGGTACACCCCACTTGGTTGCCTCGAAAGTGGTCATTGAGTATAAGAAGTTTTAGAGGTCACCCTCTTGTCCAAAGATCATAAGTTGCCTCGAAACGGTTGCCTCGGATAAAATGATCTAAGACATTAGGGTTACCGCTAAGGCGTCCTAACGTTGCTTTAGTGACCACATGTCCCTTAATCGAATTGACCCGAAAACTCCAACGACGGTGCTACCTACTCCTCAATAGTGGGATAGCACTGTCTAAAGGGCATTTGCACTGTTTAATTCCTTTTTGAGTAGGTAGATGGTTCTTAAGTACTTGCTCCTTTTAAAATAAAACAAAACTTTTTGCACTTACACTCCGTTCAAAACAAAAATTCTTTCAAACCCACAAACACAAAGAAAAGCAAATTTTGAAAACACAATGAGCAAGTACCTAAGAGCCCGTGGATAACCACGGATAGAAAGGGTGCTAACACCTTCCCTTTCTATAATCTACCTCCCGAACCTGAGAAATATCTCAAAAAAGGAATTTTTCTGTGCTTTTGTCCTTTCCTCGTTGGAGAAAATAAAAGACGGTGGCGACTCTTGCTTACCGCGATATTTTGCGAAACCAAACGCAAAACGCGAACCAGCATTCCAAAACAGTCAGTTCTCTTCCCACCGACATACATCTTGCATAAGGACTAACCTATTTCAAAGACAGGAGGGTTTCATCTTTGCTCTATTTTGTAGGTCATCATGATGCCCATGCGTAAGAATACCATCCGGATCAACTTTGTTCAAGTACCTACCTTGCTTAAAGAGTTGGTTGCCAAGATGCCTGACACTACTTCCTTCATCAGGAGGCATGGTTCTCTTCTCAGTTTTGTCACCTCTAAATTGGATGAGCAGATGATGAGTGTCCTGGTCCAGTTCTATGATCCTCTGTACCATTATTTTACTTTTCAAGACTATCAGCTGGTTCCCATCCTAGAAGAGTTCTCTGAGCTGCTCGGTATCTCTGTTCTAGAGAAGACCCCGTTTACTGGTTTGGAGAAGACCCTTAGGCCCGAAGAGATTGTTGCAGCCCTTCATTTGACCAAAGAGGAGGTAATGGCTAATTGGGAGACTAGGAGTGGAGCAAAAGGCTTTCTGACTAAGTTACTTGTTGGCAAGGCTAACTACTTCTGGGATAACCTAGACTTTAAGGCGTTCGAGGATATTCTGGATCTCCTGATATATGGCTTGGTATTGTTTCCGAATCCTGATACTTTTGTTGATGTTAATGCCATAAATATCTTCATCTCTCAGAACCATGTACCCACTCTCTTGGGTAACATCCTTCATCAGCTATATGCTCGTACTGCCTGAAAGCGGGGAACATTGATTTGTTGTGCTCCTTTATTATCGAGGTGGTTTATTTCGCACCTCCCTAAACCAGTGCTAAAGAACAAAGAAGGAATGGGTTGGGCTTATAGGGTGATGTATCTCTCTCATAATGACATTATCTGGACTCTCAATGGTATGGATGAGGTGACTATCATTGATCGTTGTGGAGAGTATCCTAATGTTCCATTGATAGGAACCCATGGAGGAATTTCTTACAACCCATGCTTAGCTCTCCGTCAGATTGGAAGAGCCAGAAGAGAAGGACCTCATGAGATGCTAATGCCTCATATCATCTTTGACTTTCAAGGGGATAGCGACGAGCAGCGTCGCAGATTCATAAGGGCTTGGGACAGAGTTCACCAATCTGATCCACATGAGATGGGCCCAAAGACTTCTCTGACAATGGAGCCATATCTCATATGGGTCCGCATCCGTTCCCAGAAGCTAGGTATACCATATGAAGCTGTCCGGCCTGTCACTCTTGAAGTTGCTAATGAAGAAGGGGTTCTTCCAACCATTCTCCATCCTTATATGCCCACTGACATTGGGGCCCTGAAGAGATCTTGGATGCAGTTGAGGGATGAACGGGATTCTTACCGAGAGAAGTTCAACGAGCAAGAGGAAAAGATCCATAAGTTGACTAGACAGTTGGAGAACGAGTGGATCCTGAATGATTATGTCTGCACTGATAAGAAGAGACCATGGGAGCATTGATGGGACTTTGATGATTTCCTTTCCAGTTTTATTTTTACTTTTCAGTATTTCCACTCTTGTAACGCCTTAAGAGAAATTTGTTGAACAATTTGAATTACAAAGTTATCTAATAAAGTGTGTTTCCTTTCTTGTTTACAAATTTGAATCTCTCAATTGTCTTTGAAATCATAAATCATACGCATTTCATCCCATGCACTTCATAAACAGGTACCCATTACAGGTCTCTTATCTTCTTCGCTGTTTATTTCAGCACTCATCATGTCTGCTGAACCTTCAACTGAGCAAGCTATCAAAGCCCTCCAGGCCCAAAATGCCCAATTTCAAGAGTTGTTCATGAGTCTAGCTAAGGGTCAGCAAGACCTGAAGACCCTGATTCTGAAGGAGAAGAAGAAGAAAAAGAAGAGGACATTCCTGTTCAACACTGGTCCTAGGTTTGGAAACAGGCTACGGGATGAAGTTGATCTGACCACCTCATCTGGAGGGAAAGATAGTCCACAAGAAAGGAGGGCTCCTAGCCCTGTGGTCTCCGACAACGAGACGGACTACGATGAAGAACAATATCCTCCTACTGAGGATAGATACAAACAACTGGAAGACCGGTTAATTGCTATGGAGGTCCAAAAGGTGCTTGGTCTGGACTTCGGTGATCTAGGTCTATCATCTGTGGTAGTCATTCCCCACAAATTCAAGGCACCAGCCTTTGCTAAGTATGACAGAGTTTCTTGTCCGAAGCTACATCTCCGGTCATATGTGAGGAAGATCCAGCCTTACACCGCTGATAAGAACTTATGGATCCATTTCTTTCAAGACAGTCTCTCAGTGACTCAGCTTGAGTGGTTCTATCAGTTGGACGGAGCCAGTATCCGCAGCTGGGAAGATTTGGCTACTGCATTCTACAGTCAGTATCAGTACAACTCCGACCTCGCTCCTACGCGTACCCAACTCCAGGGTATGTAAATGGGAACGGGTGAAGGATTTAAAGATTATGCTCAGAAGTGGAGAGACCTCGCCGGAAGGGTACAACCGCCCTTAGCTGATCGGGAGCTTGTTGATATGTTTCTGGGGACCCTGTCTGGTCCATTTTTCAACCACTTGATTGGATGCTCTTCATCTGGGTTTACAGATCTTATTTTGCCTGGTGAGAGGATTGAAGTTGGTATTAAGGTTGGGAAGATACAGAAGGGTGCTTCGTCAAGCACCGAGAAGAAGCCGTTTAAGAAAGAGTCCAGTGCTGTCTACAGTGCAAGAAGACAAAATAGACCTGAACACCGCCAAGCTATCAACGCGGTTGTTATTTCAAAACCTACTGGTGCTCCTCAGTACAGTAATCAACAAAAGGATGAGAGACCTAAGAGGCAATTCACTCGTCTCAGCATGACCTTATCTCAGATTCTGCCACAGTTACTGAAGACTAATCTGGTGACTCTAAGGGAAGCCCCAAAAAAATCAAATACAACGTCACCAAGGTATAACCCTAACGCCCACTGTGCTTATCACTCTGATAGCCTGGGGCATAATACAGATGATTGTTGGAGTCTGAAAAATAAGATACAAGACTTAATTGATGCGAAGGAGATTGAGTTCGAGGCGCCCGAGAGGCCTAATGTTGTGACTGCTCCCATGCCCAAGCATGGAGTAAATGCTCTAGAAAAAGAGTTGTTTGTGGGTTCTGTGGATGAAATTATTACCCCTCTGTTGACTGTGAAGAAGAACCTTTTGCTAGCCGGCTTATTTCCGGGCTGCGACGAAGGTTGCCATATGTGTTCTATTTTACCTACCGGTTGCCCATTCTTGAAGTCAGGTATCCAAAACTTGATGGATAGTAAAGAGATCCTATTTGAGAAGACTGTTGTTCCCTCAGTTCATTCTGAAGAAGTTGCCATCATTACCATTTTCGACAATTCTTCCAAGGCTCCCTCAAGGAAGCCTGTTAGAATTACATCCGTTCCGAGAATTGCACCTGTGGTCATCACTATTCTGGGGCCCATCCCCTATACCTCTGATAAAGATGTCCCTTGGCACTATGGGGATGATGTTTACTTTCATGGAGTTAAGCAAGAGCTGGATGCTGATACTGACGTCAGTAACATTACTGGACCTGCTAAAGTCACCCGCATCGGAAGACTTTTCTCACCTGATATTGCTCCACCAACAGCCCGAAGACCTGTTGTCATTACACCTGCAAGTGTACCTACTGCCGTTCTTGATCAAGTTCCTAGTCTTACCCCTGTCGCCGAGTCATCTGACGCTCGGGGCAATGGGATCACCACTGATGTGCCTGCCCAGACGGAGGCACCGAAGACAATTACTGTTGAAGCTTCCAAGCAGGAGATGGAAGTGATTCTGAAGATTATTAAGAAGAGTGATTATAATGTAGTTGAGCAGCTGGGGCAAACCCCATCCAAGATTTCTATGTTGTCACTATTGTTGTGCTCAGAGGTCCATGCCAAGGCTCTGATTAGATTTCTGAAGACTGCCCACGTTGCCACAAGAGACATCAGCTGATCAGTTTACAGATTGTGTGGCTAATTTGACTGCTGATAACGGGTTGGGTTTCTCGGACACCGACTTGACCGCTAAAGGGAAGAATCACAACGATGCCCTGCATGTCTCCATTGAATGCAGGGGCACTACTCTTGCACATGTATTGGTAGATACTGGTTCCTCATTGAATGTTTTGCCGAAGAAAGCTCTGGACCGGTTGGATTGTGAAGGTTTAGAGCTGAAACCCAGTAATATTGTTGTCAGGGCCTTTGATGGGTCTAAGAGGATGGTGCATGGAGAGGTTGATATCCCGATCAAGGTTGGTTCTCAGGTCTTCAATTCTACTTTCTATGTGATGGACATTCGGCTATCTTATTCTTATTTTCTGGGTCGCCCATGGATCCATAAAGCCGGAGCCGTAACCTCAACGCTCCACCAGAAGCTGAAGTACCCGATCAAAGGGAAGATTGTGACAGTACAAGGAAAGGAAGAGTATATGGTGAGCCACCTCAACTCTTTCCGGTATGTAGAGATGGATGGGGAGTTCATTGAGACCCCATTCCAACATTTTGAAGAGGTTCCCCAGACACTGGCATCAGCTGAGACTGTGGTTGAAGATTCTCCTATGAAGATGGCTTCCTTAAAAGATGCTTGGGCTGTTATTGAGAAGGGTGAGTGTGCAAATTGGGGCCGACTCCCTGATTTTACATAGAAGACTAATAAGTTTGGTTTGGGTTTCACTGCAGAAGCTCAAAGGGCTATTCGAAGTGCAAGGATTGGAAGACCTCTTGTGTTCATCAGCAACTCGGGAGTGAATGCCATTGAAGATGATGTGGAAGAGTCTGAATTCGACAGCTGGATCTATCTTACGACCGACAGTGGACCGAGCAACTGGACAGCAAAGGACTTCATCCCTATTACTTTTGTTACCCAGTAATGAAACTTTTTGTTTTGAATTTGTAACAGACAATGTTTTAAACTTTACGGCTCGGTGTCTTACCCGGGGCACTGTGGCTTCATTTGTGAGGGATTTATGTGTGTCATTTTCATATATCATTAATAAAAGCATTGGAAGTTTCTTGCATTTCAAATTTTGTGCTCCTTGTTTTTCTTTATTATATACTGCAAAACAACTATTTTACATACACTCACATATACAGGTCGACATCCACTCTGGATCTCACTGGTAACGACACTGCTACTGCCAGTTATGACTTCGAAAATTCGATCAACTTAGCCGAAGACGAAGGTGAAGATGATTGCGAAGTGCCTGGTGAACTTGCAAGACTGTTACTCCAGGAAGAGAGGGTTATTCGGCCACATGAAGAGTCGATGGAATCAGTGAATCTGGGTACTGAGACAGATAAGAAGGAAGTCAAGATCAGTACAAACCTGGAGCTTAGTATGAAACAACGGTTGATTCAAATGCTACATGACTATGTTGAGATCTTTGCCTGGTCTTACGAAGATATGCCGGGGTTGGATACTGATATTATGGTTCATCGCCTACCTACCAAGGAAGACTGTCCCCCGGTAAAACAGAAGGTCTGCCGGATGCGCCCAGAGATGTCTGAGAAAATCAAGGCTGAAGTTATGAAACAATTTGACGCCGGTTTTCTAGCAGTTACTTCTTACCCTCAGTGGGTTGCCAATGTGGTTCCTGTACCGAAGAAAGATGGTAAGGTCCGAATGGGTGTTGACTACAGGGATTTGAACAGGGCGAGCCCTAAGGATGACTTCCCTCTACCTCACATCGACGTTCTGGTTGACAATACTGCTCAGCATAAGGTATTCTCCTTTATGGATGGATTCTCAGGTTATAATCAGATTAAAATGGCTCCCGAAGACATGGAAAAGACGACCTTTGTTACTCAGTGGGGTACTTTTTGCTACAAGGTCATGCCTTTTGGGTTGAAAAATGCTGGGGCAACATACCAACGTGCCATGGTTGCTTTGTTTCATGACATGATCCATCATGAGATTGAAGTATACGTCGACAACATGATTGCAAGGTCCCAGACTTAGGAGGAACACCTTGACCATCTGCAGAAGCTGTTTGACAGGCTGAAGTTGTACAAGCTGAGGTTGAACCCGAACAAGTGCACCTTCGGGGTGAGATCTGGAAAACTACTGGGTTTCGTCGTAAGTGACAAGGGTATTCAAGTGGATCCTGCCAAAGTTAAAGCTATACATGAGATGCCAGCTCCCAGAACAGAGAAAGAAGTCAGAGGCTTTCTAGGACGACTGAATTACATTGCCCGATTCATCTCACACCTAACTGCTACTTATGATCCAATCTTCAAACTACTAAAGAAAGATCAAGTAGTACGTTGGAATGATGAATGCCAGGCCTCTTTCGAAAGGATCAAAGAGTATCTCCAAGAGCCACCCATTCTGATGCCACCAGTTGAAGGGAGACCTTTGATCTTATACTTGACAGTACTGGATAACTCAATGGGGTGTGTGTTGGGGCAGCATGACGTGTCTGGCTGAAAAGAGCATGCTATTTATTACCTTAGCAAAAAGTTTACCGACTCCGAGACCCGATACTCGTTGCTCGAGAAAACTTGCTGCGCTTTGGCATGGGCTGCTCGCCGGCTAAGACAGTATATGTTGACTCACACCACTTTATTGATATCAAAGATGGATCCAATCAAGTATATCTTCGAAAAGCCTGCCTTGTCCAGAAGAATAGCAAGATGGCAGATGATCTTGACTGAGTATGACATCCAATACACGACTCAAAAGGCAATCAAGGGAAATGTATTGGAAGACCATCTAGCACATCAGACAGTGGATGATTACCAGTCTATGAACTTTGAATTCCCATACGAGAATATCATGGTGATAACTGATTGTGAGACACCTGGACTGGATGAAGGACCTGAGGAGGGATCCCGATGGTCTATGTACTTTGATGGAGCTTCGAACGCTTTGGGTAATGGCATTGGCGCCGTGATCATATCTCCTAAAGGCTCTCATACTCTGTTTACCGCCCGTCTATGTTTCAATTGCAACAACAATATGGCGGAGTATGAAGCATGCATCATGGGTCTTCGAGCAGCAATTGACCTAAGGATTAAGTTTTTGAGCGTCTTCGGAGATTCCGCTCTCGTGATCATCCAGATCAAAGGCGAGTGGGATACGAAACACCCAAATCTTATCCCTTACAAGGAGTATGCGTCGACATTGCTTCCCCATTTTGAGGAGATAACATTTGAACATTTCCCTAGAGAAGAGAATCAGTTGGCGAACGCGTTAGCTACGATGTCTTCTATGTTCAAGGTCAATTGGGACAACGAAGCTCCCCGGATCATTATTGAAAGATTAGACGAACCAGCACATTGCTGTGATCTTGAGACTGAAGAAGTAATAGAAAAGCCCTGGTATCATGAGGTGAAGAGGTATCTTGAAGCTCAAGAATACCCCGAGGGTGCATCTGTTAATGACAAGAAGTTTCTGAGGAGGTTCGCGGTGAAGTTCTTCATCAGCAATGGCATCCTTTACAAGCGTAACCATGATTCAAGCTTACTGCATTGTTTGGATAAGACTGAAGCAGAAAGGATCATGACAGAGTTACACGAAGGTACCTTCGGAACCCATTCCAGTGGACATACCATGGCAAAGAAAATCCTACGGGCAGGATATTACTGGTCCACAATGGAAGCCGATTGTTATCAGCATTCTCGGACATGTCACAAGTTCCAGGTTTATGCTGATAAGGTGCACATACCTCTAGTTCCTCTGAATGTCTTGACGGCACCTTGGCCTTTTGCAATGTGGGGCATTGATATGATCGGCGAGATCATACCTACGGCGTCCAACGGGCATCGTTTCATCCTAGTAGCGATCGATTACTTTATGAAGTGGGTTGAAGCAGCTTCCTTTGCTACTGTAACCAAGAACGTCGTGGCACGGTTCATTCGGCATAATCTGATCTGTCGATACGACGTACCAGAGAGGATCATAACAGACAATGGTACCAATCTTAACAACAAGATGATCACTGAGATCTGCGAGCAATTCAAGATACAACATCACAACTCTTCTCCCTACCGGCCGAAGAAGAATGGGGCTGTCGAAGTGGCTAATAAGAACAGTAAGAAGATTGTGCAAAAGATGACAATGACATACAAAGATTGGCACGAGATGTTACCATTTTCTCTCCATGGGTACCGTACCTCAGCACAGACGTCAACAGGGGCAACACCTTATTCCTTGGTATATGGTATGGAGGCAGTCTTGCCCATTGAAGTTCAGATACCCTCTCTTCGAATCATGAAGGATGCAGGTTTGAGCGAAGATGACTGGATTCAGACCTGGCTTGATCAACTAAACCTAATTAACGAAAAGAGACTCACTGCTATTTGTCATGGTCAGACGTACCAAAAACGGATGATCAAGGCATTTAACAAGAAAGTCAAACGACAAGAGTATCAAGTCGGAGACATGGTAATCAAGCGCATTATTCTACCTCAAGGTGATCCCAGAGGCAAATGGCCCTTACTTACGAAGGGTCATTTGTGGTTAAGAACATCTTCTCAGGAGGAGCTATGATTCTAACCACCATGGATGGTGACGACCTTCCTCACCCCGTCAATGCAGACATAGTTAAAAGATACTACGCATAATCAAAGACCCGCTAGGTCGACTGGCCTAGGAAAAAATAAGGGCTTCCCGGCGAACCAAAAGGGTTCGGGCAAAAATAAGGGATGAAAATGAAAAAATATGTACACCCGGCAAGTCGAAAACCTGAAAAGGCGGTTGGGCAAAAAAGGGTATCCTGGTGGACTGAAAACCCGAAAGGGCGGTCCAAGCAAAAATTAGGGATTAAAGTGTAATACTATGTCTCATTGGATCACCCTGCATCCAGACTTCGGTATCGACTATCAAGCTCAGACGGCACTAACCAATCTGATTCATCTTCAACCAACATCAAAGTGATGAAATGCTTGAGGACATAAAGGCAATAGCGGAGTTGGAACCCAGTGGGATTATTCACATAGCTGTTTTGTTTTCTTTCCACAAATTATATAAATTCTTTTTGTTCGGCGGCGTTCTCTTACTAGGACGTCAGCCTCTTGTATAAAAACGCCTATTTACGGGCAAACTTCAAAATCAATACAAATTCATTTTCAGACAAATTTCAAATTGTTTTTCCTTTATCTATTTTGTTTTGCAAAGAACCTCCAAGTTTCATTTTTGATATATGCATTTGACATTAATTATTGCTCATAAATATTTACATGTGAAACAAAGGATGAATTACTGGTAATATCAGAAACAGGGGCATAAGAAATGTCCAAGCTGTGTAGTTTCTTTGTCCACCAGGTACAAGGTAGATTCAGCTGAAGAATATGGCTACGATATCTTCACGCCCTGCAGAGCAAGACAGTAATGGTAGCTCTCCCAGCTGAGACTTGCAGTTAGATACAAATCAGCAATACTCTCCCCCAAGCAGAGTTAGCCTACCATCATCCCTAAAAAGGTTGGGTATCCCTAGAAGGTCTCAATCTTCCCCAGCAGAGTATAAAGACATTCCCCATCAAGTATAAGAGAATCCCCGGCAGTCTTAATATTCCTCAACAGAGTATAAGAAAGTTCCCCGGCGGAATACAATATACCCCCAGTGGAGCCATTTCCCCAGCGCAGTCTAAAAAAAGCTTTCCCAACGGAGTTGAATCATTTTCCCCAGTAGACTCTGGAAGTTTATCCCCAGCGGAGTACAATAAACCTCCCCATCCAGGTTCAAAGGAGCATTCCTAGCAGAACTTAGAGGTTTATCCCCATAAGAGTCTAACAGGGTTCTCCCCAGCAAGTTGCAACTGAAAGATCGTCCCCAGCGGAGTTCTTTCCTTTCACAAGCAGGAATTCAATCATCAACAGTCAATATTTCACCAGCAACGGTAATCCATCCCCAGCGGAGTTCATCATTAAAATCCCCAACATAGTTTATCAGCGGAACCGCCAGCGGAGTTTATCGTTAAAATCTTCAGCAGCACATCTCTTCCCCACAGAGTAATTCCCCTCGGAGTAATCTCTTCATCAGTTTATTCCCCAACGGAGTTATCCTCTCCTGCAAGTTTATCATCTTCGTTCATCATCCCCAACGGAAATGAAGAATTCAACTCTTTCTCCAGCAGTTATCCGGGATTTATTTTCCCCAGCTAAAACATTACATGTCCATACATCATGATACATGCATATACGCATCATACCGCACAATCTCATTTATGTTGAGAACATCATTGCTTGATCCATATCATGCATTGCATATGACTGACCTTTACCTTTCAGGAAAGATGCAGTTAAATTCTTAACTATGTCAATGGAGACAAAATCAGTTAAATCGATTCCTAAAGATTTTTCTGAGGCAAAGCCAGTCAATGGAGACAAAATCAGTTAAATCGATTCCTAAAGATTTTTCTGAGGCAAAGCCATTCAATGGAGATAAAATCAGTTAAATCGATTCTTAAAGATTTTTTTGAGGCAAAGCCAGTCAATGGAGACAAAATCAGTTAAATCGATTCCTAAAGATTTTTCTGATGCATAATGCAGTCAATGGAGACAAAAAAACAGTTAAATCGATTCCTAAAGATTTTTCTGATGCATAATGCCGTCAACAGAGATAACCCGTCAATGGAGACAACCCGTCAATGGAGACAACCCGTCAAAAGAGACAACCCGTCAATGGAGACAACCCGTCAATGGAGACAACCCGTCAATGGAGACAACCCGTCAAAAGAGACAACCCGTCAATGGAGACAACATGTCAATGGAGACAACCCGTCAAAGGAGACAACTCGTCAAAGGAGACAACCCGTCAATGGAGATAACCCGTCAATGGAGACAACCCATCAAAAGAGACAACCCGTCAATGGAGACAACCCATCAATGGACACAACCCGTCAATGGAGACAACCCGTCAAAAGAGACAACCCGTCAATGGAGACAACCTGTCAATGGAGACAACCCGTCAAAGGAGACAACCCGTCA
The DNA here is from genome assembly GCA_948472305.1 of Vicia faba. Lineage (NCBI taxonomy): Eukaryota > Viridiplantae > Streptophyta > Magnoliopsida > Fabales > Fabaceae > Vicia > Vicia faba. The sequence continues at coordinate 1,463,179,807 of OX451737.1, forward strand.
ATGGAGACAACCCGTCAAAAGAGACAACCCGTCAAAAGAGACAAAAAAAAAACCTGGTTCAGTTAAATCGATTCCTAAAGATTTTTCTGATGCCAATCTAGTCAAAGGATACAAGACCACCTACCCACAATCTCCAAATGGCATCTGTAAGCCCATTCCCGACATCACAATGCTGATACTACGTCATGCGAGTGCAAATTTCTGGGCAATCTAGTGTTCAATCATCTTCCAACTTCGGATCACGAAAGGCCCGAAAGCCAATCTATATCCTCAGGTTTAAGAAGATTGAACAGGGGAAACTTTTGTACCCCAAAATTTTCCCTCCCATATTTCTCAAGACATGTCAAAAATGATCTCCAAATGGCTCAAGATTGCTCAAGAGTTGGACAGTCAAAACATCTCCTAAGGCAGTCAATCTCAAATTAGGGTTTTGTGTTGCATCAAGGTACTTACATCCAAATGACCTCAAGTGCTCCCCAATGTCCTAATATGTTCTCAAGTTCATCCATGTCAAATTTCAAGCCTTGCAGAGGAAGTTTGGTCAGTCAATGGCTCAAGAGGCCCAAAACCGACTATGCTAGGGCAAAAGTCAACTATGACCCAAATACAGTCAAACCTCAATATTTTTTGTCAACATTATCATATTGAAGTATAATTCATCATTTGATCAAGGGTTGATCATGATTCATCAAGGATTGCTCAAGATTCATCAAGATTCAAAAGTTGCTAAATTAGGGTTTTGCAGGAAAAGTCAACTCAACTTTGACAAGGCATAACTTTCTCATAATTTATGAGAAATGACCCATCCAAAGCTCATTTTGAAGAGGATGAAATTTCCTACAATCCATCTTTACACCCCAAGATCAAGAAATGCTCTCACAAAAAGTTACAAATTTGGACATTATAGGTCATTTTTGAAAGTCAACAAAAACACCTTTTTTGCCAAAGCTTATAACTTGAGAATGGAAGATCAAAATGAGATTAGACAAAAATGGTTGGTTAGAGGACATCTCAAGGTTTCTAAAAAGTCCTAGAACACTTCCAAAAGTTCAAAATTGAGGAAGTTATGCATTGTTGAAGTTGGGCATTTTTCCAAAATTGCCAAAAGTCAACTATCCTCAAAACTCCAATTTTTGACAAAAGGGCCCACTTTTTTCCACTTGATATGATCTTGTCACACCACACACGTGTCCTATCTTCAATTTCATGACCAATTATTAATTTTTCTATTTTTATTTAATTTTTATTGATTTAATTCATTTTAAATCAATATTAATTCAAATAAAATCCAAAAATTGATGGAATAATATTTTTTGATCATTACAGGTCTTCATTATCATGATACACATAATCAAATTCGTGCCAAGGCAAATCATGCACAAAATATTGGATTTGGAAAGAATTTGAAAGCCTTTAATGGAGGAATCAAATCATATCTCAATACATCAATATACATGGATTCAAGCCCAAACTTTTAACCTAATGCATTCCTTATTACTCACAGAAGCTAGGCATATCAAGGACACGACCTAAGCATTGTAGAAACGGCAGAAACAAAACTGAAAAAAAACCTTGAAAAAGTGGAGATCGAATTCTTATTTGGAGGTCAATTCAACCCAAAATCTCAACATGGTGTTCTTGCTTACAAACCCCTGAAGCTATAGCAATCAAAACCAGGCCTTGAGACCACTTGAAACGCGCTGTAAGTCATCCTGAACATAGCCCTATGCACGAATTTGTAACCTTGGATTCTTGCGTTTTCTTGCCAAAATATTAATATATTTGTGATCCTTGCATAATTTTTAAGCATTCTGCATTGTTTAATTTTGTTTTCATAGCCTGTATTGTAATGCCCGAACCTAGGGTTTCTTTTCTTGGTTTTTAGGCGTTTGCTTTGCAGGTAAAATTAGGACTAATAATGGGTATAGAGATGATTAGGAGAACGAGACGAACATGATGATGGGTTTGGTTTGCATTTTTGTGACCTAGAATGCATTATAGGATGATGCCACAGATTTTGATGCGAAATAAAATCCGCAGGAAAAAATACAGTCTTCGTTGAAGAAGACGAAGACGTGTCTCTGCTTCATTGGCTCGTTCAAATGTTTAGCGCGCTTTTTTTTAATTCCCAGGCATATTAAATGTTTTCAATATATTATTTGTTTTGTATTCCATTAACAAATAGGCAGCATGGCTCAGTTGGTGGAAGCGTGAGTGGAATACCATTGGGACCTGGGTTCGAATCCCAAGTCCCCCAAAACATTGTTGCATTTTATTTTCAGGCAATTCCATGCAGCGCTCAAAGCAGGGCTCACCATTTGCCTTTGTCCAGATACTTGCCAAGTGGCTTCAGATCAGATCCATTGGTCAAAACTGCAAGCTCACCATACACTCTAGTCTACAGACGCGCATGAGACCCTGAAAGTCAAATAAGGCTGACATCCATTGGGCTTGGAATTTTATCTTCTCACCACCAGTTTGGGCCCATACCCGCCTTGGGTTATTTCTTTCCCTTTTATATTTACATTTTATCTATTTTTTTATTTTGATTATTATTTTTATTGTTTAAATTAACCAAATAATTCATCTTCCTAATAAAAATCAGAAAACATAAAAAATATTATTTTTATTAATTTCATTATTTTATTTTGTAAATAAATATTAATTAATTAACTTAGTTTTAAATAGGTGTAACATTTAATATTTTTTGTAATAAATTAAAATCAATTTAGAATATTAGGTTTTTAATAATTTTGATCATTCTTATTTTATTTCCTAAAATATAAAAAAACCCAAAAAATATATTTTTTATTTAATTAATTAATTGACTTAATTTTAATTTCTTTAAATTCAAAATAACAAAAAAACATGCTTTCTTTCAAAAAGGGTCAAAACCCTAAAAAATGCGCCGTCTTAATTTTTTCGCACGCGATCTATTTGATTCCAATATTGTAATTGCTTTCGGTATGTAATAGCTTTTAATTAGGACTTTAATTATTTATTGCTTTATTTTTACTTTCCTCAATTTAAATTAAAGGGTTGTCTTTGGCGATGTAAATACCCGACGCCTTGTAATAGCTTAGATTTAATTTCCGCAAATTTAATTTCCGCAACTATACAATGTTAGATGTTTGATAAATAGGCAATGCATGACAAGATCAATCTTTAACTTAAAATCAACAATAGCTCACCCATGACATGTACAGATAAAATTAACCGAACTAACACACTTGCACATGCGCACTCTTAGGGTACACCCCACTTGGTTGCCTCGAAAGTGGTCATTGAGTATAGGAAGTTTTAGAGGTCGCCCTCTTGTCCAAAGATCATAAGTTGCCTCAAAATGGTTGCCTCGGATAAAATGATCTAAGACATTAGGGTTATCGCTAAGGCGTCCTGACGTTGCTTTAGTGACCACACGTCCCTTAATCGAATTGACCCGAAAACTCCAACGACGGTGATACCTACTCCTCAATAGTGGGATAACACTGTCTAAAGGGCATTTGCACAGTTTAATTCCTTTTTGAGTAGGTAGATGGTTCTTAAGTACTAGCTCCTTTTAAAACAAACCAAAACTTTTCGCACTTACACTCCTTTCAAAACAAAAATTCTTTCAAACCCACAAACACAAAGAAAAGCAAATTTTGAAAACACAATGAGAAAGTACCTAAGAGCCCGTGGATAACCACGGATAGAAAGGGTGCTAACACCTTCCCTTTCTATAATCTACCTCCCGAACCCGAGAAATATCTCAAAAAAGGAGTTTTTCTGTGCTTTTGTCCTTTCCTTGTTGGATAAAATAAAAGACGGTGGCGACTCTTGCTTACCGCGAAATTTTGCGAAACCAAACGCAAAACGCGAACCAGCATTCCAAAACAGTCAGTTCTCTTCCCACCGATCACAGGAGTCAAGAACGAGAATGTTCGATCTGCAGTGGATTAAAAACTCTGACAAATTTATGCTGAGAGTAAAGAAAGCTCTGGAAACTTCGCTGGAGAATCGAATATGAGAATCTTGATGTTGTTGGGGAGTAAAAACTCTGTGGGGAATAGCTATACTGTTGGGGAGTAGCTATCCTACTGGAGAGTAAGCTTAGGACTCTGGGGAAAAGCTTATTCCTGTTCGGAAGAAGTTCAGGAGTTTAGATTGTATGCCACTTTGAGAATGAGAATCTTAATTCTGTCGGGAATATCAGGAACTCGGGTTATATGCCACTTGGTGAATGAGAATCTTCATTCAGGCGTTTGGGTCAGGAGGTTGGATGTATGCCAATCTAATGGGGAAGCAAGAATGAGAATATTCATTCAGGCATTTGGGTCAGGAGGTTGGATGTATGCCAATCTACTGGGGTTTCAAGAATGAGAATCTCCATTCTGTTAACGGTATCAGGAGCTTGGGAGTATGCCAATCTTCTAAGGTTTCAAGGATGAGAATCTTCATTCTGTTAATGATATCAGGAGCTTGGGAGTATGCCAATCTTCTAAGGTTTTAAGGATGAGAATCTTCATTCTGTTAACGGTATCAGGAGCTTGAGAGTATGCCAATATTTTGAGGTTTTAAGGATGAGAATCTTCATTCTGTTAACGGTATCATGAGCTTGGGAGTATGCCAATCTTCTGAGGTTTTAAGGATGAGAATCTTCATTCTGTTAATGGTATCAGGAGCTTGGGAGTATGGAAATCTTCTGAGGTTTCAAGGATGAAAATATTTATTCTGTTAACGGTATCAGGAGCTTGGGAGTATGCCAATCTTCTGAGGTTTCAAAAATGAGAATCTTCATTCTGTTAACGGTTAACTGTTATCCGGTTGATCTTCAGGCTTCACAGTGTTTTATATTGCTATCTAGTCAACGTTCAGGCTTCATGATACTTTACTTCTTATCTGGTCAACGTCCAGTCTTCAGAAGGAAATCAAATGGTTATCTGGTCGCCTCCGGTTTTCCCTTTGATTTTGGGGCCAACTAATATCCGGTTGAATTTGGGATTCAAAGTAATTGGCCGAGTAAACTGTTATTTGGTCAACATCCAAGTTTCACAGTATACTTTACTGTTATCTGGTCAACATCCAGGTTTCACAGTGTTGTATTGCTATCTGGTCAACATCCAGGTTTCACAATACCTTACTTCCTATCTGGTCAGCGTCCAGTATTCAGAAAGGATTTGCAGGGGATTCAACTATTTTCCGGTCTATCTTCGGGCTTCAGTATAATCAAGGTATTATCTGGTCGAATCCAGGCTTTAAGATAACTTGCTGGGGAATTGGAGAAACCGGATGATTTCCACTGTGGTTTGATAGTTTCGGCTCCACTGGGGATTTTAATGACATGCTGATTTGATGGTGTTATGGAAATGGGTTTAAAGATACCATTCAAAAGTGATTGTTGACGGAAATTCTGAACTAGATCTACGACAGCAAAATCTGGAAGTGAATCAGAATAAATCGTTGAGAGATTTATCAGAAACAGCAATACCCGGAATATCTTCCATTGGAATAAGAATCTGGGAGATCTTAGTGTCGATCTGACTGAACCAGAGAAGATCTTGGATTAACTTTGACTCAACCGGACGATGAAGGAATCTTTGATGACTGCTACTCCAAAAGGTGATGAAGGAATCTTTGACGACTGCTACTCCAAAAGGTGATGAAGGAATCTTTAACGACTGCTACTTCAAAAGGTGATGAAGGAATCTTTGACGACTGCTACTCCAAAAGGTGATGAAGGAATCTTTGACGACTTCTACTCCAAAAGGTGATGAAGGAATCTTTGACGACTGCTACTCCAAAAGGTAATGAAGGAATCTTTGACGACTGCTACTCCAAAGGGTGATGAAGGAATCTTTGACGACTGCTACTCCAAAAGGTAATGAAGGAATCTTTGATGACTGCTACTCCAAAAGGTAATGAAGGAATCTTTGACGACTTCTACTCCAAAAGGTAATGAACCTTTACCTGCCGATCAATCTGCATATGTTAAGAATGTTTTTTGAAATGTAATTTTGTTTTGGAGAATAAATCCTTGACATGTGTTTGGGAAATAAACCCATGACCACTGGTCTTCTAGAGAGGTGATGAACTTCTCGAGGATTCTTGAATTTCTCTTCAGAAGTATTTTGGAGAGATTCGTCATTGCCCCTAGTATCAAATGTGTGTGGCACTACCAGGAAATTTGGACTGTACGTAACCCTTTGATGAGATTGACGTTTAATGCCCCAAGTGATGGAGATGGAGACTTGCCCTAGGTTACTCTGCATTTGAGATATTTCTTGAAACCTTGACTGGACTGCCCCAGGTTAACCGGACTTTGAGAGATTTCTTGAAATCTTGATTGGACTTCCCCAGGTTTATTGGACAATGCCATGTTATGTCCCCTTTTGTTGATAGGAGAGATTTTATTTTATTTTATTTTATTTTTTGCAACGGAAGTGTCATCCCTCTTGAAGTGATTTTGTTCACTGAGAGAGCTTTCATTCATCGGAACATTCACTGTGTGAATTTATTCGTTGTCAAACAAATAGCCATATGCAAACAACAATATTCAAATAATGCAAAGTTTATGATTGTCTTGAAATTTTGAAAAATGCGTTTTTTAGCAGAAATGTTTCTAAAAGAAATAATCAACTCAAGATTTAGAGCAAAGCCTTACAGGAGTCAGGATATCTTTTGTAACAGTATGCTTTCGAACTAACCCATGCTTCAATTAGGACTTTTGAAGGGTTGTAACGTGGCTTGGTTCACGGTTTAAGAAACAAAGGATAAAGGCTCAAAGTATATTTGTACCCACCCGCTCTTCCTGATGTTCTTCAATTCTAAACTCAGTTAATCGTGCGTTTGAACTCCAAATGAGTCTGGAACAACGTTTCGGTGATGGTTCACACAAGTTGAATTTTGTTGTAAGGCAGTCATGTTGTTGAGGATTTGTAGTGACCTCGTTCTTCCCCTTTTTTTTCGTTATCCCTAATTTTTGTCTGACTGTTTCTGTTTTTGAGATTACAGTCAGCGGGATGCCCCAATTTTTTTCTTTAAGTCTCCTTGGTAGGTTTCGACTTAGTGGGCTTTTATTTTTGCAAGATAATGACTGCCAAGGTAATGGGGAACTATCATTGTCTTTTGATCTGAGATGAATGTTTTTAATGTCATTCGTTTTATTACAAGATGAGAGTTCGCGACTTCAACGCGCATTTGAATTAACTGAGAGACTACCCTGCCGCAGGTTTTGATTAAAGGTTACAATTCGTGTTAAAAAAGAAAACTTCTACTTCTTTGGCTCGAAGGGGTTGACTAGGGATTATCTTCCTTATAACTCCAGTGTTTAGGATTTGAAAGAAACGCCTGTACATCGTCAGCAAGGTCTGTCCAAAAGCATACTGTTATGAGATTATGGCATTGTTTTCGTCATCCTCTCTCTAAAGGCTTGTAACTTTTTGCAAGAGTTAAATGTCATAGAGAAAGTAGAAAGCATAGTTCAATTATAGTGAAAACAAATGGATGAATTCAAGACAAACATATGCAATGCATTAGTTAAATAGAGTTTGACATTAACAGATAATTGTTTGAATAACAAAAGAAATTACAACTTGAAAATTCAAATGAAACAAAAGCCTCTTAGTTCGAACTTGTCATTTCAGGTGGAGAACCCTCAGCGGAAGATTTTCATCTGGCCATCCTGTGTGAATTCCAGCACTCCTCTGTCAATCAAGTCTTGAGTCTTGTTTTTCAAAGCCCAACAGTCATTTGTATCATGCCCAGGACTATTGGAGTGGTATGCACATAATGCATTGGGAAGATAGCTAGGAGCAGAGGTATTGAGATTCTGAAGAGGATCCCTTAATACAGTCAGCTTGACCTCCAACAAGCGTTGCAGTACTTGTGATAACGACATGTTAATTTCAGTGAAGCGCCTTCCAGATGTATTTTTCTTACGCCGATTACCCTGTTGATGTTGGCGAGGTTGTTGTTGGGCTTGTGACCCTGAAGCAAACTGGGGAGGTTTTCCCTCGGCTTCTTGTCTCAAGGGAGGATGAATGATGACTTGATCCTCAACCCCAGTTGTTTGCCTCACTTGGTTACATCCATCCCGATGCAGTTTGTTGATGAGGACCCTTAGTTCTTCTTGTCCTTGTGCCAAGTTTTGGATGAGAGCCATCTGGCCCACCAGTTGTCCCATCATTTGGATTTTCATTGTTGCCATCTCAATTTGTAGCCCTTCCAACTGATCATTCCTGATGCCCCCTGGATTCCCTAGGACCATTCCTCTTGTGAGGAGAGCTTTCACTTCTTCCTGCCCCTTGGACAGGTTCAAGAACATCTCTTGAAGTTGAGCATTTTGAGCCTGGATATCTTTTACAGTCCTCTCTAGAGCCATCTCTACTGAAATAAATAGTAGGAAAATAAGGAGACCTGAAAAGGGGGAAACCTGTTATGATATGATGCATGATATGTGGATGCATGTTTTCAAGGATCTCGTTGGGTAAACACAAGAAAATGTTAGAGGTTGAACTTCGATCAACATCTTTGATTGGAGAACTTTGTATCGGTGGATGTCTTTCCACGAGAATCAAGCTCACCATGTCAAGTGGGTCATAGCCCTTGACTCAAGTTGTTGTACTTGATCTTTGACGGAGTTTGTTTAGAGGAAAATGAATCCTCTTGCCCTTCGATAGACGTCTGGTTCAACGTGACCCTGCATCAAAGACCCTCGAGATCCTTGAAATGGTTATTGAAAATGCTATGGTATGATGTTTATGATGTTATGTACAAATATGCAAAAGTAAGCAAGTGTATATATAAATAATCACATTCACACAAAGCAGACAAGTCCTTAGGTTTAGGCTTGCATGGAGTTCATAGGTAAGTACCCTCTTGAAGTTGGTTGGCTCAACCTGTCCTATAAATAGTAACCGGGTTTTAAGGAGCTCAATATCACCGGATTATTTTCTGTGTTCATTGTTTCAGTTTATCCACTTAACTGGCGACCGAAATATTCTAAGAAAATAACCCTCAATGAGTGTAGATCGAGTATCTACGAACTTCGGACTGCACCAAAGCCGGTCATCTCACTACCCCTAATAAGTCCAAGATGGTCAAGTAAGATTCTATAGCCAGTTGATGCTTCACGACACCACGCGGCGACCCCGTACTCTCCTTGATTCAACTCAAGGGTTACCGGTACCAACCAAAGTTCCACATTAACGTAGCCACTGCTTCAACCATGTCGATATACCCCGCACAGTTCCCTCACAGTTTATTGCTACATACCTAAGAGGTGCCCCCAAATCCGGCTGTAGGATTTAAAATAAACCCCAACAAGGAACCAAAAAGTAAAGCATACAAGTCAAATAAGATAAGCATGTAAAGGTGATCTAAAACCCTAAGGTAACCCCACTTTTAAATTGATTCCGCAGCAGAGTCGTCAGTTCTGTTATACGGTGGGAGAACTGACTTGAGGTTTTGCATTTGTATTCGCAAATGTTTCGGTTTAGCAAGAGTCTCCACCAACTTTTTATTTTATCCAAAGGAAAGGTCAAAAAGCACAGGAAAGACCTTTGAGATGTTTTCTTGGGTTCGGGGGGTAGATTATGAAAAGGGAAGGTGCAAGCACCCTTTTCATCCATGGTTATCCATGGGATCATAGTTACTTGTTTAGATCACTTGCTTTTGCTTTTTAATTGTTTGAAATGGTGCTTTGTGTGTGGTTTTGAAAATGTTTTGAAAAGAGGCCATCGTTGTGGCAACCTTTGTAATGATTCTTGTTTGAATATATACAAAGGTGTTTGTCTTTTGAAAAGATATTTCAATGTTTGAATGTTTGTTTTTTGGGAAATGTTTTGAAATTATGTTGTGAGGCGTGTTTGAAAATAGCAAGGATGTTTTTGTAAGCTTTGATCAAGTAACTAAAAGTTGTCTACCCTATTTTACTCAAAGATCTTTCCTATACGTTTTTAACCCTTTTGACAATGTTGTTTTACCATTGCATTTGGTAAACAACCTTGTATTAGGATGTTAAACGAGACAGGCGCGGGTCATCGTATTGACCATGATAACAGTTGTGCTAGGTATCTTTAGCAAATTTTTGAGGGACTAGATCATTTTGGATAAGTAACCAAGATAGCGTCATCGAGGGACTATGATCTTTTGTTTTTTTTTTGTTTTGCCAAGATACTCAACATGCATAACATGGCCATTTTAAAGGCAACAAGTGGATGAAACCCTAGGGGGTGCATGTGTGCATTGTGTTGTAAAACCCTAATCTCTAACATGGCATGTTGAAAGCAATAAATTGCGGGAATTAAAAGTCTAAGTTATTACAAAAGTATCCGGGAATGGGGTACAATTATTTCAAATGGTGATGAGTCTCACAAGAATAACAATGTCCAAATATTACAACCAAATCGAATTGTCGTGATTCAATACAAAGTTATAACAAATTATGAAATCAATAAATTATGGAATGCATATATTTATTAAAAAAAAAAGATAAATAAAATCTATTCTAAAAGATTAAAAATTATTATTATTCTTTTTTGTATTTTTATTATGTTTAAAAGGAAAAAGTTTTAAAGAAAGAAAATTCAATTAAATAAAATCTCCATTATTTTGTACTTTTATTAATCAATAAAAAGAGTTTAAAGAAAGCAAAATAATTAAATAAAATCTTTATTATTTTTGGTGTTTTCTTGTTAATTGTAAGACAAAATAATAAAAATAAAAATGATTAAAACTAATTAAGAAAAATCAAATTTATTTTACAAAAATGAAACTTTAATATCTTACTAGTATATTTTTAACAAGAGAAATAAAAAGATAAATTAAAAAAATTAAAATTAACTAAAATGTTAATTTATATAAAAAGAAAAGTATTGAGTTTGTTATGAATTTTATTAAAAAAAGGTGAATTAAAAAAATGAAAATGGGCTTTAGGGTTTGTGTTGGGCCCAAATAAAAATGACAAAAATCAAGAAATTGGGGGGTGATGAGCCAGAAAGCGTGTATGGGCTTATGGTTAGGAGGCGGACAGGCCCAACGCTCAAATTTGCAATGTTTTGATTTTTTGGAAAATTAGGGTTTGTGAACAATTAGGGTTAGGGGTGCGCTCTCACAGCGGCGCCGTTTGTCTTCGTCTTCTCTTCATCTTTCTCAGCCTCACTCAAATCGCTCTGATCTTCCCCTCATCTAAGGTTGCCGGAGCACCCTCACTTCTCACATCCTCTCAATGATCAGTGGCTCTGTTCTAAAACGGTATGGTTCGTTCTCTTTAGCATTTTCGTTGTTTACGTTTTGCTCATGTTTCTTTGTTACTAACCTACTTTGATATGCTTGAGACGTAGGAATTGTTATGAGAGAGATAAAGCTATACCCATGGGATTTTCTCTGTGATGAAAGAGAACGGTGAGGCTTGAGGGAGGTGACGGTGCTTCCTTGGTGGCCGGAGGAGTGAAGTGGAAGAAATGATAAAGAACGCGTGGGCTTTGGTAACTTCTCCTTTTGTCCCTTTTGAACCTTGAATGGTGATGCTTGCTGCTTTCGTTATTTCTTTCCTCTCTCTTGCCTTTGAATGATGATAGCGTTGAATGCTTCTAAAACTCTTTGTCGGTTTGGATTTGTTGATATTTTTTGGTTGATGATGATTGTTCTGAAACTTTTGGTTGTTATTGCTTCTCTGAAAATTTGATGATGATTTGTTGCTTTTTGTTGAAGGTTTGTTTGAAAACTCTTCTGACTTTGATTTGTTGGTTTTGCTGATGATGATTTCGCCTCTGAAACTGATTGTTGGTAGTTGTTGTTGGATGATTGCAGTTTTGAAACCCTCTTTCCTCTCTCTTGAACTTGAATGTTGATGATGATAATTATTCTGAAACCATGTTACCTCTTTCCTCTCTCTTGAACCATGATGATGCTAGTGTTGAATGCTATGTCTGAAACTTTCTTGGTATGTTAGTTGATGATGATAGCTCTGAAACCTTTGATTGTTGTTTTAATGAACTTGAATGTTGATGAGATGTATGCTTTGTTGTGCAGTTTTGACTGGCTTGTTACAGTCTTGTTGTAACAGTCTTGGATATTTTGCAGCTTGTTGGCCTTTTTCAGTTTGCGGGCTTTTGAAGTTTGTAAAAATTTTTTGACTTTATTAACAGTTGGGAGGCATTATGCAGGTTGTGCTGTTTGGTAGTGCAGTTTGGTAGTGCACTTTGGTTCTGCAGGTTGGGGTGTTAACAGGTTTTTGTGATTTCTGTTTGATAACAGGTTTGGGTGTTCAGGTTGTCTGCTTGAACTTGCAGTTTTGCTTGTTTTGCAGTTTGAGTAGTTTGGCAGACTTTACAGTTTGGCAAGCTTTTGCAGTTTTGCAATAGTTATGCAGGTTGTGGTTTGTTTGCTCACAGGGTTTTGGTTGTTGTTTGAGTTTTACAACAGGTTGGGGATTTTGGTTTGATAGCAGGTTTTTCTGTTTGGCAAGCTTGCTTCTGTTTTGGAATTGGTTTGCAGGCTGGTTCTTTTTGAAACTGTTAACAGGTTTTGATACTTGTTTAGGTTTTGAAACTGTTAACATGTTTTTGAAGTTTTTTTTTTAAACCACCCTGCTCTCCCTGAAACTTCTTGCTGTTTGATGTAGTTATATCCTCTTTGCTTTTTGTTTTGAAACTTGTGATAGATTTTCTACCAAACTGTACAATCTCCAAAAGGTGATATCTTTTCTCTCTTTCTCTCTCAATGACAAAGCAATTTTTTTTCTTTTCCACTTTTTTCTGAAAAGTTTGCCTATTTCCTGGAAAATGATGAAAAAGTTATGACAATCCTTTTGCTTTTTATTTGGTTTACCTCCTGCATTTTACTTTTGCCTGCTATTCTGCTGCATTTGTACTTTTGGCCGGCTATTCTGCTGCATTTGTACTTGCTGCATTGGTTCAGTTTGGTTTGTTGCAATACTTGCATCTAGTTTTCCTTGTCATGTGATGCATTTTGCTTGACAGTTTTCCTTGTGCTTTAGTACAGTTTGGCGCCTGTTTGCCTTAGTTGCTGCAATGTTTTGCCATGTTTTTTGGTTTGCCATGCATCCAGTTTGCTTTTGTAACTTGCTGCAATGTTTGGTTTATGTTTGCATTTGTTGTTTTGCATTTGAAATTGTCTTGTTTTGTAATGCAGTTTGGCGCCTTGTTGCATTTGAATAAATTTGCTTTGTTTTCATTCTTCTTTTTGCATTTTTTATTTTTCTCTTTGTGAACCAAGAAGAGCAATCTTCTTGTGATTTGCAAAGAGGAAAATAAAAACGTGATGAACAATAGCACTCTGATTCCAAACGGCAAACTTTAATGATGAAAAATTTTCTTTCTTTTTTGTTTGAAAATTCTATTTAATTAACTGTACTAATCCTCTTTTCTTTGTTTTTTCTTTCATGTGAGCACAACTTGGGTGATGACAAAGCAGAGGAAGTAGAATACTTTGTGGCGAGCGTGGGAGCACTGGAAGTTTAGGCTTAGACTTTTTCTTAGATAGATTTTCCATTAATTGTAATAATTTATTTTTTTCAAGTACTATAAGTTGTAAAACCTACAGTATTCAAATAATAAATTATTTTTGTATCAACATATGAAAAATCTTTGTGAGGCAATCTGATATCCAATAAAATCTTCTATTGTCCAATATCTTGCAATTCTTTCTTTGCATCTTCACTTAATCCTTTAAGATTCTTAGATCAAAATAATTGAAATTGCATTCCAACAATTCTAATACAGATAGCTTAAACTTTAAGTAATCCAATAAATTTGTAGTCTCGTAACCTTGCAACAACATTCCAATTAAAATACGCACTGGGTATTCCAATAAACAAGCAAACATTTCATTCCATTAACAAGCAAACGTCTTAACAGACACACATTATCTGGTTAACTTGGGTCAGACAAAAACTGAACATTCCAAATGACAGTCTCAGCTCCCATTTCTTGTCCCAGATAAACAGGCCTTGAGAACAACCAGTAATCTTTCAGTAAGCTTAAAAAAGCGTGAAAACATATGACAGTTAATTGAATTTCTGAGAATTCAATTTCTTCTGAGAAATGCAAGAAAAACCCTAATTCTTGATCTATTACCAAAGAAAAATCTGTCTGATCGATTCCTGAGCCAAGTCTTTGAAAATCTGAGAAAAACCCTAGGGTTGTGATTTCTTGTGAAAAAAGGGAGGGCAAATTTTGGGGTACAACAGGGTGTCTTAGGGGTTGCCCTCCTGTCTAAAAAGATCAAATGTCCCATTTGAATGTTGCTTCAGAAACGTTGCCTCGGAAATGTTTCCTCGGAAATGTTGTCTCGAATATGATCTTAAGACTCTTGGGTTATTACTAAGGTGTCCTAACATTGCTTTACTGATCGTACGTCCCTTTCGAATTGACCCTTACAATTACAACGGCGGTGCTACCTATTTCTCAATAGTAGGATATCACTATCTAAAGGAAACAAGAATAGAAATGATATTTTTTCGAGTAGGTAGATGCTAGTAGGTACTTGCTCAAATCAAAACTTTTCACACTTACACTTTTCAAACAAATTTTCAAAACAACTTCGTCACACCTTTGAGGAATGATACAAGGGTTATCACGAAGCCAAACTTTTCAAAAATAAAGCACATACACAAGCAATTTTAAAAAGATGAGAAAGTACCTAAGAGCCCATGGAAAACCATGAATGGAAAGGGTGCTAACACCTTCCCTTTCTATAATCTACCCCCCGTACTCAGAATATCTCGAAAAAGGATTTTTTTATATACTTTTTTCCTTTCCGATTGGATGAAATAAAAGTAGGTGGCGACTTTTGTTTACTGCGACATTTTGCGAACACAAAACGCAAAACGAAAATCAGCATCAAACAGTTGGTTCTGCCACCGTATCACAAAATTGGCGACTCTACTGGGGAATTAATAAGTGGGGTATACCTTAGGATCTAGGTCATCATAATTTCTTCTCTTTATTGCTTTGTTTGCTTTACTTTTGAGGATTTTGTTTGGGGTTACTATTGATCCTACACCGAGATCTGGGGAATACCTTTTAGGTAAGTAGCAATAGACTGTGAGGGAATTGTACGGCGTAGACCGATACGGTTGAAGCAGTAGCTATGTTGGTGTGGCACTTTGGTTGGTATCGGTATCCCTTGTGGAGAAACGAGGAGAATACGGGGCCGCTGCATGGTGTCTTTAAGCATCAACTGACCTTAGAACCTTTAATTGCCCAACTTGGCCATTATAAAGTAGTGAGATAGTCGGCCTCGGTGTAGAGCTGAGAACTTGTTGATACTCGATGCTACACTCATTGAGACCATACTCTCGGAATAATTTCGGCCGCAAGAGAAGATTGTGTGAGCTGAAACCATGACCGATGGAGGATGGTCAATGATATTGATATCCTCTAGAACCTGGTTACTTTTCTAGGATAGGTTGAACAAACATAACTTCAAGAGGGTATTACCTTTGACCTCATGCAAGCCTTAAACCTAAGGGCTTTGCGTGATTTGACTTTGTTTGCAATATTTGTGTTTGCTATACCTGTGGTTTATTATGACATCATGCATCATAACATGGCATTCATGTTTCATTACACTAACCATTTCAAAGACCAAGGGAATTTATCTTTGTTCTGTTTTGTAGGTCATGGCTTCCATGTGCAGAAATACCATCTGAATCAACTTTGTGCAGATACCTGCCTAACTTAGAGAGCTAGCATCAAGAGTTTCTGAAACTTCTACTTTCATTAAGAGACACGGTCAACTTCTCAGCCTGGTTACTTCAAACCTTGATGAACAGATGATAAGCGTACTATTTCAGTTCTTCGATCCCAAGCATCACTACTTCACCTTTCCAGATTACCAGTTGATACCCACCTTATAAGAATTCTCTCATTTATTGGGCATATCCATTCTTGAACAGGTACCCTTCACAGGTATGGAAGAAGTTCCTAGGCCAGAAGACATTGCCTCAGCTTTGCATTTAAAATGGGCCGATGTGGTATCCAATTGGGAAACTCGAAGCAGGGTCGAAGGTTTTCTAGCCAAATTTCTGATAGACCAGGCTCAACTATTTTGCGATGATTTGGATTTTCAGGCTTTTGAGGATGTCTTGGCTCTTCTTATCTATGGTTTGGTTCTCTTCCCTAATCCGGACTCCTTTATAGATGTGAATGCTGTCAAGATTTTCCTTTCTCGCAACCTTGTGCCTACCTTGCTGGGAGATATCTTGCATACTCTCCATACTCGTAATATGAAGTGAAGAAGGACCCTTATGTGCTGAATGCCATTGTTGTCGAGGTGGTTTATTTCTCACCTCCCTAAGTCTATGTTGAAGAACGAAGAAGGTTTGGGTTGGTCACACAGAATAATGTCACTCGCTCATACAAACATTCTTTGGTGTTCCCGGGCTATGGAAGACACTGTTGTTATTGACCGCTGTGGGGGATATCCTAATGTCCCATTACTTGGTATCAGAGGGAGGTATAACTTACAGTCCTTGTCTAGCCTTGCAACAATTTGGTCGTGCTCTAAGGGATAGTCCCCATGAGTTACTTCTCGAGGACATTGTATTCGACTATAAGGATGATGTTAAGGAGCATCGCCGGAGAATCATACGGGCTTGGGGCATGGTAAACAGATCTGACCCCAAAGAGTTGGGATCGAAGACTTCCCTTCCTATGCAACCTTATCTCCAATGGGTCTGAGCTCGCGCCCAGAAGCTTATGATGCCTTATGAGGCCGTATTACCAGTGATTGTGGAGCCTACTAATGAAGAAGGCATTCCTTACACGGTTTTCTATCCTTACATGCCCATTGATCTCGGGGAGCTACAGAGGTCTTGGATTCAGCTGAGGAATGAGCGGGATACTTACCGGGAGAAATTCCATGAGCAAGAAAGGAAGGTTTTGAAGCTCACCAGGCAGCTCGAGGAAGAAAGAGTGATCAATGACTATATCAGTACAAAGAGGAAGCGTCCATGGGACTTTTTATTTTTCTTTTCTAGTTTTATATTTGTTTTATTTACTTCTTTGTAACACCTTAAAGGCATGTTGAACTTTTCAAGTTTTAGCTAATAAAGTTTTTGTTTATTTTTGGTTTGCAAATTTAAATTTCCAAAGTCTTTGAAATCATTACATGCGCATCCCATTATCATGCACATCATTACAGGTACCACTACAGGTTTCTCATCTTCTTCGCTGTTTATTTCAGCAGAAATGTCTTCTGATCAAGCCATCAAAGATCTTCAGGCACAGAATGCCCAGTTCCAACAGATGTTCATAAGTCTGGCTAAGGGAAAGAGGATCTGAAGACCCTTATTCTGAAAGAGAAGAAGAAAAAGAAGAAGACTGGAATTCTGAATATGGGCAAAAGGTTCCGAGAAAGGTTGAAGCATCAAACTGATCTGACCTCTTCATCCAAGGACACGGAGAACCAAGAAAGGGAAAAGGACCCTAGTCCTGCAGTTTCTGACAACGATACTGATTACGATGATGAGCAATATCCTCTTGCTGAGGATTGGTACAAGCAGTTAGAAGACCGTATGAGCGCTATGGAAATTCAGAAAATACCTGTTTTGGATTTCGGAGAATTGGGACTGGTATCGGGGGTGGTCATCCCTCATAAGTTTAAAGCTCCATTTTTTGCCAAGTACGATGGAGTATCCTGTCCAAAACTCCATCTCCGCTCGTATGTCAGGAAAGTCCAACCCCACACTGCTAATAGAAATTTGTGGGTGCACTTCTTTCAAGATAGTCTGTCAAGAACTCATCTTGAATGTTTCTATCACTTGGAAGGAGCTAATGTCTGAAACTGGGAAGATCTTGTTGCTGCTTTCTACAAGCAGTATCAGTACAATGCCGACCCCGCATCAACATGACATTGGCTGAAGTGTCACCTCACCTACTGAAATCCAACTTGGCAACCTTGAGAGAGGCTCCCAAGAATCCAAACACTACCTCTCCCAGATACAATCCCAACGCGCGGTGCGCCTACCATTCTGAGAGTTCTGGCCACGATAAAAATGATTTCTGGGCTCTGAGAAACAAAGTACAAGACTTGCTTGAAGCCAAGGAAATAGAGTTTGATGCTCCAGAAAAGTCGAATGTTATAACTGCTCCCTTGCCCAAACATGGTCGTGGAGTTAATGCTGTTGACACCGATTTGTTTGTGACCTCTGTTGAAGAAATTTCTACTCCTATGATTACTGTTAAGAAGAATTTACTGTTGGTCGGTTTATTTCCGGGTTGTGCTGAAGGCTGCCACATGTGCTCGATTATACCTACTGGTTGCCGCTTGTTGAAGTCAGGTGTTCAGCGCCTGATGGATAATAAAGAAATTTTGTTCAAGAAGACTATGATCCCTGTTGTTCCTATTGAAGTCGTCGCTATTATAACCATTTCCGCCAATCCTTCCAAGGTTTCTTCGAGAAGACCTGTTAGGGTTACACATGCTCAAAGAATTGCTCCTCTAATAATCACTATTCTTGGTCCCATCCCGTACACCTCAGACAAGGCTGTTGTTGTACCCCAAAATTTGCCCTCCCATATTCTTCAAGATTTTCTAAGAGCATGCTTCAAAATCTCCCAAGGGTTGCATAGTCCAATGGCCTCCTAACAGTCAAAAATTAGGGTTTTGGTTCTGGCAAGGAAATTGAAGTTTCCAAGGGTCCAAACAAGTCCCACATGCCTATAAACATTGTCAAGCATCCTCATGCCAAGTTTCAATACCCACAGCACAAAATTGCACAGTCAAAAACCCTAATTGCTCAACAGTCAACTGCAGGGGCAAAAGGGTCATTTGACAGTCAAAAGTCCAAATTTTTGGTCAACATCTTATTTTGAAGCCATAAACATCATTTGATCAATTCTTGATCATGATTCTCAAAGCTTGGCTCAAAAAAATCTCAAGATGCAAAAGTTTCTATTTTTGGACAGTTGAAAAAGTCAACTGCAAATTGACCAGGGCATAACTTCCACATTGTTTATCAGAAAAATTCCATCCAAAGCTCATTTTGAAGAGAATGACATTTCCTACAACTCATCTTCACACTTCAAGTCCAAGAAATGCTCTCACAAAAAGATATCAATCTCAACATTATAGGTCATTTTCAAAAGTCAATAAAAAGGTACTTTAAGTCAAACACCATAACTTGAGATTGGTAAATCAAAAGGACATGGGACCAAAGACATTGGTTATAGGACTTAAAGACCTTTCCAAAATATCATAGAACAGGATCAAAGCTTAAAAATTGAGCAAGATATGCCTTGTGGAAGTTGGGAAATTTTTGGGAATTTTGAAAAGTCAACTTTGCTTCAAAAGCCTCAAAATTGCTAATGGGCCTCAATTTCTTCCATGAATCATCACCCAAAGGCTATGCACGACCCATTGACATCCAAGGGAGTTATTTTCTCATTTTTGATTAATTATTTTAATTTTTATTATTATTAATTCACTTAATTAAAATTAAATATGAAAAAATATCAAATGCCACCTTTCAAATCTTTTTATGCAGCATATTCACTCTTTATGAGCTCAAGATTTCGTGCACATTCTAAAAGGAAAGAATCTCTCATGATTGGCAATGATTGGTATGGAAAATTTTGAAGAAAAGATATGCAAAATCAAAAATTCAAAGGCATTGAATCAATGGATTATGGGCCAGTTTTCTTGACCTAATTCCTTCCACATATATGCACAAACATAAACCTAATGCTAAGAACACAAGAAGCTGCGCATAAGGCATAAAACAACTTTGCATTTTTTCACAAAAAAACCTTGAAACTGTTTTGATAGCTAGAGCATAATTCAAGACTGCAAAAGTATTCCAAAAGACTCCTGACACTACCAGGAAGCTGTTCCAATCAAAATCACGCCTCCATACACAAGGAATTGGTAGAACAGATTCGCTTTTCTTTCAAAGTTATTCATAATCGTATTTTGAATTCCATGCATGATTAATGTCTTTTAATGGTTGATTTACACTAATATGATCTCTCTGAAGCCATTGGTACCATCCAATTGAATTATAGGCGCCTGTACAAGAATCCACCATGAAAGCTTTCTAGGGTTTCAGAGCTCCATATTTGGGGTTTTACGTATATGGTAAAATTAGGCAACGAAACCTACACCATTGAAATCAGGAGATCCCAACGAATAGAAACCACCCATCGCGCCCTTTTTTTCTTTTTAACCATATGCTAATCGCTATTATTGCAGGTCCAGCTTAGTGGGGGTTTAAAACCCCCGCTATTTGATTTTTGTTACAGAGAAAAGACGAAGAAGAAAGCAGCGTGTCTGATCATGGTTGGCTAGTTTGAATACTGGCGCGTTTTTTCATTTGTCCAGCATAATACTTGTTTCTCTCTCATATTATTTCTATTCCACTAAATTAACAAACAAACGCATTTGGCTTGGTGGAAAGTGACTTGGCATGCAGGTATTGGGACCTGGGTTTGATTCCCAGGTCCCCCACTTCTTCAATAATATTTTTCTCAATGCGTTTCCATGCAGCGTGCTCTCCAAGAGTACACCATACGCCCAACGCCTTGGCTTGCCACGCGTCCAGAAGTCCCAATCCAAAGGCCAGAATCTGGAGTCCACCATGCGTGCTGGTCAAACGCTCCATACACAATTCCAAAAAAGTCAACAAAGGTCTGGATAGCAGTGGGCCTGATTGCTTCAAAGACCTCCCTTTGGGTCCAGACACCCCCAGGGTTTGATCAATCTTTTATTCCTTTTTCTTTTTATTATTTTTTCCCTTTTTATCTTTTTAATTTGTTTTATTGTTTTAATTAATTCACCAAAAATAATTTTCATAAAACCAAAAAAATCAGAAATCATAAAACTAAAAATATGTTTTATTTAACTTTTAATTCCTTAATAGTTTTTGTAAATAAATTCTAATAATCAATTTAGTTTAATTTTAGGTTTTCAACTTTAATGTTTTTTTTCTTAAATAAACTAAAAATGTAGAAATTAGGGTTTTAGTATTTTTATTCTTTTTCTTAATAAATAACTTTTTATTCTTATCATTATTAATTATTAATTATCTTGTAAATAAACTTGTAATTAATTAATTAGGGTTAAATTAGGTTAAACTTAAACATTTTTCTTTAATAATTAAAAACAATTTAGAACTAGGGTTTTATTTAATTTCAAATTCCAATTAATTTTCTTTATTTCCATTAAATACAAAAACATCAAAAAATAAGTTCTTTTCTTTATTTAATCATCAATTAATTTTTAATTTCAATCTAATCTTTAAAGGGTCCAACGCCCTCGCACTCGATTCTAATTTCTTTTCGCGCGTTTATTTTTTATTTATTTCTTTTTAATATTATGTAATTTCCCCAAAGCCTTGTAATAGTAATTAGGACATTTACTTTCCGCACTTTTATTCAAAATCGGGTCTTTGTTAATTTGAAGATGTATAGACCCGCGCCTTGTAATAGCGTAGGACTTTTATTTTCCGCATTTTAATTTCCGCACCTTTTAACTGCTAATCACATGACAGAATGAATGCCCAAATAAAATCAAAGCGTAGCGCACCCAATGCATGATCAAGATAAACTATAACTGAAAATGACACACAATTCACACACCACTCTTAGGGTACGCCTCACTGTTGCCTTGCCCCTCGAAACGTGGTCGTCGAGTATAGGACGTCTTAGTGAGTCCTTATGTCCATTGATCTAGTTGCCTCGAACAAGTTGCCTCGGAATAGTCGCCTCGAAACGGTTGCCTCGGAATAAAAAGATCAATGGTATAAGGGTAGCTTCTAAGGTGTCCTACTGTTGCTCTGGTGACCACACTGTCCCTATAAACGAATTGACCCGAACACCTCCAACGGTGGTGCTACCTATCTCTCAATGGTGGGATGGCACTACCTTAAGGACATTTACACAGCCTAATTCCTTAGGGTAGGTAGATGACTCATGGATACTTGCTCTATTCAAAAATAAACCAAAAAACTCTTTTCACACCGACACTTTCAAAAAGCTTTCAAAACAATTTTTCAAACACTCTTGAGGACTGATACAAGAGTCGATCTGAAATCTTTAAACGAAACTTTTTCAAACCCACTCACACTTTGAAAAGCAAACATTTTGAAAACACAATGAGCAAGTATCTAAGAGCCCATGGATAACCATGGATAGAAAGGGTGCTAACACCTTCCCTTTCTATAAATCTACCTCCCGAACCGAGAAACTATCTCATAAGGAATTTTGCTGTGCTTTTGTCCTGTCCATGTTGGAGAAAATAAAAGACGGTGGCGACTCTTGCTTCCGCGACATTTCCCGAACCAGCGTTAAACAATCAGTTCCAGATCCGCCGATCACAGAACTGGCGACTCTGCTGGGGACAAATTTTAAAGTGAGGTGTACCTTAGGACTAAGATCACTTGTGTTTTCAATTGCCTTGACTTGTTTGCTTTAAATTGTGGGACTGTCTTGGTAGTTCTATAGATCCTAACCCGGATCTGGGGATACCTTCTTAGAAAGTAGCAACAAGACTGTGAGGGAACTGTGCGGGGTATACTGACATGGTTGAAGCAGTCTGCTACGTTGATGTGGCACTTTGGTGTGTACCGGTAACCCTTGAGTTCAGTCAAGGAGAGTACGGGGCCGCCGCGTGGTGTCGTGAAGCATCAACTGACCTTAGGAACCTTAATTGAACCATCTTGGCCTTTTTAGGGTAGTGAGATAACTGACTTTGGTGCAGTCCGAGGTTGGTTGATACTCGATACTACACTCAATTGAGGGTTGCTTTCCTGGAATATTTCGGTCGCCAGTCAGTGGCTAAATCGAAACGATGAACAATGAAAGCAATCCAGTGATATTGGGATCATTAGAACCCGGTTACTTCTGATAGGACAGGTTGAGCCCACCAACTTCAAGAGGGCAATACCCAGACCCCATGCAAGCCTAAACTCTAAGGGCTGTGGTGTGACTTGTGTGCTTTACCATGTTTGCTTCTTGTGAATATTTGTGGTGTGTTTAATCATGGCATCATAACATCATACAGCATTATATGCATTGACTAACCATTTCAGGGGTTCGAATCTTCATCTTTGTTCTTGTTTTGTAGGACATGGAAACTGTTCGCAGAAAGACAATTCAGATCAGCCTTGTAAGGATCCCTCCTCAGCTTAAGGAGCTTATATCCAGGATTCCCGAGAGTTCTTCTTTCAGTGAAAGGCATGGAAGACTCATCAGCTTGGTCAACCCCAACATTGAGGAAGATATGATAAAGGTCATGTTCCATTTCTTTGACCCTCTGCACCACTGTTTCACTTTCCTGGATTATCAACTGGTGCCTACATTGGAAGAGTTCTCCCGGCTTTTGAAGATCCCTATCCTTGATCAACTAGCCTACAACGGTACGGAAAAGGAACCCAAACTTGAAGAGATTGCTAAAGCCTTACACCTACAACCTTCTGATCTCAAGGGACATTGGGAAGTCAAAAGTGGTATCAAAGGGTTCTTAGCCAGGTTTTTGTTTGAAAAGGCCCAAGAATGTTGGAATTCCCTTGACCTACAAGCTTTTGAAGAAGTTGTGGCCCTACTTGTCTATGGTTTGGTGTTGTTCCCTAATCCAGATCAGCTTATAGATATCAGTGCTGTCCAGATCTTCATGTCCAGGAATCCTATACCTACCTTGCTCAGGGACATCCTTCACTCATGTTACACTCGAACCATGAGAAAGAGAGGTGTCCTTATGTTCTGTACTCCTCTCCTGGGAAGGTGGTTTATTTCGCACCTTCCACAATCAGTCCTGAAGAATGAGCGGGGTTTGAGATGGTCACAACGATTGATGACCCTTACACATGCAGATATACATTGGTGCCCTCGGTCCAGAGAGGACGTCATTATCATCGATCGTTGCGGGGAGTACCCTAATGTTCCTTTACTTGGAATCAGAGGAGGTATCACTTACAACCCATGTCTGGCTTGGAGACAGTTTGGTTATGCTCGGAGGGACGACCCTCATGATATGTTAATTCCTGACATAGTTTTTGACTTCGACAACGATGCACAAGGACTTCGCCAGAGATTTATCAGAGCTTGGAGGATGCCCAGTAAGATAGATAGCAAGACACTGGGGCACAGGAACTCCATCCCGTTGGAACCTTATCTCAAGTGGGTACGGGCCCGCTCCCAGAAGTTAGTGATGCCATATCCTCATGTCCTCCCTGTAATCAAAGAGCCAGTCTTGGAAGGAGAGATGTCCTATACTATTCAACATCCTGACATGCCCACATCCTGGGAAGAAATGCAGAAGAGCTGGATCCAGCTTAAGGAAGAACGAAATTCTCTTGAGACCAGTCTACATGCCAGTGAAAAGAAGGTCTTGGAGCTCACCCGCCTATTGCACGAGGAAAGGAATCTCAACACCTACATCGCTCCGAAGAGGATGCGTAGTGTCTTTTGGGATTAATTTGTTTTGTAATGTTTGCCCATGAGGCTTTGATGTATTGAACAATTATTTCTTAATGATAACGTGTGTTCCTTTTTGTCTACAACAAATTTGAACTTTCGAACCCTTGAATGCATTGCATAAACACATATCATGCATCATGTGCATCACAGGTACTCTTCTTTTCAGGTTGCTTACTGTTCTTCACTGTTTATTTCAGCATCATGAACCCTGAATAATCTACCGAGAAGTCTATCAAGGCCCTTCAGGCGCAGAACGCACAATTTCAAGAGCTGATCATGGGTTTGGCTCAAGGTCAAGAGAAGCTGATGGCTCTGCTGGTTCAGAAAAAGAAGAAGAAGAGAACCGTCCTATTCAACACGGCCCGGAGGTTTGGTAACACTCTGCAGAATGAGGAAGCTGGTTCTTCTGTAGGCAAAGACAGTCCCCAAGGGGGAAGGGCTCCAAGTCCGGTGGTCTCTGACAATGAGACTGATTTTAACGAGGAACAATATCCTCCAGCTGAAGACAGATACAAGCAATTGGAAGACCGTCTGAACGCCATGGAAATTCAACAAGTGACTGGTCTGGATTTCGGAGACTTGGGTTTATCTTCTGGTGTGATCATCCCGCACAAGTTTAAAGCACCATCATTCGCAAAGTATGACGGGGCGTCCTGCCCTAAGCTGCACCTCAGATCTTATGTGCGGAAGATTCAGCCATACACAGTGGACAAGAACTTGTGGATCCACTTCTTCCAGGAGAGTCTTTCAGGGACTCATCTCGAATGGTTCTATCAGCTGGATGGAACCAAGGTTCGTAACTGGGAGGAGTTGGCTACTGCTTTTTACAAGAAGTATCAATATAATGCCGACCTTGCTCCTACACATACCCTACTCCAGGGTATGTCGCTAGGATCAGGCGAAGGTTTTAAAGAGTATGCACAGAAGTGGAGGGATTTGGCTGGCAGGGTGCAGCCTCCGTTAACAGACCGTGAGCTAGTGGATATGTTCTTGGGGACCCTCTCCGGGCCATTCTTCAATCATCTTATCGGTAATTCGTCTGCAGGGTTCACAGACCTCATTCTGACTGGGGAAAGGATAGAGGCTGGTATGAAATCAGGAAAGATTCAGAAAGGTGCGTCTTCTAGTGCTGAGAAGAAACCCTTTAAAAAGGAGGCCAGTGCAGTGTATGGGCCTAGAAGACAAGATAAACCAGAGCGCCGCCAATCTATCAACGCGGTGGTGATTGCCAAACCTGTTGCCGCTCCTCGGCAAACCAATCAACCAAGGGCTGAAAGACCCAGAAGAGAATTTACCCGGCTGAGTATGACCTTATCACAAATCTTGCCACAGTTGCTATCCACCAACTTGGTGACTGTCAGAGAGGCTCCAAAGGTTGTGAATACTGCATCCCCCAAGTATAATCCAAATGCCCGCTGTGCTTATCACTCTGATAGCCCGGGGCATTCTACTGATGATTGCTGGGCCCTAAGAAATAAGGTGCAAGACCTTATTGATGCAAAGGAAATACAATTTGAGGCGCCTGAGAGGCCAAATGTTGTGACTGCTCCTATGCCCCAGCATGGAGTGAATGCCGTTGATGAAGATTTGTATGTCGTTTCTGTGAATGATGTAGCTACTCCTCTGTTGACTGTTAAGAGGAACCTGTTGCTAGCCGGTTTATTTCCGGGTTGTAGCGAGGGTTGCCTTTTGTGTGTTGTTTCCCTTACTGGTTGTCCGTTGCTGAAGTTAGGCATCCAAAGCCTGATGGACAGCAAAGAAATTCTGTTCAAGAAGACCGTTGTTCCTTTTGTTCCTGTGGAAGAAGTATCTGTCGTTACCATTTTCAAAAATCCAATCAAGGCTCCCCCGAGGAAGCCAGTTAAAATCATGACTGTCGCACCCATTGTTATTACTGTTCTGGGGCCCCTCCCCTATGAATCTGATAAGGCTGTCCCATGGCACTATGGGGCACATGTATATGTACTTGGAATAAAGCAAGAGTTCAATACCGGTACCAGCATCAGCAATATCACTGGTCCCGCCAAAGTAACCCGCAGTGGCAGGATCTTCTCGCCTGACATTGCGCCACCAGCTATTCGAAGACCTCTCATTATAACACCTGCAAGTACGCCTGTTTCCACTACTGATCCAGTTGCTTCCCCTATCGCTGAGTCATCTAATGCTCGGGGCAAAGGGATGGATGATGAGCCTGCCCGGATGGAGGCACCAAAGCCTGTGAATGTTGAAGCCTCCCAGCAAGAGATGGAGGAAATTCTCAAGATAATCAAGAAGAGCGACTTCAATGTCGTTGAACAGCTGGGGCATACACCCTCCAAGATCTCTATGCTCTCCTTGCTGCTGTGCTCAGAGGCCCATGCTAAGGCCCTGATTTCATTTCTAAAGACGGCCCACGTGCCACAGGAGACTTCTGCAGATCAATTCACTGATTGCGTAGACAATTTGACAGCCGACAATGGTTTGGGTTTCTCGGATGTTGACCTTACCGCCAAGGGAAAGAACCACAATGATGCCCTGCATGTCTCAATAGAATGCAGGGGCACTACTCTCGCGCACGTGTTGGTGGACACCGATTCTTCCCTGAATGTATTGCCCAAAAAGGCCTTAGACCGATTGGATTGTGAGGGCCTGGAGTTGAAACCTAGCAACATCATTGTTCGAGCCTTTGACGGATCGAAGAGGATGGTTCATGGCGAGGTAGACATTCCTATTCGCGTGGGTTCCCAAGAATTTGACTCAACGTTCTATGTGATGGACATTCGTCCATCTTATTCCTGTTTGCTGGGTCGACCTTGGATTCACAAAGCTGGGGCAGTGACCTCCACTCTACACCAAAAGCTCAAGTACCCTGTCAGAGGGAAGATTGTCACTGTGCAAGGGGAGGAAGAATACATGGTTAGTCATTTGAATTCCTTCCGGTATATTGAGATGGACGGGGAGTTTATTGAAACCCCCTTTCAGCATTTTGAAGAGGTACCTCCAACATTGGCAGCAGCAGAAACAGTGGTTGAAGAGGACTTTCCTTTGAAGATGGCTTCCTTGAAGGACGCCCGGGCTGTAATCGCGAAAGGTGAATGTGCTAACTGGGGCAGGCTCCCTGATTTCACTCCTAAAACTGACAAGTTTGGACTGGGTTTTACTGCAGAAGCTCAGAGGGTTGTGCGCAAAGCTAGGATCGGAAGACCTCTTGTGCTCATCACTAATCCAAGAGTGAATGCTATTGGGGATGAAGACAAAGTGGAAGAATCAGAGTTCGAGAGCTGGATCTACCCGACGACTGACGGTGAACTGACCAATTGGACCGCAAAAGATCATATACCTGTTACTTTTATTACGCAGTAATGAATTCCTTTGTTTTTGTTATTTGTAATAAACAATTGAAACTTTATGGCCCGGTGTCTTACCCGGGGCACCGTGGCTTCATTTGTGAGGGCATTAACTGTCATTTCCATATATCATGAATAAAGACTTTGGACGTTTTTTCACATTTCAAATCTTGTGCTCCCTTTCTTTCTTTCTTTCCTTTCTTTATATATTGCAAAACAACTGTATTTACACACACTCACCCATACAGGTTTCAATCCACTCTGGATCTCACTGGTAACGACTCTGCTACTGCCAGTTATGACTTCGAAAATCCGATCAACTTAGGTGAAGATGATTGCGAAGTGCCTGGTGAGCTTGCAAGACTGCTACTCCAGGAAGAGAGGGCAATTCAACCACATGAAGAGCCAGTGGAAACAATAAATCTGGGTACTGAGACAGGTAAAAAAGAGGTTAAGATTGGTACCAACCTGGAGCTCAGCGTGAAGCAACGGTTGACTCAGATGTTACATGATTATGTGGAGATCTTTGCCTTGTCCTACGAAGACATGCCTGGGTTGGATACCGACATTGTGGTCCATCACTTGCCTACCAAGGAAGACTGCCCCCCGGTTAAGCAAAAGGTCCGCCGTATGCGTCCAGAGATGTCTGAGAAGATCAAAGCTGAGGTTATGAAATAGTTTGATGCCGGATTCCTTGCAGTGACTTCTTACCCTCAGTGGGTTGCCAACGTGGTGCCGGTGCCGAAGAAGGACGGTAAGGTCAGAATGTGTGTCGACTATAGGGATCTGAACAGGGCCAGCCCCAAGGATGACTTCCCCCTACCTCACATCGACGTTTTGGTTGACAATACTGCTCAGCACAAGGTGTTCTCCTTCATGGATGGTTTTTCAAGGTATAATCAGATCAAGATGGCTCCTGAAGATATGGAAAAGACTACCTTTGTTACTCAGTGGGGCACCTTCTGCTACAAGGTCATGCCATTCGGGTTGAAAAATGCTGGGGCAACCTACCAACGTGCCATGGTTGCTTTATTTCATGACATGATCCATCATGAGATTGAAGTGTATGTCGATGACATGATTGCAAGGTCCCAAACTGAGGAGGAACACCTTGACCATCTGCAGAAACTGTTTGACCGTCTGAAACTGTACAAGCTGAGGATGAACCCGAACAAGTGCACCTTCGGGGTAAGATCTGGAAAGTTGCTAGGCTTCGTTGTAAGTGATAAGGGTATTCAAGTGGACCCTGCCAAGGTTAAAGCCATTCAAGAGATGCCAGTTCCTAAGACAGAGAAAGAGGCCAGAGGCTTTCTAGGACGTCTTAATTACATTGCCCGGTTCATCTCGCACCTAACTGCTACTTGTGAACCAATCTTCAAGCTGCTGAAGAAAGATCAGGTAGTACGTTGGAATGATGAATGTCAGGCCGCTTTTGACAGAATCAAAGAGTATCTCCAAGAGCCACCCATCCTTATGACACCGGTTGAAGGGAGACCTCTGATATTATACCTGACAGTACTTGACAACTCAATGGGGTGTGTGCTGGGGCAGCATGACGAGTCTGGCCGAAAAGAGCATGCCATTTATTACCTTAGCAAAAAGTTTACCGACTGTGAGACCCGATACTCACTGCTCGAGAAAACTTGCTGCGCTTTGGTATGGGCTGCTCGCCGGCTGAGACAGTATATGCTGACTCACACTACCTTGTTGATCTCAAAGATGGATCCGATAAAATACATATTTGAAAAGCCTGCTCTGTCTTGGAGAATAGCAAGATGGCAAATGATCTTGACAGAATACGACATCCAGTACACGACTCAGAAAGCAATCAAAGGAAGTGTATTGGCAGACCACTTGGCACATCAGGCAGTAGACGACTATCAGTCAATGAACTTTGAATTTCCTGACGAGAGCATCATGATTGTGACTGATTGTGAAGTACCTGGACCGGATGAAGGACCTGAGGAAGGATCCCGATGGTCTATGCACTTTGACGGAGCCTCCAACGCTTTGGGTAACGGTATTGGCGCTGTAATCATATCCCCTCAAGGCACTCATACTCCACTTACTGCCCGGCTATGTTTCAACTGCACCAACAACATGGCGGAGTATGAGGCATGCATCATGGGTCTTCAAGCTGCGATTGACTTAAGGATCAAGTTTCTGAGTGTCTTCGGAGATTCCACTCTCGTGATCAATCAGATCAAAGGCGAGTGGGATACGAAACATCTGAATCTTATTCCTTACAGAGAATGTGTGTTGACATTGATTCCCCATTTCACAAAGGTAACTTTTGAACACTTCCCGAGAGAGGAGAATCAGTTGGCGGACGCGTTATCTATGATGTCTTCCATGTTCAAAGTCAAATGGGACAATGAGGCTCCCCGGATCATCATCTGGAAACTGGACGAACCGACATACTGTTATGATCTTGAGGCTGAGGTAGTAACTGAAAAACCCCGGTACCATGAGGTAAAGAGGTACTTGGAAGCTCAAGAGTATCCTGAAGGTGCATTTGTCAACGACAAGAAGTTTCTGAGAAGGTTCGCAGCAAAGTTCTTCCTTAGCAACGGCATTCTGTACAAGCGAAACCATGATTCAACTTTACTGCGTTATATGGACAAAGCTGAAGCAGAAAGGATCATGAGGAGCTACACGAAGGTACCTTCGGAACGCATTCCAGTGGACACACCATGGCAAAGAAGATCCTTCGGGCAGGGTATTTCTGGTCCACTATGGAAGTCGACTGCTACCAACACTCTCGGACATGTCACAAATGCCAGATTTATGCTGATAAAGTGCACGTTCCTCCAGTTCCCCTGAATGTCTTGACAGTACCTTGGCCTTTTGCAATGTGGGGCATAGATATGATCGGCGAGATTAAACCTACGGCATCTAACGGGCATCGCTTCATCCTGGTGGCGATTGATTACTTTACAAAGTGGGTTGAAGCAGCCTCCTACGCTACAGTAACCAAGAACGTTGTGGCACGGTTCATTCGGCATAACTTGATCTGTTGATACGGCGTCCCGGAAAGGATCATTACAGACAATGGTACCAATCTCAATAACAAGATGATCATTGAGCTCTGCGAGCAGTTCAAGATACAACACCACAACTCTTCTCCTTACCGGCCGAAGATGAATGGGGTTGTAGAAGAAGCGAATAAGAATATCAAGAAGATTGTGCAGAAGATGACAGTGACCTATAAAGATTGGCACGAGATGTTACCGTTCGCCCTTCATGGATACCGTACCTCAGCAAGGATGTCAACCGGGGTAACTCCCTTTTCCTTGGTCTACGGTATGGAGGCAGTCTTACCGATTGAAGTGAAAATACCCTCTCTCCGGATAATGAAGGATGCAGATCTGAGCGAAGACGATTGGATCCAGACACGACTTGATCGGCTAAACTTAATCGACGAAAAGAGACTTGCTGCTATTTGTCATGGTCAGACGTATCAAAAACGGATGATCAGGGCATTTAACAAGAAGGTCAGACCACAAGAGTATCAAGTTGGGGATCTGGTAATCAAGCGCATCATTCTTCCTCAGAGTGATCCCAGGGGCAAATGGACCCCTACGTACGAAGGGCCATTTGTGGTTAAACATGTGTTCTCAGGAGGAGCCATGATTCTAACTACTATGGATGGTGACGACCTTCCTCACCCCGCTAATGCAGACATAGTAAAAAGATACTACGCATAATAAAAGACCCGCTAGGTTGACATACCTAGGAAAAAATTAGGGTTTCCCGGCGAACCAAAAGGGCTCGGGCAAAATAAGGGATGAAATGAAAAAATCTGTACACCCGGCAAGTCGAAAACCTGAAAAGGCGGCTTGGGCAAAAATGGGTATCCCGGTGGACTGAAAACCCGAAAGGGCGGTCCAGGAAAAAGTTAGGGATTAAAGCGTAATACTATGTCTCATTGGATCACCTTGCATCCAGAATCCGGTATCAACATCAAGTTCAAACGGCATCAATCAATCAGCTTCATCTTCAGCTAGGTCATCAAGTGATGAGACGCTCGAAGATATAAAGGCGATAGCAGAGTTGGAACCCAGTGGGATTATTCTTTTCACATAGCTGTTTTGTTTTCCCTTTTTCATAAAAAAAATTGTATAAACTCTTTTATTCGGCGGCGTTCTCCTACTAGGACGTCAGCCTCTTGTACATAAACGCCTATTTACAGGCAAATTCAAAAATCAATACAAATTCATTTTTTAGACAAATTGCCAATCATTTTTCCTTTTTCTGTTTTGTTTTGCGAAGAACGTCCAAGGTTCAATTTATGATATATGCATTTGACAATAATTGCTAAATATTTGCATACGAAACAAAGGATTAATTACAGGTAACATTAGAAACAGGGGCAATAATGAGTGGTCTAAGCGATCTAATTGCTCTATCCATCAAGGCACCAAGGTAAGTTCAGCTGAAGAACGTAACCAATGTATCTTAATTCCCCAGAGAGTGAGCCAGCAAGTCAATGCACTCTCCCCAAGCAAAGTTATAC
This sequence comes from Vicia faba, assembly GCA_948472305.1. NCBI lineage: Eukaryota > Viridiplantae > Streptophyta > Magnoliopsida > Fabales > Fabaceae > Vicia > Vicia faba. Next base: position 1,463,212,071 of record OX451737.1, read on the forward strand.
TGTCAGCCTTATGGAAGTTGGGTATCCTCTAGCAGATCTCAACATTCCCCAGCACAGTATACGAACATCCTTAACAAGCATCCCCGGCAGTCTTGATCTAAGATTGTTCCCCGGCGGTATACCAGACATTCAGCGGAGCCACTTCCCCAATATATCTCAAAAATCTCCCCAGGAGAGTCCAGTCTGAAGTTCCCTCAGGAAAGCGGAATCCATCTCCCCAGCAGTAAGCTTATCCCCAGTAGATTCTGGAAGCTTATCCCCTACAGAGCACGAACGCGTCCCCAAGCTTTATTCAAAGGTTATTTCCCTACCAGGGTATAACTGGGTTATCCTCAGCCAAAAGCCACGGAAAGATCGTCCTCGGCAAAGTCTCCCCATCCCCAGCAGAGTCTATTAATTCCAACATAACAACGGTATCCCCAGCGAAGTTATCATCAACATCCCAACAGAGTACCTCTCTCCCCATAGAGTATTGTTCCCCGGCAAGATCGCTAGAGTAATCCTCTCCCCGCAGAGTAATCCATTCACCAAGTTTATTCCCCAACGGAGTCATCATCTCCTACCGGCATTCTGGCAACCATCATCCCCAGCGGAAACAAAGCTCTATTCAGCATCAAGCCCAGGATTTAACTTCCCGACACTCGTCAAGGATCTATTTTCCTAGACAAAAACATACATTCATAAACATCGCATTTTCATACATTATAAGCATGCATATACACATCATGAACATATACTCTCATCACGCATGTCATACATCATGACATTGCCCGCAACTAACGTTTGTCTTTTCAGGGAAAAAGTTAATACCAAGATGATTACTATCAACGGTCGCAACTAAAGATCCGATTCCTGTATCTCGCCAGGGTGTATCTGTTGATGATCGATTCCAGACCCGATTCCTGTATCTTGCCAGGGTGTGTTTGAAGAGTTGGAGGATCCGATTCCTGTATCTTGCCAGGGTGTATCTGTTGACGACTAACATTACCAGACCCGATTCCTGTATCTTGCCAGGGTGTGTCTGAAGAGTTTGAGGATCCGATTCCTGTATCTTGCCAGGGTGTATCTGTTGACGACTAGCATTACCAGACCCGATTCCTGTATCTTGCCAGGGTGTGTCTGAAGAGTTCGAGGATCCGATGCCTGTATCTTTCCAGGGTGTATCTGTTGAAGACTAACATTACCAGATCCGATTCCTGTATCTTGCCAGGGTGCGTCTGAAGAGTTTGAGGATCCGATGCCTGTATCTTGCCAGGGTGTATCCGTTGAAGACTAACAATACCAGATCCGATTCCTGTATCTTGCCAGGGTGTGTCTGAAGAGTTTGAGGATCCGATTCTTGTATCTTGCCAGGGTGTATCCGTTGACGACTAACAATACCAGATCCGATTCTTGTATCTCGCCAGGGTGTATCTGTTGACGACTGTATTCTCCAGACTCGAATCCTGTATCTCTCCAGGGCACGTCTGAAGAGTTTAAAAAATTCGATACCTGCATCCAGCCAGGGCGCGTCTACATAAAAAAGTTTGAAGATCAACTCCTGTAACAAGCCAGGTAATTATCTTTCTTTTTCAGGTACGCAAGTTCTCGCTAAGGAATCTCTTACGCGATCGACACCGAGATGGCATCTATAAGCCCATCCACCTATCCATCACCTCTCAACATGGAGTCTGTAAGCCCATCTTCCTATCCATCAATCTCCAAATGGCATCTGTAAGCCCATTCCCCACATCACACTGCTAACATGTGAGCGCAAATTTCTGGGCACTCTAGTGTTCAATCATCTTCCACCTTCGGATTACGAAAGGCACGCCAGCCAATCTACATCCTCAGGTCTAAGAATATTGAACAGGGGCAACTGTTGTACCCCAAAATTTGCCCTCCCATATTCTTCAAGATTTGCTAAGAGCATGCTTCAAAATCTCCCAAGGGTTGCATAGTCCAATGGCCTCCTAACAGTCAAAAATTAGGGTTTTGGTTCTGGCAAGGAAATTGAAGTTTCCAAGGGTCCAAACAAGTCCCACATGCCTATAAACATTGTCAAGCATGCTCATGCCAAGTTTCAAGACTCACAGCACAAAATTGCACAGTCAAAAACCATAATTGCTCAACAGTCAACTGCAGGGGCAAAATGGTCATTTGACAGTCAAAAGTCCAAATTTTTGGTCAACATCTTATTTTGAAGCCACAAACATCATTTGATCAATTCTTGATCATGATTCTTAAAGCTTGGCTCAAAAAAATCTCAAGATGCAAAAGTTTCTATTTTTGGACAGCTGAAAAAGTCAACTGCAAATTGACCAGGGCATAACTTCCACATGTTTTATCAGAAAAATTCCATCCAAATCTCATTTTTAAGAGAATGACATTTCCTACAACTCATCTTCACACTTCAAGTCCAAGAAATGCTCTCACAAAAAGATATCAATCTCAACATTATAGGTCATTTTCAAAAGTCAACAAAAAGGCACTTTAAGTCAAAGACCATAACTTGAGATTGGTAAATCAAAATGACATGGGACCAAAGACATTGGTTATAGGACTTCAAGACCTTTCCAAAATATCCAAGAACATGATCAAAGCTTAAAAATTGAGCAAGATATGCCTTGTGGAAGTTGGGAAATTTTTGGGAATTTTGAAAAGTCAACTTTGCTTCAAAAGCCTCAAAATTGCTAATGGGCCTCAATTTCTTCCATGAATCATCACCCAAAGGATATGCACGACCCATTGACATCCAAGGGAGTTATTTTCTCATTTTTGATTAATTATTTGAATTTTTATTATTATTAATTCACTTAATTAAAATTAAATATGAAAAAATATCAAATGCCACCTTTCAAATCTTTTTATGCAGCATATTCACTCTTTATGAGCTCAAGATTTCGTGCACATTCTAAAAGGAAAGAATCTCTCATGATTGGCAATGATTGGTATGGAAAAGTTTGAAGAAAAGATATGCAAAATCAAAAATTCAAAGGCATTGAATTAATGGATTATGGGCCAGTTTTCTTGACCTAATTCCTTCCACATATATGCACAAACATAAACCTAATTCTAAGAACACAAGAAGCTGCGCATAAGGCATAAAACAACTTTGCATTTTTTCACAAAAAAACCTTGAAACTGTTTTGATAGCTAGAGCATAATTCAAGACTGCAAAAGTATTCCAAAAGATTCCTGACACTACCAGGAAGCTGTTCCAATCAAAATCACGCCTCTATACACAAGGAATTGGTAGAACAGATTCGCTTTTCTTTCAAAGTTATTCATAATCGTATTTTGAATTCCATGCATGATTAATGTCTTTTAATGGTTGATTTACACTAATATGATCTCTCTGAAGCCATTGGTACCATCCAATTGAATTATAGGCGCCTGTACAAGAATCCACCATGAAAGCTTTCTAGGGTTTCAGAGCTCCATATTTGGGGTTTTACGTATATGGTAAAATTAGGCAACGAAACCTACACCATTGAAATCAGGAGATCCCAACGAATAGAAACCACCCATCGTGCCCTTTTTCTTTTTAACCATATGCTAATCGCTATTATTGCAGGTCCAGCTTAGTGGGGGTTTAAAACCCCCGCTATTTGATTTTTGTTACAGAGAAAAGACGAAGAAGAAAGCAGCGTGTCTGATCATGGTTGGCTAGTTTGAATATTGGCGCGTTTTTTCATTTGTCCAGCATAATACTTGTTTCTCTCTCATATTATTTCTATTCCACTAAATTAACAAACAAACGCATTTGGCTTGGTGGAAAGTGACTTGGCATGCAGGTATTGGGACCTGGGTTCGATTCCCAGGTCCCCCACTTCTTCAATATTATTTTTCTCAATGCGTTTCCATGCAGCGTGCTCTCCAAGAGTACACCATACGCCCAACGCCTTGGCTTGCCACGCGTCCAGAAGTCCCAATCCAAAGGCCAGAATCTGGAGTCCACCATGCGTGCTGGTCAAACGCTCCATACACAATCTCAAAGACCTCCCTTTGGGTCCAGACACCCCCAGGGTTTGATCAATCATTTATTCCTTTTTCTTTTTATTATTTTTTCCCTTTTTATCTTTTTAATTTGTTTTATTGTTTTAATTAATTCACCAAAAATAATTTTCATAAAACCAAAAAAATCAGAAATCATAAAAATAAAAATATGTTTTATTTAACTTTTAATTCCTTAATAGTTTTTGTAAATAAATTCTAATAATCAATTTAGTTTAATTTTAGGTTTTCAACTTTAATGTTTTTTTCTTAAATAAACTAAAAATGTAGAAATTAGGGTTTTAGTATTTTTATTCTTTTTCTTAATAAATAACTTTTTATTCTTATCATTATTAATTATTAATTATCTTGTAAATTAACTTGTAATTAATTAATTAGGGTTAAATTAGGTTAAACTTAAACATTTTTTCTTTAATAATTAAAAACAATTTAGAACTAGGGTTTTATTTAATTTCAAATTCCAATTAATTTTCTTTATTTCCATTAAATACAAAAACATCAAAAAATAAGTTCTTTTCTTTATTTAATCATCAATTAATTTTTAATTTCAATCTAATCTTTAAAGGGTCCAACGCCCTCGCACTCGATTCTAATTTCTTTTCGCGCGTTTATTTTTTATTTATTTCTTTTTAATATTATGTAATTGCCCCAAAGCCTTGTAATAGTAATTAGGACATTTACTTTCCGCACTTTTATTCAAAATCGGGTCTTTGTTAATTTAGCGATGTATAGACCCGCGCCTTGTAATAGCGTAGGACTTTTATTTTCCGCATTTTAATTTCCGCACCTTTTAACTGCTAATCACATGACAAAATGAATGCCCAAATAAAATCAAAGCGTAGCGCACCCAATGCATGATCAAGATAAACTATAACTGAAAATGACACACAATTCACACACCACTCTTAGGGTACGCCTCACTGTTGCCTTGCCCCTTGAAACGTGGTCGTCGAGTATAGGACGTCTTAGTGAGTCCTTATGTCCATTGATATAGTTTCCTCGAACAAGTTGCCTCGGAATAGTCGCCTCGAAACGGTTGCCTCGGAATAAAAAGATCAATGGCATAAGGGTAGCTTCTAAGGTGTCCTACTGTTGCTCTGGTGACCACACTGTCCCTATAAACGAATTGACCCGAACACCTCCAACGGTGGTGCTACCTATCTCTCAATGGTGGGATGGCACTACCTTAAGGACATTTACACAGCCTAATTCCTTAGGGTAGGTAGATGACTCATGGATACTTGCTCTATTCAAAAACAAACCAAAAAACTCTTTTCACACCGACACTTTCAAAAAGCTTTCAAAACAATTTTTCAAACACTCTTGAGGACTGATACAAGAGTCGATCTGAAATCTTTAAACGAAACTTTTTCAAACCCACTCACACTTTGAAAAGCAAACATTTTGAAAACACAATGAGCAAGTATCTAAGAGCCCATGGATAACCATGGATAGAAAGGGTGCTAACACCTTCCCTTTCTATAAATCTACCTCTCGAACCGAGAAACTATCTCATAAGGAATTTTGCTGTGCTTTTGTCCTGTCCATGTTGGAGAAAATAAAAGACGGTGGCGACTCTTGCTTCCGCAACATTTCGCGAACCAACGTTAAACAGTCAGTTCCAGATCCACCGATCACAGCTGTCCCATGGCATTATGGTGCTGATGTGTATTATCATGGCATTAAGCAAGATCGAAAGAATGAAGAAGTTGATACTAATGTCAGTAATATTGTCGGGACTAGTAAAGCTACCCGAAGTGGAAGGGTCTTCTCTCCCGAGATTTCCCCGAAGACTATCATCAAGCCTACTGTTATTCCAACTGCTGCTCCAACCAGCACTCCTGACATTTCTCCTGTTCCCACTCCAGTTATTACACTTGTGCTATTCCTATTCTTACTCAAGTTATCACCCCTGCTACTGCGCCATCTGGGACTCGGGGCAAGGAAATCATAGGTGAGCCTACCCGGACGGAGGCACCTAAGAAAATCATTGTGGAAGCCTCTAAAAAAGAAATATAGGAAATACTGAAAATTATCAAGAAGAGCGACTACAATATGGTCGAGCAGCTGGGGCAGACCCCGTCAAAGATCTCCATGTTGTCTCTGCTGTTGTGTTCTGAAGCCCATGCAAAGGCTTTGATTGCATTTCTCAAAACTGCGCATGTGCCACAGGAAACTTCAGCAGATCAGTTTAAAGATTGCGTGGCCAGCCTGACTGCTAACAATGGGCTAGGTTTTTTAGATGTAGATCTGACACCTAAAGGGAGGAATCATAATGATGCTCTGCATGTCTCGATTGAGTGCAGGGGCACCACTATGGCCCATGTGCTAGTAGATACCAGGTCTTCGCTGAATGTTCTGCCGAAAAAGGCGTTGGACTGTTTGGATTGTGAGGGTTTGATTCTAAAGCCTAGTAGCATTATGGTAAGGGCTTTTGACGGATCAAAGAGAATGGTGCACGGGGAGATGGACATCCTTGTCAAAGTGGATTCTCAGACTTTTGGGTCCACCTTCTATGTAATGGATATCAAGCCATCGTATTCTTGCTTGCTGGTTCGTCCTTAGATCCATAGGGCTAGGGCAGTTACTTCCACGCTCCATCAAATGCTGAAATATCTGGTGAAGGGGAAGATTGTCACAGTGCGAGGTGAAGAAGAGTATATGGTGAGTCATCTAAATTCCTTCCGCTACATAGAGATGGATGGGGAATTCATAGAAACTCCTTGTTAGAATTTCGAAGAGGTCCCTCAGTTCTCGGCATCAACTGAAGTTACTACCGACAAACCTCCATTGAAGATGGCTTTTCTCAAGTATGCCAGGGTTGCAGTTGAAGAAGGTGGGTGTACCAATTGGGGTCGGCTCCCTGATTTCACTCACAAAACTGAAAATTTTGGTTTGGGCTTTACTGCAGGGGCTCAAAGGGCTGTTAGGCGCGCACGGATTGGAAGACCTCCTCTACACATCAGCAATCGGGGAGTTAATGCAATTGAGGGCAGTGAAGAAGATTCAGACTTCGACAACTGGATCTACCTAACAACCAACGGTGGACCGAATAACTGGACGGTGAAGGACTTCATACCTGTTTCTTTTATTCCTCAGTAATTGACTTTTGTTTTAAGATTTGTAATAAACAGTTTGAAACTTTAAGGCTCGGTGCCTTGCCCGAGGCACCTTGGCTTTGCTTGTGAGGGCTTATTATTTGTCATTTCATATATCATTAATAAAGCATTGGACGTTTCTTGCATTACAAATTTTGCGCTCCTTGTTTTTCTTTTCTGCCTCTCACTTTATCAAAACAGTTATGCTCTTACACACACTCACGTATCATAATGCAGATCCATATCCACTCTGGATCCCATTGATAACAACTCTGCTACTGCCAATTATGACTTCAAAAATCCGATCAACCAAGCCGAGGACGAAGGTGAGGACGATTGTGAGGTGCCTGGAGAACTTGCTAGACTGTTACAGCAGGAAGAAAGGGCCATACAGTCTCATGAAGAGCCAGTTGAGTCAGTGAATTTGGGTACATAGGAAGACAAGAAAGAAGTCAAAATAGGTGCGAATCTGCAGCCTAATGTCAAACAACGGTTAATACAGATGCTATGCGACTATGTTGAGATCTTCGCCGGGTTCTATGAAGACATGCCTGGTTTGGACACCGATATTGTGGTACATCGCCTGCCGACTAAAGAAGACTGCCCTCCGGTGAAGCAGAAGGTCCTCCGTATGTGCCCTGAAATGTCATAGAAAATCAAAGCAGAGGTCATGAAACAGTGAATTTTTTTTATTAATAACCATGTATTAAAAAAATATTTCGTAAATAACCGGGTTTCGGAAAAAATTACGCAAATAACCATGTTTGAGATGGCTCCACAAAGGAGGAGCCATCTCAATTGGCGCATGCACCTCTTTTTTTAAGGGAGGCGCCATCTCACTTGGCGCCTAAGTGCTTAGGGCATTCCCTAAGCCAAGTGAGATGGCGCCTATGTACAAAATTAGGGCAAAAATTTTTTTTTTTATTTTCTTTCCTGTGCGTTGCCTATTAGACAGAGATCAACAAAATGGATTTTTTATTTAAAAAAAATAATTACATTCAACTGTTTTACATTAAAAGAACAGTAAAAAAAATGGATACAAAAAATACTGGGAAAAAAAAGATACATCAGTGATCCCCCGGAACCCGGTAATGACCCCCGGTTCCGCATCCCCGTCCTCGTCTTTCTCTTGCTGGGTGCCATCGCGTTTCCTGCTGCTGCAAGGTCGATGGCCCAGCGAAGTCAATGCGATCCGAATCCATAAAATCAGTAAGATCTCCATATCTCGAAGATCCGCTCTGGTACAGTCGGTTACCCATTCCCTCAAAGTTTGGTCGTGTTGGCGGTGGGTGGGGTTCCATGGTTGGTCGGTAGCATTGGTCGTCTGAGTATGGGGGGTAGAAAGGAAATGGATCTTGGGGTGTTTGGTATTGTGGATGTTGGGTTGTTTGGTGATATGGTGGTTGATGGTAGGTTTGGTCGGCTTGGTCATAATCTTCTGACATTCCCATATCAGGGCTAAGGCTGGATGTTGCGGGCGCCATATTGGGATATGTGGAAGACTGAAATTGTGTCTGGGGTATGTGGGTGTGATGGTATTGGGGTTGGTATTGTGGTTGGGTTTGAGGCATATCCGGGTATTGGTTGTTTGGTGGTGATTGTGGTTGGTAGTACGGCATTTGATTGTAGTTGTGTTGTGGTGGGGAATATGGTTGTGTGTTTGTTGGTCTGTTTCTTCTTGGGGGTTGGTTTGAGGTTGATGGATTTTGGGTTTGTTGATGGGGAATCGAGGGTTGTGCCCATTGTGTGCGTGGGTCAACCAAGTACCTCGGATGAGACACGTGCATTTCTGGGTTACTAACCGACCTGTACCACGACATATATTGATCAGTGTGTCGCATGTTACCTTGAGTAAGGAAAACCGAGGATTGCAAGATGTAGCGGTGACGCCTTTGCCACATTTTACACCATTCCGGAGCAAAGTCTTTCCAGTTGGTAAGACCCCACTGGGCGTCGACCCTTTTTAGATGCCAGGGGGACAAATCTGTTGGATCACTTGGTATCTCTTGATGCATTCCGAACTGCATCTTCACACGGTCGCTGTGGTGCATCTCCACAATGTTGAACCGAATGAGTGCAGTCTTTGCAGTCCAAGTTGCAGCATCCTCTAGGTTTGGAGAATGGCCCAAACCCAAATATGGTCTCCAGACGAACTGCGATAAAATTTAAATCAGGTTAGCGCAAAAGTAATGTATAAATAATTAAAATGAACAAAAGTTAAAAGCTACGACGTACGTCATCTGGGCCTAAGTGATCCAACAGATTCCGGTAGAGTGCGACATTGAATCTTGGATTCTTGCCGTAATCCATACCCCTCACGCAGTACCTAAAGGAAATGAGAAACATGTTATTTTTAGCATATATTATGGAAAGAGCAGAATAGTTATAAATGCTATAACTTAATGACTTACTTTGTTGCGTACGGGAAACCAAAAGTGTTGTTGTTAATGGGGTTTAAGGACTCCATCCTCCACCAACCCCAGGCTTGTAGTAAAAATGTGCACCCATAAAATGTACATTTTTCCTTGACTGCGTTTTTGCACAAGGAACTGTACAGGTGGGCTAATACTGCAGAACCCCAACTATATTTTCTAGTTTTTTCAAAATTTGTTAGTAAATGTAAGTACATGAAATTTACACTATTTCCCGTACTTTCGAGAAATAAAAATGTACCAAAAAGTATCATAAGATACGTTCTGGCTTTTACTACTCGGTCATTCTTTGAGGAATTTTCATTTAATTCAATACTTGCATAATGCCGTTTCAGGTCAGTGAGTAGTATTCCCTGCCCTCTTGCTCCACCACCTTCTACCATATCCCTACCCAACAGTTCTTCACACTGTGAGTTGGGTTGTTGAACCGACCCGTTCACCGCCTTACCGTCGATAGGGAGGCCCAGTAGCATGTACACATCCTCGAGAGTGATGGTACATTCACCTATTGGTAGGTGAAATGTATGGGTCTCCGGTCTCCACCTCTCCAACATTGCAAGAATGAATTTTGAGTCAATGGTGCAGTTGGAGATCTTTATCACATGTCCAAAACCTGCATATTCCAGATAAGGGACGATAAATGGGTCGGGAGCCAGGTAGTTGTGCGAACGGATTCTGAATCTTTTTGTATCCTGAGATCATAATTAAACAAGTGTAAGATTAATTAAGATGAACAACACGTTATTTGAAGTATGAAAATGTATAACCAAACAAGAGACTTACAAATGCAGCAATGTTTTCCCTTGTGCCTCTGTGAGTATCGCCCATTGTTAGAAGAGCCATTGTTCAGAATGCTTGAGAGTATGAAAGACTTAGGAAGAAATAGAGAGTATGATAGACTTAAGAAATATTTCGTAGCAGAGAGTGAGAGTTGTGTGGGTGTGAGAGATGTTTCATAAGGTATGTATTTATAGGCAAATAAGTTTGATGTAGTGGTTGCTTGTGCTTGCATGCCTGCGAAGTGTCACATTTGCATGCTTAGGGTGTTACACATATGCATGTATGCATTTACAAAAAATGTAAGGTGTCACTCTTGCAGGCTAGGTGGCAGCCCATGCATGTATCACGATTGGACAGTAAGGGAGGCGCCATCTCACTTGGCGAAAGAGTACAAAAATGAATGGTGTCGCCACCTCATTTGGCGAATAAGAGGTGTCACTTCTTACAGCATAGGCTCAGGCTACGTGACAGCCTTTGGGATTCCATTCTTTGTTGCATGCAAGGCCATTGGAGTTGATGGGTGGAGTCTTACACAAAACATTTATGTGTGCAGAATAGGGCCAGGATAGGTGGCAGGCTAGGTGGCATCATAAGCCCATGCATGTATCACGATTGGACAGTAAGGGAGGCGCCATCTCACTTGGCGAAATAGTACAAAAATGAATGGTGTCGCCACCCCATTTGGCGAATAAGAGGTGTCACTTCTTACAGCATAGGCTCAGGCTACGTGACAGCCTTTGGGATTCCATTCTTTGTTGCATGCAAGGCCATTGGAGTTGATGGGTGGAGTCTTACACAAAACATTTATGTGTGCAGAATAGGGCCAGGATAGGTGGCAGGCTAGGTGGCATCATAAGCCCATGCATGTATCACGATTGGACAGTAAGGGAGGCGCCATCTCACTTGGCGAAAGAGTACAAAAATGAATGGTGTCGCCACCCCATTTGGCGAATAAGAGGTGTCACTTCTTACAGCATAGGCTCAGGCTACGTGACAGCCTTTAGGATTCCATTCTTTGTTGCATGCAAGGCCATTGGAGTTGATGGGTGGAGTCTTACACAAAACATTTATGTGTGCAGAATAGGGCCAGGATAGGTGGCAGGCTAGGTGGCATCATAAGCCCATGCATGTATCACGATTGGACAGTAAGGGAGGCGCCATCTCACTTGGCAAAAGAGTACAAAAATGAATGGTGTCGCCACCCCATTTGGCGAATAAGAGGTGTCACTTCTTACAGCATAGGCTCAGGCTACGTGACAGCCTTTGGGATTCCATTCTTTGTTGCATGCAAGGCCATTGGAGTTGATGGGTGGAGTCTTACACAAAACATTTATGTGTGCAGAATAGGGCCAGGATAGGTGGCAGGCTAGGTGGCATCATAAGCCCATGCATGTATCACGATTGGACAGTAAGGGAGGCGCCATCTCACTTGGCGAAAGAGAACAAAAATGAATGGTGTCGCCACCCCATTTGGCGAATAAGAGGTGTCACTTCTTACAGCATATGCTCAGGCTACGTGACAGCCTTTGGGATTCCATTCTTTGTTACATGCAGAATAGGGCCAGGATAGGTGGCAGGGTATGGGGTTTCATTATTGCATGTAATATTATTGGCAGCCTTGGGGGGTTGCATCCCTTACTTAATTGAAATTTTTTGCCTTACTTTGAACATAACATTCATTCACATAATCTGTAAAATCTTCCAACCTTCGAATCAGTCATCAAACCTTCAAACATTCCAGCATTCATACCTAGGAAATTACATTAGGGTTTTCGCGTACAACAATGATTAACGATATTCAATCTAGGAAATTACAATTGTTAACACAATTTCATCTGACCCATGCATCATCAGCATTACATCACTGTCTGTTTTGACTTCCTCCAACCACACATTAGGTCTTCCTGTCGCATGCGAGGTGGTTGTTCATTTCCGCTGGATCCTTCGAATTTGTTCCCCCTCCGCGATGTCTCCATCTAGCCACCGCATCAACTCCCGCTTCAGACGCTCCATGGAGTGAATGTGCCAGAATTTCATTTTCATCGCAGGTTTCGTGGCGGAGAATATAACGTAACCATCTCTGCTAAAAATCATAGGCGACGTCATGACGCAAATAACAGAGTACAAAATAAAAATACAGTGCGAGAAAGTGTGAGAAATTTCGAAGAAACGGACGAATTATTTATAAAACAGCAAAAAACCCTAGTTTTGCCCTAGGCGCCAAGTGAGATGGCGCCTCCTCTCATTTTTAAGGAGCATGCGCCATCTCACTTGGCTAAAAGACAAGGGAGGCGCCAAGTGAGATGGCGCCTAGGGCAAAACCCTAGGTGCATGCGCCAATTGAGATGGCTCCTCCTTTGTGGAGCCATCTGAAACATGGTTATTTGCGTAATTTTTTCCGAAACCCGGTTATTTGCGAAATATTTTTTTAATACATGGTTATTAATAAAAAAAATTCTGAAACAGTTCGACGCAGGATTCTTAGCTGTCACTTCTTATCTGCAGTGGGTTGCCAACGTTGTTCCGGTACCTAAGAAGGACGGTAAGGTACAGATGTGTATGGAATACATAGACTTGAACATGGCCAGCCCCAAAGATGACTTCCCACTTCCTCACATTGATGTTCTAGTCGACAACACCCTGCAGCACAAGATCTTCTCCTTCATGGATGGTTTTTCTGGCTACAACCAGATCAAGATGGCTCCTGAGGACATGGAGAAGACAACCTTCGTTACACAGTGGGGTACCTTCTATTATAAGGTAATGCCTTTTGGGTTGAAGAATGCTGGAGAAAATAAAATTCCTGATTGTTGTAGAGAAATATGGCTCTTCTACTTCCGCTGGGGATGATGAATGTAAGTGACTGTACTTTTGTCAGGGGGGAATTCTGTTTGAGAATAACTATGCGGGGAACAATTTGGAAGGTGAATTTCCAAAAACTGAAGTAAGGAGCTTTGTCGGGGATTGAGCTCCTTTATCCAGAGAAATAAACTCTGCTCGAGAGAAAACTGTATGAACCGCTCGCGATTACAAAATTTGGTTGGGGAACATAGATGTCGGTTCTCTGAAGGAACTTGGCTAGGGAAAGTAACTCTTGTTTGGGGAAGCGGATGTCAAAGCTTTGGTTTCCCCTACTATGTGGGGAGGCATAGACGTCACGGGGTGGCATTCTGAGGAAATGACAATGACTTTGCATCAAGACTTTTCTGCCCCTGTACCTACTGGAGAAAGTGCCTACGGAGGATTTGTAGATTGAGTGTTATCCTAAATCATGAGGTGCTTGGTAACTGCCGATCAGAATGATAAGTCTTCTACTGATAGGAAAGTGACAAGATGACGGGACATAGTCGTACGCTTTGATCCCTAACTTTTGCCTGGACCGCCCTTTCGGGTTTTCAGTCCACCGAGATACCCCGTTTTCGCCCAAGTCGCCTTTTCAGGTTTTCGACTTGTCGGGTGTAAAGATTTTTTTTGTTTTTATCCTTAATTTTTGCCAGAACTTTTTTTGGTTCGCCGGGATTCCCTTATTTTTGCCTAGGCCAGTCGACCTAGCGGGTATTTTTCATGCATGGTCTTTTCCGACTATGTCCATGTTCTCAGGATGTAGGGCGTTGTCACCGTCCATAGTGTTATGTTGTAGTACTGTCAAGATGTTTTCTTGATTGCACATGATTCGTTGCTGAAATGCGTGCGTAATGCCCCAAGTGATTCAGATGGAGATCTGCCCCTGGTTATTTGGCACTTTTGGAGAGACTTCCCCAGCTGTGTTAGACATCATGTCATGCCCCTTGCTTATGGAAGACCTGTTGTTGGAAATGTCTTTCCTACTGAAGCGATTCTGTCCATTAAGAGGATGTATGTTCATTGAATATCCATTGTACGGATTTTTTTGTTGTTAAACAACTAGTCATATGCAAACAATGTCATTTAAAGAATGCAAAGCCTATATCTGCCTTGAAGTTTGAAAATTCATTTTTTAGTAGAACAAACAAATTTTGTAAAAGTGTGATATCAACTCGGGATTTATAGTGAACCCTACAGGAGTCAGGATACCTTTTGTAATAATATGCTTTCGAACTAACCCATGCTTCAGCTAGGACTTTTAAGGGTTATAATGTGGCCTGGTTCACGGTTCAAGAAACAAAGCATAAAGGCTCAAAATTTATTTGTACCCACCAACTCTTTGTGATATTCTTCAGTCCTATGCTCAGTTAATTGCACGTTTAGAATCACAGTTGAGTTCTGGAATATTGTCCTTGATGTTCTGGTGATGGTTCAGATACTGACAGTTTATTTTGAATAGGAAGACATCTTTTTTGTCGAGGATTTGTATGACCTCTGTTGCACCCCAAAATTTTCCCTCTCATATTTCTCAATACATTGCAAGAAGAATCTCCAAATGGTTCAAGATTGCTCAAGAGTTGTACAGTCAAGCTACCTCCTAAGGCAGTCAACCTCAAATTAGGGTTTTGTGTTGCATCAAGGTCCTTGCATCCAAATGACCTCAAGTTCTCCCCAATGTCCTAATATGTTCTCAATATCATCCATATCAATATACAAGCCTTGCAGAGGAAGTTTGGTCATTCAATTGCTCAAAGGGTCCAAAAATCGACTGTGCTAGGGCAAAAGTCAATTGTGACCCAAATACAGTCAAACTTCAAGATTTTTTGTCAACATTATAATTTTGAAGGATATTTCATCATTTGATCAAGGGTTGATCATGATTCATCAAGGATTACTCAAAATTCATCAAGACTCAAAAGTTGCTAAATTAGGGTTTTGTAGGAAAAGTCAACTCAACTTTGACCAAGCATAACGTTCTCATACTTTACGAGAAATGACCCATCCAAATCTCATTTTGAAGAGGATGAAATTTCCTAAAATCTATCTTCACACCCCAAGATCAAGAAATGCACCCACAAAAAGTTGCAAATTTGGACATTATAGGTCATTTTTGAAAGTCAACAAAAACACCTTTTTTTCCAAAGCTTATAACTTGAGAATGGAATATCAAAATGATATGAGACCAAAATGGTTGGTTAGAGGACATCTCAATATTTCTAAAAAGTCAAAAAACACCTCCAAAAGTTTAAAATTGAAGAAGTTATGCATTGTTGAAGTTGGGCATTTTTGCAAAATTGCCAAAAGTCAACTATCCCCAAAACTTCAAATTTTGTCAAATGGGCCCATTCTTTTTCACTTGATTTGATCTTGTTACACTACACACGTGTCCTAGCTTCAGCCTTGTGTCCATTTATTAATTTTTCTATTTTATTTGATTTTTTATTGAATTAATTCATTTTAAATCAATTTAAATCAAATAAAATCCAAATATTGATTACATAGGATCTTTTTGGTTGTTATAGGTCTTAATTAACATCATGATCAGCACCAAATTCGTATCTCACCATATCATGAACAAAAATATGGATTTTGGACAAATTTGGAAGCCATAATGCACAAGGATTCAGTCCAAAATTGTTGACCTAATGCATTGCTTTATACATATACAAGCTAAAGGCACACGAATTAAAGGTTAGAGGCTGCAAGAACACCAAAAGCAAACTTGAAAAAATTGGCAAAAAGCTTGAAACTGAAAACGTTCTTAGAGGCAGTTCCAACACCAAATCTCCAGACTAATCGATTGTTGGACCATCCTTGAAGCGAAACCAATCCAAAACCAGTCTCCATACGCGCCCAGAAGCTTTGTAAGTGTCTCAAAAAATCACTTTTCAGTTGAAATCGTATCCTCATATTCTTGCACTTTTTTGACAAATCTTTGGTATATTCATGATGCTCATGCAATTTCTCAGTTTTTTGCATTATTTGATTGCATTTACATAGCCTGTAACCCCCTAGCCGAATCTAGGGTTCTTGGTTCGTGTTTTTTGGGCGTTTCCTTTGCAGGTGAAATTGAGGCCATTAATGGACATAGGCGTGAGCAGGAAGCCTAGACGAGCACAACCATGTGCTTGGAATTAATTTCCATAGCCTAGAGCAGAATTTAGAATGGGCATACGGATTTAGTTGCGGATATAAATCCGCAGGTAAATAACCAGGTCCAACAAAGAAGACGATGAGGCGTCTCCATCCCATTCGCTGATTCAAACTTGTCGCGTGTTTTATTTGTTTTCTGGCATAATTAATTTTTTTTCTATATTATTATTACTATCCATTATGATAACAACTAAAATGCGTTGGTGCAGTGGTAGTGGCAAGCGTTCAAAATCCAACAAGACCTGGGTTCGAATCCCAGGTCCACCATATTGCTTTGTGTTATTTTTCAACAGGCAATTCAGTGTGAAACCAAGTGCGCGATGCATGATGCTCCCTCACTCAGATGCTTTCCAGATGGCCCTAGGCCAGATCTGAGGGCCAAGAGATGGACGTCCACCATGCTACCAGGTCAACCAATGCCCCTGGGAGTCCAGAAGTCAACCAGGCCTGCGCCTGTTGGGCCACAAAATTGCAATTCTCACTCCTTTTCCAGGCCCATACCCCCCTGAGTTTCCCTACTTCATTTTTTTATTTTATTTAATTATTTTGTTTTATTATTATCATTAACCAATTAAAACTTTTTCCTCATAAAATTAAAAAAAAACCAAAAACATTTTCATTATTAAAATTAATTTCCAGCATTTTTATTTTTGTTAATAAAATTAATTTAATTGATTTAGTTTAATTAGGAAATAACTTTAATATCTTTTGCAATAATTAAAATTAATTTAGACAATTAGGTTTCATTAACTTTGATTAATTTATTTTTATTTCTTTAAATATCCAAAAATCCAAAAATATCTTTTTTTAATTAATTAATTAATTAATTTAATTAACTTAGTTTATTTCCTTTTAATTCAAAAAAATAACAAAAAATCACTTTCTTTCAAAAAGGGTCAAAACCCTGAAAAACTCGCATCCGATTTAATTTCGCGGACGCGATCCATTTGATTTCAATATTGTATCTGTTTCCCGGAATGTAATAGTTTAATAGGACTTTAAATTATTTTATCGCTTTATTTATTTTCCCCATTTTAAATTCAAGGGTTGTTTTTGGCGATGTAAATACCCGACGCCTTGTAATAGTTAGTTTTAATTTCCGTAATTTAATTTCCGCAACTTATAAACTATTAGATGTTTGATAATAGGGAATGCATGACAAGATCGAATGTTAAACCTAAAATCAACATAGATAACCATTGACATGTACAAAGAAAAATTAACTGAAAATGACACACTCGCACATGCGCACCCTTAGGGTACACCTCACTTGGTTGCCTTTGAACGTGGTCATTGAGTATAGGAAGTTTTAGAAGTCGCCCTCTTGTCCAAATATCATAGTTGCCTCGAAACGGTTGCCTCGGAAAAATGATCTAAGACATTAGGGTTACCATTAAGGCGTCCTAACATTGCTTTAGTGACCGCACGTCCCTTAATCGAATTGACCCTTAAAACTCCAACGACGATGCTACCTACTCATCAATAGTGGGATAGGATTGTCTAAAGGACATTAGCACAAATTGATTCCTTTTTCGAGTAGGTAGATGGTTCTTAAGTACTTGCTCTTTCAAAACAAAATAAAACATTTCGCACTTACACCTTTTCAAACAAGAACTTCTTTCAAACCCACAAACACAAAGAAAAGAAAATTTTGAAAACACTTTGAGCAAGTACCTAAGAGCCCGTGGATAACCACGGATAGAAAGGGTGCTAACACCTTCCCTTTCTATAATCTACCCCCCGGACCCGAGAAACATCTCGAAAAAGGAATTTTTCTGTGCTTTTTTCCTTTCCTTGTTGGATAAAATAAAAGATTGTGGCGACTCTTGCTTACCGCGACATTTTGCAAAAACAAACGCAAAACGCGAACCAGCATTCCAAAAAACAGTCAGTTCTTTCCCACCATATCACAACCTCTTTCTTTTTGATTTTACTATCCCTGTCTTTTGCCTGAACTGTTTCTTTTTTATTACAGTCAGCGGGATGTCCTAGTTTTTTTTCTTAGGTCTCCTTCATAGGTTTTGACTTAGCGGGCTTTTATTTGGAGAGATAATGATTGCATGTCTTGACAATCATGCGGAACCATCACCTTCTTTTGATTTGGAAGGACATCTTTGATGCCATTCATTATGGACGAAGCAGAAGATTGCGACTGAATGCGCGTCTGAATTGACTGAGAAAACTACCCTGCCCCAGGTTGTGATTAAGGGTTTTAATTTGTGTGAAAGAAAAACTTCTACTTCTTTGGCTCAAAGGGGTTGACTAGGGATTATCTTCCTTATAACTCCACTGTTTGGGATTTGAAACAACGCATGTACATCGTCAGCAAGGTCTGTTCAAAAGCATACTGTAGATATTGTGGTATCATTTTCGTCATCCTCCCTCTAAAGGCTTAGAGCTTTTGATCGAGAGTTGAATATCACAAAAAGGGAAGCAGTTTAAATATAGTGAATACGAATGAATTGATTCAAAACAGACATATGCAATGCATTAATAAAGTAACAGAGTTTGACATGAATAGATGTTCGAACAATCAAAAGAAAATTACAATTGAAAATTCTAATGAACAAAGGTATCTTTGCCTGAATTTGTCACTTCAGATGGTGTGTCTTTGAGGGAAGGTAGAAGAACTCAGCCTGACCATCTTGTGTAAAATCCAACACCCCTTCATCAATCAAGTTTTTAACTTCATATTTCAACCTCCAACAGTCGTCAGTATCATGCCCCGGGCTGTTGGAGTGGTATGCACACCTTGCATCAGGATTGTAGTTAGGGGACAAAGTCTTGGGATTCGGATGAGGTCCTATCAACGTAATCAGATTCATCCTTAAAAAGTGTTGAAAAGCTTGAGACAGCGACATGTTGAGTTTGGTAAACTGCCTTTTGGGTATATCCAGCTTACTCTGATTAACCCATTGTTTTTGGTGAAGTTGTTGTTGGACCCGTGAGGTAGTAGAAATTTCGAAATGTCCACTCTTCACCAAACCAAACTCTTGCCTTCTTGGAGGTTGATCAATGACTTGGTCCCCAACCTCGGCTGCTTGCTTCATATGGTTGTATCCATCTTGTGAAGTTTGTTGATAATGGTTCTCAGCTCTTCTTGTCCCCCGGCTAGGCCTTGGATAAGAGCCATCTACCCTAGCATCTGGGTTCTCATTGCTTCAACCTCATCTTGTAGTTGTTCCAACCATTCGTCCTTATTGTCTTCAGGATTTTTCTTGGCCAGGTTCCCAGCGAGGAGTGCTTTCAACTCTTCCTGCCCCTTGTATAGGCTTAGGAGAATTTCCATGAACTGAGCCTCTTGAATTTGGAGATCTCTGTTGTCTTGTTTGAGAGCCATTGCTGAAATAAACAGCGAGAACATGAGAGACCTACTTTGAAACCTGTTTATGCAATGATATGTATGATATATGTATGCAATGTTTTCAAGGATCTCGCGGGGTAAACAAGAAAATTTCAGAAGTTGAGATTTTCAGCTTTGATTGAAAAACTTCGTATCGTCGAATGTCCTTCTACGAGAGTCAAGCTCACCATATCAAGTGGGTCATAGCTCCTGACTCAAGTTATCGTGTTTTGATCTTTTGACGGCATTGGCTAGAGGAAAATAAATCCCCCTGCCCCTTGCTAGACGTTTGGTTCATCATAACCTGCACCACAGGCCCTTGAGATCCTTGAAATGGTTAAGGAAATGCTATGGTATGATGTTATGATGTGTATGCTACGCGTTTAAGCAAAGGTGCGAAGTGATGTAAGCAAGTAAACCCTTTAAGAAATCCAAGTTATTGGATAATGACTGTAAATAAAACCTGCAAGGAACTCATGTCGTCAGATAATAAAACACTGCAAGTAGTTCAAGTTGAAAGCACACAAGTCACACAAAAAACCTTAGGTTTAGGCTTGCATGTGTTTTAAGGTAGTACCCTCTTAAAGTTGGATTGATTCAACCTGTCCTAGTAATAGTGATCGGGTTCTAAAGGATCTCAATATCACCGACCTTTCTCTTAGGCATTGTCTCAGCATAATCAATCTTTTCTTGCGGCTGAGATATCCAAAAGTCTAGCCTCAATGAGTGTAGTATCGAGTATCAACCAATTTTCAGCTCTACACCAAAACCGGTCATCTCACTACGTCTTAATGGCCAAGTTTTTCAATTAGGGTTCTAAATTCAATTAGTGCTTCATGATGCCACTCAGTGGCCCCATATTCTCCTCGATTCACCATGAGGGATACTGGTACCCACAAATACATCACACTAACATAGCCATTGTTTCAACCATATCGGTCTACGCCGTACAATTTCCATAATATATTGCTATTTACCTAAAAAGGTGTCCCAGATCCGGGTGGAGGATCAAAGCAAGCCCAAACAGAGAACCATAATGTAAAGCATACAAATCAAAAAATGAAAGCAAGTAAATATGATCTAACCCTAAGGTAACCCCACTTTAAGAATAGTCCCCAGCAGAGTCGCCAGTTCTGTGATACGGTGGGAGAACTGACTTGGAGTTTTGCGTTTGTGTTTGCAAATGTTACGATTTAGAAAGAGTCGCCACTAACTTTTCTTTTATCCAAAAGGAAAGGTGAAAAAGCAATGGAAAGACCTTTAGAGATGTTTTATTGAGTTCGGGGGGTAGATTATGAAAAGGGAAGGTATTAGCACCCTTTTCATCCATGGTTTTCCATGGGCTCTTAGTTACTTGCTAGATCACTTGATTTTGTTTGAATGTGCTTGTGGTGTGGTTTTTGAAAGTATTTTGAAAATGTAACTTTGTAATGATTCTCGTTTCTATAAGAATGCATACAAAGTTTTTGTTTTTAAAATAGTTCAAAGAGGTGTTTGTGAGATATGTTTTTGAAAGTGATTTTTAAAAAGGTGTTTTCTTTGTAAAGGTTCTCGTTTCTATAAGAACGCGTACAAAGTGTTGTCTTTTGAAAAATGTTTCCAAAATAAGAGTGTTGGTGTATGAAATGTTTTTGTTGTGAGAAAGCGAGCAACTAGGAGAAAATATACCTACTCAAAAGGTCTTAAATGTTTGTTTCCTCCTCCTTTAGATGTTGCTATCTTACCATTGATTTGGTAAGAAGCCCCATTGTTAGATGTGAAGGGACGGGTGCGGATCATCGTATAACCATGATAGCAATGTTGTGAGATGACTTAGAATTTTTTTCTTTAGGGACTAAGATCATTTCGAAAGGCAACTTTGATAGCATCATCGAGGGACTATGATCTTGTATTTTTGATTTGTTCGTGCTAAGACATCCCACATGCATAACATGGCCATTTTTGTAAGGCAACAAGTGGAATAACCTTAGGGGTGCTAGTGTGCAAGTGTATTTGATTGCATGCATTTTAGTCTTGATTAGGGTGATCTATTTGTTGATTTTCATATCTTGCCATACACACCCTAATTACTAGCATTTACATTTGAAATCGATAAGTTGCAGAAATGTAAAGTCCTATGCTATTATAATATTTAGGGGGATGAGGTGTACAAATTTATGAATGGGTGTTGCAAGTAAAAATAAGTCCCAAGTTACTATTACAACCATATTGAAATGTACAATATAAGAAAGAAATGGACTTGTTTATAGAATGTTTTTTTGTCATAATAAAGAAAAGGGAATAAACCAATTAATGAAAGAAAATATTTTTTATGTCTTTTTTATATTGATGAAAAGAGTTTAAATGTTGAAAGTGATAAAAAGGAAAATGAATGAGATATAGGACCAGCATGCTGCTACAAGAAAAACAAACGGACTCAGAAGTTCTGAAGCCAGGCGCGCTGTGACTCAGTAGGAAACGCCAGTGGGCAACAGAAGTTCTGAATTGGTAAACTCTGAGGTCCTGCAAGGAACGTTAGAGGGGGAACACAAAAATTCTGGGTGGTATTCAGACAGTAGGCCACAAGTCAGAAGTTCTGTATTACACTAAAACAATGAGTAAACTTCAGAAATTCAGTATATTGTCAGCATGTGAAAATCAGAAACTCTGAGTGTTTGAAAACAATGAATGGAAACATCAGAAGTTCAGTGTATTTGATATGTAAGGAGAACTCAGAAGTTCTGTGCTGTGTTAGAACAGTGAGTGAATCATCAGAAGTTATGAATTGTGTTGAGCCAGTGAGTGAACATTAGCAGTTCCGTGCGTTATCAGCAAGTAAGAATTAGAAGTTCAGTGTGTATTAACAGTGAGAAAAATCATAGAAGTTCTGTATGTTAAAACAATAAGGAGAACTCAGAAGTTCTATGTTGTGCTAAAACTGTGAGTGAACATCAGAAGTTCTATGCCATATTTCAACTCTTAATCAGCACATCAACAATTTATTCAGTTCTTTTTAAATAGAAAATCAGAAGGATAACAGCACAACAGTTTATAGAAGTTCTAAATTTAAATCTGAGTCTAGCCCTAATCAAGAAACTCTGATCCATAGTTTTTCTACTTATGCAATGATATGTACAATATTAATACTATGATATTTACATGTTAATGATGTTCAGAATGAAAAACAAGCAAAGTCAGAAAGACTTACCTTGAACCTGGAGCGTGCTTGGAGCTTTGAGTTGCTGCCTTTGGATGTTCTGGAATTAACAAGAGTAACAGAAGAGAAAATGCCAAGTTCTTTGATTCAAAGGGAAGAACAAAGGTTTAGATTTTTGTTTGAGAAATCTGGATTTTTATGAAGGGTTTCACAGGTTTCTTTTTCTCTTTTGATAGTTCTCTCCAAAAGCCAGCCCCTTGAACGTGTGATGGAGAAAAGTACTTATAGATGGGTTTTTTGTGGTTTTGGGGGGGAAAATAAATGGGATTCAAACCTTTTTGGTATACTGTTCCATTGCTTTTTAATTACAATTTTTGTATGCTAATTTGATGCAAATATGGGGTTTGAGAAAGCGCATGCGTGGACTGAGTCAGCAGCTGACTGCAGAACAGTGATGTAGCAGGGAAGCAGGTTACTTAAACAAGGTTTTGGGATTTGGGTGATGTTCTGATTGTAGAAGATCGGAAATGTAACCTCCATGCACTAAAGAGTCATGTTCTGATGGAAGATTATGTTCTGAACCACGTTTGTAATTTCTGATTGCGCTTGCGTAGAGGCTGAAGAGCCATGTTCTGATTGAAGGCTATGTTCTGAACCAAATTTGCAACTTCTGTCTGTAGTTGCATGGAGGCTGACTCGGAAGTTCTGAAGCATCAAATACTCTTAACACTTAGGAAATTTTCTAAATGTTTAGAAGATTTGGTTTTTTCAAAGTAATTTCTGACTTCTGATTCTGATTCTGACTTCTAATTTCCATATAATTGTTGAAACTTGATTTTTGATTTAAAAGTCAAAGTTTTGACTTTTCAGTGTGCTTTTGACCATTTTTCCCTTGTGAGTGATTTTCTTGAAAAGTTGTAATTCAAGACTTGGAACTTAATAGAAACAAACTTGAGAGTCCAGGATGATCCTTTGAGAAATGGGAGGGAAAATTTTGGGGTACAACAATAGTCTATTGTAATCCCTTTAGCCAGATTTCTATTTTCTTTGATCACGTCCACGCACAGCTTGTTTCCCTCTACCTGTTTTTCCTACACTTCCTCTAAATTTTTGGGGCTTAGGGTTTCCACGGTTGGTTGCTCGAATTTTACTTCGACATGATAAATTGCTTCAGGTTCATCCGTTATCTTCTTAAAAGAATCGAATCACATGGTATTGTCCTCTTCATCTCCGATGATTGTACAATTAAGTAAAGACATTTGTGCCATTTTCATGGGGAGCCCCCGTCCTCTTGACATCGTCGGACCTCTCAAAATTCAAATTTTTTTGTGAGTTTATTATGTTGATGTGTTATATTTTTCATATTCAGTTATATTATTATTTTTTAAGTTATATTCAGATTTAGTTAAATAAAAAATGCATTTAAATCACTTATTCACTGAAAGTTTATTTCTTTATTAAATAAGTTACATAATATTATTTTATAAATTTCATCATACTCTAAAAAATTTTCAAAAATGGACAATGTTTCACACATTTAACTAGTATATATTTTTAATAAAAAAAGGCTTGGAGAAATTTTCCTAGAAGTATTAGAGCTTGACCTTGAGTTAGATTGTGCCTTTGGATAGCTTGCCATGGTAAACTAGCCATAAAGGATAGATTAAATAATTTTGGCATGCTTCAAGACAGTAAATGCAATTTGTGTGCGACGAAAGAGGAATCCATCAAACATCTTTTCTTTGAGTATCTCTAACGCTATATGGAGAAATATGCTTAATTTGATAGATATAATGCATGATCCAGAAGGCTGGGATGAGTAACTTAATTAGACTATAAGAAACACTCAAGGTAAAGGTTAGAAAGCTGCAATTTTGAAGTTGGAAGTGGTTGAAGTTGTTTACAGTATATGAAAGTACATAAATGAATTGAGTTTTAGGCAGGACGTAGATAATACAAACATAGAAGAAAACATTATGGAGAACATTATTTTTAGGAGTTGGCATAATGTTAAGATGAGAATCTACATAGCTAGAATGATGGTTTAATGTGGATATTTTTTGCTCTTAGTCTTTGTGGTTGGTTGGATCTTATGATTACCTTGTATCCCTTGTTTTTTGGAATTAATATATTTTTCCTTAATTAAAAAAAAATTAAATAAATAAAAGTTAGCTCACAATTTTAGTAAAATGAAAATATTCTATAATAATAAATATATGTAAGAAGTTAATTTTATTTAGAGTTTGGGGAATGTCTAAATGATAATATGAAATTAATTAGTGAATAAATGTTTCAAACATTTAACAATTCCATTAACCAATTTGTAGATTTTTTTCCTACAAGATCAAAGACACCACAATGTATCATTTCACTAATGCTAGTAATACATTTAACATCAATTTTGTTTGAGTCCAAATTGTAACACCCCACTTTTCCACAATAGCAATTATATTAACATATATCAGGGTACATAAGCAGGATGTCACATACTTCAAATATTCATAAAGTCTAAAGTCACTTTATTACTTCTTTTATTCGAACATAATCAATTCGGCAGCGAAATACTAAAATTAGTAAAATTCCATGACATTACAATTTCAACAACAAATAAAACTCCGCAAATGTGTGGTCCAACATAAGTCAAACGAAAGATACATAACAAATGAAATAAAATAAAACATAACAAAGATTCCTAGTTCCCATGTTATGTATCAGAGTGACTCCTAGGACACGATCAGGTAACACTCACTCAAGCACTACTTGGGTATCTGATTATCTGTAGTCCCAGAGGAGCACAAATACAACAACACAAAAGGGGTGAGAATTTAATTCAATAAATATATGGTGAATATCACATGCTAAGGAGTAGTAATCACACAATCTACACATCACATAGTATTTCGCAACATAACACATCATTCACGTAATGCAACATCAACTCGAATCAATGCAATGCAATGAGACCGACATCAACTCAATGCATGTGATACCATCAGGACATAAACCCTCACCTTGTATGCCAATTTGGGAAATAACAAGGAATAAGCCCTCATCACAATGCCATTACAGGCTAACAACAGGGCATAAGCCCTCATCACTATGCAACATGCGATATCATATACAACAACATAGTAAAGTAACATCGCAGTAAACAACTTACCATTTCAGTGTAACAAGAAGAAACTATTCCTATCCTAACTTAGGTACTAGGAATATAATCCTTATCATTCATTTTCCTCCTTCAAACTAAGTTTCATAGTGTTATCTAACTACTGCTTCAAACAGCACATCAATCGGGTTCCTAAAACTAAAGTTATGGTCGATTCAAGGAAGTCCAAAATAACCATAAGTTATTGTCATCCCTCGCTCGACGAAGCCCTACATCGCCCAACGATGTTGCCTTCGTGTCACTCTTTGCTCGCCGATGCTAGGCACGATGCACTTCAGTAGCTCTTCCAAAACATCAGTTATGGGTCATACTCAATCATCAAACCCTCTAATCCTAATTTCCATTACTAATAGGTTTTAGATTAGGGTTTTGTGGTACCATCATCATAGAAACAAAAATCACCAACAAAAATCATAATCATAACATCACAATTTCATGTAGTATCACATACATCAACATCAATCAAGTCAAACAAAAGAAGATCATACATCATCATTAAAAAAAACTAAGAGGGAATGTAATCCTCACTACCCTCTCATGTAAAATCACCAATTATAGAATCCATTCACCCCTTACCTTAATTTGAAGCTTTAATGCTTCAACAATGGAGAATTTCCTTTTCCCTAGTTCTATATTTTCTTCTCTTCTCTATTTCTACGTGATAGTAGTTTTTCTCCCAAATGGTCTAATCCTATTCTATTGTATTTTATTATTACTAACACTCCACTAATTATAATAATAATAATATTAATAACAATATTAAAATTTTTAATAATAACTATAATATTAATAATAATAGTATTATTCCTCAAAACTAAGTTTCACCACAAAATGCCAAAGCACATTTAAAATCAACAAACAATCATTAAGTATTTAAATGGGGCGTTACAACTCTCCCCTGCTTAGAATGTTTTCGTCCTTGAAAATCACCTTATGTTAACAATTATGGAGAACACTCCTGCATCTTGCTCTCCAACTCCTATGTCATACTTTCTCCAGCTACTCCTCCCTAAACTAGTTTCACTAGAGGGATTTCCTTGCCTCTCAGCTTCCTCATTTCATGGTCTTCGATCCTCACTAGTAAAGTCTCTACCGTAAGATTATCCCTTACTTGTACGTCATCCATCGGAATTACATGAGATGGGTCCGTAATATACTTCCAAAGTTGTGACACATGGAACACATCATACAAATTCGAAAGATTAGGTGGTAAGGCCACCATATACCCAACAATTCCCAATCTATCCGAAATTTGATACGGGCCAATAAATCGATGAGTAAGCTTCTTCGAATTCAACGCTCGCCTAAAACCGGTCACTGGGTTGACTTTCAATAAGACATGATCTTCATCCTAAAATTCAAGGTTCTTCCTTCGCTTGTAACGATAACTCTTTTGTCTACTCTGCGAAGCTTTCATCTTTTCTCAGATTAACTTCACTTTTTCCGTAGTCTCTCGTATAATTTCGGGTCCAAGCATCACACTTTCACCATATTCGTACCAACACAAAGGCGTTCTGCACCTCCGACCATACAATGCCTCAAAAGGTGTAATACCAATACTGGAATGAAAACTATTGTTATAAGTGAACTCAATCAGTGGAAGGTAGCTATCCCATGTAAATCCTTGGTCAAGAACACAAGCTCTCAATAAATCCTCTAACGACTGAATAGTCCTATCTGTCTGACCATTAGTTTGCGGGTGATACGCAGAACTCAATCACAGTTTAGAACCTATCGTATCCTTAAGACTCTTCCAAAAAATCAGAAGTAAACCTTGGGTTTTTATCAAATACAACACTTGATGGAACACCGTGTAGCTTCACAATCACACGAATATAAATCTCTGCTAACCTTGACACCGGGAAACTGATACCAATTGGAATAAAATGAGCTGACTTCATTAGCCTATCCACAATCACCCAAATCGCATCATGTCCTCTTAGAGTGCTTGGCAATCCCATCACAAAGTTCATGGATATACTGTCCCATTTCCATTCTGGAATATCTAACGGGTCCAATAGCCCTGCAGGTTTCTGATGTTCGACTTTCGATTTATTGCAAGTCAAACATGCATACATTAACCACACCAGATCACGTTTCAATCTTAGCTACCAAAATAACTTCTTTAAGTCTTGATACATCTTAGTCGCACTTGGATGGATACTCAATCTACTTCTATGACTTTCTTCTAGGATCATCCTTATCATCTCGGAGTGATTAGTAATACAGATTCTATCTCGGAACCTTAGCACACCTTGTGTGTCTACCTTGAAATTACTATCTTCAGACTGATTACTTCCAACCATCAAATCTACCAATTTGACATCCAACTTCTGAGCTTCTTTAATATCATTCATGAAGTCATTGTTGATTTTCAACACTCCCAACATCACACTCTACGGTGTCACTTCACATACTAAGCTCATGTCTCTAAATTGTTCGATCAACTCTAATTCTCTAACCATCATGGCATGCATATGCAATGATTTCCAACTTAAAGCATCAGCCACGACATTAGCTTCACCAGGGTGATAGTTTTAACCAAAGTCGTAATCTTTCAACATTTCTAACCACCTGCGCTATCTCTTATTCAATTCCTTTTTGATCAAACAAATATTTTAAGCTTTTATGATCACTAAACACTTCAAATCGAGATCCATAAAGGTAATGCCTCCAAATCTTTAGTACAAATACTACTACAACTAATTCCATATCGTGAGTAGGATAATTCCTTTAATGAATACTCAATTGTCTTGACGCGTATGCCACTACTTTATCATTTTGCATGAGTACACAACCTAAACCCAATTTAGAAGAATCACAATATACAACAAATGATTCTTAAGGATTAGGTAATATCAAAATCGGAGTTCTCGTCAATCTCCTTTAACTTAACAAAACTTTCTTTGCATTGGATGTCCCATATAAATGCCTTGCCTTTACAAGTCAACTGAGTCAGTGGAAGTGCTAACTTAGAAAAACCTTCGATAAACCTCCTATAATAGCCAACCAATCCCAAAAATCTTTTGATCTTTGTAATTAACTTTGGAGTCTTCCACTGTAATACTGCGTCTACCTTGGACGGGTCTACTGCGATTCCACCACCTGAAATAACATGACCAAGGAAGCTGACTTTCTTTAACCAAAACTCACGCTTAGATAACTTTGCATATAACTTATTTTCCTGTAACACTTGCAGCACAATTCGCAAATGCTCAGCATGTTCTTATTCTGACTTGGAATATATTAAGATATCGTCGATGAATACTACCACAAACTAATCCAAATAAGTATAAAAGATATGGTTCTTATACTCCATAGACACACCTGGTGCGTTAGTGACACCAAAAGGCATAACTGAATATTCATAGTGTCCATATCGAGTTTGGAAAGCTATCTTCTGAATATCTTCACCCTTTACTCAAATTTGGTGATATCCCGACAAGTCAATCTTTCTAAACATGCATGCATCTACCAATCGATCCATCATATCATCTATTCCCGGAAGTGGATACTTGTTTCTTATCGTCACTTTGTTCAATTGTCGGTAGTCCACATAGAGTCTCATACTACCATCCTTCTTTTTCACCAGCAACGCCAGAGCTCCCCAAGGTGATACACTTGGTCTAATAAATTTCTTTTCAAGCAATTCTTCCAATTGTTTCTTCAATTCTGCTAATTCAAATGAGGACATTTGATAGGGTGCCATAGAAACAGGTATGGTACCCTGAACAAGATCAATAGAAAATTCTACTTCCCTTTCTGGCGGCACATTTGTAATGTCACCTGGGAAAACTTCCAGAAATTCACGCACAACTTGCAACTTATCTAAAGAAGCCTGATTCTCAACGGACAAGGATGCCATTAATAAAAATACCAGAGCTTCATCTTGCATCAATTCCTTCAACTGTCTAGCAGATAAGAGTCCCGCTTCCTCTTCCTCACCAGGAGTAGAAAACCGCACATGTTTGTTGTAACAGTTAATATGAACATAATTGTACTCCAACCAGTTCATACCCAAAATTACATCTAGACCACTCAGCGGTAAATAAACTAGATCAACAAAGAAGTCTCTGTCATAGATGGAGAAAGGACACTTCAAGCATACTAGAGAAGTAGTCATCGATCCCTTAGCTGAAGTTTCGATAACCATTTCTCCATTCATAGAGGATAACTCGAGACTCAACTTTTTAACACAATCAGCAACAATAAAATAATTCATATCACCAGTAATAATAATAGTAATTAAAGGAGTGCTATTAATAAAGCAAATACCTTTAATCAAATGGTCTCCACTTGATGTCTGAGTTCTAGCTAAAGAAAAAACTTTCCCACCATTCTGAGATTTCTTCGGTTTTTGGCATTGAGTATTGATGTGTCCTTCCTCACCATAATTGAAACATATCACTTCCCTGTGTCTACAGTCAGCTACCTCATGTCTAGCCTTACCAGAGCAAAAACACCTCTTCACTTCTCCAGTACATGCATTACTTCAGTGACCTGGCTTCCCACATTTGTAACACATAACGTCAGAAAAAGCACCTCCTCCACTGGTTCTTCTGCCATCAGTAACCCTCTGTCTTCCTTTGTCATTTGGAGCATTGTAAGGATTCCCACGATTCTGTTGTTGCCTACCTCTTTTCTCAGTTACAACTTTGTAGTGATCCTTATTGTCATCCTCATAAATTCTGCAGCAATTCACCAAATCTGAAAATTTACAAATTCGCTGATACCCAATTTCTTTCTTGATCTCAGAACATAAGTCATTCTCAAACTTAACGCACTTATAAAATTTAGATGTCTCCTTTGCGTAGTGAGGATAAAAGTTTTCCAACTCGACGTTGGCAGCATACTCAGTTATCGTTAAATCCCCTTGTTTTAGTTCTATATATTCAATCTCCTTCTTTCCACTGACATCCTCTAGGTAATAATTCACCAGGAATTCACTATGAAACAAAGCCCAAGTAATAGCCTCACTTGTGCCTTCCAATCTCTAGCGAGTAGCAACCAACCTGTCACCAGCCTCTCTTGCCAGCATATGCATACCAAAATGCACTTTTTGTGCATCAGAATAGTCTATGACTCTAAAGATCCTTTCAATATCCTTGAGCCACTCCTGGGCTCCTTCAGGATCATGCTTCCTGTGATCGGTGGATCTGGAAGTGACTGTTTAACGCTGGTTCGCGAAATGTCTCGGAATCAAGAGTCGCCACCGTCTTTTATTTTCTCCAAAGGGAAAAGACAAAAGCACAGAAAAATTCCTTATAGAGATTGCTCTCGGTTCGGGAGGTAGGTTATAGAAAGGGAAGGTGTTAGCACCCTTTCTATCCATGGTTATCCATGGGCTCTTAGATACTTGCTCATTTGTGTTTTCAAAAATGGTTTGTTTGCTTTTCAACTGTGGGTTTTAAAAAGTTTCTTTGAAAATTTTCAGTTCGACTCTTGTATCGGTCCTCAAGAGTGTTTGAAAAATTGCTTTCGAAAGCTTTTTGAAAATGTGTTGGTGTGAAAAGTATTTTTGATTTGTTTTGAAATTTGAGCAAGTATCCATGAGAATCTACCTACTCTAAGGAATTCGTCTGTGTAAATGTCCTTTAAAGTAATGCCATCCCATCATTGAAAGGTAGGTAGCACCACCGTTGGAGGTGTTCGGGTCAATTCGAGGTTCGGGACATGGTGATCACCAGAGCAATGGGAAGATACCTTAGAAGCTACCCTCATGCCAGGTTCCCGGATCATGAGGACTTACTAAGACATCCTCTACTCAACGATCACCTTTCGAGGCAAGGCAACAGTGAGGCGTACCCTAGGGGTGGTATGTGCGATTCGTGTGTCGTTTTCATTTACATTTATCTTGTCATGTGTATTGGTGTTCTACGCTTGTTTTTATTTTATCCATACATTCTTTCATGTCATTTGATTAACAGTTAAAAAATTGCGGAAAGATAAATTTTAAGCTATTACAAAAGGCGCGGGTCCACATCGCCAAAAGTTTCTCGAACCTGATTTGACAGAAAATAAATAAAGTAAAAAAATAAAAGTGCGAGCAATTATTTACAAGGCTTCGGGAGAGGTACATAATTATTTAAATGACATAAAATAAATATGCAAAGAAATAAGAAAGTACGAACGAGGGCGTTGGACCCTTTTGCAAAAATTGAATTAATGATGAATTAATTAATTAAAGGGAAAGGAATTATTTTTTTGTGTTTTTTAGTATTTTAAGATTTAATATATAAAAATTTAATTAAAATTAAGATAAGACGCAAACCCTAATTCTAGTTTATTTTAATTTATTAAGAAGACGTTAGAATTTAACCTAAATTAACCCTAATTTTTGTATACAAATTTAATTATGAAAATAAATAAAATAAATAATATTATTGTGAAAAAGAAAAATTGAAAAGGAATAAAACATTAATTAAACCTAGTTCTATATTTTTTAGATTTTTGTTATGAAAGAAATTAAAATTAAAACCCTATTTTAAACTAATTAATTTACATGCATTTATTTACAAGAAATATTAAAATAAAATATTTATTATATTTTTTATCTTTTCTGATTTTTATGCATTTTTTTATATTTATGAAAATAGGTAATTAATTTAAACAAATAATAATTAAAAGAAGTTAAAAGTAATAAAAAAGATAAAAAAAATAACAAAAATTTGGCAAACCTTGGGGGTATCAGTCCCCAGATAGGAGGTATATTTTAGGAATTCTGGCCCAATAAGCATGGCCTTGTTGACCTCTGCTGGACGCGTGTTGGCATGTTGACTCAAGTCCATGCTATTCTCGAACTCTCAGCCTTTGGATGGATCTCAAGATGGACGTGGCACGCTTGATCTGGAGGGTGTATTGTGCGTCTCAATACTGAACCTGCATGTGAATTTTTATGGAAAAATATTATGGAAATAACGAAGACCTGGGGTTCGAACCCAGGTCATGTGCTTCACCACCAATTCTGCTTGCCACTGGATCATCTTACGCGCGTGTTAATATATAATAGCAAACAAATAATATAAAGGAAAACCAATGCATTAGTGGGTTCTGCGCGCGAATTTCAAACTGACCAATCCACGCCTCACACGTTATCATCTTCCTCGCTGGTTTTTATTTTCCTGAAATACATAAGCAAAGAGCAACGGTTTTCAAACGTTGCTGAAAGTAAGATATGAGAAAATAGTGAATGGCCCTCTGACGCTCATAAATTGAGCGCGAGGGTGGGTTCAAGATCGTTCAGGTGCGCTTATTCTCATGGTATGGGTCTGGAAGGCCAATTTTCCTTTGTCTCAAAAGCCCTAATTCCAAGGTCCTGTAACCCTAGAAATCGACCATGGCGAAATCGTCTATACAGCTCAAAAACATAATTAAACGCATGGGTTAGCTTGCAAACACTTCACTGATCATGAATATATAAGCAAAACGTTATGAATGTGCATGGATATTAAAACACGATAATGAAAAAAAATGGCAAAAGTGTGACTTCTGGATACCGTTTCACAGCGTTTGGATTGATGTTTTTGATTGGAATACGTCCAATGATGCTTGAGGAAGCTAATGGGATAGCAATCGTGGCTTGAAATCTCCTGCAAGTTAGTTTTCAGTTATTGAGTTTCTTGCCAAAAATTCAAGTTTGTCAATGGCTTTTCTGAGCAGCTGCGTGTGTATGAACATTAGGGTTGTGTTTAGGCTTTTGTACTGAATGCATTAGGTCAAGAAACTTGCTCAAAATCTCTTGCAATCATGGTTTGAAGATTTGATTTTTTCACCATGATTTCCATATATTTTTCCATGTGTTTTTGGTTCAAATCATATCCAATTGCTCCAACTCTTTCCATATTGACTTATGCACGAAATCTTGAGAATAAAACAAGTACAAAAAGATTTGTTAGGTTAAGTTAAATATTTTTCACATATTTAATTGATTTAAGTGAATTATTATAAATAAAAATTCAAATAAATAAATAAAAAATGAGAAAATACTTCCCTTTGGGCCAAGTGGTCGTGCACATGTCATGGATGATGAATTATGGAAGAAAAATGGGCCCATTAGCAATTTTAGGTCATTTGCATCAATGTTGACTTTTCAAAATATCCAAAAATTTCCCAACTTCTACAAGGCATAACTTGCTCAATTTTTAAGCTTTTCTCATGTTCTTGGACATTTTGGAAAGGTCTTTGAGTCCTCTAACCAATGTCTTTGGTCCCATGTCATTTTGATTTACCAATCTCAAGTTATGGCCTTTGACTTAAAGTCCCTTTTTGTTGACTTTTGAAAATGACCTATAATGTTGAAATTGATATCTTTTTGTGAGAGCACTTCTTGGACTTGAAGTATGAAGATGAGTTGTAGGAAATGTCTTTCTCTTCAAAATGAGCTTTGGATGGGATTTTTCTGATAATCCATGTGAAAGTTATGCCCTGGTCAATTTCAGTTGACTTTTTCAGCTGTCCAAATAAGGAAACTTTTGCATCTTGATGATTTTTGAGCCAAACTTCGAGAATCATGATCAAGCATTGATCAAATGATGTTTGTGGCTTAAAAATGATATGTTGACCAAAAATTTGAACTTTTGACTGTCAAATGACCATTTTGCCCCTACAGTTGACTGTAGTGCAATTAGGGTTTTTGACTGTGCAATTTTGTGCTGAAAGCCTTGAAACTTGATATGAGGATGCTTGACCCTATTTGTAGGCATATGAGACTTGATTGGGCCCTTGAAAACTTCCTTTTCTTGATCAGAAGCAAAACCCTAATTTTGACTGTATAGGAGACTCTTGCACTGTGCAACCCTTGGGGAATTTTGCAGCTTTGATTTGGCAATTTCTTGAAGAATATGGGGGGGCAAATTTTGGGGTACAACAGTTGCCCCTGTTCAATCTTCTTAGACCTGAGGATGCAGATTGGCTGACGTGCCTTTCGTAATCCGAGGGTAGAAGATGATTGAACACTAGAGTGCCCAGAAATTTGCGCTCACATAGTAACAGTGATGATGGGAATGGGCTTGGAGATTGATGAATAGGATGATGGGCTTATAGATGCCATCTGGATGTTGATCGCTTAAGAGATTCCTTAGCGAGAACCTGCATACCTGCAAAAGAAACATGAGTACCTGACACGTTGTAGGAGTTGATTTCAGATGCTTGGTATAGATGTGTCCTGACTGGTTACAGGAGCTGAGTCTGGAGCTTCAAACGGCGATGAATGAACCAGGGATGGTTACTACCTTAGCGTGAATGGTAAGAGAACCTTGGGTGACTTTAACTTCAACAACGCTCGTTGAGAAAAATCTTGGTGGGAATTACCATCTTTGCAGTATCGGGAAGAGAACCAATGGGAAATTATAGTCTCAAAGAAGAACCTAAAATGGAAATCTCGTGCACCGTCGGAGAGAGAACCAATAGGAAAATATAATCTGAAAGGGAATTATCACCTCACTCACCGTCGGAGAGGGAACCCTGGGGAATTATAATCTTGAAAGGAATTATCACCTCACTCACCGTCGGAGAGGGAACCATAGGAAAAGGGCTTACCACCTCACTCACCGTCGGAGAGGGAACCATCAGAAAAGGAATTATCACCTCACTCACCGTCGGAGAGGGAACCATCTGAAAAGGAATTATCACCTCACTCACCGTCGGAGAGGGAACCATCTGAAAAGGAATTATAATCTCACTCACCGTCGGAGAGGGAACCATAGGAGATTATCACCTCACTCACCGTCGGAGAGGGAACCATCTGAAAAGGAATTATCACCTCACTCACCGTCGGAGAGGGAATCATCTGAAAAGGAATTATCACCTCACTCACCGTCGGAGAGGGAACCCTGGGGAATTATAATCTCACTCACCGTCGGAGAGGGAACCATAGGAGATTATCACCTCACTCACCGTCGGAGAGGGAACCATCTGAAATTATAATCTGGGATAACTTCTACTGAGTCTTCATCAGAAAAATCTGTTGGGAGTCGATTTAGCTGGACTAGAGAAGGCCTTGGACTGGATAAGAAATCTTTGGAGTCGATTAACTGAACCGGACAAGATCTTTGGAGTCTTCACCTGAGTCTTCAAAAGAAAAACCTTTAGGAGTTGGTTTAACTAGACCAGAGAACGCCTTTGACTGGATAATAACCAGAAAAATCTTTGGAGTCGATTTAACTGAACCAGACAAGGTCTTTGGAGTCTTCACCTGAGTCTTCAAAAGAAAAACCTTTAGGAGTTGGTTTAACTAGACCAGAGAACGCCTTTGACTGGATAATAACCAGGAAAATCTTTGGAGTCGATTTAACTGAACCAGACAAGGTCTTTGGAGTCTTCAACTGAGTCTTCAAAAGAAAAACCTTTAGGAGTTGGTTTAACTAGACCAGAGAACGCCTTTGACTGGATAATAACCAGGAAAATCTTTGGAGTCGATTTAACTGAACCAGACAAGGTCTTTGGAGTCTTCAACTGAGTCTTCAAAAGAAAAACCTTTAGGAATTGGCTTAACTAGACCAGAGAACGCCTTTGACTGGATAATAACCAGGAAAATCTTTGGAGTCGATTTAACTGAACCAGACAAGGTCTTTGGAGTCTTCAACTGAGTCTTCAAAAGAAAAACCTTTAGGAATTGGCTTAACTAGACCAGAGAACGCCTTTGACTGGATAATAACCAGGAAAATCTTTGGAGTCGATTTAACTGAACCAGACAAGGTCTTTGGAGTCTTCAACTGAGTCTTCAAAAGAAAAACCTTTAGGAATTGGCTTAACTAGACCAGAGAACGCCTTTGACTGGATAATAACCAGGAAAATCTTTGGAGTCGATTTAACTGAACCAGACAGGGTCTTTGGAGTCTTCAATTGAGTCTTCAAAAGAAAAACCTTTAGGAGTTGGTTTAACTAGACCAGAGAACGCCTTTGACTGGATAATAACCAGGAAAATCTTTGGAGTCGATTTAACTGAACCAGACAAGGTCTTTGGAGTCTTCAACTGAGTCTTCAAAAGAAAAACCTTTAGGAATTGGCTTAACTAGACCAGAGAACGCCTTTGACTGGATAATAACCAGGAAAATCTTTGGAGTCGATTTAACTGAACCAGACAAGGTCTTTGGAGTCTTCACCTGAGTCTTCAAAAGAAAAACCTTTAGGAGTTGGTTTAACTAGACCAGAGAACGCCTTTGACTGGATAATAACCAGGAAAATCTTTGGCGTCGATTTAACTGAACCAGACAAGGTCTTTGGAGTCTTCAACTGAGTCTTCAAAAGAAAAACCTTTAGGAGTTGGTTTAACTAGACCAGAGAACGCCTTTGACTGGATAATAACCAGGAAAATCTTTGGAGTCGATTTAACTGAACCAGACAAGGTCTTTGGAGTCTTCAACTGAGTCTTCAAAAGAAAAACCTTTAGGAATTGGCTTAACTAGACCAGAGAACGCCTTTGACTGGATAATAACCAGGAAAATCTTTGGAGTCGATTTAACTGAACCAGACAAGGTCTTTGGAGTCTTCAACTGAGTCTTCAAAAGAAAAACCTTTAGGAATTGGCTTAACTAGACCAGAGAACGCCTTTGACTGGATAATAACCAGGAAAATCTTTGGAGTCGATTTAACTGAACCAGACAAGGTCTTTGGAGTCTTCACCTGAGTCTTCAAAAGAAAAACCTTTAGGAGTTGGTTTAACTAGACCAGAGAACGCCTTTGACTGGATAATAACCAGGAAAATCTTTGGAGTCGATTTAACTGAACCAGACAAGGTCTTGAAATATGCTTGAGAACTTAACTGGATATTTCCTGAAAGGTAAAGGTCAGTCATATGCAATGCGTGATATGGATCAAGCAATGATGTTCTCAACATAAATGAGACTTTTAAGATATGATGCGTCTATGCATGCTATAATGATGTATGGGATGTTTTATGAATGTGTTTTTCGTCTAGGAAAGTAAATCCTTGACGGGTGCCGGGAAGTCACTCCTGATGTTGAAAGAATAGACTTTTCTTCCGCTGGGGATGATAGTCTGACGATCTTGCTGGGGAGCAATAATCTGTGGGGAGAAGTATTTCTGCTGAATTGTTGAAAATAATTTGCTGGGGATATCTTTGTTGTGTTGGAAGTGTTAATAGACTTCGCTGGGGGTAAGAGAACTTCGACGAGGACGTTCTTTCCGTGGCTTTTGGCTGAGGATAACCCAGTTATATCCTGTTAAGGAAATAACTCTTTGAATAAAGCCGAGCGGCGCGTTCGTGCTCTGCGAGGGTAAGCTTCCAGAATCTAGTGGGGACAAG
The DNA here is from genome assembly GCA_948472305.1 of Vicia faba. Taxonomy (NCBI): domain Eukaryota; kingdom Viridiplantae; phylum Streptophyta; class Magnoliopsida; order Fabales; family Fabaceae; genus Vicia; species Vicia faba. The sequence continues at coordinate 1,463,250,287 of OX451737.1, forward strand.
CTTACCGCTTGGGGAGATGACTTCCAACTTTCCGGGGGAACTGGATTGGACTCTCCTGGGGAAGTTTTGATATGCTGCCGGGGAAGTGATTCCTTTGAATGTTGATATGCCACCGGGGAACAATCTTTAGACCAAGACTGCCGGGGATACTTGTTATGAATATATATATGCTGCTGGGAAAGTATTGAGATCTGCTGGAGGATACTCAATTTCCTTAAGGCTGATAACTTTGCTTGGAGAGTGTATTGACTTGCTGACTCACTCTCTGGGGAATTGAGATATCTGGTTACGTTCTTCCGCTGAACCCATCTTGGTACTTTGGAGGATAGAACAATTAGATTGCTTAGACAACTCTTCATTGCCCCTGTTTCTGAGGTGGGAGAGGAAGACTTGTGAGGTGCTGATAGTTGTTGATGGGCAAACCTCCTTTTGGCAGGCAGGTGACAGGAGGACAGGACATAGTCGTACGCTTTAATCCCTAACTTTTGCCTGGACCGCCCTTTCGGGTTTTCAGTCCACCGGGATACCCATTTTTGCCCAAGTCGCCTTTTCAGGTTTTCGACTTGCCGGGTGTACAGATTTTTTCATTTCATCCCTTCATTTTGCCCGAACCCTTTTGGTTCTCCGGGAAGCCCTTACTTTTGCCTAGGTATGTCAACCTAGCGGGTCTTTGATTTTGCGTAGTATTTTTTCGACTATGTCCGCGTTCTCAGAAAGAAGGGAGTTGCCCCTGTTAGAAGTGTTTTGTCATGCCCCTTGATTGGAAGTACTTTTGTTCACTAGGTATTCCTCGTGCGAATTTCCCTTCTGTTCAAACAAAAAGTCATATGCAAACAAAGTTATGTTAGAAATGCAAAGCTCATGTCTGTCTTGAAGATTTTAAAAATGCATTATTTTTCATAAAACAAGTGAATGTTTGTAAAACGTGATGTCAACTCCGTATTTTACCGTAAGCCTTAAGGAGTCAGGATACCTTTCGTACAGTATGCTTTCGAACTAACCCATGCTTCAGCTAGGACTTTTAAGGGTTATAACGTGGCTTGGTTCACGGTTTAAGAAACAAAGGATAAAGGCTCAAATTTTATTTGTACCCACCCGCTCTTCATGATGTTCTCCAAACCTAAACTCAGTTGATCATACGTTAGACCTTTGTTTGAGTCTTTGCTCTGATTTTCCGGTGATGATTCGGATGTTGATAACTTATTTTGAATAGGCAGTCATTCCTTTTTTGTTGAGGGTTTGTAAGACCTCTTTCTTGTTTGATTTTTGTTATCCCTTTCTTTTTTGCCTGAACTGTTTCCTTTTTTGGAATTACAGTCAGCGGGATGCCCCAGTTTTGTAAGTCTCCTTCATGGGTTTTGACTTAATGGGTTTTTTTATTTTTTGAGATAATGACTGCCTTTCTTTATTGATTATTCGGAACCATTACTGTCTTTCTTCGTTTTGTAAGGACTTCTTTGGTGCCATTTGTTATGCACTTGGATCAACTGAGAGACTACCCTGCCCCAGGTTATGATTAAGGGTTTTAAATTTCGAAAAGAAAAACTCCTACTTCTTTGGCTCAGAGGGATTGACGAGGGATTATCATCCTTATAACTCCAGTGTTTAGGGATTGAAATAATGCCTGTACCTCATCAGCGGGGTCTGTTCAAAAGCATACTGTAATGATCGCGGTATCGTTTTCGTCATCCTCCCTCAAGAGGCTTAGAATTATTAATTGTGAGCTGACATCAGAAAAAATATGAATATAATTTGCATTTAGTGAATACGAATATATTGTTTTAAAATAGACATAAGCGATGCATTAATGAAATAACAATGTTTAACATGAGTAAATGTTTGAACGAAGAAAATTACAACTTGAATTCAAATGAACAAAAAGTGCTTTCTATCCTAGCCATGTTTTGGCATGGGAGCAGTGATCACGTTGGGAGCCCCGGGCGCCTCAAACTCAACCTCCTTTGCGTCAATCAAGTCTTGGATCTTATTTTTCAAGCTCCAACAATCATCTGTAGTATGCCCCGGGCTGTCAGAGTGATAAGCGCAGCGGGCGTTGGGGTTATACTTCGGTGACGTTGTATTTTGATTCTTCGGAGCTTCTTTTAGAGTTACCAGCTTGGTCTCCAGCAATTGTGGCAATATCTGGGATAAGGTCATGCTGAGCCGAGTGAACTGCCTTCTCTCGCTCTTTTGTTGGTGGTGGTGTTGTAGAGCACCAGCAGGTTTTGAGATCACAACTGCATTGGCAGCTTGGCGGAGTTCTGGTCTATTCTGTCTCTTTGAACCATGGACGGCATTGGATTCCTTCTTAAAAGGTTTTTTATTGGTGCTTGATGAAGCATCTTTATGTATCTTCCCAGCCTTGATACCAGCTTCGATCCTCTCCCCAGTCAAGATCAGATCTGTGAACCCAGCAGAAGAGTTCCTAATCAGATGGTTGAAGAATGAACCAGATAGGGTCCCTAAGAACATGTCGATGAGTTCGCGGTCAGTCAGAGGTGGTTGTACCCTTCCAGCAAGATCCCTCCATTTCTGCGCATATTCTTTAAAACCTTCTCCCGATCCTAACGACATACCCTGGAGTTGGGTACGCGTAGGAGCGAGATCGGCATTATACTGATACTGCTTATAGAAAGCAGTAGCCAACTCCTACCAGTTACGAATCTTGGTCCCATCCAGCTGATAGAACCATTCGAGATGAGTCCCTGAAAGACTCTCCTGGAAGAAATGGATCCATAAATTCTTGTCCACCGTATATGGTTGAATCTTCCGAACATAGGACCTGAGATGTAGCTTGGGACAAGACGCCCCGTCATACTTAGTGAAAGATGGTGCTTTGAACTTATGAGGGATAATCACACCAGTAGACAAACCCAGATCTCCAAAATCCAACCCCGGCACCTGTTGGATCTCCATAGCATTCAATCTGTCTTCCAACTGCTTGTACTTGTCTTCCACAAGAGGGTATTGTTCGTCGTTGAAATCTGTCTCGTTGTCGGAGACCACTGGACTAGGCACCTCTCTCTCATGATGACTGCTTTCCCTCACAGATGGAGTTGTCCTCTCAGTTTCAATCTGCGGTGTATTCCCAGAACTGCGCCTTGGGCTGAACAGCACAGTCCTCTTCTTCTTCTTTTTCAAGAGCAGGGTCTTCAGATCTTGTTGCCCCTGGGCCAAATTCATGATCAGCTCTTGGAACTGGGCATTCTGAGCCTGGAGGGCCTTGATAGACATCTCGGTTGATGATGAGTCAGGATTCATGATGCTGAAATAAACAGCGCAGAGGGTGAGCAACCTGTAAAAGGGATACCTGGAATGCGATGATATGTATGTATGCATGTAATGTTTTCAAGGACCTCGCGGGATAAACAAGAAAATTTGTTAGAATTTGGGTCTGGTAGCTTGATTGAAGGAAACCCATGTTATTGAGAATTCTTCTTTACGGGTCAAAGGCTCACCATATCTAGTGGGTCATAGCCCTTGACAACTTTGGCTAGAGGAAAATAAATCCTCTTTGCCCCTTGCTAGATGTTTGATTTATCATGACCTGCATCACGAGCCTTTGAGATCCTTGAAATGGGTTAGGATGTATGCAATGGTATGATGTCATGATGCATGGGGTAATGTAAGTAACCCTGTTATGAGTCCCTACTAAGGACTGCAAACCAAAACCTGTAAGAAACTCAAGTAAAACCTGTCATGAGTCCTAATTAAGGACTATAAACAAAACCTGCAAGAAACTTAGTAAACCCTGTTATGAGTCCTAGTTAAGGACTATAAACAAAATCTGCAAGAAGTTCAGATGTCAGATAACAAGCATGCAAGTAATCCAAGTTTGAAGGCACACAAGTCACACAAAAGAGCCCTTAGAGTTTAGGCCAGCATGAAGTTTGGGGTACTACCCTCTTGAAGTTGGTGGGCTCAAAACCTGTCCTATCAAAGTAACCGGGTTCTTAGAGGATCCCAATATCATTGACTACCCTCAATCGGTCATAACTCCAGCATCGCAATCTTTTCTTGCGGCCAGAACCATCACGAGAGTTTAGCCTCAATGGGCGTAGCATACTGCTACTGTTCTAATGGCCAAGTTGTGTCATTTAAGGTTCTAAGGTTGTTGGTGCTTAATGACTCCTTAGAAGACCCATATTCTCCTCGTTGCAACACAAGGGATATCGGTACAGACCAAGGTGCCACACCAACGTAGCCACTGCTTCACCCGTGTCGGTCTACGCCGGACAGGTCCCTCACAGCTTATGCTACCTAAACAGGGTATCCCCAGATCCGGGTTAGGATCTATGTAACTCCCATGCAACCCACAAATTTAAAGCAGACAAGTCAATACAATTGAAAACACAGTTATGAACTAACCCTAAGGTACACCTCACTTATTAATTCCCCAGCAGAGTCGCCAGTTCTGTGATCGGTGGATCTGGAACTGACTGTTTAACGCTGGTTCGCGAAATGTCGCGGAAGCAAGAGTCGCCACCGTCTTTTATTTTATCCAAAGGGAAAGGACAAAAGCACAGAAAAATTCCTTATAGAGATTGCTCTCGGTTCGGGAGGTAGGTTATAGAAAGGGAAGGTGTTAGCACCCTTTCTATCCATGGTTATCCATGGGCTCTTAGATACTTTCTCATTTGTGTTTTCAAAAATGGTTTGTTTGCTTTTCAACTGTGGGTTTTAAAAAGTTTCTTTGAAAATTTTCAGTTCGACTCTTGTATCGGTCCTCAAGAGTGTTTGAAAAATTGCTTTCGAAAGCTTTTTGAAAATGTGTTGGTGTGAAAAGTATTTTTGATTTGTTTTGAAATTTGAGCAAGTATCCATGAGAATCTACCTACTCTAAGGAATTCGTCTGTGTAAATGTCCTTTAAAGTAATGCCATCCCATCATTGAAAGGTAGGTAGCACCACCGTTGGAGGTGTTCGGGTCAATTCGAGGTTCGGGACATGGTGATCACCAGAGCAATGGGAAGATACCTTAGAAGCTACCCTCATGCCAGGTTCCCGGATCATGAGGACTTACTAAGACATCCTCCACTCAACGATCACCTTTCGAGGCAAGGCAACAGTGAGGCGTACCCTAGGGGTGGTGTGTGCGATTCGTGTGTCGTTTTCATTTACATTTATCTTGTCATGTGTATTGGTGTTCTACGCTTGTTTTTATTTTATCCATACATTCTTTCATGTCATTTGATTAACAGTTAAAAAATTGCGGAAAGATAAATTCTAAGCTATTACAAAAGGCGCGGGTCCACATCGCCAAAAGTTTCTCGAACCTGATTTGACAGAAAATAAATAAAGTAAAAAAATAAAAGTGCGAGCAATTATTTACAAGGCTTCGGGAGAGGTACATAATTATTTAAATGACATAAAATAAATATACAAAGAAATAAGAAAGTACGAACGAGGGCGTTGGACCCTTTTGCAAAAATTGAATTAATGATGAATTAATTAATTAAAGGGAAAGGAATTATTTTTTTGTGTTTTTTAGTATTTTAAGATTTAATATATAAAATTTTAATTAAAATTAAGATAAGACGCAAACCCTAATTCTAGTTTATTTTAATTTATTAAGAAGACGTTAGAATTTAACCTAAATTAACCGTAATTTTTGTATACAAATTTAATTATGAAAATAAATAAAATAAATAATATTATTGTGAAAAAGAAAATTTGAAAAGGAATAAAACATTAATTAAACCTAGTTCTATATTTTTTAGATTTTTGTTATGAAAGAAATTAAAATTAAAACCCTATTTTAAACTAATTAATTTACATGCATTTATTTACAAGAAATATTAAAATAAAATATTTATTATATTTTTTATCTTTTCTGATTTTTATGCATTTTTTTATATTTATGAAAATAGGTAATTAATTTAAACAAATAATAATTAAAAGAAGTTAAAAGTAATAAAAAAGATAAAAAAAATAACAAAAATTTGGCAAACCTTGGGGGTATCAGTCCCCAGATAGGAGGTATATTTTAGGAATTCTGGCCCAATAAGCATGGCCTTGTTGACCTCTGCTGGACGCGTGTTGGCATGTTGACTCAAGTCCATGCTATTCTCGAACTCTCAGCCTTTGGATGGATCTCAAGATGGACGTGGCACGCTTGATCTGGAGGGTGTATTGTGCGTCTCAATACTGAACCTGCATGTGAATTTTTATGGAAAAATATTATGGAAATAACGAAGACCTGGGGTTCGAACCCAGGTCATGTGCTTCACCACCAATTCTGCTTGCCACTGGATCATCTTACGCGCGTGTTAATATATAATAGCAAACAAATAATATAAAGGAAAACCAATGCATTAGTGGGTTCTGCGCGCGAATTTCAAACTGACCAATCCACGCCTCACACGTTATCATCTTCCTCGCTGGTTTTTATTTTCCTGAAATACATAAGCAAAGAGCAACGGTTTTCAAACGTTGCTGAAAGTAAGATATGAGAAAATAGTGAATGGCCCTCTGACGCTCATAAATTGAGCGCGAGGGTGGGTTCAAGATCGTTCAGGTGCGCTTATTCTCATGGTATGGGTCTGGAAGGCCAATTTTCCTTTGTCTCAAAAGCCCTAATTCCAAGGTCCTGTAACCCTAGAAATCGACCATGGCGAAATCGTCTATACAGCTCAAAAACATAATTAAACGCATGGGTTAGCTTGCAAACACTTCACTGATCATGAATATATAAGCAAAACTTTATGAATGTGCATGGATATTAAAACACGATAATGAAAAAAAATGGCAAAAGTGTGACTTCTGGATACCGTTTCACAATGTTTGGATTGATGTTTTTTATTGGAATACGTCCAATGATGCTTGAGGAAGCTAATGGGATAGCAATCGTGGCTTGAAATCTCCTGCAAGTTAGTTTTCAGTTATTGAGTTTCTTGCCAAAAATTCAAGTTTGTCAATGGCTTTTCTGAGCAGCTGCGTGTGTATGAACATTAGGGTTGTGTTTAGGCTTTTGTACTGAATGCATTAGGTCAAGAAACTTGCTCAAAATCTCTTGCAATCATGGTTTGAAGATTTGATTTTTTCACCATGATTTCCATATCTTTTTCCATGTGTTTTTGGTTCAAATCATATCCAATTGCTCCAACTCTTTCCATATTGACTTATGCACGAAATCTTGAGAATAAAACAAGTACAAAAAGATTTGTTAGGTTAAGTTAAATATTTTTCACATATTTAATTGATTTAAGTGAATTATTATAAATAAAAATTCAAATAAATAAATAAAAAATGAGAAAATACTTCCCTTTGGGCCAAGTGGTCGTGCACATGTCATGGATGATGAATTATGGAAGAAAAATGGGCCCATTAGCAATTTTAGGTCATTTGCATCAATGTTGACTTTTCAAAATATCCAAAAATTTCCCAACTTCTACAAGGCATAACTTGCTCAATTTTTAAGCTTTTCTCATGTTCTTGGACATTTTGGAAAGGTCTTTGAGTCCTCTAACCAATGTCTTTGGTCCCATGTCATTTTGATTTACCAATCTCAAGTTATGGCCTTTGACTTAAAGTCCCTTTTTGTTGACTTTTGAAAATGACCTATAATGTTGAAATTGATATCTTTTTGTGAGAGCACTTCTTGGACTTGAAGTATGAAGATGAGTTGTAGGAAATGTCTTTATCTTCAAAATGAGCTTTGGATGGGATTTTTCTGATAATCCATGTGAAAGTTATGCCTTGGTCAATTTCAGTTGACTTTTTCAGCTGTCCAAATAAGGAAACTTTTGCATCTTGATGATTTTTGAGCCAAACTTCGAGAATCATGATCAAGCATTGATCAAATGATGTTTGTGGCTTCAAAATGATATGTTGACCAAAAATTTGAACTTTTGACTGTCAAATGACCATTTTGCCCCTACAGTTGACTGTAGTGCAATTAGGGTTTTTGACTGTGCAATTTTGTGCTGAAAGCCTTGAAACTTGATATGAGGATGCTTGACCCTATTTGTAGGCATATGAGACTTGATTGGGCCCTTGAAAACTTCCTTTTCTTGATCAGAAGCAAAACCCTAATTTTGACTGTATAGGAGACTCTTGCACTGTGCAACCCTTGGGGAATTTTGCAGCTTTGATTTGGAAATTTCTTGAAGAATATGGGGGGGGCAAATTTTGGGGTACAACACTTCCCTTTAAACGTAGGTGGATGGTTCCTTTGGAAACTTTCCAAAGCACGGGTCCCATCGTTCCCACAAACATTAGGCTGATTTTGCATTGCCTGAGCCAAAGCCTGCAACGCATTAGCAAGTGCACCATTGCCTCTTCCAGCTATTACTCTGCTTCACATCACAACATCAAACAATGGTTAAATAGAAAAAAATCGACAATATTCCACTGTCACACTACACTAACGACTCAACAACCTGGCCAGACGGACCGACCTGCTCTGATACCAATTGTAACACCCCAATTTCCCACAATAGAAATTACATTAACATATATCAGAGTACATAAGCAGGATTTCACATAATTCAAATATTCATAAAGTTTAAAGTTACTTTATTACTTCTTTTATTCGAACATAATCAATTCGACAGCGGAATAATAAAATTAGTTCAATTCCATGTCATTACAACTTCAACAACAAATAAAACTCCACAAATGTGTGATCCAACATAAGTCAAATGAAAGATACGTAACAAATGAAATAAAACAAAACATAACAAAGATATCCAGTTCCCGTGTTACGTATCAGAGCGACTCCTAGGACTCGATCAGATAACACTCACTCCAAGAACTACTCGGGTACCTGATTATTTGTACTCCCAGGGGAGCACAGACACAACAACACAAAAGGGATGAGAATTTCATTCAACAAATATACGGTGAATATCACATGCTAAGGAGTAGTAATCACACAATCCACACATCACACATTACTTTGCAACATAACACATCGTTCACGTAATGCAACAACAACCTGAATCAATTCAATGCAATGAGACCGACATCCACTCAATGCATGTGATACCATTAGGGCATAAGCCCTCATATCGTATGCCAATTTGGTTAATAACAGGGCATAAGCCCTCATCATAACACCATTACAGGCCAATAATATGGCATAAGCCCTCATCACTATGTAACATGCGACATCATATACAACAACATAACTATACAACCACAAGGCACAAGCCTTCAACATAGTGTTAATTTAGGCCATCAACATCATTATCATCATAGTTATCAACATCACCTTATAACAACATTGTAAGAAAAACAACATCAAAATAAACAACTCACCATTTTAGTGTAACAAGGGGAACTATTCCCATCCTAACTTAGGTACTAGGAATATAATACTTATCATTCATTTTCCTCCTTCAAATTAAGGTTCATAGCATTATCTAACTACTTCTTTGAATGACACATCAATCGGGTTCCTAAAACTAAAGGATGGTCGATTCAAGGAAGTCTAAAATAAGCATCAGTTAATGTCATCCCTCGCCCAGTGAAGCCCTACGTCACTCGACGATGCTGCCTTCGAGTCACTCTTCACTCGACGATGCTAGGCGCGCCACACTCCAGTAGCTCGTCCAAAAATCTGCCTCCTTTTCGCCTCCACCTTCGCCCGGAGAAGCACTGTCGCTCGACGACATTCCCTTTATCACCCAGTGATTCTCTGTGGACAGGGTTTTCCTATTTGCGATTTAGCACTGTATCAGACTGATTTCTTAAGATTTTATCATATTATAGGTTGTAATATGTTGTCTAAACATATGGTTTTATAACCTATCAATCCATCATAATGCACCAATATCGAGACATCAGTTATGGGTCATATTCCATCATCAAATCCTCTAATCCTAATTTCCATTACTAATAGGTTTTATATTTTGGTTTTGTGGTACCATCATCATAGCAACAAAAATCACCAACAACAATCACAATCATAACATCACAATTTCATGTAGTATCATATACATCAACATCAATCAAATCAAACAAAAGCGAAGCATACATCAATCATTCAAAAAGAACCTAAGAGGGAAGGGAACCCTCACTATCCTCTCATGTAAAATCACCAATTATAGAATCCATTCATCCCATTTACCTTAATTTGCAGCTTAAATGCTTCAATAATGGAGAATTTCCATTGCCCTAGTTATCTATTCTCTTCTCTTATTTGTTTCTACGTGACAATAGTTTTTCTTCCAAATAGTCTAACCCTCTTCTATTGTATTTTATTATTACTAACACTCCAATAATAATAATAATAATAATATTAATATTAATAATAATATTAATAAGAATATTAAAAAAAATTAGTAATAACTATAATATTAATAATAATAGTATTATCCCTCAAAACTAAGTTTCACTACAAAATGCCAAAGCACATTTAAAATCAATAAACAATGACTAAGTTTTTAAATAGGGAATTACACCATTGACACCATATTCCACCCTTTTCATGTCATTCATAAATATCCATGAATTTAAATTGCAATTTGAGCCTGTTTTGAACATTATGAGCTTTGTCTTTTTTCAGCCTTAATTCAACTAGTAAAGTAACCATAGGTTTTAGCTCTATGAGTCGGGAGCTTATCTCCTTTAGCTTGCCTACATTGTTTAGCCCCCTTACGTTCCACGCGACTAACATGGATCCCCGTTTTATCTTACTAGAGAGTCATCTAAAACTTCTAGTATTTCAAAACCATTTTCACATTAGACTACTTTTGGAGTATTTTCTGTAATTTTTCACTTTCCACGATACTAACTTCCTTTTGAGTTTAGTGTCCAATTACTTCTGCCATCCTCATGTATGGTTGCAATGCAGTCCCGAGGACTATTTTCACCATCCTTGATAGGAGTACACGGGCTTCCTGCTGCCAAATCCGCAGAATTTCATGAATTTTGTTTAATAAGGGCAGGATTCAAAACAATTTTGTTTCTTAGGTTACCACATTTTCTTCAATTTGTCTACACCACAATTATGTCTAAATTCGTAGCATCTATCACAAAAGATCGCTTTCCATTCGTATTCCACTGCCTATTCTAACTTCTTACCCTTAGTGCCTTTTATAGTAATTTCAGTTGCCAACTTTTGAGTGACATTAACTTCCACCAAAATCCTTGCATACAAGACACTAAGCTTATTTACCATACATTCATCTGTTATAATTGGTTTTCCTATGGCACTTAGAATCTTGCTAAGGCTCTTAGAACCCCACCTATGGATAAGCAATTGGGGAAATTTTATCCATATCGTAAGGGTTCTAAGCATGTCATGTTTCAGATAAAATCATGGCTTTCATTCCCTTATTAATATGGGCATATTCCTGTATATGCGAGCCTCTTGATAGTACTTCATCCATATCTCTATGTGACTTCAATTTGAGCAGGAAGTATCCATCCTCGTGGTAATACATGTTGGTGTAAGCCCTAGAGGCCAATACTTTTGGTACTTGTATCGAATTATTTATTAATAATAAAAAGGCATTTCTTTATTATGTTTGCTTTCAAAAATAATAAAGTCCCTAGAATGGTTTATTTGTTTAATAAAATGTTAAGTGTGACTTAATCATGAGATCCCATTAAACATAAGACACTATTCTTAAAGTATTTATAGTCAAGCGTTAATGTGAAGTGGGATAACATTAAAGCATTAAGATTATTATGAAGATATATTGATGATCACATCTCATGGATCATAGATAAGGAGTTATCAAGTCTTGACATAGGTATGAATATTAGGAGTAATATTTATACTGGATTGACCCGCTATGAGAATACTACATAGAATGTTATGCAAAGTGACATAAGTTATTCTCATGATGATAATGGTGTATACCACCCTTTGACCTGAAACCACTATGGACCCTAGATGTAGAGTCAAGTACTTTATTGCTGATCAAACGTCATCCGTAACTGGATGACTATAAAGACGGTTGATGGGTACTTCACAAAGCATGCTAAGGGACATGAGTGACCTAGATGGAATTTGCTCATCCTGCATAACAGGATAAATGTCTAAGGGCCCAATATTGAATTGGACAAGGGTGACACAGTGTATGCCGTGTGTTCAATATAGACATGAGGGAAAAAGGGTAATTGTACAACACAAATATTATCACGGAAAAGGTTTGGTCAGATCACATGACATTTTCGTGACATGGGTAACAGTGATGTGTTGCTAGATACCGCTCACTGTTTATTATATTAAATGTGTGATTTAATATAATTGCCAACGTCGCGAAAACCTACAGGGTCACACACATAAGGACAGGTTGATGAGAGATAGAATAAATAAGGAACACCGTAAGGTACGATGCACTTAAGTGTAATACGGAAAGTGGTAAGGTACCACGTGGATAAGTGATATATGGTACATCATAAGGTATGATGTCCATAAGCTTAATTGGGCTTTTAGCTTATAGCCTTAATTGGGCTTTTAGCTTGTAGCCCACACGAGTGATTCTATAAATAGATCCCTTGTGATGAAGCAATTTTCACTTGATGCAATTTCGTTTTTGATTCTCTCTCTCACTCAAGGTTTTCGTTCGTGATCAGCTAGCACTGTGACCGAAAGCGATCTGTTCGTGTGGACTGAGTAGAGGCGTTGTTCTTCATCAACGCTCGTGATCACAACATCAAAGGTCTGAATCGCCACAAGAGGTAAATATTTCTATCACTGATCATGTTCATTCCTAAGGATCGCTAAAGGAAAATTTTAAATTCCGCTGCGCTTTTGATCGCAATTTTCCTTCAGTGGTATCAGAGCCACTTACGAAACCATGGATCTGATAGTTGTTTATGTTCTATATTTTTTGTTTTGATTCGATTAAAACCAGAATGAATTGAATAATAAACGAGTAATTAAATTTGGCATCTGTTGTGTACGATTTGGATGATTGATGTTGACTATGCTTCAGAATCCGACATTAGTATGGTGAAGCAGCGTTACACAAATAAGATCGATCACTTTTATATATGATATAAGTAAATCTGATGCAACGATGGTATATGGGATATACTGTTTCTGTTTCGTTCATTCAAACACTTGATGATTGTTATTCCTTTGACCGATCACTGTTCATATGCTTCGGAATCCGACATTAGTATGGTGAAGCAATGGCATGTGATTAATCATACTGAATTATCAATCGAAATGTGTTTGACATCATGAAACTGTTGCATTAGGGTTCATGACGGCACAAGGGTTGTGTTGTTGCAGAGTTATGCGATTAGGGTTGTGAATGCACAAGAGTTGTGCGAAAATGACGCTGATTTCAAATGAATTGTTCATTAAAATTTTGCGTCGGGGCGCTGCCCCCTTGACCCCCGTCCGCTGAACGGTCAGCAGAACCACCGTCTGGTGACCGGGCAGCGGAACCCCCGGCTAACTTTGCGTAGTGTGATCAATCGTCGAAATTTAATTTGCCTTTTTTTAATTAACAAAATTTAAACTAATAATAAAAGTGTGTTTATTATTATTGTCTTGTGGTGATCAGTTATGGCCTTAGTTTTTTCCTTTATTTTGTTTTGGGATTGTAAAATACGGCCTGCGTGTCGTGCCTCTCTCTAAAATTCTTGATGTAACTTCTTTTCTCATCTCACTCCCTCGTATGTAAAACGAGTTTCTTTTATGTAATGTAATGTTATGAAGAAAGAGAAGAATACAATATCAAAGGAGGATAACCTTGGAGATCTTGCTTGGAGAAGTTTAGATCGTTATTAGGTTAGCTTAGGTTCTCTCATTGGCTTGGGAGAACAATTGCGCTAGGGGCCATAACTGTATCCTTTTATGTATATTGATGCATGTGTTTGTATGTTGATGCATGAGAGAGACGAATTGCATGTTAAGCCGGTGAGATCAAACTAATAACAAAATCCCTCAAGTTAAATATTAAGTTCATGCTTTCCAAGTTTTAGCACTCATCAAGACTAGTATCGAACAATGTAGGTTTCTCCTACGCGAGGTGCATGTTCTATATTAGTAAGGTGCGATGAGATAATTGTAATATCCAACTGCTAAAACAATGGGTCAAACTTAACTAAACACATTATAATAAGATTATACATGTTTAGAAGCAAGAGTTGGGAATGATTCATATGATGAATTAGAATAAGGAGTTATTCACCCAACTGAAAATATTCGAGAGTTGTATGAGATACAATTGGAAGGAGTTCCTACCTAAATAACCTAGTTTTGTGTAATCAGCCTAACGCTGACTTAGAACGAAGTGAAATGTGGATCTCGACCCACTAGAAAGTCTTCCAACGGGATTTTCTGAATCAAATGATGAGGGTCATTTGGTTTGAGTAAAATAGTGGGATCATATTTGATTAAAGGCTTAATTAAATATGTTGTTTTAATGATACTTATATTTTCATTTTTTTTGTAGATTACCATGACAACAAACAACCATATTTTGCGATCAATCCTAGATAAGGAAAAATTGTCTGGGACAAATTTCCTGGATTGGCACCGAAATCTGAGGATTATCCTCAAGCACGATAAGAAGTTGTATGTCTTGGAGACACCTGTTCCTGAAGAGGAACCACCTAGTTCGGCACCTAAGGCAGAAAGAGATGCTTATAAGAAGCATTTTGATGATGCTAACGAAGCCGCTTGTCTCATGCTAGCTACTATGAACTCGGAGTTGCAAAAGCAACACGAGAACATGTCAGCGTTCGATATGATCGGACATCTGAAAATTCTCTATCAAGAGCAGGCAAGAAATGAGAGGTTTCAGGTTTCAAAGGCCCTTTTTAACAGCAAGTTATCTGAGGGAAACCCTGTAGGTCCCCATGTACTCAAAATGATTGGGTATGTGGAGAACCTTGAAAGGTTAGGGTTTCCGCTTGGAAAGGAACTTGCAACTGATTTTATCTTGCAATCGTTGCCAGATAGCTTTAATCAATTTGTCATGAATTTCAACATGAATGACATGGATAAGAGTCTTCCAGAATTGCTAAGCATGTTGAAAACCGTTGAGCAGAATATGAAGACAAAAGGGAAGTCCATTCTGATGGTGAGTAATGGAAAGAAGCTGAACAAGAGGCCTACCAAGCAGGTTGGTAAAGGGAAAGGCAAGGAAGTTGCCAAGCCTAAACCTATTGTTCCTGCTTTGAAGCCTAGTGGAGGCATAGCAAAGGAGGGCACTTGCTTCCATTGCGGTAAGACCGGACATTGGAAGAGAAACTGCCCAAAGTACCTGGAAGATATGAACAATGGAGTAGGGACTTCAAATTCAGGTATTTTTTTTATTGAAATTAATTTATCTACTTCTGCATCATGGGTATTAGATACTGGATGCGGTTCTCACATTTGTACTAATGTGCAGGGGCTAAAAAGGAGTAGAGATTTGGCAAAAGGTGAAGTTGACCTACGAGTTGGAAATGGAGCAAAGGTTGCTGCTTTAGCCGTAGGAACTTATGTTTTGACTTTACCTAGTGGTTTAATAATTCAGTTAGAGAACTGTTATTATGTACCTGCAATTAGTAGGAATATTATTTCTGTTTCTTGTTTGGACAAGTTTGGTTTTTTATTTATAATAAAGAACAATTGTTGCTCTATTTATTTGAATGATATATTCTATGCTTCTGCACAAATGAACAATGGACTATATGTCCTTGATCTTGAAATGCCAATTTATAACATTAATACTAAACGGATTAAACCTAATTAGTTAAATCCAAGCTACCTTTGGCACTGTCGCTTAGGCCACATAAATGAGAAACGCATTTCCAAACTCCATAAAGATGGACTCTTGGACTCTTTTGATTATGAATCATATGAGACATGCAAATCTTGTTTAATTGGAAAGATGACAAAGTCCCCATTCACAGGAAAAGCTGAAAGGGCTAATGATCTTTTGGCCCTCATACATACAGATGTATGTGGACCACTGAACATACCAGCCAGAGGAGGTTTTCAATACTTCATCACATTTACTGATGATTTCAGTAGATATGGTTATGTGTATTTAATGAAACACAAATCTGAAACCTTTGAAAAATTCAAGGAATTCAAGAATGAAGTACAAAACCAACTAGGTAAGAATATTAAAGTTCTTCGATCAGATCGAGGCGGTGAATATTTAAGCCTAGAGTTTGATGACCATCTAAAGGAATGTGGGATTTTATCCCAACTTACTCCTCCCGGAACACCATAATGGAATGGTGTATATGAAAGAAGAAATCGAACCTTGTTAGACATGGTCCGATCCATGATGAGTCACGCCGATCTTCTGAACTCCTTTTGGGGACATGAACTATTGGCTGCAGCTTACACACTTAACCGGGTTCCATCCAAAAAGGTTGAGAAGACACCATATGAGATATGGAATGGTAAGAAACCACATATGTCTTACATGAAGATTTGGGGTTGCGAAGTTTATGTGAAACGACAAATTTCAACTAAGCTTGAGCCAAAATCTGACAAATGCTTATTTTTGGGGTATCCTAAAGAAACAAGAGGGTATTACTTCTACAATCCTTCTGAGGGCAAAGTGTTTGTCGCTCGAACTGGAATTTTTCTGGAAAAGGATTTTATTTCCAAAAGAATCAGTGGGAGGAAAATAGAGCTTGAAGAAATTCAAGAACCACAAAGAATTGATACGCCTATGAAGGAATTAGAGCAGGAAACACAAGTAGTTGTGGAAGAGCAACCTGCTCAAGTAGATCAAGACCAGCGTAGGTCAAGCAGGATACATCAACAACCTGAGAGATATGGATATCTCATAAGTGATCAGGGTGATGTATTACTCATGGATCAAGATGAGGTCTGTGACCTACCAAGAGGCCATAATTGGTCCTGAGTCCGAGAAGTGGCTAGAAGCCATGAAATCTGAAATGGATTCCATGTACACAAACCAGGTTTGGACCTTGGTAGAGCCTCCTATAGGAGTTAACCCTATAGGATGAAAGTGGGTCTTCAAAAAGAAGACTGACATGGATGGTAAGGTACATACCTATAAGGCAAGACTGGTTGCAAAAGGCTATAAACAAATTCATGGGGTTGACTATGATGAAACCTTTTCACCAGTTGCAATGCTTAAATTTGTTCGGATTTTACTTGCTATCGCTGCATATCATGATTATGAAATTTGGCAGATGGATGTCAAAACTGCTTTCCTTAATGGGAATCTTCTTGAGGATGTGTACATGACACAACGTGAAGGATTTGACATACCAGAAGAAGCCCAAAAGATATGTAAGTTACAACGATCAATTTATGGATTGAAGCAAGCTTCCAGAAGCTGGAATCTTCGTTTTGATGAAACAGTAAAACAATATGGATTCATCAAGAATGAAGATGAGCCTTGTGTCTACAAGAGGGTTAGTGGGAGCATGATCGTATTCCTGGTATTATATGT
This sequence comes from Vicia faba, assembly GCA_948472305.1. Lineage (NCBI taxonomy): Eukaryota > Viridiplantae > Streptophyta > Magnoliopsida > Fabales > Fabaceae > Vicia > Vicia faba. The sequence goes on from OX451737.1 coordinate 1,463,267,628, forward strand.
AGATGACATATTACTCATTGGAAACGATGTCCCTACCTTGCAACAAGTGAAGACTTGGTTAGGGAAATGCTTTTCAATGAAGGACCTAGGTGAAGCAGCCTATATATTAGGAATCGGGATCTATAGAGATAGGTCACAAAAACTGCTTGGCCTAAGTCAGAGTACATACATAGAAAAGGTGTTGAGACGCTTTAATATGCATGATTCCAAGAAAGGATTCATACCTATGCAACATGGCATGTGTCTGTCAAAAACACAATCCCCTTCAAGTAAGGAAGAAAGGGATCGCATGGATAAGATTCCATATGCATCTGCAATAGGATCTATCATGTATGCCATGCTATGTACTCGACCAGATGTCTCGTATTCTTTAAGTGCAACGAGTAGGTACCAGTCTAATCCCGGTGATGCTCATTGGGTAGCTGTCAAGAATATCCTTAAGTACTTGAGAAGGACTAAGGACTCATTCTTGATATATGGAGGTCAGTAAGAGCTTGCTGTAATTGGATACACTGATGCTAGCTTCCAGACAGATAAGGATGACTTTAGATCGCAATCTGGTTATGTGTTTTGTTTAAATGGTGGCGCTGTGAGCTGGAAAAGTTCAAAGCAAGATACAGTTGCTGATTCTACAACCGAGGCTGAGTATATTACTGCCTCAACTGCAGCAAAGGAAGCTGTTTGGATCAAGAAGTTCATTAGTGAACTTGGCATAGTCCATAGCATTGTGGATCCCATTGATCTCTATTGTGATAACAATGGTGCTATCGCACAAGCTAAGGAGCCTAGATCTCACCAACGATCCAAACACATACTTAGGCGTTATCATCTCATTCGAGAGATAATAGATCGGGGAGATGTAAAAATATGCAGAGTACAACACAAATATTGAACTGGACAAGGGTGACACAGTGTATGCCTTGTGTTCAATATAGACATGAGGGCAAAATGGTAATTGTACAACACAAATATTATCACGGAAAAGGTTTGGTCAGATCACATGACATTTTCGTGACTTGGGTAACAGTGATGTGTTGCTAGATACCGCTCACTGTTTATTATATTAAATGTGTGATTTAATATAATTGACAACGTCGCGAAAACCTACAGGGTCACACACATAAGGACAGGTTGATGAGAGATAGAATAAATAAGGAACACCGTAAGGTACGGTGCACTTAAGTGTAATACGGAAAATGTTAAGGTACCACGTGGATAAGTGATATATGGTACATCATAAGGTATGATGTCCATAAGCTTAATTGGGCTTTTAGCTTATAGCCTTAATTGGGCTTTTAGCTTGTAGCCCACACGAGTGATTCTATAAATAGATCCCTTGTGATGAAGCAATTTTCACTTGATGCAATTTCGTTTTTGATTCTCTCTCTCACTCAAGGTTTCCGTTCGTGATCAGCTAACACTGTGACCGGAAGCGATCTGTTCGTCTGGACTGAGTAGAGGCGTTGTTCTTCATCAACGCTCGTGATCACAACATCAAAGGTCTGAATCTCCACAAGAGGTAAATATTTCTATCACTGATCATGTTCATTCGTAAGGATCGCTAAAGGAAAAATTTAAATTCCGCTGCGTTTTTGATCGCAATTTTCCTTCAATACATATCCGGTAGTTGGACAAAATTCAACTTTCTTGTCAATATTGTCTTACGGCATTCATACTAACTTCTCCGCCAAGAGCATACATAATCAATTATGAATCCCAGAACTTCAGCTCAAACTCAACATCTTCTACTTTTATCTCAACCCTTAACCAAGGTTGGAGGAACATACTCTATTGTCATCCCTTGAGCTGGATTTCTATTTTCTTTTATCGCATCCACCCATAACTAGTTTCCCTCTACCTGCTTTTCCTAGACTTTTTCTTTCTGTTTGGGGCTTAGGGTTTCCACGGTTGGTTGCTCGAATTCCACTTAGAAATGATAATTTTCTTCAGGTTTATCCATTATCTTCATCTCCATTAATGATTGTACGATTCAGTGAAGACGATTGCATCGTTTTCTTAGGGCGCCCCTGTCCTCTCGACATTGTTGGAGCTCTAAAAATTTAAAATTTTTGTGAGGTTATTATGTTGATGTGTTATATTTTACATATTCAGTTATATTATGTTTTATAAAGACATATGTAGATTTAGTTATATAAAAAATGCATTCAAATCACTTATTCACTGAAAAATTATTTATTTATTAAATAAATTACATATTACTATTTTATAAATTTCACCCTACTCTAAAAAAAATTTCAAAAGTGGACTATGTTTCACACATTTAACTATTATATATTTTTAATTAAAAAAGGCTTAGAGAAATTTGCTTAGAAGTAACCGAGATTGAACTTGACCTAGCTTGTGCCTTTGGCTAGCTTGCCATGGTAAACTAGCCACAAAAGATAGATTAAATCATTTTAGCATGCTTCAAGATATTCAGTGCAGTTTGTGTGCGACAGAAGAGGAATTTATCAGGCATCTTTTCTTTGAGTATCTCTAAGGAATTTATAATGCATGTTCTGAAAGGTTGAGATGAATAACTTAATTAGATTATAAGAAACACTAAAGGTAAAGGTGTCAAAGCTGCAGTTTTAAGATGGAAGTTGTTGAAGCAGTTTACACTATATGAAAGTACATAAATGAGTTGAGTTTTGGACAGGGTGTAGATAATACTAACATAAAAGAAAATATAATAGAGAACATTGTTTATAGGGGTTGACATAGTGTTAAGATGAGAATGCACATAGCTAGAATGATGGTTTAGTGTGAATTTTTTTTAGTCTTAGCTTTGTGGTTGGTTGGATCTTATGATCATCTTGTATCCTTTCTTTTTTTGAAAAATAAATATAATAATTTTCTTTGATTCAAAAAATAAACTAAAAAATTAAAAAAAGTTAGATAACAATTTTAGTAAAATGGAAAAATTCTATAATTTATATGGCGTAATTTAATGATAACTCAAAACATATTTTAAATTATTTTACAGTGTCCACTTTATGGTTCAAAATGCATTTATAAATAAAAAAATGTATTTATTTTTTAAACACATATTTATAAATGTTTAGTAGCACTCATTTTACAAAGATTTATTAATAAATTGTGGTTTTTAATAAATAAACTCGATATAAAATTACTACCAGAAATGAAATTCAATTGAGATTATTATTTTGATTGGATATATTTTAGACATTGATAATTATATTAATTTTTTAGAATATTCATAGATTCGTTAAATAATAGAATGCATTTAAAGTACTTTATTCATGGAAAAAAATTTTATTTACTAACTAAATTACATATTATTATTTATATATTTCCCCCACTTAATTTCTAAAATAGACTTCTTATTTACATAAATTTTTATTCTATGAAAATTTATTATTTAAATTTTTTATAAATATTTCGATACAACTACCGCATAGCACATTAATAAATATTATATCAACACCCTCGCTTTGTGCATGTCACAATATATATGATTTGTTTTTCTTATAAAAAAATTAGATATACATTTTAATTTGCGTGAAATGTACAAAGTTACTTATAACTATTTATAACTTGAACCCTAAAAATTAATATGCATTGACTTTAAGAAATTATTCTTGTGTAAAATAAAGTTTGTGTCTTAGTCATTGTTGTAGTCATTGTACCTAAAACCATATAGATGAAAGCTTGTATGATCATGTAAGATATATTCAACAATTATCTATCACTAATTTGAACCTGCATGCTTCTAACAACTTTGTGTTGGAAACCATAAATAAATAGTTTTCACTCATTTAATTCGATTAAGACATATCAGTTGAGCTATCATATTCATACAAATATTTTTTCTGATAGATTTTTCAAAAAGACACATTACATTTTATATAATACTATTAGGAATAATACTAGTCATTCATGTGTCATAATTAGATCATTAAAATTTGTATAAAAACCTAAGGTATATAAATTAACAAAGGTAATACAAAAGTTATATTTTTTTGCATAATTAGATCATTTTAGTCATGAATGAGGCCAATGTTATTTGATATGAATTCTCTTAGAATTTGAATTGGATCTCTAATCAAGCTCTTTATAAAATTGACTTGTAAGAATCAAGAATTCATTTTATTAATAAACTCATGTTTATACTTTATTTCATAAAGTAATGTTCGATTTGTATGATAACCATACGAGTTTTATCAGTACAGACAAAATAAAACACCATTTAAATCATAATGCTTTATTTATAATATGAAGAACAAAAACACATACATTAATAGCATTTTTGCAATAACATTGTAAACACATATATTTCTTACTTAGCATTTTCAACGCACAAGTACACCATCATAGGGTACTCGGTTGGTTTGGTGGATTTTAGAATGGAGGCGTGTAAGCTGGTGGCTGAGGCCCAACCGGTGGCTTATAAACCGGAGGTTTCTGTTTGTAGACGGGAGGGCTTTCAACAGTTGGTTTTTCTATGGGAGGCGTTGCCACCGGTGGTTGAGAAATGGGAGGTTTCTTATAGTAGGCAAATCCTTGGGGAATGACAAGAGCAAGAATGAGTAATACTAGGAAGGTTTTGGAAGCCATGTTAAGTGTGTTTGGTGCATAAAACACAAGAGTCACTCCTTGCTTTTATACTAATCAAATGTGCACGTGTCCAATTTTAATTGGTAATGATGTGGCACTTTATTTGCCAATAGTCAATAGTTTTTCTTTTTTGAATTTTCCTTAAATCGGTAATTGGAATGGACAGGTTGTAATTTTCCTTTATTTTTATTATAGATAGATTGAGTTTGCCATTTTAAATATCTAAGCCAAATAATTGATGTATTCACAGTAATTCACCATGGATGAGGTTATATGCAATATCTTTTATTTATAGAAATGAATACTTTCTTGCGTTTCACTTTACATTTTCCTATTATATATCCTTTCAATCAATCCATGGTTTTACTGAATTTTTTTTACTTAAATCACCATTATTTGGAACTCAACTTTTATAAAATGGGTTTAATGACTATTTAATTTTTTTTTGGTTGCAAACGGTGATTCTTAACATATTGACTTCCTGTCGGCACTTCTAATTGTGATGCATTTTTGGATGAAATTGGTGAAATTGTTGTTCTGAATCATGTTAAAATGATGGATCATATATGTGTATTTAATGGGATCAAATGGCACTGTTTTGATTTAAAATTTGGGGTTGAAAAGAATGATTCCTGTAACAATGAAAAATAGTGTAATTTTTTATTGTCAAGATGTGGAAGTCGATTTCCATTTTTGGGTAATTGATTTCCTTAAACAAAAAAATTGATATTTTGCTGCTGAAAATCGATTTACTATTCGGAGTAATCGATTTCAATGTTAATTGCTGAAAAATAATATTTGATGTATGTGGCTGAAATCAATTCCCATTCTGGGGTAATCGATTTCCAGAGCGAAATATTGAAAATTGTGAAACTTTGGAAATTTATAAGTTTTGACTCGAGTGTCCATTTGACGTGCCGTTTTGATTTATAGGAATCTAAAATTATTTTCTATTTCATAAAAATAAATTGAAGTACAGTAGATAATTATTTAACAGCAACTGACACTTATCTGTGTGTATTTTCGAGTAATATTGCAATAGCGAAAGTTGTACGTTAGTATGTAAATGATTGTATGAATGTATATCGTTGTTTTGCATAGATGTTGCATGATGATGATATTGTTTGCTGGCCTTGAATGGTGTAGTGTTGTGGGCTTATACTCTGTTATTGCATAATTATGTTGTTGCATGTGGGTGTCGCATGCATATTTGATGAGGGCTTATGCCATGTTGGTGGCCTTTAATTGCGAGATGGTGAGGGCTTGTGCCCTGTTGCTGCCCTATTTGGTATTATGGTGAGGACTTATGCTCTGTTTTTTGGTACCACATACATTGAGTCAGTGAGTCGATCAAATTGCATTATACTATTAATTAACTTGATGATTTTGATGTGGAAGAAGTATGAGTTGCATTAGGATGGTTATTATGTATTGGTTATATATTTAATTGTATGTTGATGCACCTTGTAGTTACGATGAATAAAGTAAAAGTGTAAGGTGAAAAAGTATGATTATATGTACCTGAATTGCTATCTACTCATTATTATACTTTCTTTTATATTGTTACAATATCTCACCCCTTTTGTTTGAATGTTAGCCTCACTACAACATTTGTTGTCTCTGGCAACACTTTTTTAGGTAACATGTAGAAATTGTTGCCTTAAATTCATATAGGCAACGATTTACGATTGTTGTCAAAAATATGTTTGCAACCCTTGATAATCGTCGCCTAAAATACTTTTGGGGACGTTTATGGAGCGATACTCTTTTATTTTTTTGCCAACGATTGTTAATTGTTCCCTTAACTGCTTTTGGGGACGATTTTAGAGCGTTAAAATATTATTTCTTTAGCAATATTTGACAATTGTCCCCTAAAATATTTTTGGGGACATTTTTAGATTGTTACATTAATTCTAATAAAAGGCTACATTTCTGAAATGTTGTATAAATTTTTTTAGAATTATCAAATTTTTGGTGGCAATCTTCCCTCCAAAACTTATACACTAAAAAACAAATATTTTTCTCTAAACATTATTAATATATATAAAAAAAAATATTTTTCTAACACAGGAATTTAAAAATAAAAAATTTCAATTAAACAGAAAATAAAAAATTATATATATATATATATATATATATATATATATATATATATATATATATATATATATATATATATATATATTAGTCTAAAACTTATATATATTTCAATTAAACAGGAATTTTTCTAACACATTATTAATATTTCTCTAAAACTTATATATATATATATATATATATATATATATATATATATTTAAAAAAATTCATTAAACAGAAAATAAAAAATTTTCTAACACAGGAATTTAAAATATTTTTCATTACTAGTCCTCTCAATTATTGCCACATCTTATTAAAAAGAATAGAAAATAAAAAAAAGAAAAAGAAACAGATAAGGAATATTAAAAAGAATAGAAAATAAAAAAAAAGAAAAAGAAACAGATAAGGAAAACAAAAAAGAATAGAAAATAAAAAAAAGAAAAAGAAACAGATAAGGAATATTAAAAAGAATAGAAAATAAAAAAAAGAAAAAGAAACAGATAAGGAAAACAAAAGCAGCAGCGCTCTCCAACTTCTTTTTCGTTCACACATTTCGCCGAACCTAGCCGCGCTCTCAGACGCTTCGTCCTTCATCCGCTCCGAGTCAAACCTCTTTCGTTCACACCCTCCGCCGTGTTCTTCGTCACTCTGTCCAACTGCCACGCCGTGTTCGTCGTCCACGTCGTCGTCCGTTCGTCGTTCGCCGTCCAACTGCTTTCGTCCACGTCATCCGCCGTCCATGTCGTCCGCCGTCCACGTCGTCCAAGTCGTCCGATGTGTTTGTATGTATTTCTGCATTTATATTTTGATCTCCATTTCGTATGTTTTGATGCCATATGTATAAGATTCAAAAACACCAATAGTTTTCTCAATATCATACTCAAATTCTTTCTCTGTTCAACATGATACACATAACAAATAGAGATACAATTGAAATGTAACCACTTAGTGGCATGCTATGACCAATGCAATTTTATTCATACTGTAACGTATTAGTTACATTTTGTTATTCTTTATTATATTTATATTGTGATAGAACAATTTAATGGATGTAGATTTGGTAGCTGTAAGTATTTTCTTTTGAGCAATGGATCTAAACTTGGCTGTAAATCTTTGGTTTTTAGCTTTTACAATTATTGTACAGATTTATTTTATTGAACTCAGACAATTATAGGTGTGTCCTTCCCAAGGGCTGACTAGTGGGCAGCTAGTGATGGCCTCTGGCAATGTCAGTCCATGATAGACACTGGAACTCACTACACAAAAATGAAATATACTTATCATATTATATGAAAGAGATGCTAAAATTTGCATTAAGCATGTGTATTTAAATAAATTATGTTCGACATAAAAAATGAAAAGATACTTCATAATATCGAATTATGCTTGGACAATATGTTTGAAGAAGTGAAGATATCATCCTGTAAGTGGTTCAGTATCAAAAGTAAAGGCACATGCTATATATCATCTCTGGTGTTTGAACTCTGGGGCATGCCTTGGTTTGCATGGTGGTTAACACGATAAAATCGAGGATATAATCAGCAGTGATAATGAGAACAAGTTATGAAGCAGAATGCAGTTGTGATGTACCTGTTGGTAGTCTAAACCATTCGTTCTGAGTATTGTTTCGTGCTGGATTTTTTGTTCTGCTACAGAGGTGCATAGATACGTAGGGATTATTCATTGTCTTGCTTGCTATTGCGATCATATTTCAAGGTTGATACTTGGAGGTGTCATCGATGTTGCTGTTTCTTGGTATTAGGTAGAGAAAACTTTGTAGATCCTGATTAGATTTCGGCAGCATTTGAGGTTCTTTAGAGCGCGTGCTGTAAATTGGTGTTGCACTTTCTAGGTGTAGTTAATGCTGAGTTAGTATTGCAAATATTTGTAGTGGAGTTGATCTAATCAACTATCAATCCAAAACAATTGTCTTGAGTTATTTGAAGGTGCGAGAAACACAAGAAATTGAGAGTTTCTATTTGATTATATTTGAGGAAGATATTCTGAGTATTTTATAGATCAATGATAATTTTTCTTAGCTGGTGAAGTATTTAGTTGCACGACATGTAGCTTGAGAGGTGATGAGTTATGTACTGGCTTCTAAATTTTGGTAGTATTGTTTTAGATCAAAATACAAAAGTATTGCAGAAGTAGGTCGGGATGAATGCGCATCAGGCATGGACAAGTGTGTTGAAATAGTCTTAGAGTAGTTTTAATGCATGAACAAGTTGTTCAAACACATTTTATGAAAGTACCAGTGTTATAGTTTCAAAAAAGTCTATTTTGTTAGTTGAATCTATGTGAAATGAAGATAAAAAAATAGTACATGGAAAATTGAGTCTTTCAAAGCAAATTGTCAAACCACTAAGTTACAATATTTATAGGCATTTATCACATCATGATGTTAATAACCTACTGTAGTATAACTATATTGATAAGTAACTCACTATGCTATGGACTTGGAAAATTATTTTGATATGCATATTAGTGGCATTACAGGTCAAGTTTTACCTCTTAGTCTGCAAATTTTGTTTAATAAGTTTGTAATTGTAATTGCATTTCATTTTCTCATTTTCTAATTATTTGTCTTTAGATCATTCATCGTCGTTGTTTCGGTTAAACCTCAATAGATATTTCATCGGTTTCAACATTGTTTGGGAAAGAAACGTCTCCGTTTCATTTACTAGCTTTGTTGTTGTTGTTGCAGTGAAGGAAGTTGTGTTGAAATCAAAGTCGCTTGTAACTAAGGACAAGATTTTAGTTTCTATTACTGCTGGAATCAAGTTGAAAGAATTCAGGTAACAGATACATATTATATAGTTTGAAAAGAAACAACAAATACATATTATATTAGACTATGAAATGTTTGTGCATGTTTAGATTAAAAGTTCACCAATTTATTCTATGTTTGGTATTGGAATGCATGTTTAGTGTATATTTAGATTATAAATGAAATTTTTATAATAACTATGCATTTGTAAAAGCTACGTTGATATATGAACCATGGTGTTTTTCCATCCTTTATATGATAAAGACTAATGTATAATTTATTTCATTTTAGAAAACCAAACATGATAAAAAAGGATTGGGTGGAGTTACCTCCACACAGTCAAAGTTATAAGGACGGTGTAAATTACTTTTTGGATATTGCATTCACCAAAGGAATGGTTGAAGAAGAAGAGATTTTGTGTCCTTGTTCTGTATGTTGCAATGATAGTTGGGAAGTAAGAGATGTAGTGTATGACCATTTATGTAGTAAAGGATTTGTAAAGGGATACACTGAATGGATTTATCATGTTGAAGATGAGAGTCTTATATATCTTGATGGTGATAGTGATGATGAAACATCATCTCATGATGATATCGATGGCTTACTATTTGAGACATTTAAAGATGTGGCTGAAGGAGGTGGAGTAGATGAAGGGATAAATGAAGATGCAAAGAAATTTTATAAACTAGTTGATGATGCAAATCAAGAGTTGTATCCTGGTTGTGAAAAGTTTGCCTCGTTATCATTCACTATTCGAATTTATTTGTTGAAATGTCTCCATGGATGGAGTAATGCATCATTCACTGCTCTCGTAGAGTTGTTAAAAGAGGCTATGCCAGATTTGAACATCCCTGTCTCTTTCAATAAAACAAAATCTATGATAAAAGATTTGGGCTTAGACTATAAAAAGATTGACGCATGTCCGAACAACTGCATGTTATTTTGGAAAGATCACGAGAAAGATGATTCATGTCATATTTGTGGCACGTCAAGGTGGATTGAATATCCTGAAGTTGCTAATGATCTTGAAGAATCTATAAAAGCTCATAAGGTTCCCGCCAAAGTTCTAAGACATTTTCCATTGATTCCAAGATTGAAAATACTTTTTATGTGTTCAAAGACAGCTGATACATTGAGGTGGCACGCAGACCATCGTTCAAGGGATGGGAAGTTAAGGCATCCAGCTGATGCCCAAGCATGGAAAGACTTTGATGCCAAACATTCAGATTTTGCTCGTGAAACTCGAAACATCAGACTTGGGTTGGCAAGTGATGGGTTTAATCCATTTAGGACCATGAGTCTTTCACATAGCACATGGCCTGTTGTATTAACAGTATATAACTATCCGCCAAATTTGTGCATGAAGGCTGAAAATTGTTTGATGTCGTTACTTATTCCTGGACCAAAGTCACGCGGAAATGAAATTGATGTGTATTTGCAGCCACTTATTGAGGAGCTTAAGATATTGTGGGAAGTCGGTGTAGAAACATATGATATTTCAAAAAATCAATCATTTCAAATGCGTGCAGCTCTTATGTGGACTGTGAATGACTTCCCTGCATATGCTATGTTATCCGGTTGAAGTACTAAAGGGAAGTTTGCTTGTCCTGCTTGTAATCATAAAACTTCTTCAAGATACTTAAAACATAGTCGAAAGATGTGTTATATGGGTCATCGAGTCTTTTTGGATTCAAATCATAGTTGGAGATCAAATTCAAGTTCTTTTGATGGAAAGCCAGAATATAGGTCTGCACCCTCCTTGTTAGATTCAACAATGATTTTAAAAGACTTAGAAAAGATTCCTGACGTAGTGGGGCAAAAATATCATAAAAAAAGGCCTGGTCCATGGAAGAAAAAGTCTATCTTTTGGCAATTACCATATTGGAAGGATAATTCTTTGCGCCATAATGTAGATGTTATGCATACAGAAAACAACATTTGTGATAATATAATGGGGACTCTCTTAGATATTGAAGGGAAGAAAAAGGATCATGCAAAAGCTCGTTTGGACCTACAACACATGGGGATTAGAAAAAAAACTCCATTTGAAGGAAACAAGTGATGGTAAGAAAACTCAAATCCCTAAGGCATGTTTCTCCCTAACAAAGCAAGAGAAAACTATTTTTTTGTAATGTTTTAAAGACAGTAAAACTTCCTGATGGCCTTGCATCCAATATTTCTCGATGTGTTCAAGTTAATGAAGGAAAAGTTTCTGGATACAAGAGTCATGATGCTCATATTATATTGCATTACTTGTTGCAAGTAGCAATAAGAGGGATAGACCCTAATCAAATTGTTATCTCTTTGCTTCGACTTTGTTCATTTTTTCGGTGTTTATGCCAGAAGGTTATAGATGTGAAATCATTGGATTACTTGGAAGTAGAAATTGCTGAAACACTTTGCCAATTCGAGCGTATCTTCCCTCCGAGTTTCTTTGACATAATGGTTCACTTACCAATTCACCTGACAAATGAAGTCAGATTGGGTGGACCGGTTCAATTTCGATGGATGTATTATATGGAAAGATATTTAGGTGATTTAAAATCTTTTGTTCGTAATAGGAGTCGTCCAGAGGGTTCTATCGCTGAAGCATACTTAGTTAAAGAATCTCTAACATTTTGTTCAAGATATTTGTCTAGTGCTGTAGACACAAGGATGAATAGAATGACACGAAATAGCGATGATACTCCAAACATAGGTCATCCAATCGGGGGAAAGAAACTAATTTCCCTTGATCATAAGTCTCTAAACCAAGCTCACGGCTACATTTTATTCAATTGCGATGAAGTGCAAGAGTACATTAGGTACACTCATCTACTTGATACAAAATTTCATTCTCACTATAAGTTTTCTTTTTCTTTTGTATTAAAATATTATTTATTTATTTTGTAGAGAGCATGAGGTTAATGATCATAATCCTCTAAAAAAAAGGAAGTCCAGAAAAGCTAACAATCAAAGAGAAGATTTTATTCAATGGTTTGAAACACGTCTCATGGATGAGAAAGTTACTGAATGGTTGAAGGTGTTGTCTAGGGGACCAAATGATGTTGTTAGAAGGTATTCTGGTTATGTTATTAATGGATACAGGTTTCATACAACAAATCGTGAAGCAAGGCTTAAAACACAAAATAGTGGTGTGACATTACAAGCGGTGACTCAAGTTCTTAGAAATGCGAAGGATGAAAATCCCAAAAAGATTTGTGTGACTTACTATGGGGAAATAAAAGATATTATAGAGTTAGATTATTATGGTCATGAAAAATATGTATTGTTCAAATGTGATTGGTTTGTGGATGAAAAGGATAAATATGGATCGCCGTCGGTTTACTTTAACAAAAAATGCTACAAAAATGATCCATTTGTGTTGGAATCTCAAGTTCAACAATGCTTCTTTATTGAAGATCCTTTAAACAAAAACAAACACTATGTTCTAAATGCACTTCCAAGGGAATCATTTGACATGGGAGAATCTTTAAGTACAGATGCCCAAGAATATGATATTTCAACAAATCTTAATACATTAAGGGATGATTGTGAAGTGGATTTGGTTAGGAAAGATTTGCCGGATGATATCTTTGAAATTCCTTTGTCAGAACTTCACAACCAAAAAGCAATAGAGAGTGATCATAGTGACACGAGTTATGGAAGTGACGATGAAACCGATTATGATTCTAGTACTGATTAGGTAGCATTGGCAATGTGTTTCTAGTACTGATTATGATTCAAAGTTTAATTTATGGTTACGCATGCTGTCATTTTTTTTACTTAAACCATAACAAACTAGATTCAAATATACTGTTAATTTATGGTTATGCATAATGTCAATTTATACTCAATTTTTCATTATTTAATTATGTAATTTTCTCCCTTTGTAGATCATAGTTGTTGGCCATAATGGACAATGTAAGAAGTGTAAAAGATGGTGGATCACATAGGAGGAGTGGTCGAAGTCCTACTAAAAGATTTGATTTTCCTCTTCAAGTCAGATCAAGTGCAGAATTGACAAAGAAAGTGCTACAACATGTTAAGAAAGAAAAAATTGACAAGTTACATGAGATGCTACAGGGAAACAATAGAGAAAGGGTTCAGGAAATTATAGAAGTTGTGGACGGTAAATCATTTTCTTGTTTCATTTGATTTTATATAAAATGATGTATGTTAAAGTTATGTTTTGGAATTCCTTTAGATATATTATTCCTACTGTTTTTTAATGAATTTTTACAAAAATTAGAAACACCAAAAAAAGGAACTCAACAAGAAAGAGTTCAAAAGGTTGATCACAATTTGGACAAAGAGACTATTGCAAATAAAATGGAGATAGACAAACTCTCGCAACCAAAAGTAATGAAAGATCATGCACATGGTGACAAAGAAGTTGTACAAGGTAAGTGATTTTTAAATTTTTCTATTATGCATATATTACATGAAATTATTCCTAATATCTTTTGGTGAATTTTTACTAAAATTAGAAACACCAAAGAAAAGAACTCAAGTGAAAGCTACAGTGAATAGAGAAAGAATTCAAAAGGTTGATGGAAAATTGGACAACCACATTGCTATGAAGAAAGCAGAGAGACCTAAGCTTTTGCAACCACAAGCTAAGGAAGTTCTTGCACATGGAAACAAAGAAGTTTCACAAGGTAGTTAATATCCATGCATATACTTTAAATTTATATATTTCTTTTCATGACATTATTATGACGAGAAAATTATATTGAAACCAGGAATGCTGAAAAAAAGAATTCATGAGAATCTACTAGAGAACAATAGAGATAAAATTCAAAAGGTGGAAAAACCAGTTGCAAGGAGAATACTTATTTCTTCCAAAAATAAGAAACCAGAGAAATCTACTCTATCTTTGGACACAATGATGTCAAAAGCTGAATGCTCTCAAAAGCTAAACAGGGTGCCAAAATGCCCATCAATGTTGATTGATGATTATGTAGATCTTCACAAGTCAAAGGAAATGGATGCAACCAAGTCAAACAATGGTGAAAAACCGGGCAGCAGCGTTAACCGTAGCTCTAATCAAAATCAGTCAAAAAAAGGAACTCGACAAGAAAGTGTTCAAAATCGGGCAAAAGTCAACGAAGAAGATGCAATCACAAATAGAGAAGAAGAAAAAGGTAATTAGTTTCATATTTCATAATAATGATTTCATGTATTATTTACATATTGGTAGCAAACATGTGATATCATGTTGTTGTGTTATTACTTTATAGAAACATCCCAAAGAAAAACTCGTGGGAAAACTTTGTGCAAAAAGATTCATGCAAGAACTTTGGAAGAGCGAGTAGAAGTGACCTTTAATGAGGATTTTCAGCCAATTGGTCCTAGTGAAAAAGTAGTATCTGACTTGAGCCTCTTCTTGGGAACATTGGCTAGGAACTCAACATTTTGTCCTCTACGTTACACCAATTGGTCAGGAATGTCAGATGATAATAAAAACCTTTTGTGGAGATATACTAATGTATGTTTTTATCTATGAATTTGAAAGTCTAATTATTAAAAAAAAGTGTTTCATTTCTTGATCTTGTCTTATCTTATAATTTATGTAGCGGAAGTTTATCTTGCCGGTTGAAGCACGAGATTGGATTGAGACCACTGTTAGAGAGGCATGGAGAAGATATAAGCACAAAATTAAGAAGAATCATTTTTTGAAGTATTCCAACATGACCGAGAGACTCAAAAATCGTCCGCCAAACGTGCCAATAGCCCAGTTTAAGAGTCTTTGTGCTTATTGGAGTAAGGAAACTATACAAGTAAGATTAATAATTTTTTTATGTATGTGTGTGAATTTACACCTTTCTATGTATGCCATAATTAAGTAATATTTATTATAATAATTCTGTCAAATTTAAATGTAGGCAATCAGTGAAAATAACACTAGAAATAGAGCTCAACTAAAGTGGATGCATCGAATGGGTCCCAAAAACTTTGCTTTGACTCGTGAAAAAGTGGTAACTTTCTTTTGTTCTCAATAAATTATTCCTTGTATGAATGTTTCTTTGTTCAATTAAAGTATTCGTGAAAAACTTTTCTTTGACTCGTGAATAGGAATTTTAATTCACATAATTTGTTATGGAATTATTTTGATTTGTGCAGCGTGAAAAGGAAAAAAGAGAGCCCACTCAATCAGAAATGTTTGTTGAAACTCGAAAAGGAAATAAAGGAAAGGAACTGGATGTAGAAACTGGAAAAGTAATTGTATGTAACATTGTTTATATAATACGTTGCTTAATATAATCGGCCAACATTGTCTATAATAGTAGCTAATATTTTTTTTTTTTGTAATTTATGCTAGTCCCAACTTCAAGAAATGGTTGAAAAGGAGGAAAGTGATACAGAAGCTTTTAAAGTTTTTTTTGGAAAGGAGTGTCCAGGCAGGGTACGCTTTTATGGGAGAAACATAACTAAAACTTCCTTAAAGAGAAAGGCAGAGATTATTGCTTTAAAACAAGCCCACAGTGAAGAGGTCTCTACATTAAGGGACGAGTTTCAAGATAAGATTGATAGATTGCAAAATGCTTTTAAGAATGTAATACAACAATGCAATCCTCAAATTAATATAGAGTCAATTGAAGATTTGTTAGGATTATCTCATGTAGATGCTAATAGTTCCCCAAAGGATATAAGACCGCAAATGCATTCATCTACATCAACTCATGCTCCATGTCATGGAAAGGTAACCATATATACCAATATTATTGATTTATATTTTTCTAATTATATTATAGTATCAAAATGGTTGTTAATGTATGCAAAAATTTGCAAGTAGTGACAACACCTAGAATAAAGTAAGTGGTTGAAATTGTTTAAGTAGTGACAACACCTAGAAGTGGCTGAAACTGTTTTATTTGTGCGAGCTTTCATTGATATTTCACAAACATACTTGCCTGGGATAAGATTATGGGACCCCCTTGTTTGATAACACTCACTATGTATGCTGTAAATTTATCCATATGATACTAAACACCAAAGAAGATACAACAAGTAAGAGTGTTCATCAGAGTTCATTTACTCCAAAAAATAAACATAAAAGGATAGCACAAGTTATACATACATACATACATACATACAGTTAAAGGCTATTGTAAGTCCTGAATAGTGAGCCAAAAACAGAATGGTTTTCATAATTGATTTATTTGCTAGTAAGCTCATGTCACCTATTACAGTTTAGAACGAAAATTCACATCCATTAAAAACCTTCATAATTAATTCACATCCATGAGATGTGAAGAATATAAACAATGTGTTTTGCTCATTGGTTTAGTTTTTATTTATGCGAGGTTTAATTCTTGTTGATGTCTTAATTGTCCTTTGGACCAAAAATACTTATGGTTAATGTGTTTTATTTTATTTTCTTATGCAGCAATGTATCAATGAAGATGTTGAAAAGGACGATATAAATGATGAAATTCAAGAGGACGACATAAATGATAAAATTCAAGAGGACGACCTAAATGATAAAATTCAAGAGGACGACGTAGATGACGAATTTCAAGAGGACGACATAGATCGAGATGATGAATTTCAAGAGGAGGATATAGATGGTGAATTTCAAGAGGACGACGTAGATGAAAAATTTATGGAGGATGACATATCTAACGAATTTCAAGAGGACGATCTGGATGCTTTACTCCTAGAAGACAAACTTGAATGAGTTGGATGATGTCTTTTTTTTGGCTTGTAGTTGAAAGCATTAAACTTGAAATATGATTTTTGTTCTTTTGCTGAACTATGTTTTTAGTTATTTTACTAGGGTCATACTTCAAAGTATTAAAAGTAATATTGTTACGTTAGGCATTTTGTGTACTCTATATACTATATCTTGAATTAAAGTTTGAACTCGATTTTATTATATTACAACTTTTATGGATGTATGGTTTAAGTTATATAATCAATATTATTTTTGAAGCCAATTATTATTGACTATATTATTTTGATAATAATTGCAAAATTGTATATTTTATGTGGACACTATAAAACAACAACCTATAAGCTATGGCTACACTTCAAAAACGATCTTCCTGATTCAGGTTTAAGGCAACGATTGTTATTTGTAGCCGAATTTGGCAACGCAACGCTTAAAAAACGTTATCTCAGAGGCCGTAAATAATCGTCCCCTATTCCTTTACTATAGGCGACGTTTTTCAAAAGTGTTTCCAAAAAACATAAAAAAACTTCGCCTCAAACAATAGGCAACGCTCGCACAGGAGACGCCTAGAAAACGTCCCCTATTATTTTAGGCAACGATTTTCAGAGTTCTGGCAACGTTTTTCAATTGTTGCTGGAGAGCCTAAATGTTGTAGTGCCTTTATATTGATAATTGAGAGTGAACTAGACAATTATTCTAAAGTACCTCGTACTCCCATTTTATGCTTCACCTTACGATGATGTTAGTGAGAGTGATATTTGATATACGAAAGTACGAAAATCACTTTGGACTTAAACTCTTTTGTTTTCTTTGACTTTATATGCATAGCATATGTATGTATATACATTTGTATGCACTATGCAGGTGGACAAATAATGTAAGTATATATTAAATATGGAGGTGAATCTATTTAATATATTATTCAATGATTAGTTAATATATCGATCAGTGGGGCTATCTCATTATGCTAGAATACTCTAATATTTGTATTCATACAATTGCCACCTTAATAAAAACCAAAAATGACACCCACCTTAATTTGTGGAGTTTATCCATAACCATATGAAGTTTCTTTAATAAATTGTTGGAAACGAAAGGATTGGTCGGCAATTGAAAGGAATTGTTTTCCTCAATTGAGTTTTTATGTTTTCATGTTGTTTGTTTGCTTCCTATTCTTGCTTATAATTTATTTTCATATATGGTAGTCTCCTCTTAACCTGATGGACAAGGAATGGACAAAGGAAAACCCCGCAAGTAAAGAGTATTAAAATGGTCTTGATTTTTTCTCCTCACAACTTTGATATCGGTTCATGTAACTTATGCTAACAGTGTCTTACGTTCTTCTACATCAACACATGTTCCAACTAATAATCAAGTAAGATTGAATTCTTTTATAGTATACATTATAGTTTTAGAGCTTTCGAATAATAATTTTATTTCCATTTTGTTACTTTTATATTGCAGATAATGAATGATAATATCAATGGAGATTTTCAATCACTGGATGATGAAGAGACGTAGGTGTAGATGCTTAACTTTTTCTAGAGATTCAAGATGTTATTTTGATTAGGATGATGATTAACAGTATAGAGTTTGAGTTTACTTTTGGAGATTCAAGATGTTATTTTGATTACTGATGATGATTGACATTATAATTTTTATATTTAAGATGTCATTTTTGTTGTATATATATATATATATATATATATATATATATATATATATATATATATATATATATATATATATATATATATATATATATATATGAATGATGTTATTTTGGTGTTTAATTTAAAAAAAATTTAAAATCATATTAAAATTTGTATCTCAATATTATTTATATAACAAAAAGTGAATGATGATTGACATCACTTATCAGGTTTATAAAACGAGCTGGTTTTATACTTAAAAAAATATTCATTTGATGCAACGCTTAGAAAAATGTTGCAATACTATATAAACCGTTAATGTTTCCATTGAAAGAAAATTTAAATATGGATCTATCAGAATGGTTCACAATGGACTACGGCTAAAAAGCGTTGTTATATCAAGTAAAATGATCGTTCCCTAAACTAAATCAATTGCAACGATTATATTTTGAAAACTGAGTGTAACTGTTGTTGTTTGGAGCCATTCTCTAAAGTACATTAAACAACGGTTCTTTTTAAGACGCGATCGTTGGGTAAATAATCGTTGTGAATGGATAAGGGAACGCCATAGTTTAGAAGACCTTAAAACCCTTTTGGTAGACAATGGCAACATTTTTTTTTTGGATTTGGCAACGGTTTTCACTGATTCTCGTATAGTCAAAATGTTGTACGGATCGTAACATCTGCAACTACATATTTCAAATTCATATTTTTATTGTTCTTTATCCTATCAACAATGACTTTTGCAACCCAAATTGCCTTGGCACTTTTATTAAAAACATGTATTTCGCATATGTGTTTCTGAAATAATATCTTAATTTTAAATGTTATGGATGTTAAAACCTTACTACATAACACAATGTAGTCACAATGTTTTTTATCTTTAAAAGGAAGAGCGAGACACCTTAGAAGCTCAGTTCTACGCAAGCGAGAAAAGAGTTTTGGATCTTACAAGGCAACTTCATGAAAAACAAAGCTTGAACGCCTACATTGCACCAAAGAGGATGCGTTCAATCTTTTTGTCATAGGAATTATTTTGTAAACCCAAGTGGCACGTTGTAACTATTTTGAATTGATTAATGCAATTTGACGTTTGTTCATTCTTTGTCTAGATGAATTTAAATCTTATAAATCCTTGAAATCATTTGCATACACATTTTTCATGCATCATAACATAAACAGGTTTTCCACAACAGGTTTCCTTATCTTTCTACTGTTTATTTCAGTAAGATGGATATCGAGAAAACAGTGAAGGACCTGCAAGCACAAAATTCCCAATTTCAAGAGACTCTACTTACCCTGGCTAAGGGGCAACAAGAGTTGATGACGTTGTTGGCATCCAAAAAGAAACCAAAAAGAAAATCCCTAGTCAACATGGGTAAAATATTCAGAGAGTCGATCCGCCAGATGCCGATAGTTGATGATTCGTCTGAGAATGACAAAAATCAAGTTGGAGAAGCAAGGAGTACCCAGGATGGGTGTATCAATGATCAAGTGTCCGATGATGAAGATTACTTTGACGAGTAATATCCTCATGCCGATGACAAGTACAAACAGCTAGAGGATAGATTGAAGGCTATTGAGATTCAAGCCATCCCTGGTTTGGATTTTAATGATTTGGGTTTAATATCTGGGGTCGTCATTCCTCATAAATTCAAAATACCAGTCTTCGTCAAATTTGACGGGGTTTCCTGCCCAAAGCTTCATCTGAAATCTTACGTGCGCAAAATACAACCCACACCATCGACAAGAAACTCTGGGTCCATTTCTTTCAAGAAAGCTTGGCTGGGACTAAACTAGAGTGGTTTTACCCATTGGAGGGTTCCCGTATTCACACCTGGGAAGACTTGGCCACTGCTTTCTATCACCAATACCAGTACAATGCCGATCTAGCGCCGACTAGAGTTCAACTCTAACACATGACGATGGGTAAAAATGAGAGGTTCAAAGAGTACGCCCAAAAGTGGAGGGATCTTTCCAGTAGGGTTCAACCACCATTAACTGATAGGAAACATATTGACATGTTTATGTGTACAATATTTTGTCCATTTTTCAACTTATTTGTTGGGTGTTCTTCGTCCGGTTTCACCGAACTGATCCTAACCGGTGAAAGGGTCGAAAGTGGTATCAAGAGCGGGAAAATCCCCATGGCGTCTGCTTCCACCTCCAACCCCATAAAGAAATCCTTTACTGGGAAGAAAGAAATGAATGCTTGTATGGGGCAAGGGCCCGTACCAAGAAGGATAATAGTCCGTCCGTTAATGTTGTTCTAATTTCCAACCCTACCCCTGTTCAAAGATAATCTTCCAATCATCAACAATTTGAGGCTCCACGAAGACAGTTCACAAAGATAGGCATGTCGTTATCCCAAGCCTTACAAAACCTGCTAAAGGCCAACTTAGTGACACTGTGTGATCCTCCATCTAATCCGAACACTTCCTCACCTAAATACAATCTGAATACCAAGTGTGCATATCATTCAAATAGTCTCGGGCATGAGACTGATCAATGTTGGGCGCTGAAGAGCAAAATTCAATATCTAATAGACAACAAGACAATCGAATTTAATCCGCCTACAATTCCCAATGTGATAACGGCACCAATTCCCAACCATGGCAAAGGTGCCAATGCAATTGAAGACACTATTTTTGTTTCCTCCGTCAAAGATTTAACTACTCCATTAACCGTTGTTAAAAAGAATTTTCTAAGAGCCGGGGTTTTCCCTGGATGTTTAAAAGACTGTGATTGTTGCGCCAAAAAAATTAATGGATGTAAATTCCTGAAAGAAGGTGTTCAATGCCTGATGAATAGTCATGAGATCCTATTTGAGAGAAGTTAGTCCACCAAAAGTTTGACCAATAAGATTTAAGACCTCTCGATCATAACAATTTCCAACAATGCTCTTAGGATCTCCTCAAAGGGTCCTATCAGGATTTTGAATGAACCGACTGTTTCTCCTCTGATAATCGCTGCCCCTAGGCCAATTCCATACTCTTCCAACAAAGCAGTACCGTGGAACCACGGTGCCGAAGTGTTTTACCATGGAATAAAGCAAGATGCTTGAATTGAAGAAAGCAAGGCTGATGACATTGGTAATATTATTGGCTCTAGTAAGGTGACCAGAACTAGGAGAATCTTTCCTCCCAATATTTCACCCCCAACTGCTACAAAGGCACCTGTCCGCATCACCGTTGAGAAGCTCAGTGTTGACATTAGGGGTAAAAAGAAAATGGTTATGCCTTCTAATATAGAGGTTCCTGCAAAGTACGTTGCTACTGAGGAGCCCACCACTCAAGAAATGGACAAAATCTTGAAAATTATAAAGAGGAGTGATTTCAAGATAGTGGAACAGCTGGGGAAAACCCCTTCCAAGATCTCCATTTTATCCTTGCTACTCTGTTCTGATGCTCATGCCCGAACATTGATCAAATTCTTAAAGAAGGCTCATGTCCCTCATGAGACCGCAACTAACCAGTTCGAAAATTGTGTGGCAAGCTTGACGGCGGGCAACAAATTGGGATTCTCTGATGCTGATATGACACCACTTGGAAGGAAGCATAACAAAGCTTTCATGTTTCTGTTGAATGTAAGGGGACTACCCTAGCACATGTTTTGGTTGACACTGGCTCTTCTTTAAATGTGCTACCCAAGTGCGCTTTGGATCGGTTAGACTGTGAAGGACTGGTGTTGAAGCTGAGTGATATTATCGTGAGGGTTTTTGATGGGTCCAAAAGAATGGTTCATGGAGAGGTGGATCTCCCAATTAAAGTGGGCTCGCAAATTTTCAACTCTACTTTCTATATCATGGACATCCGTCCTAGTTACTCCTGTTTGATGGGTCGCCCTTGGATTCATGGAGCAGGGGCAGTAACATCTACCCTTCACCAAAAGCTAAAATACCCAGTCAAGGGGAGGATCGTCACTGTATGCAGTGAGGAGGAATTCATGGTAAGCCATCTCAATTCTTTCAAATATGTGGAGATGGATGGAGAATTTATAGAAACCCCGTGCTAGGCTTTTGAAGTTGTTCCGCCTATGGTTGGTACTGCCAAAATTTCCTCCGACATGCCCAAAGTTGATAAGGTCGTGCCAAAGATGGTTTCATTTAAGGATGCTCGTGCCGCAGAGCAGTTGAAGATGGAAGTTGTGCTACCTGGGGACAACTCCATGAGATCCCGTTCAAAGCAGATAAATGTGGGTTGGGTTTCACTATCAAGGTTCAGAAAGAAGTGAGACGCACTCGCGTAGGAAAGCCCCCTCTTGCAAGAACCTCTTATCCTCATGCTTACAGTTGAATAAAGACCCTTGATCATGTACTTGACTATGCTAGAGAATTCTATGTGATGTGTGTTGGGCAACATGATGAGTCTGGCCGAAAAGAGCATGCAATATACTACCTGAGTAAAAATTTTACCGAGTGTGAAACCAGATATTCACTGCTCGAGAAAACTTGTTGCACTGTGGCATGGGCTGCTCGCCAGCTAAGACAGTATATGTTGACTCATACCACTCTATTGATTTTTAAGATGGACCCTATCAAGTAAATCATCGAGAAACCCACTCTTTCCAGATGGATAGCTAGATGGCAAAATATCTTGACTGAATACGATATTCAATATACAACACAAAAGGCCATCAAAGGAAGTGTATTGGAAGATCATTTGGCCCATCAACCTGTTGATGATTATCAATCTATGAACTTTAACTTCTGAGATGAGAACATCATGTTAGTGACCGACTGTGCAAAACTTGGACCGTATGACGAACCTGAACAAGGATCCTGATGGACTATGGTTTTCGATGGGGCTTCCAATGCTTTGAGTAAAGGAATTGGTGTTGTGATAGTTTCTTCTGAGGGTTGCCACACCCCTTTCACTGCTAGACTGTGCTTTGATTGTACAAATAACATGGCTGAATATGAGGCATGCATTTTCGGTCTGAAGGTTGCCATTAATTTAAGGATCAAGCACTTTAATGTATTCGGAGATTCTTCTCTAGTGATTACCCAAACAAAGGGAGAGTGGGACATTAAGCATCCTAATATTATTCCTTACAAAGAGCTTGTTCTATCTCTGATTCCATACTTCAAAGAAATCACCTTTGAACACTTCCCTAGAGAGGAAAATCAGTTATCTGATGCTTTGGTGATAATGTCTTCTATGTTCAAGGTCAAATGGGACAACGAAGCTCCTATGATTACAATTGAGAGATTTGACGAACCTGCGTATTTCTATGAGCTTGACACTAACACACAGAAGCTGTGGTACCATGAGGTGAAGAGATACCTTGAAGCGCAAGAGTATCCCGAAGGAGCTTCCATCAATGATAAAAAATTCTTACAATGATTCTCAATCAAATTCTTCCTAATAAATGGAACCCTGTAAAAACGCAACCATGATTCTACTCTACTCCGATGTGTGGACAAGAATGAGGCATAGAAAATTATGGAAGACATGCATGATGGTCTCTTTGGGACTCACTCTAGTGGACATACTATGGCCAAGAAAATCCTGAGAGCTGGTTACTATTGGTCAACAATGGAAATTGATTTCCACCATCACTCAAGGACTTGCCACAAGTGCCAAATCTATGCTGATAAGGTCAATGTGCCTCCTATTCTTCTAAATGTCATGACTTCTCTATGGTTGTTTGCAATGTGGGGCATTGACATGATTGGAGAGATTAAACCTACTACTTCCAATGGACATCGCTTCATTCTTGTCGCTATCGATTATTTCACCAAATGGGTCGAAGCTGCCTCATTTGCCTCAGTCATGAAGAACGTTGTAGCCAGATTCATCAAACATAACCTCATTTTCCGCTATGGTATCCCCGAAAGGATTGTCACTGAAAATGGAACCAATCTCAACAATGTTATTATTATAGAACTTTGCACTCAGTTCAAAATCAAGCATCACAATTCTTCTCCTTATAGAACTAAAATGAATGGCACAGTGGAAGCAGCCAACAAAAACATTAAGAAGATTGTGCAAAAGATGGTAGTAACCTACAAAGACTGGCATGAGATGTTACCGTTTTCTCTTCATGGCTACCGTACTTCAGCTCAGACATCAACTAGGGAAACTGCCTTTTCTTTGGTCTATGGCATGGAAGTTGTCCTGCCAGTGGAGGTTCAAGTTCCCTCACTAAGGATTATGAATGAAGCAAGCCTAGGAGAAGACGAATGGCTTCAAACAAGATTGGATTAGTTGAACTTGATCGATGAAAAGCGAATGGTTGTTGTTTGTCATGGTCAGATGTACCAGAAACGTATGAACAATGCTTTTAACAAAAATATCAGGCCTTGTGTATATCAAGCTGGTGACTTGGTAATAAAGCGCATCATTCTTCCACAAGGAGACCCTAGGTGCAAATGGACTCCCACTTACGAAGGGCCATTTATTGTCAAGAAAGTTTTCTCTAGTGGTGCTATGATGCTGACTACTATGGATCATGATGATTTCCCACATCCTGTGAATGCGAACATAGTTAAAAAATACTACGCATAAGAAACCCGCTAGGTTGACACACCTAGGAAAGATAAGGGCATGCCGGCAAACCAAAGGTTTGGGCAAAATTTAGGGATATATGCAACAGATTGTACATCCGGTTGTTGGCTGAAGATTTTGATAATATTATTAGAAGCCAAGTGAATTGAACGTTTCGATCGAAATGAAACAAAGCGTCATGTTTCGAAGTAGCAGAAGCAGTGTTTCGAATAAGCATATTAAAGCTTGGAGCTTCGAGTGACAATTATGGGAACATATCTAAAGAAGTCTCGAAATGACAACAAGGCTGTGTCTAAGGAAATGCGTTCGAAGCGGAGAAGTACCAAAACGTTTGAGATTCAAATGAAAGCGGGACATTCGAAGTTTGAAATTTATGTGCTGGAGCATTTGAAGACACGTGGAGACAAAGAGAGGCATTGTTCTGCATGTTCTGAACGTGGCATGATCCTATAGTAAGACCGTTATGATCGAATTAGTATAAATAGAAGTCTTAGTATTAGGATTTCGTGTGTCATATCTATTGTACTAAATACTCAGTAACATTCAAACTACCACATGGCAAGGGAAACGAATGCAAGAGCAATGTACGTATGATAGCACCACATATTTATGATTTAATGAAAACCTTTTATTGTTTCCAGCACTTTCCTTTATCTCTCTGCCAAATAACATTTACAAGCTTTCTCATTCAAAGTCTTTTTACTTCGAAATCTCTTCATTAAAGCTTTACATTTCAATCCTTTCTTTACATTTCAAGCACTTTACATTTCTGAAAACTGTCATACTTTTCATGCCTTTATCTTCACGTATTGTCTTTCGAAAGTCTATTTTTACTTAGAGTCATTTACATATTTCTTGCATCAAACGCTTTCTTCATATTTCAAATCTTTTACATTCCAAAGCATCTTTTACACTACCTGTTTTTATAATTCGAAGTCATTTACTTGCCTTTTATGCAATTTTACATGTCTTTACAATTAACATTTATTCATGCAAGTTAGTTTCGCGCACATACATTTTGATTACACCTTTAGATCTTTAAGATAGAAATCGAAATAAACCAAACACCTATACAACACTCAAATACCAACCATGAATATCTGTTCGATCATGAGAGTTACCCTAATGACCAAGGAATCCTAGGATCAATCTAGTCGATCCTGTGAGTTACCAGAGGAATTGAATAACAGTCAGAAAGTTTATTCGATAGTTTGGAAGACTAGCGGTTGTTTACCATAAATCACTGGAAACAAATTGGCACACCCGGTGGGACCAATAATTGGACATTAAAAATAAAGATTGTTGATACATAACCATTATAAAAACGTTGGAACCTAAGAAGTTTGTTGTTTTATGAACCTAAGAAGTGGTAAAATAACCAACAGCAACCAACCCTTATCCAGAAGAAAACGTTTGGCCAAAATGTCTAGTTCTGACAATCAACAAGGGGAACAAAATGCCCCACATACAACAGGCACTAATGTGTCCACTTCGATGGGAACATCTAATGTGATCCCTTCGAATGCACAGTCCGTTGCATCTTCAACCAGTAATATAGCCACCAATGGAGTAAGTGGCATATCAACTAATAGTTCGATCTTAGGAAATACTGGAACCAATGGTTACCCTGGGGGATTCGTTCCACCATCAGGGACACAATCCCATTTCGCCACTCCACTAACTAGACCACCCGGTTTCGATGGAAATAGAACCAGAAATTCCTCTTATGGAATGCCAACCTCCTTTATGGCAGGTTTACACAATTCCACATCGAATTCATCACCACAATTAGGGTCTGGGTCTGGGGCGAATCAGTTTATGACAAACAACCAAGGATCAGTGGGTTATAGCATAATGCCTATTTTAACCACAGAAAACCAGTTGGCTTTTAGGCAATTGATGGATGACAGTAACCATAATATGATAGGGGTGTTAGCACAAACTATGCAGGAAATATTTGCCCCAATAGTTCAAAATGTGACTGTGACAAACAGGGAAAACGCTGATAACATGAGTCGAATAGCAGATTTCTTTGCTCCCCCAGAAAGGCGTAGGCAGAATCAGGCGGGATTTCGAGCAAACATGCCTGTTATAGAACAAATTGCTAACGACCCAATTTATAGACCACCTAGAGAAGAAATGAACTTAGGGGCCAGGGCACCAAGGTTAGAAGCCCCAATGATCCCAGGCCCACAAAGAGAGATTATCGAACCAGGGGCAAGGGTCGAAAGGCTAGAAGCCCCAGAGTTCCGAGAAGAACAACCTAGGGGGGTTTTCATGGTGGGTCGAAATCAAGATGCTGATGCTGTCGTTCATAGAATTCGAAACGATAACATCTTGGCAGAAAACAATCTAACCACCATGATAGAGAGAGTCATGGCCCAGAATGGCCTCAACACAGGAATGAGAAGGCCAAATTATGCTTCTCCTATATTAGATTGCATAATGCATACTGATTTACCAAGGGGATATAAAGTCCCTAAATTTACAAAGTTCGTTGGGGATACCAATGAGTCAACAGTCGAACACATAGCGAGATATCTAACTGAAGCGGGAGATATAGCCAATAATGAAGATCCCAAGATCAAATACTTCCCAAGTTCCTTGACAAAAAACGCCTTCACATGGTTTACCGCTTTGCCTCCTGGGTCCATTGATACTTGGGCTCTCTTGGAGAGATTATTCCATGAGCAATTTTACATGGGACAGTCGAAAATAAGCTTGAAGGAATTAGCCAGTGTCAAGAGAAAGTTCACCGAACCCATAGATGATTATCTAAATAGATTTAGGCTTTTAAAATCCAGATGTTACACAGTAGTGCCTGAACATGAGTTAGTCGAAATGGCCGCTGGTGGTTTGGATTACTCTATTCGAAAGAAACTAGACACTCAGTATTTGAGGGACATGGCTCAGTTAGCCGATAGGGTTCGACAGGTCGAAAGGCCGAAAAGGCCAGAGTCTTTAAGAATAGCAAGAAAGAAAGGATCTCCTATGTTGGAACTGAGGAAGCAGAAGAATATCCCGAATTCGAATTCGAAGAGGTCGAAATCGACCTCGCTGAATTAAAACAGGCTTCACCTTACTCCTGCAAATTATTGGTTCCCACAAAAGGGAAAGAGATTGTTGAAAATGAGAAAAGTGACAAATTCCCAAAGAAGGTTTATACCTTCGATGTCACTGAATGTGACGAGATTTTTGATTTACTTGTCAAAGATGGCCAACTCATTGTGCCGTCAAATGTCAAAATACCTCCTTTAGATCAGAGGAAGAAGAGAGGGTTTTGCAAATATCATAGTTTCCTAGGCCACAAAACCTCACAGTGTTTTCTTTTCAGGGACCTAATTCAAAATGCAATCAAAGATGACAGACTAAAGTTTGCTGATAAGGCGAAGATGAAAGTGGACGAAGATCCCTTGGACGTCGCAGACACCAACTACTCCGAGCCTGCATGCATTGGAGAGATTAACATGGTGGAAATTGATCGAAGCGATGCCCTAACAGGAGAGAAAGGTACTGAAACTGAAAACTGGGTGATGGTCGAAGTCGATAAGGAGGTCACTGAAGACATCCAGAAGATACCAGAGACTTCGATTGAAGCAGCACCTGTAGCTGTTGCAAAAGAAATCCAGGCTACTGAAGGCCAGGGTAATCAAAACCAAGAACTAACACAGGTCACTAAAGGCTTGAGACTGGAATTGGAGAAGGTCCAAATCACAAAGCCAACTTCCCCTCAGAAGGAAATATGGGACACTCTAGGGGAACCCAGTGGAAAATTTGACTATTTGGTCAAATATTCTGCCCCAGAGAGTTCGAAGGTTCAGATTGAGGATATAAAGCCCACAGGATGGGGCGATGATGAAGCTAAGGGGGAAGATGTTGAGATAAATATGGTGGATATGGAGAGGCCTCGCTCTGAGATGGAGGAGGTAGAAAAATACTTAGAAAAAGAGAAGTATAGAATGGAGGATAATCACGCTGGAGATACTAGTCTCAAGGATTACCTCATGACATGCCACAAAGGAGATTCAGGCATGATATTGTGCCCTAGGTGCAGCATCCTCTGCAATCAAAGGATCGCTGCGAATTTCGAAAGGGTACAGAGGACTCGAACTGGCAACAATTGGCGCCAGGATAACCAGCTTTTCAGGTGTTATCCTAAGGCTGGAGAAAGTTTGCTGGAATTTGTGTTTCGTTGCTACAAAGGGGCAACCAAGTGTTTGATTTGCCCAAGGTGTTTTGCTGTGTATGACCAAAGCATGGCCAGAGCCTTCGAAACGATTCCCTTCGCCCCTTGCTAGAACCATCAAGAAATTGTCCAGATGGGCCCACGTTTCGACAGCAGACACAAACAATGAAGGCCTGATAGCCCTCACCCCAAGGCTGCTCGAAGAGTGACTTTCAAACTCCCTGATGAAGTGCCAACCGACAGATGGTTGCAAGTCAGAAATGACAAAGGCAAAGATAGATGGAGAAACACCGAACGAAATGCACGCCATGCTGTGACATACAGAAGGCAATTCAACACAGCAAAAAGGGAGGAGGTAAGATTAGAAAATTACAAAGGAAGGAACCCCATGTCAAGATCCCAGTGGCGCAGGAAACAAAGGATTCGAAAGGCTGAGAGGGAAGCTGTGGCAAACAAAGGGGTCACTTCAACAAAGAACCAAGGTGAATCTAGCACCAACAAACCAAAAAATCCAACTGAAGACAAACCGCCAGTCAATAGGAGGCTTTTCTCTGAAGTACAACGGGATGAACCAAAGGAATACACTCCAGGCCCAGAAGAGGACGAAGATATGATAACAGATAACTTCGAATCAGAGGGGGAGTCTTCATTCAACCTAAACTGTAACGTGGTATCTGTGCTTCCCTGTGAATTTGGGCAGGAAACTGAAATTGATGAATATGAGGAAGAAGATACCACAGACTTGATGAAACATAGGCCTGTGTGCTACTATGTGATGGACAATGGGTCTGTTGAGGAACAAAATGCGTTCTTCGAACGTCCAGAACCTGCTATGAAGAACCATCTTAAGCCACTTTTTATTCGGGCAAAAGTTGGTGTCCATGGTGTGAACAAGGTTCTAGTGGATGGGGGTGCTGCAGTCAATTTGATACCCCATTTCATGCTGAAAAGATTAGAGATCCCCGAAGGAGACATCAAGCCCCATAATATGGTTCTGTCCAATTATGAGGGAAAAGTGGGCAAAACACTGGGAGTGGTCCAGTTGGAATTGACAATAGGCTCAAGTTGTAGGCCCACCATGTTTATGGTGATCGAAGCCAAGGCCAACTATAACTTATTGCTGGGAAGGGAGTGGATCCATGGCGTGGGGGCAGTTCCTTCGTCAATGCATCAGCGACTAGTTCTGTGGAGAGATGACGAAATTGTGGAAAACATCGAAGCAGACCAGAGTTACTTTATGTCAACAGTCAACTTAGTTGACAAGAGGGATTATGATAAAAATCTGGCAAAGATTGCTCCGTGTGTTCCAAATGATGAGATTAACGAAACCAGGAACGCCCACTACTACATGACCCTTCGCCATGATGGCCTTTACTGGGATAGAACAATAATCAGTGAAGAAGAGGGAGTCGAAAGTACTATACAAAAACGGCCAGCAGGCTTGGACTTCGACAACCTTACCCATGACTGAGTCCACCTTTTTCGAAAGGATTTCGGCCTATATGGCTGAGAACGAATCAAAAGCGGCCTTAGAGGCTGAAATAAATAAATTGACAGTAAAGATGAATGTAGTAAGTGGGGATGGCTCGAAATGCTCACCCTTCAAAGAATTTAAGATGGATCAAAGGTTGGATGCCATCTACGATAAAGAACCCTTAGGCTTCGAAAGGGACCCCATAAACTCAGGTGTCAAAATGTTGGCACAAGATCCACTCGAAGAAGTCAACTTAGGGGATGAAAAAACGAAAAGAATAACCTACATAAGTGCAAAACTTAGCCCAGGCCTCAAGAAGGAAGTAATCGAAGTCCTCAAGAAAAACAAAGATTGCTTCGCATGGGATTATGACGAAATGCCTGGTTTAAAGAGGGAGTTGGTCGAACACAGACTGCCAATCAAAGATGGCAAGAAGCCCATCAAACAAACTCCCAGAAGATTCGCACCAGCGGATCTCACAAAAATTAAAGCTGAGATCGAAAGGTTGCTGCGTTGCAAGTTCATCAGAACAACAAGGTACGTCGAATGGTTAGCAAACATAGTACCTGTTATTAAGAAAAATGGTTCTTTAAGAATTTGCATAGATTTTAGGGATTTAAACACTGCAACCCCTAAAGATGAGTATTCCATGCCTGTGGCAGAAATGCTAGTAGATTCTGCTGCAGGGTTCGAATATTTGAGTATGTTAGATGGATATTCTGGGTATAACTAGATTTTCATTGCTGAAGAAGATGTTGCAAAGACAGCATTTCGTTGCCCAGGAGCCTTAGGCACCTATGAATGGGTGGTGATGCCTTTTGGTTTAAAGAACGCTGGGGCAACTTATCAAAGGGCAATGAATTCAATTTTTCATGATTTCATTGAAACCTTCATGCAGGTGTATATTGATGATATAGTCATCAAATCTATATCTGCAGAAACACATTTGCATCATTTGAGCCAATCATTCGAGCGAATGAGAAAACATGGCTTAAAGATGAATCCCCTTAAATGTGCATTTTTTGTGCAGGCTGGAGATTTTCTTGGTTTTGTGGTTCACAAGAAAGGGATTGAAATCAACCAGAACAAAACTAAAGCCATAATGGAGACGAAAGCGCCTACGTCAAAAAGGGAGTTGCAGTCTTTGCTGGGGAAAATTAACTTCCTCAGAAGATTCATTTCGAACCTGAGTGGAAGAACCCAAGCTTTCTCTTTGTTACTTCGTCTAAAGCAAGGCCAAGCCTTCGAATGGAACGAAGCCCACCAGGAGGCATTTGACAGGATAAAAAGATACCTCTCTCAGCCTCCTATTTTGTCTCCACCTTCATGGGGGAAGCCCATGAGATTGTACATATCTGCCTCTGAAGTTAGTATAGGTAGTATGCTAGCACAAGAAGATAGCAATGGTATCGAAAGAGCCATATACTATTTAAGTAGAGTGCTAAATGATGCAGAGACCAGATATAGCAATTTAGAAAAGCTATGTCTCTGTTTGTATTTCTCTTGTATGAAACTCAAGTATTATATAAAACCTGTTGATGTTTATGTTTCATCTCATTTCGATGTCATTAAACATATGCTCTCAAAACCAATAATGCATAGCAGAGTTGGTAAATGGGATTTAGCCTTAACAGAATATTCTTTGACTTTCATGCCTTTAAAAGCTATGAAAGGTCAAGTGATTTCTGACTTCATTGTGGACCATTCTTTGGTTGAGCAGACTGTCATGAGTTACGTCGAAATGCAACCATGGAAATTGTATTTTGATGGTTCAACCCACAGGAATGGAAGTGGCGTTGGAGTCCTTCTAATTTCTCCTGAAGGAATTCCAACAAAATTCAAGTATAAATTAGATGGTCCTTGTTGCTCGAACAACGAAGCTGAGTATGAAGCACTCATTGTTGGACTTGAAGCTTTGTTGGAATTGGGGGAAACCAGAGTCGAAATTAAAGGAGACTCTGAACTAGTGGTCAAACAAATTACAAAGGAATATAAGTGCATAAAGGAAAACTTAATGGTATACTTCGTCATAGTCAATAGGCTATTGAGGAAATTTGAATACATGGATATTCAACACATACCAAGAATAGAAAACCAAGAAGCAAATGACTTAGCGCAGTTGGCTTCGGGTTATAAAGTTTCTACCAGAAAATTTAAGGATTTAGTTGAATTAAGGGGTAGAGTTATGGCTACTAGATTCACACCATCAGATCTGGAAAGTATGAAATTGGGATATGCTGAGAAACAGGGATTCGAAATATTAGCCATAAATACTTTGTCAGACGCAGATTGGCGAAGTCCAATGAAGAGTTATTTATCAGACCCAACTCTGAACGTGGATAGAAAGACAAAGTACAGAGCATTGTCATATCTCCTCATGGGGAACGAATTGTTTAAAAAGACCCAAGAGGGTGTATTATTGAAATGCCTAGGAGAAAGTGATGCATATTTAGCATTGTCAGAAGTCCACAATGGGGCATGTGGGGCACATCAAGCAGGCCATAAAATGAAATGGCTGTTATTTCGATACGGCTTGTATTGGCCTAGCATGCTCAAAGATTGCATAGACTTTGCTAAAGGATGTGAGGAATGTCAGAAACATGCAGGGATTCAACATGCCCCTGCAAGTGAGTTCCATTCGATCATCAAACCATGGCCATTTAGAGGATGGGCATTGGATTTGATAGGAGAAATAAATCCTGCTTCGTCCAAAGGACAGAAATATATCTTGGTAGGAATAAATTATTTTACCAAGTGGATCGAAGTTATACCATTAATAGTCGCTGATCAAGAGGCTATTATTGAGTTTATACAAAAGCACATTATCTATAGGTTCGGATTGCCAGAGAGCATAACCACAGACCAAGGCTCTGTGTTTACTGGTAGAAAGATGCAAGAATTTGCCCAAGAAATGGGGTTTAGATTGCTAACGTCAACACCATATTATGCTCAAGCAAACGGTCAGGTCGAAGCAGCCAATAAAGTGATAATAGGATTAATCAAGAAGCATATTGGCAAAAAACCAAGAAACTGGCACAAAACTTTGGACCAAATATTATGGGCTTGTAGAACATCTCCTAAGGAAGTTACTAACACTACGCCTTTCCAACTCACATTTGGTCATGATGCAGTGTTGCCAGTAGAAATTCATCTACAATCAGTTCGAATTCAGAGACAAAACGAAATCCCAGCTGCATTATATTGGGAAATGATGATGAATGAATTAGTTGAGTTGGACGAAATTAGATTACATGCATTGGAAACTTTGATGAGACAAAAAGAAAGAGTGGCCAGAACATACAACAAAAGGGTGAAGAAAAAAGTATTCATTATTAATGACTTAGTTTGGAAAGTCATATTGCCCATGGACAAGAAAAATAAAGCATTAGGTAAATGGTCACCTCATTGGGAAGGACCTTTTCGAATATTAAAAGTGTTCTCAAACAATGCCTATGAAATCGAAGAACTGTTGGATGATAAGCGTATCCTAAAGGTTAATGGGAAATATTTAAAGAAATATAAGCCACGCCTGCAGGAGATTCGAATAGTAACAACGTAACCAAGATATTATAAAAATGCCAAAATGGCAATCTAAAGTGCCAAAATGGCGTTGTTCGAATATTACATATAAGAAACAAAATTGTAGTCAAATAAACACTGAAATTTAGAAATAAGAGTTATTTTTCAATCGGTTGAAAGTGCTTCGAAATGATTCAAGCCTCTGCTGAGCGAAACGCCTGGCTCCCTCCAAGGTTGCCAATTCTCCTTTAAGTTGTTCTGCAGTTTCCATTTCTGCAAGCCCCCGGTTGAGAAGCTCTTCGAATTGGTTACCAGCAGTATTGGTTTCGAAGGCTATTTGTTGTTCTTTAGCCTCCTTAACCTTCTGTTGAAGTTCCAGAATCTGCTTTTCCCAAAGAAGTATGGACTCAGCTCGAGCCTCATAATCAGTTTTCGCCTGCTTTAGATGCATAGCTTGATCCTTAGCTTCTTGAGAGAGTTTCGAAGCTTGTTCATAAGCAGCATCCATTGCAATGCGTTTTTCTTGAACCTTCTTGGCAGCAGATTCATCTTGGATAAGGTAACCAGTTACGTTGTCCAGCAAAGCCTGAAGATCGAACAAGAGAGTACTAACTGGCAAGGAGCAGGTAGCAAGATTGACCTTTGTAAGCAGCTCCTTCATAGTATAGCAAGCAGTACTATCTTGTTTGAGCACTTCGAATATATCCACATTGAGAATTGTTTTCCTAATCTTATTAAGAAGTACAATTCTTTCATCTGTGGGAAGAGGATAGCTGGTCGAACTTGTGCCAGCCCTAGCAAGTGGGACGTCCCTTTGAGCCAACTTTGCCTTCATATACCCAATAGGGTCATTTCGTCTAAGGAGTGCAAGCTCCTCGTCAGTCATTTGAGACAAAGAGGATTGAGGGAGTTCCACACATAGGGGAGTCACGTCCATTTCAACCTCCATGGGTTCGTTGGTTGCATCACCATCCCCTTCATTCGTTTCGTGCTCTTGATCTTCTTCATCATCATCCAAGTCCACAACTTCGATGCCTTTCTTTTCACTGCTATCTGCGTTGGAATCCGTCCCAGCAGTCGAACCATCATTGGCATCCTCCTCCTCAGACTCTTCGTCTGCAGATTCTTCGTCTCTTTGCCCAGAATCAGCTTTCTCTCCTTCAGTTTGAGTGTCCTTTGGGTCCTCTTGAAGAGTTTCAAGAGGAGACTTTTGAAGAGAAGCTCTTTGCAAATCCTCTGCAGATGTTTGAAGTGGTATCTCGTTTGTCTCTTTCAGAGGAATGGAGGTACCTTGATCATCCTGCTGCTCAGAAGTTCCAGCCGGAACCGCCATATTGGAGGAACCTTTATTCTGTACAAGGTTGCTGGAATCTCCTTGAGGAGAGGAGTTGAGTGGAGCAGCAGCTTTGGATGGTGAGTTCGAAGTAGTGGAAGCTGGATTCAAGATGTTCTGCAAAAAGCAACAAAATGTTAAAAAACATGCACCAAGGTAATAAGAAGTTATTATTTTCAAAGAGATTTAAAGTTCGATTTACTTGTGGACTCCCGGAGGAGAGATTGCTAGCTATGCGTTCCAACATTACGTTGTAGGTCGAAGGTGGAATTTTGGATTTGGGTGAGGGAGCAGCATCCCTGGAATCTAGTCCAGAGACACTAGTTGGAACGGTACTTTTCGAAATATCTTTCTTTTGCTTCTTCTTCGAAGCAGTTGGTAAGTTTCCTCCAGCCTTGGGTTCTTCCCCAGTGGTGCTTGATTTCCGCTTCTTGGGAGTAGTAGGAGGAAGTTTGTTGGTCTGAAAAGATTCAAACAAAGAATTAGTTGTAAACCATAAAACGTGAGTGAATTCGAAACATCAAGGCTAAGTGATTACCGTTGGAGTTGGAACACTGGTTGTAGTTGGTATTGTTGTTGTTGTTGTGGTTGCAGCAATAGTTGTTGTTTCGGATGGAGTCACTTTGTCAGTAGTTTCGATGGAGGCTTGAGAGGCACTCCCTTCTTTCGATTTCGAGGCAGCTGTCTTTATCCTGATGGCTGAAAATCGAAACAATTAAAGCAAAGGTTAAAGATATGGAAAATAAAAAACATTTGGGATTTTCCCAAGCATTCGCACCTGTGCCTTGATCAGATTTAATCGACATAGAAGAAAGGTCGTATCGAAGGTGTCCTGGGAAATCATGAAGCCAGTGTCGAGCCCAGGTCACAGTCTCAGATGGCTTTGGTTTCCTTTGAAGATGTTGGAACATCTCTTTGCAAGTGAACCACCAAGGGTATGGGGGAAACCAAGCCAGAGCCAGTTCTGAGGTAGGTAATCGAGGGAATTTAGGTGGATGCATTTCGAATGCCAACCTATACCTATCCTCAGGTGACAACCCTGAAGGAAGTTTTAACTTAGAAACTTTTTGTTTGAATTTTTCCTTCAAGGTCTCAGCCGCTTGATGCACAGTGGATTCCAAGCGCGTGGGGTCATAAGTAGTTTCAAAATAATTTTGCAAAGCTTTAATCTCTTTGGCATGAGTAAACATACCTTTCTTTGCTGGTACCTGCACATCGAAGGCATCAATTAGTTTCTGTTGAATTGTAAGTGTATCGAACATATAAGTTTGATAAAACTTGGTCCACCATTCCAGAAACCCCTTAGCTGTGAGATGGGTAGGTTCAAAGGTTATCAGCTCAAACTGGGCAAAGCCTTGATATTGCTCTTGCTGTATTTTGGCTTCCCGTGCCTTGAAAGTTCGCCCAGAAGTAATGGCACTCTCAGTTTGAAATAAAGGTTCAGGAATTAGTTGGCATAGGCCAAACTGTCTCGAAACGAAATTTGGCTGATAAGCGAAAAGGAGAATCTGGTTCTTGGCTGGAGTTATTCTTGAGGAAATGAGTCTAGGTAGCAAAAAAGCTCTCCATACATCCTGAATCTCCTTGCTCTTGATAGCTTCCGAGAGAGCCATGATGAACCAGGAAGGTCCATGAGCCCTCGAAGCAAAAGGCGCCATGCTCTCTTCGAACTTGTGCCTTTTGGAGAATATCATGATGTACTTCGAGAATAGGACTTTGAAGTCGTCTTTGTCGTCATTTGGAGTTAATCTTCGAAGCCTAGTGCCTTCGACTATCCTATCAATTATCTCAGGATCTTGTTCATCAATGGTGTTGGCAGTCGACAAGGAGGGTTCGAACATGGCATTTAGCCATAGTTGAAGTAACCAAAAAGGGCCAGCCAACAGGATATTCTTGGAGGTATGGGATTTGAGGCTCGAAACAGCTGACCTTAGGCTTTCATAAAGGTCAACTAAGAGCAGTTCACTTAAGCATACTCTTCGATTTTCATGCAAATCCCTAGCTAGAGGAATAAACCTACTGGCTACTTGTAGGGATCTACTGCAGAAGACGTATCTTGACAGCCATAGGGTTAGGAAAGCAATGTGTTCTACGTCAGATACACTGTCTCCCTCAGCATGGTAGTGACTGATAAACTTGGAAAAACTTGCTAGCTTGACTTCGAAGTCAATTATGCTGGAATGTTCTTCGTTATCGGGGATATATGTTTCTCCTACTGGCGATAGCCCAGTGATGGCGGCTATGTCGAAGAAGGTAGGGGTGATCATTCCACCTGGGAGATGGAAAGTATTATAGGTACTGTCCCAGAAATAGAGGGACGTGAATAGCAGAGGGTGGCTGTAAGTGAAACCAGGCTTCGATAGCTTAATCAGGTTATAGATACCTAATTCTTCCCATTGCTGGGATTTCTTAGCTTCTACTTTCTTGAACCAGTTTTGATAAGCAGTATCGGAGGTGGGGCAAGATCGAAACGGCTTAAAATTACTTTTTACATAATCCAATACAAAGGGGTCCTTAGGAGGAACAGTTGGATTTTCTATGGTGTTTGAACCAGAAGATTCTATTGCCTTAGGGGCGTCCAATTTGTTAAACAAGGGTTTGAAACTATAGCAAACTGGGAAAATTGTCCTGGTATCTTTTAAAATTTCAAAAACCGTAAGAGGGTCATTTAAAGCTAACCTCTTACCAGCAACGTTGGTAGGAATGAGTACCTGTGACGCATACAACATTTCTTTTTCCTTTGAGATCATCTGAGGAGCAAGAACGGATTGACCTTGGTGAGTGATAATCTTGCTTTCCATTGTAGTTCCTGCAGTTTTTCCTTTCTTCTTGGAAACCTTTTTGAGTTGGGATGAAGTAGAAGAAGACATTTTTGAAGGATGTTGAAAGCTTGGGGTTTTTTGGCGAGAGAAGGAGGGTAAAAGATTCAGAATGTGAAAGGAAAAGAAAAAGACTGAGTTGATGATGTTTTATAATGGGGAAGTTTAAGCATCCACTGAATAAGGGTGTGATACGTGGAAATCATGGGTTGGTGTGATGAAGAGGTGGCGTAAAGTTAACATGGGTAATAGGCGTGATTTAAAGATAATCATTGTTTGTAACTGCACCATATTGTGAAGTGGCTCCAGGCGGTTAAGGAATCCAAAAAGTGTTATGATTGACGTGATTGGAGTCAAATGCATTAAATGTTAAGATGATTCGAAGATCGCATCAAAATCTTGTGTAGATGTTTAAAATAGGTATTTCTCAGAGAGATCGAAATACATATTTTAAAGGGGCATTTTGTTGGCTGAAGATTTTGATAATATTATTAGAAGCCAAGTGAATTGAACGTTTCGATCGAAATGAAACAAAGCGTCATGTTTCGAAGTAGCAGAAGCAGTGTTTCGAATAAGCATATTAAAGCTTGGAGCTTCGAGTGACAATTATGGGAACATATCTAAAGAAGTCTCGAAATGACAACAAGGCAGTGTCTAAGGAAATGCGTTCGAAGCGGAGAAGTACCAAAACATTTGAAATTCAAATGAAAGCGGGACATTCGAAGTTTGAAATTTATGTGCTGGAGCATTTGAAGACACGTGGAGACAAAGAGAGGCATTGTTCTGCATGTTCTGAACGTGGCATGATCCTATAGTAAGACCGTTATGGTTGAATTAGTATAAATAGAAGTCTTAGTATTTGGATTTCGTGTGTCATATCTATTGTACTAAATACTCAGTAACATTCAAACTACCACATGGCAAGGGAAACGAATGCAAGAGCAATGTACGTATGATAGCACCACATATTTATGATTTAATGAAAACCTTTTATTGTTTCCAGCACTTTCCTTTATCTCTCTGCCAAATAACATTTACAAGTTTTCTCATTCAAAGTCTTTTTACTTCGAAATCTCTTCATTAAAGCTTTACATTTCAATCCTTTCTTTACATTTCAAGCACTTTACATTTCTGAAAACTGTCATACTTTTCATGCCTTTATCTTCAAGTATTGTCTTTCGAAAGTCTATTTTTACTTAGAGTCATTTACAGATTCCTTGCATCAAACGCTTTCTTCATATTTCAAATCTTTTACATTCCAAAGCATCTTTTACACTACCTGTTTTTATAATTCGAAGCCATTTACTTGCCTTTTATGCAATTTTACATGTCTTTACAATTAACATTTATTCATGCAAGTTAGTTTCGCGCACATACATTTTGATTACACCTTTAGATCTTTAAGATAGAAATCGAAATAAACCAAACACCTATACAACACTCAAATACCAACCATGAATATCTGTTCGATCATGAGAGTTACCCTAATGACCAAGGAATCCTAGGATCAATCTAGTCGATCCTGTGAGTTACCAGAGGAATTGAATAACAGTCAGAAAGTTTATTCGATAGTTTGGAAGACTAGCGGTTGTTTACCAGAAATCACTGGAAACACCGGCAAGTTGAAAACCCGAAAGGGAGACTTGGGCAAAAATGGGTATCCTGTTGGGCTAAAAACCCGAAAGGGCGGTCCGGGAAAAAGTTTAGGATTGAAAGCGTATGATTATGTCCCGTAACATCATCGCAGTCGACTTTATTACCAAGGTCCGGGTTCAAATGGTCCAAGATCAATCCAATCAACTTCTATCAATGGAAAGTGACATTCGAAGACATTAGGGGAAATAGTAGAGTTGGAACACAATGAGATCATTTCTACATGATTTTTGTTTTTGTTTTCAATTTTGTTATCCTTTCGATGATTTCCTCTTACTAGGATCTCTATCTCTTTGTACAAAAATCGTTTTTTTTAGTGCAAAGACGTCCAATGACTAAAATTGAACGAACATATGCATATGAACATAATTAAACTGTTTAGCAAATATGTGCTTCCAAGCAGCAACGAGCATCTCTTTAATGAAGTTGAGATATCCCTACAGAGTTATCTGATTAGCATTATCCCCACAGGGCCTGCTACAATAAACCTTTGCCCCAGCAGAGTTTTCCCTCAAAGTTGGATTTATACAACCCTCAGTAATAATTTCAATCTCTCGACAGCCCTCTCCCGAGCTGAGTTGATCTTAAAAGAAGAAGACTTGTGGATTTCTTCCTAAAGAATTCACCTTGCCGGCAGATCATCAAATATTGTCTTTAACAGGGTTTACTCCCCAACAAAACAATACACTCCCCAAAGGGAACATTCATATTAAAACAATTTTCGGTTACTATGAAGCCTGGACCCGACCAGATAATAGTTTAACTTCTCAAGATATTGTTAAGCCTGGAATTTAACCAGACAATGGTTTAACTTCTTTTCCCCAGTAGAGTTTGCCTCTACCCCCAAAAAGTTACTGTGAAGCCCGGACCCGACCAGATATCAGTTCAACTTCATCCTTTCAAGCAAGTTACTGTGAAGCCTGGAATACGACCAGATATCAATTCAACTTCATCCTTTCAAGCAAGTTACTGTAAAGCCTGGATCCGACCAGATATCAGTTCAACTTCATCCTTTCAAGAAAGTTATTGTGAAGCCTGGACCCGACCATATATCATTTCAACTTCATCCTTTCAAGTCAGTTATTGCAAAGCCTGGAGTCCGACCATATAACAATTAACCTCATCCACCTCAGAAATCTGCTTTGAAACCTGGAATTCGACCAGATAGCAGTTTAATGTTAGTAAGTTGTTGCGAAGCCTGGAATTCGACCAGATAACAATTTAACTTCACTCTCCCAAGTAATTTTCTGTGAAGCCTGAAATCCGACCAGATAACGGTTAATTTAATATTCCTCGATAAGTCGCTACGCAGCCTAGAATACTACCAGATAATAATCAACTTCATTATCCTCAACAATTTGTTGCGAAGCATGGATTTCAACCAGATAACAGCTAACTTTTTATTCTCTCCAGTCAGGAATAATTCCCCAGTAGAGCAACGAACAACTAAGACTCTTAAACTCTTTTCCCCAAGAGGAAATCAACACTCTCCACTGAATTTTCTTCTCAAGCGAAATCAATATTCCCCAGCAGAGTTCTCCTCAAACAATAAAACAGGAATTCCAAGCGGAAACATTCTAAACAAAGTTGAGGATACATCTATTCTCCAACAACAATTAGGGATTCAGCCGCCCAAGGCTCCACAACATGTTGTCAAGGATTTATTTTCCTAGACAAAGACACACTGCAAGGAACGCATCACATTCATAAACCATAACGCATACATAACAAATGCATATAGCATAATCTCATTTATTTTGAGAACATCATTACTCCATGCATACATCTGCATGCAACAAATCATCTTCCTTGCAGGAAAAATCAATCATTAAATGAAGACCTCTTCTGGTTAGATTTAGTTCTTCCAAATTAACAACAGGCAAATGAAGACCTCTTCTGGTTAGATTTAGTTTCTTCTAGATTAACAACAGGAAAATGAAGACTTCTTTTGGTTAGATTTAGTTCTTCCAGATTAACAACAGTCAATCAACAAACCTCTTCTGTCTAGATTTATCTCTTCTAGTTAAAAACATGCAAAAGACATCTACTATTTCAGTATAAATCAACCAAAAGATTTATCCCGATACCCTCCCCAGTCACTCTGGATGGCATCTATAAGCCCATATCCTGCAACTCTCCATCATATTCCCAAATGGCATCTTTAATCC
This sequence comes from Vicia faba, assembly GCA_948472305.1. Taxonomy (NCBI): domain Eukaryota; kingdom Viridiplantae; phylum Streptophyta; class Magnoliopsida; order Fabales; family Fabaceae; genus Vicia; species Vicia faba. The sequence continues at coordinate 1,463,310,025 of OX451737.1, forward strand.
CATTCCCTTCACAGTCAACTAACACATCATCGAGTGCAAATTTCTGGGCACTTTAGTGTTCAATCATCTTCCACCTTCAAGTCGCGAATGGCAGACTCGCCAATCTAACTCTTCAGGTTTAGGAAGATTGAACAAGGGAAGCTTTTGTAACCCAAAATTTTCCATCTCATTTCTCAATAATTTTCTCATAAGATCTTCCATGACTCAAGTTTGCAGCACTGATACATCAATTTAGGTTTGGAATTAGCACAAAGGAAAAATGGTCAAAATGCACACTGAAAAGTCAAACTTTGACTTTTGGATCAAAATCAAATTTCAAGAATCCCATTTCATCAAGACATGCTAGAATATGAAGTTGGTTCATCAAGAAAATCAAAAGTCAAAATTACTTTGGAAAAGTCAAAGTTCTAAACACTTAGAAATTTTCCTAAGTGTTAAGGAAATATGATAAGCTCGGAACTTATGGCCAAATTTTCATCATGATACGAATTCATTTAGGAAGAACTTCTGACACAAGAGTTGTAGATCTCAATAAGATCAAAAACATTGCAGAACATAACTTCTCCTAGAAGTGCTGGGATTTCAAGTTATAAATCCTTGAAGACACGTCCATGAAACTAAAACACTTAGTAAATTTTGAACATTTCTAAGTCAGAATTTGACTAGAACTTCTGAGCCAGTTTTCACGTAGGTACAATCAGAGTTTGCAAAGATGATTCAAAGAGGGATTACAAAGCCTGTTACAACCTCTCTGAAAAGTCTGAGAACTCCTTCAGATCATGCTGAGGCAGGGAGATTCAAGGATTAGAAGTTGGCCATTTGTTCTTAATCTAAGTTACATTTATGCTAAACTTATAATCCAGTTTCAAGCTATGCTACATAATCTCATGTTGCAGGCCTTCTTGCTTGTTAAATCTCATCATGATTTAATGCTCACACCAACTTTTGAGTTCGTATCCTAATGTTTAAACCTTTATCCAAAAGATCTTCCCACGTGTGGCATGAAAGTACCACTGATGTCCTTGAAAAGAAAACTTTTGTACAAAGTTTATTTTGAGCCCATACTTTACTTTTCTTCTGATTAAACTACCCCACAAATCATGCCTACAAACTCAGATTAGGCGTGATTAAAGCTGCTAACCCCTACCTTGCCTTGAAACATGCTTGTCTAAACTTGCTTAAAAAACAAGTCAACGAGCCATAACACATGATGGTTGTACTCCTGACTTCTCCAAGCTTCTAAATCCTTTTCCTATAAACTAAACTTCATTTGAAAACTAAAAAAGGATTGGAGATTCCCAAGAACCTGAAACTGTAGTCCAAACACAAAACCTGATAGTTTTTAGTTTCTGCATTCAAACTCTAATTTTCTTTGTGCATTTCTTGGCTAAATCATTCAAACAATTTCTGATATACGCGTAGAAGCCTTCCCAACTTCTATTATCAAACTGTAATACAGTCTTCACCACTCTCCATTTCAAAAATCAGAACTTTGCATTCTGACTGCTCCAGAGCATTCCCACCTTCCATAACTCGAGTTAAGGTTTGTTTTAGCTTTCGGAGAACTTGAGGAAGCTAACCAGAACACCACAGCAATCTGAACTAGGCTCTAACTCACAGAACAATTTCCAGCTGCAAGGTATGTTTCTTCTGATTTTCGTCTCATTACTTAGGCATTGTTAGTGTAACACCCGTAATTTAATTAATTATTTAATTAAATTATTTTTGGATTATTTGTGAAGTGTGTTATGATGATAGTTGATGTGTTGTTGTTATTGGATTTATTTATTCTATTAAGTTATGGAATAATATTAGAATAATAATATTATTTGATGTGGGTTTATTTTAAGGACTAGAAGTAGTAGAAAGGGGGTGTAGGAGTTTTAAGCCCATTAAGACATAATGAGAATTATAAGGTTAATATATTAGTTATTTAGAATTAATATGGAAAAGAATAGCAGTAAGAAGAGAAAGAAAATAAGGGTTGGAAGAGAACGTGAAAGTTGCATAAAAGAAGGAAGAGAGGGAGAACGAAATTCAATCGGAAAAGTCGTAGAGTAACCTTCAATCCAAGGTAAGAGTGGGGTTCTGACTCTATAATAGGGTTTATGATGAGTAGTATGTGGGATTAGATGTCAAAAGTTATCTTGTTTATGATTGGAATGTATGTATTGTTGTAGATGAAGATCAATGATTTAGAGATGAGTAATGATGCCCGAATGCTGTATAATTGATGTAGAAATGTAGGATTATTATAATTGATGATTTCCTATAATTACAGGATGTTTCTAGGGCCTAAGGCAGGGAAATCGCAGTGAAAACACAATGAAATCACAGAAAATATTCATGACAGAATAATATGAGTCGACCTTAAAGGTCACGCGTCGACACATGAATGCATTTAGACTCAGGATGAGTCGATACATAGAGCTATGCATCGATACATGCAGTGATGCAGACTCAGTATGAGTCGATACAAGAGGATTGCGCATTGACTCATGAAGGATTTTAACCCAGTTCGCATCGACTCAAGACATTATACATCGACTCATGTAGTCTGATTTTTGGCAGATTCGTTTCTAAAGGCTGTAACTTGAGTTTCCGGACTCCGTTTGAGGTGCCGTTTAAAGCGTTTAATAGATAACGCACTGAACTTCATTCTTAAGGATTAAAATGAAGGATAAGAATAATAATATTATTAACCCAAATTAGGATTAGAGTTAGCTTCCCGCGTTAACCGCTATGATGATTTTGTGAAGTATGACGAGGATAAGATGATTATAGATTATTGCTTGGTTCATAACAGTAAGATTAATGATGATAATGATGTAGTATTACAGAATAGCGATATATAGAGGTTTGGTAATTAGAGGCAAGCCTTATATGATTAATTGATTATAGGCATTATCATGTTGTAGGCCTATGGCCAATGTTTCGGGATCTGTCGTTGTATTATTATTGTGGCTTAGTTGCTGTAGAATTATGTTGATGAATTATGAGATGAATTGTGTTGATAAATTATGTTGATGAATTATGTTGATGAATTATGCGATGAATTATGTTGATGAATTATGTTGATGAATGATGTTGATGAATGATTTTGAGATGCCTCTAATAATTGGCAGCTATTAAGATGTAGGCTTCTGGCCAACGATGATGTTGTGTTGATATGTTGTTAATTGTGTATGTTTTTACTACATTCATGATTGTGTCGCATACATTGCATATCAAGATGTAGTTGATGCTCGTTAAGATGGCCTGTATTGGTGAATATTAAGATGAAGGCTTATGCCTTGTTGATGCCTCTATTTATTGGCAATTATTTTGAGATGGGAGTTCTTCTCCAATGGTACCACATGAATTTGCATAGTATTGAGTCGCATTATATGATTGCATAAAGAAGTTGTGTGTTAATGTCGTAATATTGTATGTTGTTGATGTTCCCTTACGTTTACAGTTGTTTATAAGATTTGAAGTGGTGTTATTATATGAGCTGATCTAACATATTATTTATCATACGTTTTATTATATAATTAGATATCTCACCCCTTCTGTTTGAATGTTACCCTTATGTTGGTAACGTGAAGGTAATCCAGAGTAAAGGTGGTCTACCTTCAGTAGTTCGAGTCGGTGTCATTGCTCTGATACGTAACGCTCGTGGGGATGAATGCTTGTTGCTTTTAATTATTGATTATTTCAGTTGTTGAACTTTAATTTGATTGTTGCTAAGTATCTGTTATTTTTAAGTTGCTATAATTGTTAGACAAATATGTTATCATGATTCCGCTGCGTAGATGTTCAAGTTGTTGAATTAAGAGATTACATTATTATTCTGATGGTTCGTACGAAGTTTTAAAGTGTTATGTATCCACGTGGAATGCAATGTGTTTTTAAGTTGAATTTGTGGCATCCTGATTCAGTTGTATGAATTTTTAAAACTCTGATTTACATTCATAATTTCCGGGTAGAATTGGGGTGTTACAGTTAGGCTTGCAATTTCAAAGACATAATGTAGATATCATGGCTCTGAACCTGTACATATTTATAGTTTTCACTTATATGGCCTAAGTAGAGAGAATTCCAGATCAGAACTTCTTGAGGAAATTAGGGTTCAGAATTAGGATTAGAAAAATTATTGCTTGCTTCTGGTTTACAATTTTGATGCTTTGTATTGCTGAAACCATGATGAAATTTGCCATAACTTCTATGTTTCAATTTTCCATTTTTGTTGAGAAATTACTAAGTTGCAGATACTCTGACTGGCGCGAAGAAGAAGATGAAGTTCATCATAAGAACTTACTTTATAATATATGTTTATGTTTTTTCTTGTAATATCGGATGTATCGCCGCCCCAGTGGTAAAGAATGCGCACCTAAGGCATTAGTGTTAAGGGTCCTGGGTTCTAGCCCCAGAAGCATTTTTTATGTTTATTTCTTAACATTTTCTTTTACTCCATTATTTGTCAAACAACATTCCTAGACCATAAATTCTAGACAAACCCCCTAATTGTTTATCAAAATAGTACTCTTGGACCAGAACTTCTAGATATTCTCATCCAATAGCATCGTCACTTCACTCACCCATTACCAGAACTTCTAGCCTTCCAATAACACTAGAACTTCTAGATTTCCAGCTGCATCAAAATCTCTAGGCTCTCTCAACAACCAGAACTTCTAGCCTTCCAGTAACACTAAAACTTCTAGGTTTCCAACTATATCAGAACTTCTAGGCTCTCTCATCAATCAGAACTTCTAGGTTTTCCTTTGTTCCCAGCAACCCCAGAACTTTAGTGCATCTGGACCTAGAGGTTTTGGCTTTCCCCATTTCTGCTAACATTTTCCTTCTGATTTGCAGCGCACCTGAGTCAGAACTTCTTCTCTCTCTTATTTCTATTCTTTCAGCAACGCGCTGACTCTAACTCTTATTCTTTTATTATTTTTATCATTACTTTTATTTCCATTAATCAAAAACACCAAAAAATACTTTATATTCATATACTTTGCTTTATTTCTTTTAAAACAAAAAGACTAAAAACATTTCCTTAAGCAAATTTATTTCTTCTCTTAACAAAAACAAAGAAAATCAATTTTGCATTTCAATTCTTGTACATTATTTCAATATGGTTGTAATAGATAATTAGGACTTTTATTTCTTGAAACCCCCATTTGTAAATTTGTACACCCAATTCCCCAAATGATTGTTATAGTGTAGAATATTTACTTTCCGCAATTTATCGCTTTCATATAAATGCTAGTAAAGTAGGATTTATATGGAAAGATAAAATCAATCTTAGAAAACACTAATCCAAGATAAACCAAGCATGAAATAAAAACATATGCACACTTGCGTCTCTAGGGTTATCTCCACTTGTTGCCTTGGAAAAAATGGTCATGTTATGCATGTGAGACGTCTTAGTAAAAACAATCAAAAAAATACAAGCTTATAGTCCCTCGAGTACGCTTCAAATGTTGCCTTACAAATGAACTTAGTCCCTCAAGAGAAATGTTAAGATATCTCATAACATTGATATTATGACTATACGATGACCCACGTCCGTCCCTTTACATCCAACGATAAGGCTTCTTACAAATCAATGGTAAGATAGAAACATCTAAAGGAGGAGGAAAAGAACAAAGACTTTTGAGTAGGTAGAAACGTTCTTAGTTGCTTGCTCATCTTCAAACATAAACACCTTTTAAATGCACCAACACTTTCCATGAAATATTTTCAAAAGTCCAACACTTTGTATATATTCTTATAGAGACGAGAATCATTACAAAGTTTAACCTAAAACAAAGGCACTTCTTCAAAATACTTTCAAAACCCACACCACAAGCACATTTTCAAACAAAAGCAATGATCTATCAAACAACTAAGAACCCATAGATAATCATGGATGAAAAGGGTGCTAAAATCTTCCCTTTTCATAATCTACCCCCCGAACTCAAGAAAATAATCTCAAAGGTCTTTCCTGTTCTTTTCACCATTTCCTTTATTGGATAAAAGAAAAGTTGGTGGTGACTCTTGCTATCCGCAACAATTGCGATCAAACGAAAAATACCCAAGTCAGTTCTCCCATCGTGTTGCACCTCTCCTTTTGGATTGTACTTTGTTTTGTACACCCATTTGACTCCAATTGGCTTCTTTCATTCAGAAAGTTTTGTTAACTCCTATGTATCATTCTTCTCAATTGCATGAATTTCTTCATCCATTTCTTTCAACCAATAATCTTCATTGGCTGCTTCCTCATACGTCACAGGATCACATTCAACAAATAAGGCATAATAAGTAATTTATTATTCCCCTATGATCATCTCTACCAACTTCATAATCTTTCAAGTGAGAAGGTGGACGGCGCTCCCTTTGTGTATATCTATGAGGTGGTCATTCTTGTGTTGGTTCGGTGGATGGTTCATCAACTTTATCATCTATTTCTTCATTTACAATAACTGATATAGGCAACAACTCCTTCTCTTTTTCTGACCAGTCCCACGATCCATCTCTATCAAAGATAACATCCTTGTTAATGACTATCTTTTGATTTTTTGGATTGTACAACTTGTAGGCTTTTATTTCTTCACTGTATCCTACAAAGATGTATTTTTCTGCCTTGTCATCATGCTTCTTCCTCAGTTGATCTGGAACATGTGCATAAGCAATACAACCAAAAAATTTCAAGTTACTCAAATTTGGGTTTTGCCCACTCCAAGCTTCTTGTGGAGTTTTATCACGCACACTTTTCATTGGACACCTATTTAATAGGTATACTACACAAGTCACTGCCTCCGCCCAAAAACTCTTGGGTAAATTCTTGCAATGCAAAATACTTCTCACATTATCCATGATTGTTCTGTTCTTTCTTTCCGCCACACCATTTTGTTGAGGAGTGTATCTTGAAGTCATTTGATGTTTAACTCCCTACTTTCTCAAGAAATCATCACAAACAATATACTTTGTTCCCCTATCCGTTCTTATTATTTTCAGAGTATATCCACTACGTCTTTCAACATACGCCATAAATATTTTGAGTGTATCACAAGCATCCGATTTATTTTTCAAAACATAAACCCACGTCTTCCTACTAATTTCATCAATAAAAGTAATAAAATTTTTATTACCTCCATTGGATGGAATTTCCACATAGTATAAATCAGTGTGCACAAGCTCAAGTGGTTTGGTAGCTCTCAATGCATTCCCTTTAGGAAAAGGATCTTGGTCCTTCTTTCCTACTACACAAGCTTAACATAGTTGATCAGGAGGTTGTATACCAAGAAAGGCGGTAACCCATTTCTTATTTGCAAGAAACTTTATGCTTTCAAAGTTGAAGTGTCCAAGACGCATGTGCCAAAGCCAATTATCATCAATTGCTACAGCTTAGCAACACATATTAGCATCATATATGATGTTCATTGGAAATAGATGATTCCTTGACATGCTTGTCTTTGCTATGAGACATGTCTCGACATCATTGATAGTGAAACCTTTCTTATTGAAGTTTAAGTCATAGCCTTTCTCAGCAAGGTGTCGCACACTTAAGAGATTTTGACATATACTAGGTACATAAAATACATAAGAAATATAATTCAAAGATCCATCCTTTAACCTGATGGCAATCTTTCCTTTTCCCAAAACTTGAAGTTTTGAGTTATCTCCGAGCTTTACTGTGCTATGAAAAATTTTCATCTAAATCGGAAAAAAGTTTTTTATTCCCACTTATATGGTTACTACAACCAATATCAAGTAACCAGTGGTCATCATGTTTATTAGCTACAAACATGTTGTAAGTACCATCTTCATATCATCTTTAGTTTATGCAACTCGGGCATGGTTATCTCTAATATTCAATGATTTAGCACGACATTCTCAATCATAGTGACCATACTTTTTACAATTATAGCACTGAATATGTGTTTTACATTCTGATTGAAAATGTCCGTACTTTTGACATTTGTGACATTGAGTATTAGATTTATTTTGAGAGGAGCCATTACCTCGTGAACTTTGGCTTGAATCATTTTGAAAATTTCTCCAGCTTCCTTTGGAACTTTATCCTCTTTGGAAGTGGTTTGGCCTTCTTTGCACATGCCCTTTATTTCTCACATTTGTTTGAGCTTTTAATGCTTGCTCAAATGTACCACCTGATCTCTCGCTCATCTGAATCTCACGTGACTCCAGAGATGCTTGCAAATCATTTAAAGTTATTGTGGTGAGATATTTTGCTTCTTTATTTACTGCTACTACGTAATCAAAATGAGTTGTAAGAGTGCGCTTAATATTCTCTACAACATCTTTCTCCTTTATGTCATCTCCGTTGGATTTCATTTCATTGACTAATTTATCCATTCTTAAAAAATAGTCATGAATGGTTTCATTTCTTCCTTGCTCCATTAGATCAAACTGACGTTTTAATCCTTGCAACCTCGTCCGTTTAATTGAGTCAACACCTTCATATGTTTAATGTAAAATTTCCCAAGCCTCTTTTGCTGTTTTGGTATGGAAAATTTTCTCAAAAACAGATAGCTCCACATATTGACATATTAAAAATAAAGCTTTATCGTTGAGAAGACGATCTTTCTCAACTTGTTTCTCATCATCCTTCTTTTTATCTTTTTCACTTGGTTCAACAAAACATTTCTTCATAATTTCTCCATACCCGCTGGTTTCTAAACACAACTCCATCAAGCGTTTTCACATAGGAAAATTTGATCTACCATTATATTTAAAAATGGTTTTTTACACCTGATGAATTTGATTAGCGCTTGAACTTGTAGCCATTTTAATATTACAAGCTCTGATACCAAATGTTGACAATAAAATCTAATTGACTTGACATAAATATGTTGATATAAGAATAATAAGGAAAAGAATATTAATTTTTTTTTCAAAAGCACAAAAAAAAAACTCGCTTGAGTTTTTTTCTTCTTTATTATGTAAATTTGTTTTTATTGTGATCGATTACAATGTTACAATTGATAACTATTTATACTAATGAGTACATGCATATTTTTAATTATAGTCAACAATGTCCATTCAATCATTCAAGTCTTTCTTTAATTCACATTTATAATACATATTCATAGAAACTTTGAAAATATAAAAAAAGTTAAGTTTAACTTCAAACAAACCTGCATGCTTCTAACAACTTTGTGTTGGAAACCATAAATAAATAGTTTAACTTTGAAAATATAAAATAAGTTAAGTTTAGCTTCCAACAAACCTGCATGCTTATAACAACTTTGTGTTGAAAACCATAAATAAATAGTTTTCACTCAATTAATTCAATTAAGACATAACTGTTGAACTATCATATTCGTACAAATATTTTTCTCTGAGAGATTTTTCAAAAAGACACATTACATTTTATAAATACTATTAGCAATAATACTAGTCATACACGTGTCATAATTAGATCATTAAAATTTGTATAAAAACCTAAGGTATATAAATTAACAAAGGTAACACAAAAGTTGGTTTTTCTATGGGAGGTGTTGCCACCGGTGGTTGAGAAATCGGAGGTTTCTTATAGTAGGCAAATCCTTGGGGAATGAGTAATACTAGGAAGGTTTTGGAAGCCATGTTAAGTGTGTTTGTGTTGAATGAACTTTAATGTTATTAGTAATTAGTTTTATATTAAATATGGTAGTAGGAAGGGTAAAAGCCAATGTAATTTAGAAGGACAAAAGTTAAATAATTTATGATAGTTTATTAGTAGCAGTTGTATTTTTGGAATTGTAAAAGTCATTAGGTCTATATAAGGACCAAGAGTGTATTTTATTTCAACAAGCAATATAGAAGGTTTGTCCCTTTCACAAAATAAATCACATAGAAAAATCTGCTTCTTCATAACAATTTGGTATCAGAGCTCATGGCAAACATGATGAATCAAATTCCGTTGCCACGGCTAACGAAGTCAAATTATGAAAACTGGAGTATCCAAATGAAAGCTCTTCTTGGATCTCTAGACGCGTGGGATGTGACCCATGATGGGTTTGAAGAACCAACAAAAGTTGGGGGATATACAGCAGCTCAAACGAAGACGTTGAAAGAGACGCGATCGAAGGACAAAACGACATTATACATGTTGTTCAGGGCTGTAGATGAATCAGTCTTCGAAAAAATTGCTGGTTCGACTACGTTGAAACAAGCGTGGGACACGTTAGAGAAATTTTTCAAAGGAGCAGATCGAGTGAAGCAAGTTCGACTCCAAACTCTTCGTGGCGAATTGGAGAGGATACAGATGAAGGATACAAAAATTGTATCTGACTACATCACACGTGTGCAAAAGGTGGTGAATCAACTCACCAGAAATGGAGAGACAGTACCTGATGCACGAGTTGTTGAAAAGATCTTGAGATCTTTAACAGACAAGTTTGAAAATATTATGTGTGCAATAGAAGAGTCGAAAGACCTTTCGACGCTCTCAGTCAAAGAGCTCGCTGGTTCTCTCGAAGCACATGAACAACGAAAGATGAAAAAGAAAGAAGAAGCAGTCAAAGAAGCAAACCAAACCAAGGAATCGAACAAAGACGAAAAGGTACTCTTTTCTCACAACTTTCGACGAAGAGGACGTGGACGTGGAGGTCGTGACAGTGGTCGAAGTGGTAGAGGTAGCAACTTCGAAAGAGGACAATCGAGCCAACAAAATTGGCGTGGCATAGGACGTGGTCAAAGAGGTGGTCGTTCGAATCATTCCAACTTCGAATGCTACAAGTGTGGGAAGTATGGTCATTATGCGAAGGATTGTAACTCCTACAAATGTTACAACTGTGACAAAGTGGGACATCTTGCAAAAGACTGTCGAGTCGAAAAGAAGATTGAAGAAACAACCAACCTAGCCTTGGAAGCTGAATCGAATGAAGGCTTTCTTCTTATAGCTCAAAACGAAATCAACACCAATGACAATGTTTGGTATCTTGACTCAGGAGCAAGTAATCACATGTGTGGTTACAAACACCTGTTTAAAGATATGAAGAGAATTGAACATGGTAATGTGTCCTTTGGAGATGCATCGAAAGTGAAGGTCGAAGGAAAGGGCACAATCAGTTACTTGCAGAAGGATGGCTTGATTGGATCAATCGAAGACGTTTACTATGTACCAGATCTCAAGACCAACATATTAAGTCTGGGACAACTTACAGAAAAAGGTGCTTCGATACATATGAAAGATCGAACACTGCATTTGAAAGACAAAGCAGGACATCTGATTGCCAGTGTCGAAATGGAAAGAAATCGAATGTACAAACTGAACCTGAGGAACATTCGAGAGAAATGTCTGCAAATCGAAATGCAAGACAAAGCGTCACTATGGCATATGCGCTTTGGTCATCTACACCATGCTGGTTTGAGAAGGTTGGCGAAAAGGAACATGGTGCATGGACTACCAGACATGGATTTCGAAGGAAAATTCTGTGAAGAATGTGTGCTCAGCAAACAAACAAGAACCTCATTTCAAAGGAAGGCAGAGTATCAAGCTAAACATATTCTCGAATTGATACATACTGACATATGTGGGCCAATCACTCCAGAATCCTTCAGTGGAAAAAGGTACTTCATTTCTTTTATTGATGACTTCTCAAGAAAAACCTGGGTTTACTTCTTGAAAGAAAAATCTGAAGCATTAGAAGTGTTCAAAAAGTTCAAAGTAATGGTGAAGAAGGCAACAGACAGACACATCAAAGCAATTCGATCTGACAGAGGAGGTGAGTATACTTCAATGGCTTTTGTGAAGTACTGTGAAGAACAGGGCATAAGGAGATTCCTAATTGCACCATATTCACCTCAGCAAAATGGTGTGGCTGAAAGGAAGAATCGAACTATTCTTGACATGATTCGATCAATTCTCAAAAGCAAGAACATGTCGAAGGAATTCTAGGCAGAAGCAGTACAATATGTTGTTTATATTCAGAATAGATGTCCACATTCGAAGTTAGAAGACAAAACACCACAAGAAGCATGGAGTGGACAGAAGCCAACAATTTCACATCTCAAGGTATTTGGTAGTATAACTTATGCACATGTACCAGATCAACGAAGAACAAAGCTTGAAGACAAAAGTCAGAAGTACATATTCATTGGATATGATGAGAAGACGAAAGGGTACAAGCTCTTCGATCCCATAAGTAAGAAAGTGATCGTGAGTAGAGACGTTCGAATGAACGAAGCAAGAAAGTGGGACTGGAACAATTCGACAGAGGTTATTGATGCAGTCGAAGAAACAACTGTAGCTGTACCAACAAGCATTCTAACAGAACATGAAGAAACTGAAGATGAAGATGAACCTCTACAACCCAAAATGATAAGTTTGCAATATTTGTATGATTCAACAAGTGAGGTGCATCTTGTGTGTCTTCTGGCAGATGCTGAAAACATCAGTGTCGAAGAAGCGTTACGAGACAAGAAGTGGAAAAGTGCCATGGACGAAGAGATTAGAGCAATCGAACGCAACAATACTTGGGAGCTAGTCGAATTTCCAAAAGGTAGTCAACCCATTGGTGTAAAGTGGGTATTCAAGAAAAAGATGAATGCTCAAGGAGAAATCGAAAGATTCAAAGCACGACTGGTTGCAAAGGGATACAAACAGAAAGCAGGAATTGACTATGACGAAGTGTTTGCGCCTGTTGCAAGAATGGAGACAATTCGATTACTCATTTCTCAAGCTGCTCAATTCAAGTGGCCAATATTTCAAATGGATGTCAAGACAACATTTTTGAATGGTGTGTGTGATCGGTGGATCTGGAACTGACTGTTTAACGCTGGTTTCGCGAAATGTCGCGGAAGCAAGAGTCGCCACCGTCTTTTATTTTCTCCAAATGGAAAGGACAAAAGCACAGAAAAATTCCTTATAGAGATTGCTCTCGGTTCGGGAGGTAGATTATAGAAAGGGAAGGTGTTAGCACCCTTTCTATCCATGGTTATCCATGGGCTCTTAGATACTTGCTCACTTGTGTTTTCAAAAATGGTTTGTTTGCCTTTCAACTGTGGGTTTTTAAAAAGGTTTCTTTGAAAATTCCAGTTCGACTCTTGTATCGGTCCTCAAGAGTGTTTCAAAAGATGCTTTCGAAAGCTTTTTGAAAAGGTGTCGGTGTGAAAAGTATTTTGGATTTGTTTTTGAAGTTAGAGCAAGTATCTAGAGTCGTCTACCTACCCTAAGGAATTCGTCTGTGTAAATTTCCTTTAAAGTAGTGCCATCCCACCATTGAGAGGTAGGTAGCACCACCGTTGGAGGTGTTCGGGTCAATTCGAGGTTCGGGACGTGGTGATCACCGGAGCAATAGGAAGACACCTTAGAAGCTACCCTCATGCCAGGTTCCCGGATCATGAGGACTTACTAAGACATCCTCTACTCGACGACCACCTTTCGAGGGGCAAGGCGACAGTGAGGCGTACCCTAGGGGTGGTGTGTGATTCGTGTGTCATTTTCAGATATTTTGTCTTGTTCATGTCATGGGTGATCTACGCTTTTATTTTTATTTTAACATTCATTCTTGCATGAGTTTATTAGCAGTTAAAAAGTTGCGAGAAATATAAAGTTCTAAGCTATTACAATAGCGCGGGTCCACATCGCCAAATTTAAATCCAGGACCCGATTTGACATAAAATAAAGATGCGAGAAATATAAATGTTTAATTTACACGGCTTTGGGAGAATTACATGAATATTTAAAAGAACGGAAATAAAATGCGCGAAGAGAATAAAAATCGGGAATGCGAGGGCGTTGGACCCTTTTTAATGAAATTAAATTATATTAACAAATTAATTAAATTAAAGTAAAAAGAAAATATTTTTGGAGTTTTGTATTTATGAATTTTGAATAAGAGAATTAAATGAAATTTAAACCTAATTCTAGCTATTTTTTAATTTATTAAGAAAATATGAAAATTAAACCTAACATTAAACCTAATTAATTAATTCAATTCTTATTTACAAAAATAAATAATTAATTATTATAATGGTAAAAAGAAAAAAAAAGATAAAAAGTGATTAAAACCTAATTCTACAAATTTTAAATTTATTAAGAAAATATTAAAGTTAAACCTAAAATTAAAAAGCTAAATTAATTAATGAGATTTATTTACAAAAATATTAGTTAAATAAAATATATTTTGATTTTTGTCTTTTCTGATTTTTTGTTATTTTTATATTTTGAGAAAAATAAATTAATTTTAAGATTTAAATGGAAATTAATTAAAACAAATAAAATAGAAAAAATATGAAAAAGAATGAAAAAAGCAAACCCCTGGGGGGTTCTGTCCCAAATTGGAGGTATAATTTAGCATTTTTGGCCCATCTTTGGAGGCCTTTTGTTGACTTTCCAGGGTAGCATGTGGCTTCGTTGACCAACGTCCATGGTGTTCATCAGATCTGAGCCTTTAGATTGCCTTCAGTGGCCATGTGGCACACTTGGATTATGGGCGTATGGTGGGCCTCTGGATTGAACGCTGCACGCAAGTATGGTTAGAAAAATAATATGGAGAGAGGAGGGGACCTGGGAATCGAACCCAGGTCCCAGAGGTTACCAATGCCAAGCCTGACCAGTGGAGCTGTTAATACGCGTTGTACATAGAATAGCAAACAAATAACATAAAAGAAAATTGGTTAGTGGCCTAAAAAATACAAAAACGCGCGCTTAATTCAAATGGCTCAATCACATGATGCCACATAAGCTTCTTCTCCACTTATGCGTTTTTCCTGAAACAAAAACCAACAAGATTGCGGGGGTTTTAAACCCCCACTATATGCTGTGTGCAAAAATAGCGAATAGAAATCCATGCATCATAAATTAGGCGCGATAGGGTAGTTGGATTCGTGTGAAGCTTCTCGTTCCCATGGTACCAGTCTTGTGTCTCAATTTTTCCATGATAGAGAAGCCCTAAATTGGAACCTCTGCAACCCTAAAATACAACAATGGCAACTTCGCGTATGCTGCACAAAAACTCAATTGGAAATCATGGTTAGATTCAGAATAGTTCAATTAGTATGAATCAATAAAGAAAATGCAATGAGGATGCCTAAAAATCAAAACACGAATATGCATATTATATGAAAAATTCTGAGTTCTATATACCAATTCTGGGTGCTATACGCGTGGAAAACTATCCAGTCAGATTCAATAATGTCTTTGCAAGCTAATGGGATCAATCTTTTTCTCTGAATCGTCTTCCAAGGCTACTTTCAGTTTTGGATTTTTTTGATAAAATTGCAAAAGTTGTTCTTGAGTTCTGGCGCAGCTTGGAGGTTTTTTGTGCATTAGGTTTGTATTGGTATATGTAAGGAATGCATTAGGGTTGAGTTTTCAATCCAAAGATCTTTGCAATGATGGAATCAATATTTGATTTTAATGCATATATTTTTCAATCTTTTCCATGCAAATTTGATACCAATCATGTTAAATTACCTTGATTCTTTCCCTATCTGATAATGCATGAAATCTTGAGGATATTTCATACATAAAAGGATTTGATTACATTGGTTTAGTATTTTTCACATATTTTAATTAATTAAATGAATTATTAGCAATTAAAAATTCAAATAAATAAATAAAAATGATGAATAACTTCCCTTTGGGCCAAATGGTCGTGCACATGCTTTGGATGATGAATCTTGGAAGAAAATGTGGCCCATTAGCAATTTTAAGGCATTTGAAGCAAAGTTGACTTTTCAAAATACCCAAAAATTTCCCAACTTCCACAAGGCATATCTTGCTCAATTTTAAATCTTTGATCATGATCGTTGACATTTTGGAAAGGTCTTGAAGTCCTCTAACCAATGTCTTTGGTCCCATTATATTTTGATTTACCAATCTCAAGTTATGGTCTTTGACTTAAAGTCCCTTTTTGTTGACTTTTGAAAATGACCTATAATGTTGAAATTGATAACTTTTTGTGAGAGCATTTATTGGACTTGAAGTGTGAAGAGGAGTTGTAGGAAATGTCTTTCTATTTAAAATGAGCTTTGGATGGAATTTTTCTGATAATCCATGTGGAAGTTATGCCTTAGTCAAGTTACAGTTGACTTTTTCAACTGTCCAAATATGGAAACTTTTGCATCTTGAGACTTTTTGAGCCAAGATTTGAGAATCATGATCAAGCATTGATCAAATGATGTTTGTGGCTTCAAAATGAGATGTTGACCAAAAATTTGAACTTTTGACTGTCAAATGACCATTTTGCCCCTACAGTTGACTGTAGGGCAATTAGGGTTTTTGACTGTGCAATTTTGTGCTGTAAGTCTTGAAACTTGGCATGAAGATGCTTGACCATGTTTATAGGCATGTGGGACTTGATTGGACCCTTGGAAACTTCATTTTCCTTGTCAGAACCAAAACCCTAGTTTTTGACTGTTAGGAGGCCCTTGAACTGTGCAACCCTTGGGGAGATTTTGAAGCATTGACTTGGCAAATTTTGAAGAATATGGGAGGGAAAATTTTGGGATACAACAGTTGCCCCTGTTCAATCTTCTTAAACCTGAGGATGCAGATTGGCTGACGTGCCTTTCGTAATCCGAAGGTGGAAGATGATTGAACACTAGAGTGCCCAGAAATTTGCGCTCACATAGTAGTGTGATGTGGGGAATGGGCTTACAGATGCCATTTGGAGATTGACGAATAGGATGATGGGCGTATAGATGCCATGCTAAGAGATGATAGAAGGTGGATGGGATTATAGATGCCATCTGGATGTCGATCGCGTAAGAGATTCCCTAGCGAGGACTTGCGTACTTGAAAAAGAAAAATGATTACCTGGCCTGTTACAGGAGCTGGTCTTCAAACTCTTTGTATAGATGTGTCCTGACTGGTTACAGGAGCTGGATCTGGAGCTTCAAAAGATGATGAATGAACCAAGGATGGTTACTACCTCAACAAGAACGATGAGAGAACCTTGGATGACTACTACCTCAACAGTAACGCTGAGAGAATCTTGGGCGACTTCAACCTCAACAGTAACGCTGAGAGAATCTTGGGTGACTTCTACCTCAACAGTAGCGCTGAGAGAATCTTGGGCATCTTCTACTGAGCCTTTATCAGGAAAATCTGTTAGGGATCGATTTAACTGGACTAGAGAAGGCCTTGAAATCTTCAACTGGATAAGAAACAGGGAGATCTTAGGGTCGATCTGACTGAACCAGAGAAGGCCTTTGACTGGATAAGAAACAGTAAAATCTTAGGGTCGATTTAACTGAACCGGTCTAGGTCTTAAAATCTTCAGACGTGCCCTGTCAAGATACAGGAATCGAGTCTGGTACTATAGTCATCAACAGATACACCCTGGTAAGATACAGGAATCGGATCTTCGAACTCTTCAGACGTGCCCTGTCAAGATACAGGAATCGAGTCTAGTACTGTAGTCGTCAACAGATACACCCTGGCAAGATACAGGAATCGGATCTTTGAACTCTTCAGACATGCCCTGTCAAGATACAGGAATCGAGTCTGGTACTGGAGTCGTCAACAGATACACCCTGGCGAGATACAGGAATCGGATCTTCAAACTCTTCAGACGTGCCCTGGCGAGATACAGGAATCGAGTCTGGTAATGTTAGTCGTCAACAGATACACCCTGGAAAGATACAGGAATCGGATCT
Organism: Vicia faba; assembly: GCA_948472305.1. Lineage (NCBI taxonomy): Eukaryota > Viridiplantae > Streptophyta > Magnoliopsida > Fabales > Fabaceae > Vicia > Vicia faba. Next base: position 1,463,327,605 of record OX451737.1, read on the forward strand.
TCGAACTCTTCAGACGTGCCCTGGCCGGATACAAGAATCGAGTCTGGTAATGTAGTCGTCAACAGATACACCCTGGCAAGATACAGGAATCGGATCTTCAAACTCTTCAGACGTGCCCTGGCAGGATACAGGAATCGAGTCTGGTATAGTCGTCAACAGATACACCCTGGCAAGATACAGGAATCGGATCTTCGAACTCTTCAGACGTGCCCTGGCAGGATACAGGAATCGAGTCTGATAATGTAGTCGTCAACAGATACACCCTGGTAAGATACAGGAATCGGATCTTCAAACTCTTCAGACGTGCCCTGGCAGGATACAGGAATCGAGTCTGGTATAGTCGTCAACAGATACACCCTGGCAAGATACAGGAATCGGATCTTCGAACTCTTCAGACGTGCCCTGGCAGGATACAGGAATCGAGTCTGGAATATAGTCGTCAACAGATACACCCTGGCAAGATACAGGAATCGGATCTTCAAACTCTTTAGACGTGCCCTGGCAAGATACAAGAATCGAGTCTGGAATTAGTCGTCAACAGATACACCCTGGAAATATACAGGAATCGGATCTTTAGTTGCGACAGTTGATAGTAATCATCTTTGTATTGACCTTTGTCCTGAAAAGACAAAACGTTAGTTGTATGCAATGATGTATGACATGCGTGATGTTCTCAGAATAAATGAGATTGTAGGTTCATGATGCGTATATGCATGCTATAATGTATGAAGATGTGATATTCATGAATGTATTTTCGTCTAGGAAAGTAAATCCTTGACGTGTGCCGGGAAGTTAAATCTTGGGCTTGATGTGGGAGAATAGAGCTTTGTTGTTTCCGCTGGGGATGATGATTGCAAGAATACCGGTAGGAGAAGATGACTCTGTTGGGGAATAAACTTGGCGAATAGATTACTCTGCGGGGAGTGCTCTGTGGGGAAAGAGGTACTTTGCTGAGATGTTGTTGATAACTCCGCTGGGGATACCATTGATGTATTATGTTGGAAGATGAACTCCGCTGGGGATAGGAAGACTTCGCCGGGGACGATCTTTCCGTGGTTTTCAGCTGAGGATAACCCAGTTATATCCTGGTGGGGAAATAACTCTTTGAATAAAGCCGGGGGACGCGTTCGTGCTCTACGGGATAAGCTTCCAGAATCTACTGGAGATAAGCTTACTGCTTGGGGAGATGGATTCCATCTTGCCTAGGGAACTGGATTGGACTCTCCTGGGGAAGTTTTTGAACTGTATCGGGGAAAAGACTCTATTGAATGTTTGATAGGCCGCCGGGGAACAATCTTTAGGTCAAGACTACCGGGGATGCTTGTTAAGAATGCATGTATATCGTGCTGGGGAATGTTGAGATCTACGGGGGCTACTCAACCTCCTTAAGGCTGATTGTATAACTTTGCTTGGGGAAAGTGTATTGACATGCTGGCTCACTCTCTGGGGAGTTAAGACATACTGGTTATATTCTTCAGCTGAACCTATCTTGGTACCTTGGTGGACCGAACCATTAGATCGCTTAGACCACTCATTATTGCCCCAGTTTCAGAGGTGGGAGAGGAAGACCTGTGAGGTGATGATAATTGTTGATGGACAAACCTTCTTCTGGTAGACAAGTGACGAGATTCCAGGACATAGTCGTACGCTTTGATCCCTAATTTTTTCCTGGACCGCCCTTTCGGGTTTTCAGTCCATCGGGATACCCTTTTTTGCCCAAGCCGCCTTTTCAGGTTTTCGACTTGCCGGGTATACAGATTTTTTCATTTCATCCCTTATTTTTGCCCGAACCCTTTTGGTTCGCCGGGAAGCCCTTATTTTTGCCTAGGTGTTTCAACCTAGCGGGTCTTTGATTATGCGCAGTATTTTTTTTGGACTATGTCCACACTCTCAGGATGTAGGGAGTTGCCCCTGTTAGAAGTGTTTTGTCATACCCCCAGAAGATGTTTGATCAGGCAAGATTCGTTGCTGGAATGCCCCAGGTGACTCAGGCGGAGATTTGCCCCAGGCTATTTGGCCTTTGAGAGATTCTCCGAATCTTGACTTAACTGCCCCAGATGATGGACCAGGATCAGGCCATGCCCCTTGATTGGAAGTGCTTTTGTTCCTTAGATATTCGTCGTGCGAACTTCCATGCTGTTCAAACAAATAGCCATATGCAAACAATGTTATATCAAAAATGCAAAGCTTATGTCTGTCTTGAAGATTTTGAAAATGAATTCTTTTTCATAAAACAAGTGAATGTTTGTAAGACGTGATGTCAACTCCGTATTTACCGTAGGCCTTAAGGAGTCAGGATACCTTTCGTAACAGTATGCTTTCGAACTAACCCATGCTTCAGCTAGGACTTTTGAGGGTTATAACGTGGCCTGGTTCATGGTTTAAGAAACAAAGGATAAAGGCTCAAAATTATATTTGTACCCACCCGCTCTTCGTGATGTTCTTCAAACCTAAACTCAGCTGATCGTGCGTTAGACCTTTTTGGATCTTTGTTCTGATATTCTAGTGACGGTTCAGATATTGATGATTTATTCTGAATAGGCAGTCATATTTGTTTTTGTTTGAGGGTTTGTAAGACCTCTTTCCCTTTTTTTTTTGATTTTTTGTTATCCCTAAATTTTGCCTGAACTGTTTCTTTTGTGATTACAGTCAGCGGGATGCCCCAGTTTTGTAAGTCTCCTTCGTAGGTTTTGACTTATTGGGTTTTTATTTTTGAAAGATAACGAATGCCTGTCTTTACGATTGTTCGGAACCATCACTGTCTTTTGCTTGTTTTGTAAGGATCTCTTTGGTGCCATTTGTTATGCACTTGGATCAACTGAGAGACTACCCTGCCCCAGGTTATGATTAAGGGTTTTAAATTTCGAAAAGAAAAACTCCTACTTCTTTGGCTCAGAGGGGTTGACGAGGGATTATCTTCCTTATAACTCCAGTGTTTAGGAATTGAAACAATGCCTGTACCTCATCAGCGGGGTCTGTTCAAAAGCATACTGTAATGATCGTGGTATCGTGTTCGTCATCCTCCCTCAAGAGGCTTAGAATTATCAATCGAGAGTTGAACAATCAGAAAAAATATGAAAATAATTTGCATTTAGTGAATACGAATATATTGCTTCAAAACAGACATATGCGATGCATTAATGAAATAACAACGTTTGACATGAGTAAATGTTTGAGCAAAAGAAAGTTACAACTTGAAAATCCAAATGAACAAAGGTCTTTTCATCTCAGGGCTTGTTACTTCAACTGGTGAGCCTTGGAGGGATGATAGAAAAATTCAGCCTGGCCATCTTATGTGAACTCCAATGCCCCTTCATCAATCAGGTCCTGGATTTTGTTTTTCAGAGCCCAACATTCATTTGTGTCATGTCCTGGACTAGCAGAGTGGTAGGCACACCTTTTATTGGGATCATAGATAGGAGATGCCGTGTTGGGGTTCTGGGGATGAGCCCTTAATGTGATCAGGTTCAACCTCAACAGGCGTTGTAAAGCTTGAAACAGCGACATATTGAGCTGGGTGAATTGCCTCCTGGGCTTGTCTGGCTGACGCTGGTGAGGTTGATGCTGGATTTGTGACACTGACACCCTTTGAGGAGCTCTCCCCTTATCTTCCTGTCTCAAAGGTGGTGGAATGATGACTGGCCCTTCAACCTTAGATGTTTGCCCCGGCTGGTTACCCCGAAGCAGTTAGTTGACGAGAACCTCGAGCTCTTCTTGTTTTTGAGCTAAGCCTTGAATGATAGTCACCTGCCCCAGCATCTGGGCTCTCATTGAATCCATCTCATCTTGCAGATGTTTCAGCCGTTCGTCCCCAACACTGTTCCGGACCAAAGTCTCCATGAGAAGTGTTCTCAGTTCTTCCTGCCCCTTGGATAGGCTTAGGAAGATCTCCCTGAATTGAGTCTCTTGAGCATGAAGACCCTGGTTATCTTGTTGGGAAGCCATTGCTGAAATAAACAGCGAAGGGGGTAAGTGACCTGTAACAAGGATACCTGTTATGCAATGATGTGTATGACATGCATGTAATGTTTTCAAGGACCTCGCGGGATAAACAAGAAAATTTGTTAGAATTTGGGTCCGGTAGCTTGATTGAAGGAACTTCACGTTGCTGAGAGTCCTTCTTCAAAGGGTCAAAGGCTCACCATATCCAGTGGGTCATAGCCCCTGACAATCTTGGCTCGGGGAACCTTCTTTAAGTGTCAAAGCTCACCATATCAAGTGGGTCATAGCCTCTGACAACCTTGGCTAGAGGAAAATAAATCCTCTTTGCCCCTTGCTAGACGTTTGATTCATCATGACCTGCATCACAAGCCCTCGAGATCCTTGAAATGGATTAGTCTTTATGCAGGATGCATGCAATGGTATGATGTTATGATGTTATGCTATGCGTGGGGTAATGTAGGTAAACCCTGTTATGAGTCCCAATTAAGGACTGTAAACAAAACCTGCAAGAAACTTAGTAAACCCTGTTATGAGTCCCAATTAAGGACTATAAACAAAACCTGCAAGAAACTCAAGTGTCAGATAACAAGCATGCAAGTGGTCAAGTTGGAAGGCACACAAGTCACACAAGAGAAACCCTTAGAGTTCAGGCCAGCATGGGGTCTGGGTATTACCCTCTTGAAGTTGGTGGGATCAACCTGTCCTATCAGAAGTAACCGGGTTCTAAGGGTCCCAATATCACTGGATTGCTTTCATTGTTCATCGTTTCGATTTAGCCACTGAACTGGCGACCGAAATATTCCAGGAAAGCAACCCTCAATTGAGTGTAGTATCGAGTATCAACCAACCTCGGACTGCACCAAAGTCAGTTATCTCACTACCCTAAAGAGGCCAAGATAGTTCAATTAAGGTTCCTAAGGTCAGTTGATGCTTCACGACACCACGCAGAGGCCCCGTACTCTCCTTGACTGAACTCAAGGGTTACCGGTACACACCAAAGTGCCACATCAACGTAGCAGACTGTTTCAACCATGTCGGTATACCCCGCACAGTTCCCTCACAGCCTTGTTGCTACTTTCTAAGAAGGTATCCCCCAGATCCGGGTTTAGGATCTATAGAACTCCCAAGACAGTCCCACAATAATAAAGCAAACAAGTCAAGGCAATTGAAAACACAAGTGATCTTAGTCCTAAGGTACACCTCACTTTAAAGTAAATCCCCAACAGAGTCGCCAGTTCTGTGATCGGTGGATCTGGAACTGACTGTTTAACGCTGGTTTCGCGAAATGTCGCGGAAGCAAGAGTCGCCACCGTCTTTTATTTTCTCCAAATGGAAAGGACAAAAGCACAGAAAAATTCCTTATAGAGATTGCTCTCGGTTCGGGAGGTAGATTATAGAAAGGGAAGGTGTTAGCACCCTTTCTATCCATGGTTATCCATGGGCTCTTAGATACTTGCTCACTTGTGTTTTCAAAAATGGTTTGTTTGCCTTTCAACTGTGGGTTTTTAAAAAGGTTTCTTTGAAAATTCCAGTTCGACTCTTATATCGGTCCTCAAGAGTGTTTCAAAAGATGCTTTCGAAAGCTTTTTGAAAAGGTGTCGGTGTGAAAAGTATTTTGGATTTGTTTTTGAAGTTAGAGCAAGTATCTAGAGTCGTCTACCTACCCTAAGGAATTCGTCTGTGTAAATGTCCTTTAAAGTAGTGCCATCCCACCATTGAGAGGTAGGTAGCACCACCGTTGGAGGTGTTCGGGTCAATTCGAGGTTCGGGACGTGGTGATCACCGGAGCAATAGGAAGACACCTTAGAAGCTACCCTCATGCCAGGTTCCCGGATCATGAGGACTTACTAAGACATCCTCTACTCGACGACCACCTTTCGAGGGGCAAGGCGACAGTGAGGCGTACCCTAGGGGTGGTGTGTGATTCGTGTGTCATTTTCAGATATTTTGTCTTGTTCATGTCATGGGTGATCTACGCTTTTATTTTTATTTTAACATTCATTCTTGCATGAGTTTATTAGCAGTTAAAAAGTTGCGAGAAATATAATGTTCTAAGCTATTACAAAGGCGCGGGTCCACATCGCCAAATTTAAATCCAGGACCCGATTTGACATAAAATAAAGATGCGAGAAATATAAATGTTTAATTTACACGGCTTTGGGAGAATTACATGAATATTTAAAAGAACGGAAATAAAATGCGCGAAGAGAATAAAAATCGGGAATGCGAGGGCGTTGGACCCTTTTTAATGAAATTAAATTATATTAACAAATTAATTAAATTAAAGTAAAAAGAAAAGATTTTTGGAGTTTTGTATTTATGAATTTTGAATAAGAGAATTAAATGAAATTTAAACCTAATTCTAGCTATTTTTTAATTTATTAAGAAAATATGAAAATTAAACCTAACATTAAACCTAATTAATTAATTCAATTCTTATTTACAAAAATAAATAATTAATTATTATAATGGTAAAAAGAAAAAAAAAGATAAAAAGTGATTAAAACCTAATTCTACAAATTTTAAATTTATTAAGAAAATATTAAAGTTAAACGTAAAATTAAAAAGCTAAATTAATTAATGAGATTTATTTACAAAAATATTAGTTAAATAAAATATATTTTGATTTTTGTCTTTTCTGATTTTTTGTTATTTTTATATTTTGAGAAAAATAAATTAATTTTAAGATTTAAATGGAAATTAATTAAAACAAATAAAATAGAAAAAATATGAAAAAGAATGAAAAAAGCAAACCCCTGGGGGGTTCTGTCCCAAATTGGAGGTATAATTTAGCATTTTTGGCCCATCTTTGGAGGCCTTTTGTTGACTTTCCAGGGTAGCATGTGGCTTCGTTGACCAACGTCCATGGTGTTCATCAGATCTGAGCCTTTAGATTGCCTTCAGTGGCCATGTGGCACACTTGGATTATGGGCGTATGGTGGGCCTCTAGATTGAACGCTGCACGCAAGTATGGTTAGAAAAATAATATGGAGAGAGGAGGGGACCTGAGAATCGAACCCAGGTCCCAGAGGTTACCAATGCCAAGCCTGACCAGTGGAGCTGTTAATACGCGTTGTACATAGAATAGAAAACAAATAACATAAAAGAAAATTGGTTAGTGGCCTAAAAAATACAAAAACGCGCGCTGAATTCAAATGGCTGAATCACATGATGCCACATAATCTTCTTCTCCACTTATGCGTTTTTCCTAAAACAAAAACCAACAATATTGCGGGGGTTTTAAACCCCCACTATATGCTGTGTGCAAAAATCGCGAATAGAAATCCCTGCATCATAAATTAGGCGCGATAGGGTAGTTGGATTCGTGTGAAGCTTCTCGTTCCCATGGTACCAGTCTTGTGTCTCAATTTTTCCATGATAGAGAAGCCCTAAATTGGAACCTCTGCAACCCTAAAATACAACAATGGCAATTTCGCGTATGGTGCACAAAAACTCAATTGGAAGTCATGGTTAGATTCAGAATAGTTCAATTAGTATGAATTAATAAAGAAAATGCAATGAGGATGCCTAAAAATTGAAACACGAATATGCATATTATATGAAAAATTCTGAGTTCTATATACCAATTCTGGGTGCTATACGCGTGGAAAACTATCCAGTCAGATTCAATAATGTCTTTGCAAGCTAATGGGATCAATCTTTTTCTCTGAATCGTCCTCCAAGGCCACTTTCAGTTTTGGATTTTTTTGATAAAATTGCAAAAGTTGTTCTTGAGTTCTGGCGCAGCTTGGAGGTTTTTTGTGCATTAGGTTTGTATTGGTATATGTAAGGAATGAATTATGGTTGAGTTTTCAATCCAAAGATCTTTGCAATGATGGAATCAATATTTGATTTTCATGCATATATTTTTCAATCTTTTCCATGCAAATTTGATACCAATCATGTTCAATTACCTTGATTCTTTCCCTATCTGATAATGCACGAAATCTTGAGGATATTTCATGCATAAAAGGATTTGATTACATTGGTTTAGTATTTTTCACATATTTTAATTAATTAAATGAATTATTAGCAATTAAAAATTCAAATAAATAAATAAAAATGATGAATAACTTCCCTTTGGGCCAAATGGTCGTGCACATGCTTTGGATGATGAATCTTGGAAGAAAATGTGGCCCATTAGCAATTTTAAGGCATTTGAAGCAAAGTTGACTTTTCAAAATACCCAAAACTTTCCCAAATTCCACAAGGCATATCTTGCTCAATTTTAAAGCTTTGATCATGATAGTTGACATTTTGGAAAGGTCTTGAAGTCCTCTAACCAATGTCTTTGGTCCCATGTCATTTTGATTTACCAATCTCAAGTTATGGTCTTTGACTTAAAGTCCCTTTTTGTTGACTTTTGAAAATGACCTATAATGTTGAAATTGATAACTTTTTGTGAGAGCATTTCTTGGACTTGAAGTGTGAAGAGTAGTTGTAGGAAATGTCTTTCTCTTTAAAATGAGCTTTGGATGGAATTTTTCTGATAATCCATGTGGAAGTTATGCCTTGGTCAAGTTACAGTTGACTTTTTCAACTGTCCAAATATGGAAACTTTTGCATCTTGAGACTTTTTAAGCCAAGCTTTGAGAATCATGATCAAGCATTGATCAAATGATGTTTGTGGCTTCAAAATGAGATGTTGCCCAAAAATTTGAACTTTTGACTGTCAAATGACCATTTTGCCCCTGCAGTTGACTGTAGGGCAATTAGGGTTTTTGACTGTGCAATTTTGTGCTGTAAGTCTTGAAACTTGGCATGAAGATGCTTGACCATGTTTATAGGCATGCGGGACTTGATTGGACCCTTGGAAACTTCATTTTCCTTTTCAGAACCAAAACCCTAGTTTTTGACTGTTAGGAGGCCCTTGAACTGTGCAACCCTTGGGGAGATTTTGAAGCATTGACTTGGTAAATTTTGAAGAATATGGGAGGGCAAATTTTGGGGTACAACAGTGTGATCGAAGAAGAAATCTATGTCGAACAACCACTTGGATATATGAGAATTGGAGAAGAGAATAAGGTGTTGAAACTGAAGAAATCGCTGTATGGGCTGAAGCAAGCACCTAGGGCATGGAACACACGTATTGACACATATTTCAAAGAGAATGGGTTCGAGCAATGTCCTAATGAACCCGCCCTCTATGTGAAGAAAAATGGAAGTAATTTATTACTTGTTGCTCTCTATGTTGATGACCTTATCTTTCTAGGCAGTGATGTTCAGATGATCGAAGATTTCAAGAACACCATGACAAGCGAATTCGAAATGACAGACTTAGGTCTGATGAGAGTCTTTCTTGGTCTGGAGGTTCGACAAGAAGAAGCTGGAATTTTTATCTCACAAGAAAAATATGCAAAAGAAATCCTAGAAAAATATAAAATGAAGAATTGCAATCCAACTTCGACGCCAATGGAACCAGGTACAAAACTGTCAAAGTTTGATGGAGGAGAACGGGTTGAAGGAAGCAAATATCGAAGCTTGGTAGGTAGCCTTCGATATCTCACATGCACAAGGTCAGACATTTCACTATGTGTTGGCATAGTAAGTCAATTTATGGAGGAGCCAGTACACACACATTGGAAGGCGCTGAAACGAATTCTAAGATACATCCAAGGAACAATATCACTAGGAATGTTTTATTCAAAAACAGAAGACTACAAGTTAGTTGGTTATTCTGACAGTGACTGATGCGGAGATATAGACGATCGAAAGAGCACCTCTGGTATGTGTTTTTCATGGGAAACACGACATTTACTTGGCTATCGAAGAAGCAACCTATAGTAACACTTTCGACGTGTGAAGCTGAATATGTGGCAGCATCCTGGTGCGTCTGTCATGCAGTATGGCTCAGAAGGTTGATAAGCAAGATGGAGCTAAAACAGGAAGGTCCGGCAATAATACAAGTGGACAATAACTCAGCTATCGAATTGGCAAAGAATCCAATGAATCATGAACGAAGCAAATACATTGATGTTCGATTTCACTTCATTCGTGAACATGTGAAGGAGGGAAGTGTCGAATTGAGGCATGTAGCAAGCAGAAACCAAGCAGCGAATATTTTTACAAAACTACTATCAAAAGAGATCTTCGACAGAGACAAGAAGATGATAGGAATGCTGGATGGAAGAAACATTTAAGTTTACAGAGGAGTTTTGTTGAATAAACTTTAATGTTATTAGTAATTAGTTTCATATTAAATATGGTAGTAGGAAGGTTAAGAGCCAATGTAATTTAGAAGGACAAAAGTTAAATAAGTTATGATAGTTTATTAGTAGCAGTTATATTTTTGGAATTGTAAAAGTCATTAGGTCTATATAAGGACCAAAAGTGTATTTTATTTCAACAAGCAATATAGAAGGTTTGTCCCTTTCACAAAATAAATCACATAGAAAAATCTGCTTCTTCATAACAGTTTGGTGCATGAAACACAAGAGTCACTACTTGCTTTTATACTAATCATATGTTCATGTGTCAAATTTTAATCGGTAATGACGTGGCACTTTATTTGCCAATAGTCAAATAGTTTTTGTTTTTGAATTTTTCTTTAATCGGTAATTGGAATGGACAAGTTGTAATTCTCCTTTATTTTTATTATAGATATATTGAGTTTGCCATTTTAAATATCCAAGCCGAATAATTGATGTATTCACAGTAATTCACCATGGATGAGGTTATATGCAATATCTTTTATTTATAGAAATGGATATTTTATTGCGTTTCACTTTACATTTTCCTATTATATACCCTTTCAATCAATCCATGGTTTTAGTGAAATTTTTTTCTTAAATCAGCATTAGTTGGAACTCCAGTTTTATAAAATAGGTTTAATGACTATTTAAGTTTTTTTTGGTTGCAAACGGCGATTCTCAACATATTGACTTCCTTCCAGCACTTCTAATTGTGATGTATTTTTGGATGAAATTGGTGAAATTGTTGTTGTGAATCATGTTAGAATGATAGATCATGTATGTGTAATTTATGGGATTAAATGACACTCTTTTGATTTAAAATTTGGGTTTTTCGGATTGAAAAGAATGATTCCCTTAACAATGAAAAATAGCATAATTTTTCACTTTCATGATGTGGAAATAGATTTCCATTTTTGGATAATTGATTTCGTGAAACTTAAAAGTTTGATATTTTACTACTGGAAATCGATTTACCATTTGGAGTAATCGATTTCTTGAGTTAATTGCTGAAAAATAATTTTTGTTGTATGTGGTTGAAATCAATTTTCATTATGGGGTAATCGATTTCCAGAACGTAATGTTGAAAAATTGTGAAACTTTGAAAATTTATAAATTTTGACTCAATTGTCCGTTTGACGTGCCGTTTTGACTGATAGGAAGCTAAAATTATTTTCTATTTCATAAAAATAAATTGAAGTACATTAGATAATCATTTAACAACAACTAATACTTATCTATGTGCATTTTTGGGTAATATTGAAATAGCAAAAGTTAACTGATACTTATATGTATGAATGTATATTGCTGTTTTGCATAGATGATGGATGATGATGTTGTTTGTTGGCCTCTAATTGTGAGAGGTGAGGGCTTATGCTCTGTTTTTTAATACCACATACACTGAGTCTGTGAGTTGGTAACGTTGCATTATACTATTAATTAACTTGATGATTTTTATGTGGAAGAAATATGAGTTGCATTAGGATGGTTATTATGCGTTGGTTGTATATTTAATTGTATGTTGATGCAACTTGTGGTTACGATGAATGAAGTAAAGGTGTGAGGTGAATAAGTTTGATTATATGTACCTTAATTTCTATCTACTAATTATTCTGTTTTCTTTTATATTGTTACGATATCTCTCCCCTTTCATTTGAATATTGCATTTATATTGGTTACATGCAGATGATCTGACATAGCACGAGGTTGAGGTTAGCTGAGAAGTTGCCTCATTTTGTGTAGATTGAGTCGGTATCAAACTTGATACGTAACACTCGGAGAATTGCGCTTGTTTTGTTTATGTTGGGAGTAGACTATTGTGGAACTCCATTTGTTGAATTTAAGTATTGTTTTTTTTATGTTGAATTTTTGAAGGATGATATTTATCACTCATGTTGAAGAGTTGAAATAATTGTTCTTGATCTTTTCTGCTGTGAATAAATGCAATGAAGTTTAAGACTAATGAATATGTGAATTTGTGTTGCGTGTCTTATTTAATGACCATGTATGATGGATGAAGGTGACATCCTAATTGAATAAATTATTTTAATTTTTCTATGATTTATTTATTAATTACCGAGAGAAATTGGGGTGTTACAAAATACACTATCCTTTATTTTTATATATTCTATTTATAAAAGCACAAAAATGTTAGGATATACTGCTCAATTGAAGCATTGAAATTTTCAAATAAAGGAAGAAATGTCTTAAAACTCCAAGTCAGTTTATAAGTGCATGTTTTCATAGAAGATTGCGACCATGGTCAAAAGTTGACTACTATCTAATTTCTAAACAAATTAGTGCAAGCTTTATTTTTCTAATTTTGGCTTAAATACCCTGAACCAATTATTTAGAGGGAAGGCTAAAGTTAATTCCATAGATATATCTAGGGATGTCAATGGGGCAGAGAATGTTCGGAGGATGCTTCCCTACTCCCTGCTCACTACTACGAAAATGGGCTTTCACAGCGCTTTTTTTTGCCCTTTAAAAGCGCTTAAAAGCGCTGCCGTAGCCAGCGCTGGCGTAGGCTACGAAAGCGCTTTTTTCTAGACAAAAGCGCTGTCGTAGGTGGACCTATCCCAGCGCTTTTTCCTTAAAAAGCGCTTTGATAGGGGGGTCTTTCCCAGCGCTTTTTGAAAAGCGCTTTGATAGGTGTGCTATTTAAATTTTTTTTTTTTATTTATCAGGCCTTTTACAGCGCTTTTTATGGAAAAAGCGCTTTGATAGGGGGGTCTTTCCCAGCGCTTTTTCCATAAAAAGCGCTTTGATAGGGGGTTTCTATTTAATTATTATTTTTTATTTATCATGGCTTTTACAGCGCTTTATGGAAAAAGCGCTTTGATAGGGGGGTCTTTCCCAGCGCTTTTTCCATAAAAAGCGCTTTGATAGGGGGTTTCTATTTAATTTTTTTTTTATTTATCATGGCTTTTACAGCGCTTTATGGAAAAAGCGCTTTGATAGGGGGGTCTTTCACAGCGCTTTTTCCATAAAAAGCGCTTTGATAGGGGGTTTCTATTTAATTTTTTTTTTTATTTATCCTGCCTACGAAAGCGCTTTTTAGCCAAAAGCGCTTTCGTAGCTCATACAAATTTTTTAAAGTGAAACCTATAATTTGAGGTTCCCTGTGCGGCCTGTAATTTTTTTTTGGTCCAATAATTTAACCTGTAATTCAATCCTTATAATATTCACAGAAACCGGTATTATATTAACAGAAACCGGTATACCATATAATATTCACTCCTTATCTATATATATGTAACTAAATCATATATAACTAAATTTGTAACCATATATACATTTGTAACCATAACTAAATCACATACAAAGTATCGTGTTAATTTGTAACCATATATATATACATATGTAACTAAATCATATATAATTACATCGAAAATAATGCTCCACCGACACGGTCGTCATCCTGCAAAGTATGAATATGAACAACACGGTAAATTAAACAAACAATATTAAAGGCTCCAACACAATCAAACTAACACGTACAATAATATTTTATTCATACCCATCAGAATAATCTGTTTTCAACATAAAATTGACATATTTCCTCTTTGACTTCTTCCACTTGAACTTTCGTGTACGACATAGTATAGAGGTCATCAAAGTACTACATAAGAAATTATTACTTCAGTATATGCATGATGTTATTAAATGTAGAAATCATACAAAATTATTCTAAGTTATAAATCCATACCGTGCTTGGAATCTCTACTTGATTTTTATGAAGGATTTCTTTCATAAACCTCAAGCAAAAGTATCCGCAATCTACATCGTTATTCTGTAACGGACACTGCATAGAAAAACAGAATATATTTTATAGTTGTCGTGTAATTTTATCAAGTAACATTATTATTATAAGCAACTAATTTTGTACCTGCACTTTGATCCAAGTAATATTTGATGATTTACTCCGGGGTACCTGTGCGTCCTTTTGACTACGAAATATTTGTATTGATCTAAGAAAATAAAAACATATATTTAGATCAATCTCACAGAAATAATTAAATATATAAATATACACGAATAGTTAGAACGATCTCACTTACTGATCAACAGTTTCCTTCATAGCGGGATAGTTAGTCCATTCCCCGTCTACCGAATTCAGAAAGTACACAACTTCTTTAATCGGATCGATAGCCAACAACAACCAGTGTTTTCTAAAAATTTAAGCAACAGTTTAGAAGAAAAGTTTCTACGCAAAATAAACAAAGATATATTAGAATAAATGAAAAACTCACCCCACTGGAACAGTGTTATACGGCAAAATAAACAAGCTATCTGGGTTGCCGACGTAGGCCGTGTATCGATTCACTAAGTACTCCCTAACTGAACCCGGGTCCCTGACAATTGTCGCTCCGCTGACAATATGGGCAGACAAGAAATGGAAGCGTCTTGCCAATACAGTCTCGCGCATTTTTTTATCGTACAACAACCTTAAATAAAAACATATAAACATTAGACTATTTTCATTGAAATGTGTAAATAAATTGTTCAACTAATTAAATGATATATTTATCGGAATACCGGATGTATGCGTGAACATTGCCGATGCCTAATTCACCATGCGTCATAATCTCAGTCATTTCGTCCATTCCTATCGTTTCTTGGCAGTCAAGACCAAAGATATCTGCATCCATAAGGATTGTACGAATACCACCTGACTTCAAATCTGAGGTTTCCAAAAGTACTCCAAGTGTATTCCGATATCGAGGTACAAAAACGCCTCTTCCCCCGCCTCTTCCCCCCTTATGCATTGACTTTTTCGGGGGTGGTCTGCTACGAACAGGCTGGGTCACTTGTTGTGACACTTTCGCAGATACCTAACAATCATATAACTTAGGTAAATTATAAAATCGTTCAGTTTTAAATTCATATCATATAATAAACAATTTAAGTGTACCTCTGGAATTGATGCCATAAACTCGCCGCCTTGCTGCAAAATCTCCTTACCCTTATTAGCGGGTTTTGTAGGAGGCTAATATTAAAAAATAATTAACTTAACGGTTCAGAATTGACATTTGAAATCTAAATGATTCATATTAACGATTTTAAACATACCTCATCATCAATGAAAATGAGGTCCAAGGGCCATGCAACAAACGACCCTACTGCGTCTCGCACCGATCTTATATCCAAGGCCACGTCAGGTACCGGTACCAACGCATCGGGATCAATAGGATAATCTACTGATACTCTCAGGTGTCCAGCCGGGATCGGTGTATTATGAATTAAATCTCCCAAAGTGTTGTACACTTTTCCCTTGCCAACAAGGTGATAATCTGATGCCATTACGTATAGTTGGCAAGATGAAATGCCCTAAACCAATATGCATACATATTACTTTTAATTCAATAATAGAAAGAGGTGGAATAAAAATGAGAAACTTGAACAATAGAGATTTATCAATATATTTATAATTACCTCAGGAAATTTATTCTGACGGTTGATACTAGCGTTGTCACTAGTTTCTTTCGCCATTGCCGCATTGCCCTTTTCCCTCATTAATACCTCTTTATCTCTTTCCAATGCATTGA
This sequence comes from Vicia faba, assembly GCA_948472305.1. Taxonomy (NCBI): domain Eukaryota; kingdom Viridiplantae; phylum Streptophyta; class Magnoliopsida; order Fabales; family Fabaceae; genus Vicia; species Vicia faba. The sequence continues at coordinate 1,463,343,284 of OX451737.1, forward strand.
CTTTTGCTTGTAATTCCATAAGTACATTCATCACTTCTGCATTGGTAGGATTTCTTTTCCGATGATGCTGGTAGAAAGAGGTTGGAGTCACACCGTGACCTTTACCCCTAACCCGACCGGAATACTCAGGAACATTCAGTGCTTTACTAAGTACGCTCCTCGTATCCTGGTCGTCACCGGTGGACTCCGTTTGTGACAATGTCTCCTGAAAATAATGGAGATAAAAAAATCAATTAAATAGTCATAAAAATTTGATTTAATTAAAGACACAATGTTATACTTACGCATTCATCATAAATTCTTAGAACACTTGGATCAACAGCTTGATTCTTGCCCACACGGGCTTCCTTCCACAGCAAATGTGCTGGAAGTGAGGTTTCATCACTTTTCGTCTCCTCTAACTATGCATAGAAACAAACGGTTAGATCGTAAAATACAACACATTTAGACAATTAATAAGAACATATCATTTCTATTTATTACTTACAATTTTTTCCTCTAAGCGCGCATATCCCAAACGCCCTTTTTTGTATGGGTACGCGGGCTTTGATGCTCTCTCACTATTTTTGGCACTCTTTTGCCGGAATTCGTCATCTCTTTGTCTAATAAACTCAGTCCAATCTTCTTGTTTAATGAAAAGATTATACTTTTCTGGCCTTCCGGCCGGGAACTCTTCCAGCCACTTTCCTTTGTCATCCTTAAGATAGGTGTTCGTCAACAGATTTTTCCACCCTCTAAATCTTTTCCCGGCCAACCCAAGTACGAAGCCTTTACGCTCATCTGGAACGTTAAAAGACCGCTGCGTATAAACCATATAAACATATAAGTAATTTAAAAACCATATAAACCATATAAACATATAAGTAGTTTAAAAACCATATACACCATATAAACTTATAAACTTATAAACATATAACCATATAAACCATATAACATACATACCTTAACATCTTCCCAAAACATTTCTTTTCCTTGCTTCAATGCTTCACATTGTTTCGCATTCCATCTAGATATGGAGATTGGCACATGCATACGAACAAGTGTACCAACGTAGCTTGTGAATTTTGAAGCATTAACCCCAACTACTTGATTTGAATGATTCCAATCTACATTATATTTCACTCCCTTATCTCTAGCACGAATGATTTCGCGCATTATGGTGATGCCTCGTGCAACATCATTTGCTGAAGTATCATCCGCTGCATGATTTTTTTCTTGTGAGTTTTCATGATCTTGTTGGTTTCCTGGTGGGTTTTCTTGTTGGTTTTCTTGCGGGTTTTCTTCATTGCTAGCCATTAGACCTGTAACAAAAGTCAAACAAGCACATTAGTACACTACATGAAAATGGATAGTCGAAAAAGATATGAATAGCACTAAAGGAACTCAAAATTGAATAAAATGCTAAAAAACCAAAGTTGCAAGAAATAAACCTCACCATCAGATATGCCAAAAATTCAAAACGGTTCAAAAGATATGCCAAAAATTCAAAACATTATTCACATATTACTTACAATATTAGGCTATAATTATAATAATACCTTTTTCACTAACGTCTCTTTCTTTTCTTGGTAGCAATATATTTTACGCTTCTGTTAACAACTCGGATGGTTGGATTGATCCAAATACCCTCATTATGATCATCTCTAGTACAAGGTTCATTCTCATTTTGATCGTTTCTTGTACAAGATTCAATGCCAACGCCAATATCACCTTGATCTCCAATGTTTTCATCAATTACTTTGTTAGACAAAAGCACTATAGACCATTTCGTACTTGTCGGATCATTGACATAGAACACTTGTTTAGCCTGAGAGGCTAGAATAAAAGGTTCATCTTTGTACCCCACCCTATTGAGATCCACTTGCAAAAATCCTGACTTATCCATTCGTACGCCATTATTATTTTCAACCCACTTGCAATCAAATACAGGAATCTGAAACTTCCCGTAATCAAACAACAAAATGCGCTCGATAACCCCAAAATATGACAGATTTGCAAATTTCGGGTTTAAGTCATTCGCACTTGATATGTGCATCGCTTCAGCTACCAAGGTAACACCACTATTCTGCATAGTACTTTTATCATCCTGTTCTTTGGTATAAAATGTGTATCCATTAATTGCGTATGCGCTATAAGAAAACACAATCATACTTGGACCATATGCTAAACATCTCAACCTTTCTGTTATTGAAGCAGGATCCAAACGATACTTTGAATAAATTTGTTCCTTAAACCACGGTATGAAACTTCGATTGTGCTCTCGTACTATCCAATTCTCATTTCTATTTAGATTTAAACCTCGAAGAACACCCTTGTGCATTTCAGCATACGGCTCAACCTCAATCTCATTGTGCAGAACATACAAATGCACCTGATCCCGTTCGACCATTGACACTGTCACAACTTTATTTCCAATTAGTCTTTTTCCTTCTTTTTTCTCGACAATATGAGATTTGGGGAGTCCAATTGATTGAACATTTGACAGATATTCAGTGCAAAACTCAACCGCTTCTTCAACAATGTATCGTTCCGCAATACAACCCTCCGGTCGACTTCGGTTTTTCACGTACCCTTTTAAAATTTTCATATAACGTTCAGCAGGGTACATCCATCTCATATAAGCTGGTCCGCACAACTGTGTCTCTTTGACAAGATGAACGACTAGATGAACCATTATGTCAAAAAACGAGGGAGGAAAATACATTTCAAGCTCACATAAAGTAACAACCACCTCTTTTTGCAATGTTGGTAAGATCGCAGGATCGATCACCTTGCTGCAAATTGACTTGAAGAAAAAACACAACTTAGTTATTGCGCTCCTTACTTTTTCTGGCAGAATAGAACGTATACCTATTGGTAGAAAATTTTCCATTATAACATGGCAATCATGAGTCTTTAAACTCTTTAACTTTAGGTCTTTCATTGACACAAGTCTTCTAATATCTGATGAGTAGCCTTCTGGAACTTTAACTTCACTGAGGAACTTACACAATATTTTCTTCTCCTTTCTAGATAGAGTGTAAACAGCAGGTGGTAGATATGTGCGTCTTCCTTTCGTCACGGGTGCCAATTCAGTTCTAATTCCCATGTTTAACATGTCCTTCCTTATGTTAATGCCATCCTTAAACTTTCCTTGTATATTGAGTAACGTACCAATAACACTATCAAATACATTTTTTTCAATATGCATAACATCGAGGAAATGTCTTACGTACAACGACTTCCAATATGGAAGTTCAAAAAAAATCGACCTCTTCTTCCACCCACTCGTGACAAGTCTATGTGCAAAAGGCTTGCCAAACTCAGTACTCACATCTTTCACCTTTTCAAAAATCTGATCACCTGTCAACATATGTGGAGCTCTACCGTGTTCTGCCTCTCCATTGAATGCCTTTCTCCACCCACGATAGTGATGATTAGAATTTAAGAATCTACGATGACCGAGAAAAACATTCTTCTGACAAAAGTTCAATCGCATCGTATCGGTTTCATCTTCACAAACAGGACACGCTTTTTGACCCTTAATGCTGTACCCTGATAGATTTCCGTACGCCGGAAAATCATTAATTGTTCCAAACAACATCGCCCTCAAGTTGAAACTTTCTTTCCTATACCCATCGTAAACCTCCACACCGGTCTCCCACAAAAACTTCAAATCTTCGACTAAGGGTGCCAAGTACACGTCTATGTCATTCCCTGGTTGTTTGGGCCCAGAAATTAACATAGATAGCATCATGTACTTACGCTTCATACATAGCCACGGAGGTAGGTTATATATCATAAGAATCACAGGCCAGGTGCTATGCGAGATACTTTGAATACCATGCGGGTTCATTCCATCAGTAGACAACGACAAGCGAAGATTTCTTGCTTCTTTTCCAAATTCAGGATAATCAATATCAACTTTCGTCCACTGTGGTGAGTCTGCCGGATGTCGCAACTTCCCATCAATAATTCTTTCATCTGCATGCCAAGTCAAGTGTCTTGAATCGGTCTCACTACGATACATGCGCCTAAATCTCGGAATTATAGGAAAATACCATAACACCTTTTCCGGAGACAACTTTTCCTTATATCGAGGGGCACCGCATTTAGGACACTCATTTAACACTGCGTACTCGTTTCGAAATAAAACGCAATCTTTTGGACATGCATGTATCTTTTCATAGCTCATGCCAATAGAGGACAACATCTTTTTGGCCTCATACGTTCGATTGGGAAGAACATTATCCTCTGGTAGCATTTCTTTCATGAGGGCTAATAACTGTGTGAAACTTTTATCCGACCATCCGTTGTCCGCCTTTAAGTTGTACAACTTTAACACCGCAGACAATCTTGTGAATTTTGTACAACCATCATACAACGGTTTCTCTGCATCGCTTACCAACCTCTCGAACATTTTGGGACAATCCTCAAGATCTTCTTCAAGCGCTTCTGCAATCTCTTCGACTCGATCATAATCGTATGCGTCTGCGAAATCCTCATTTGAAGCATACGTCGTATTATAACTCGATTCAACATTCCCGCTACTTTTCTCACCATGCAAATTCCAACATGCATAACTTCTATCAATTCCATGCATCAGTAAATGCGATTCCAACTGAACCGCGTCAACCCGTCTCCCATAACAGCATCTCAAGCAAGGACATATCATTCCATTGGGTTCTCTGGCGTGCGCAACGGCAAACTTAACGAATTCTGATACCCCATCCTCATACTCTTTCGACAATCGATTGGCAGTCATCCATTTTTTATCCATGGTTTGACTATAGCAACTAATTAGTCACGCAACTATAGCAAAATAATAATTAATTACCTGTAAAGAAATTCAACATATCAGGTACTCTGGATTTTCATTATTTTATGTTTAATACTTCCATTTCAAAATTACTAGCAAGTACTCTTTGACAAGAAAAGATTAAATAGCTGATTCAAAACAATTAAACTAACCTATTACTACTCAATCCATTTATTGAGTGCTGAAAACAGATCACAGAGTAATGATCATGACTGAATCTTAAAGGGGCACAGCAGAGTCCCATCTGGAAAAAACTAACATGGCCAAGCTTTTCATTTTGATTACACCCCCAAACTTAATCATGACAGAAAAATAATACTGCAATAGTTTAAGTTCTCATAATGTTCAAATAAAATGTAACAAAGGCATCAAGAAGTCCACTGATTTAATCTGACTACACACACCATTTTGGTTATATACAAAAACTAAAAACTAAGCTCACAAAGTCACCATTGGACTATTCCTTCAACTTTAATCAAGACAGGAAAAAAACACAGCAGATTAAGTTAACAGATTAGAAGAAGCTACACAATGTTTTAAAAACGGTCATGAGCGGGACGATACAGTATTGGAAGAAGCTGTCAATACTGATATAGTTATTTACTGGTTTGATGTTAAAAAACTAATTGTGCTTAATTCATACCGCCACAACTGAAATTAGTATTGGAATATCTGTATTGATCAAGATTGCGAAAATCTTTGTGCTGACATCCACCATTATTTAAAACCTGCTCAATCCAATCACTGAATAAATCCTATCACTAGTGCTCAATCATATAACCTATACAATAATGGTAAGACCTCGGTCATATCTTTAAACTTTAAATCCAGAATATGACCTAGTGATGTATGCATTAATTCACTATGGAACAAATTCTTAAGCCTCACAATAACATGTAAATGTTTAATACCTAAGAAATGGTGGAAAAATCTAAGTCTGTCTTTGGAGTTATCAGTCTTGAAATGAAAGCACCAGAAACTTGTTGTCTTTTATCCAATGAACATGACAAAATTTTGCCTCGAATATCCCGCATTCATATTATGTAAAATAAGGATTTTACTATAAAAAGCTATATTAGGCCTGAGTTACTATAATCAGAACATACACATGGTATGTAAATGTGTCCTGATATGATTCATTATTATTAGTATATTCTGTTATACAGTTATAGAATGGAAGCAAGTAATGTTGGTTTGGATGGTTCTGTAAATTCACTAAAACTAGTTGATTATGGAGATGAATCAACTCTTATTCAATGGTCTTTTGAGATTAATCCTCTTGAAGATGTATCAGAGAACAACTTAGTGGATTATCTAGGATTTCTCTATAAATCTTGCATTAATAAGATTGAAGGTGCTGTAGAAGCTGCATCAAGAAATGTGTCACCACCATAGTGAACATCATTTTATTCAAACCACAAGCTTCTTTGCAATTCATGCACTATCAGTTGAAAATCAAATCCTAAACATCATTCTACATCTCTATACCAAGTTCAAAAATGGAAAATCAAATAGCAAAAATATTACTAGTTCCTAGCTAGTTGCTTTTTGTCAGACATTACTTCCACAACACAAAACAATATTCCTCATTTTATCGAACAGTTTGCATGCAAGATACAAAACAAGATTCCCGGCAACACAGACAAATCGAACAGAAGCAATGTATGAATGGCAAGGATTTTGAAACATACCTTTTGATACGACTCTAGACGAAAAAAGCTTCGTGCCGGCGAGGATGAGGAATCAGAACAAAAACGAGAATAGCTTCGTGCCGACGAGAATAGTCTTTTTTGTCTCTTTTCAAGCAAACTGTCAAACAAGTGACTTGCACAAGACTTTAGTCCTTAAATTTCCTCCAAAATGGGATAAACTTCAACCATTAGCAACACTAACATCCATTTTTTTTTGCATAGAATGTATGATTTTGGCCTAAGAAACAAATTATTTTTTGCTCAATCCACTATGGAATCAAAGAAATTGTGCCACCATGTATCAGAAGATAGATTTAAAAAAACCAATACATTCACATTCAACAGACTCACTCACATCAATCAACTCAATTCACAGGATCATTCACAATCACACATGGACTAACCTCTTTTTCAAGTTTCACAGTATCTTGACCCAATTCAAAGCTAGTAACAAAAAAAAAACACCAAAAAAACTTATCAACTTCAATAGTCAATATTCAGCATTCAACAAGTAAAGAGGAATTAGCATCTGGGTAGTGAAGAATTGATGATACCTGATGATGATAACTGAGATTGATGCAAAGCGTTTCACTTCTAAGATACCGGAAATGGTGGCATAGCTAGAGGAAGACAGTGGAAGCTCGTTGTAGGTGTACTGGAAGGAGTTGATGGAGCGGAATTGTGGTTGGAAAGGGTGTAGACGGTGGGGGTGACCAACGGAGGCTGAAAAGCTTAAGACGAACGGCGGCGACGGCGAAATGAGGAAGCTCTGAACGAAAGAAATGAAGAAGACTAAAGAACAGATTTAGGGATTTTTAATTTTATTATAAAAACAACCTACGAAAGCGCTTTTAAAAAGCGCTGGCATAGGGTACCCTATAAGAGCGCTTCTGAGGTAAAAAGCGCTTTCGTAGGTCCCCCTATCAAAGCGCTTTTCAAAAGCGCTGGCATAGGGTTCCCTATAAGAGCGCTTTTCAAAAGCGCTTTCGTAGGTTAGATATTTCAAATACCTATGAAAGCGCTTTCGTAGGGAACCCTATGCCAGCGCTTTTAAAAAAGCGCCTTCGTAGGTTTCCCTTTTTTTTTAATTTTGTTTTTTGTGAAGGCTATGGCAGCGCTTTTTCAATAAGCGCTTTAGTAGAGGCGCTGCTAAAACTTGTTTTTGGCGTAGTGTGACTCCAAATTTATTCCCCTTCCCCGTCCTCATTCCCCGCCACGGAGATTCTTAGATATTGAATCTTAAGAAAAATTTTATACTTTTCGATCAAAACTATGACACTATTATTTCGTTATTTTTTCCTTTATAAAGAAAACAAATATATTTTGCATCTTTCGTTTTTTGAAATGAAAATACATCTTGCAGAAAAAAAGAAAAGACACTTGTTGTTACTAATATTTTTTTGTAAAAAAAATTATATATTAATAGAACTTGTTTCTACCACACTTCCTCTAATTTACTACCACATTATTGCTGTCTTCTAGCGCAAGTAGTTGATCATGTGTGAGTGTGGCGAATTCATAACTACTAATTTATTAATTAAATGAAAAACATGTTATTAATGAAAGTAAATTGAAATTAAAGAGTAATCATCATAAGTACAATGAATAAAGGAGAGTGGATATTGTGATGATGATGAGATAATAAGAGATGATGAATGAGGGAGATAAAGATAAATGGGAAAAGAAAAGGAGACGGTTTACATTATATGTATTGGATGCACTTTTCTTGGGTTGGGTTGGGTACTTGGATAGTGAAAAAATACATTATTCAATAAAATATAGAAATAAAATGATCCACTAATGACCCTTCATTTTCTAATACATTAATTTTTTACGTAAAATTATATAATTATATATTATATAATATATAAAATATAAAAGTTATAAAATATAGTCGGAGTCGGAAATCCACGAGACGAAGGATACTTTCAAAATCCCCGACACAAAGTGTCATCAGGGGAACCTTTCCCTCCATCTCCATCCCCACAGGGGAGAAAATCCCCAACCTTGATGCTCTTAACAGACACTCTCCACAGAGATCCCCATAAATATATGAAAATTGACATCCTTAGACGTATCTAATATCCAAAGGAAAGATATTGAATCTATTGATGATTACGTCCTATGTTTAGAGAAATTAAGACTAGATATATGAAACCCATTTAAGAATATAAGTTGGTTCAATTCAATATCTTAAAGTGTTTAAGATCTTTATTGAAATCCAACCATCTAAACTTTGATTTTAGTTCTTTCATATTAAAACTATTTTGGCATTTCAAATATGTTGTGCATACTTTCAATGAATGATTGATTTACTCTAGTGATTAATAGGCTTGTATCAAAATTGTTCAAGGGTCATGGATTGAGTCTTGAGTTTGTTTCTTTTTACCTTAGTAATTCTTATCCATTTCTCATGTAAACCAATCGATTTATCTTTTACTAAATAAATTGTTCATGTTTCGTGAAAATCAATTTTTTCCTTTGGACCAATCGATTGGTGTCAACATCTTCTGCTTATATCTCAATTTCAATTTCACCATTTACCAAGGTTGGAGGAACATACTCTATTGTCATCCATCCCTTTAGCCAAATTTCTATTTTATTTTATCACATCAATCCACAACTTCTTTCCCTCTACCTGTTTTTCCTACACTTCCTCTATCTTTTTAGGGCTTAGGGTTTCCACGATTTGTTGCTCAAATTCCACTTCGCCGTGATAAATTGCTTCAGGTTCATCTGATATATTCTTAGACGAATCGAATCGCATGGTATTGTCCTCTTCATCTACAATGATTTTACAATTTAGTGAAGATGATTGTGCCATTTTCTTGGGGAGCCTTCGTCCTCTCGACATCGCCGTATCTCTCAAAATTCAAAATTTTTTGAGGTTATTATGGTGATGTGTTATATTTTTCATATTCAATTATATTATTATTTTTTAAGATATATGTTTATTTAGATATATAAAAATATTCATTCAGATCAATTATTCATTGAAAATTTATTTATTTATTATATAAATTACATATTATTAATTATAAATTTCATCCCACACTATAAAAAATTCAAAAAATGTTTTCACCCATTTAACTAGTATATATTTTTAATAAAGAAAGGCTCGGAGAAAGTTGGTTAGAAGTATGAGAGCTTGACCAAGAGCTAGCTTGTGCCTTTGGCTAGGTTGCAATGGTAAAGTAGCCACAAAGGATAAATTAAATTGTTTTGGCGTGCTTCATGACTGTCAGTGCAGTTTGTGTGCGACAAAAGAGGAATCCTTCAAGCATCTTTTCTTTGAGTATCTTTAAGGCTATATGGAGAAATATGCTTAATTTGATAGATATAATGCATGATCCGGAAGGCTGGGTTGAGTAACTTAATAAGACTATAAGAAATACTCAAGGTAAAGGTTAGAAAGCTGCAATTTTGAAGTTGGAAGTGGTTGAAGTTGTTTACAATATATGAAAACATGAATGATGGATATATAAATGAAAACATGAAGTGGTACATAAATGAGTTGAGTTTTAGGCAGGAAGTAGATAATACAAACATAAATGAAAACATAGTGTTAAGATGAGAATCTACATAGCTAGAATGATGGTTTAGTGTGGATTTTTGTTGCTCTTAGTCTTTGTGGTTGGTTGAATATGAGATTTGCATTCTGATTTAAAATATCTGTGCTTTTGACATTTGTGACATTGAGTATTAGATTTATTTTGAGAGGAGCCATTACCTCGTGCACTTTGGCTTGAATCATTTTGAAAATTTCTCTAGCTTCCTTTGGAACTTTGTCCTCTTTGAAAGTGGTTTGGCCTTCTTTGCACGGGCCCTTTATTTCTCACATTTGTTTGAGCTTTTAACGCTTGCTTAAATGTACCATCTGATCTCTCGCTCATCCGCATCTCACGTGACTCTAGAGATGCTTGCAAATCATTTGAAGTTATTGTGGTGAGATCTTTTGCTTCTTCAATTGCTGCTTCTACGTAATCAAAACAATTTGAAAGAGTGCGCATAAGTTTCTCTGCAATATTTTTCTCCTTTATGTCATCACCGTTGGATTTCATTTTATTGACTAGTTTATCCATTCTTGAAAAATAGCCATGAATGCTTTCATCTCTTCCTTGCTCCATTAGCTCAAACTGACGTTTTAATCCTTGCAACTTTGTTCGTTTAACTGGGTAAGCACCTTCATACATTTTAAGTAAAATTTCCCAAGCCTCTTTTGCTGTTTTGACATGGAAAATTTTCTCAAAAACAGATAGCTCCACATATTGACATATTAAAAATAAAGCTTTATCATTGAGAATATGATCTTTCTGAACTTGTTTCTCATCATCCTTCCCTTTATCTTCTTCACTTGGTTCAACAAAACCTTTCTTCATAATTTCTCCATATCCGTTTGTTGCTAAACACAACTCCATCAAGCGTTTCCACGTAGGGAAATTTGATCTACCATTAAATTTAAAAATGGTTTTTTGCACCTGATGAACTTGATTAGCGCTTGAACTTGTAGCCATTTTAATATTACAAGCTATGATACTAAATGTTGGCAATAAAATCTAATTGTCTTGACATAAATATGTTGATATAAGAATAACAAGGAAAAGAATATTAAAACTTTCTTCAAAAGTACAAAAAAAAAACTCACTAGAGTTTTTTTTTCTTTATTATGTAACTTTGTTTTCTTTGTGATTGATTACAATGTTACAATTGATAACTATTTATACTAATAAATACATGCATATTTTTAGTTATAGTAAACAATGTACATCCAATCATTCAAGGTTTTGCTTAATTCACATCTCTAATGCATATTCATAGAAACTTTATAAATGTGGAATAAGCTAAATTTAGCTTTCAACAAAATGCATGCTTCTAACAACTTTGTGTTGGAAACCATAAATTAATTGTTTTCACTCATTTAATTCAATAAAGACATAATAGTTCAGCTATCATATTCATACAAATATTTTTTTCCGATGAATTTTTCAAAAAGACACTACATTTTATAAATACTATTAGCAGTAATACTAGTCATTCATGTGTCATAATTAGATCATTAAAATTTGTAAAAAAACCTAAGGTATAAAAATTTACAAAGGTAATACAAAAGTTTTTTTTTTGTTTGCATAATTAGATCATTTTAGTCATGAATGAGGCCAATGTTATTTGATATGAATCCTCTTAGAATTTGAATTGGATCTCTAATCAAACTCTTATAAAATTGACTTGTAAGAATCAATAATTTATTTTATTAATAAACTCATGTTTATACTTTATTTCATAAAGTAATGTTCGATTTGTATGATAACCATACGAGTTTTATCAGTACAGACAAAATAAAACACCATTTAAATCATAATGCTTTATTTATAATATGAAGAACAAAAACACATACATTAATAGCATTTTTGCAATAACATTGTAAACACATATATTTCTTACTTAGCATTTTCTACGCACAAGTACACCATCATAGGGTACTCGGTTGGTTTGGTTGATTTTAGAATGGAGGCGTGTAAGCTGGAGGCTGAGGCCCAACCGGTGGCTTATAAATCGGAGGTTTCTGTTTGTAGACGGGAGGGCTTTCAACTGTTGGTTTTTCTATGGGAGGCGTTGCCACAGGTGGTTGAGAAATCGGAGGTTTCTTATAGTAGGAAAATCCTTGGGGAATGACAAGACCAAGAAGGAGTAATACTAGGAAGGTTTTGGAAGCCATGTTAAGTGTGTTTGGTGCATGAAACACAAGAGTCACTACTTGCTTTTATACTAATCATATGTGCACGTGTCAAATTTTAATCAGTAATGACGTGGCACTTTATTTGCCAATAGTCAATATTTTTTTTTTTTTGAATTTTCCTTAAATCGGTAATTGGAATGGACAAGTTGTAATTTTCCTTTATTTTTATTATAGATAGATTGAGTTTGCTATTTTAAATATCCAAGCCAAATAGTTGATGTATTCACAGTAATTCACCATGGATGAGGTTATATGCAATATCTTTTATTTATAGAAATGGATACTTTATTGCGTTTCACTTTACATATCCTGCTATATACCCTTTCAATCAATCCATGGTTTTTGAGTGAAATTTTTTACTTAGATCAGCATTAGTTGGAACTCCAGTTTTATAAAATACGTTTAATGACTATTTAAGTTTATTTTGGTTGCAAACGGCGATTCTTAACATATTGACTTCCTGCCGACACTTCTAATTGTGATGCTTTTTTTGATGAATTTGGTAAAATTGTTGTTGTGAATCATGTTAGAGTGATGGATCATGTATGTGTATTTTATGAGTTCAAATGACATTGTTTGATTTAAAATTTTGGGTTGAAAATAATGATTCCCGTAACAATGAAAAATAGCATAATTTTTCACTGTCATAATGTGGAAATCGATTTTCATTTTTGGGTAATTGATTTTTCGAAACAAAAAAATTGATATTTTACTGATGAAAATCGATTTACAATTCAGAGCAATCGATTTCATGAGTTAATTGTTGAAAAATAATTTTTGTTGTATGTGGTTGAAATCAATTCCCATTTTGGGGTAATCGATTTCCAGAGCGAAATGTTGAAAATTTGTGAAATTTTAACAAAAATTATAAATTTTGACTCGGGTGTTCGTTTGACGGGCCGTTTTGACTTACGGGAAGCTAAAATTATATTCTATTTCATAAAAATAAATTGAAGTACAGTAAATAATTATTTTACAGCAACTGACACTTATTTGTGTGCATTTTTGGGTAATATCGCAATAGAAAAAGTTGTGTGTTAGTATGTAAATGATTGTTAGAAAAAGTTGTGTTAGCAAAATGAATGTTTGATGGCCTGGAATGGCGTAGTGCTGAGGGCTTATGTTCGTTATTACATAATTATATTGTTGCATGTGGGTGTCGCGTGCATATTTGGTGAGGGCTTATGCCTTATTGGTGGCATGTAATTGCGAGACGGTAAGGGCTTATGCCCTGTTGCTGCCCTATTGGATATTATGGTGTGGGCTTATGCTCTGTTTTTTGGTACCACATACATTGAGTCAGTGAGTCGGTCACATTACATTATACTATTAATTAACTTGACGATTTTGATGTGGAAAAAGTATGAGTTGCATTAGGATGATTATTATGCGTTGGTTGTATATTTAATTGTATGTTGATGCACCTTGTAGTTACGATGAATGAAGTAAAGGTGTGAGGTGAAAAAGTATGATTATATGTACTTGAATTGCTATCTACTCACTATTATGCTTTCTTTAATATTGTTACGATATCTCACTCCTTCTGTTTTAATGTTGTCTTTCTATTGGTAACATGCAGATGATCCGAAGTAGCTCGAGGTTGAGGTCAGCTGAGGAGTTTCCTTATTTTGTGTAGATTGAGTGGGTGTCAGCTCTGATACGTAACACTTGGAGAATTGCGCTTATTTTGTTTATGTTGAAAGTAGACTCTTCTGGAACTCTATTTGTTAGATTTAAGTAGTGTTTTTTTATGTTGAATTTTTGAAGGATGATGTTTATCACTCATGTTAAAGAGTTGAAAATAATTCTTATTGATGTTTTCCGCTGCGAATAAATGTAGTGAAGTTTAAGATTAATGAATATGTGAATTTGTGTTGCGTGTCTTATTTAATGAACATTTATGATGGATGAAGGTGACATCCTAATTGAATAAATTGTTTTAATTTATCTCTGATTCATTTAATTAATTACCAGGAAAAATTGGGGTATTACAAAATACACTATCCTTTATTTTTTATATATTCTATGTATCGCACAAAGCACAAAAATGTTAGGATATATTGCTCCATTGAAGTATTGAAACTTTCAAATAAAGGAAGAAATGTCTTAAAACTCCAAGTCAGTTTTTAAGTGCATGTTGTCGTAGAAGATTGGGACCATGGTCAAAAGTTGACTACTATCTAATTTCTAAACTAAGTAGTGCGAGCTTTATTTTTCTAATTTTGGCTTAAATATCCTGAACCAATTATTTAGAGGGAAGGCTAAAGTTAATTCCATAGACGTATGTAGGGATGTCAATGGGGCAGAGAATGTTCAGAGGATGTTTCCCCTCTCCCTGCTCCTTGACTCTAAATTTATTCCCCTTCCCCGTCCCCAATCTCCGCCACGGAGATTCTTAGATATTGAATCTTAAGAAAAATTTTATACTTTTCTATCAAAACTATGACACTATTATTTCGTTATTGTTTCCTTTATAAAAAAACAAATATATTTTGCATCTTCCGTTTTTTGAAATGAAAATACATCTTGCAGAAAAAAAGTAAAGGCACTTGTTGTTGCTAATATTTTTCTGTAAAAAAAATAAAAATATTAATAGAACTTGTTTCTACCAAACTTCCTCTAATTTACTACCACATTATCGTTGTCTTCTAGCGCAAGTAGTTGATCATGTGTGAGTGTGGCGAATTCATAACTACTAATTTATTAATTAAATGAAAAAGATGTTATTAATGAAAGTAAATTGAAATTGAAGAGTAATCATCATAAGTACAATGAATAAAGGAGAGTGGATATTGTGATGATGATGAGATAATAGGAGATGATGAATGAGGGAGATAAAGATAAATGGGAAAAGAAAAGGATACGGTTTACATTATATGTATTGGATGCACTTTTCTTGGGTTGGGTACTTGGATAGTGAAAAAATACATTATTCAATAAAACATAGAAATAAATTGATCCACTAATGACCCTTCATTTTCTAATACATTAATTTTTTACGTAAAATTATATAATTATATATTATATAATATATAAAATATAAAAGTTATAAAATATAGTCGGAGTCGGGAATCCACGAGGCGAAGGATACTTTCAAAATCCCCGACACAAAGTGTCATCAGGGGAACCTTTCCCTCCATCTCCATCCCCACAGGGGAGAAAATCCCCAACCTTGATGCTCTTAACAAATACTCTCCACAGAGATCCCCATAAATATATGAAAATTGACATCCTTAAACGTATCTAATATCCAAAGGAAAGATATTGAATCTATTGATGATTACGTCCTATGTTTAGAGAAATTAAGACTAGATATATGAAACCCATTTAAGAATATAAGTTGGTTCAATTCAATATCTTAAAGTGTTTAAGATCTTTATTGAAATTCAACCATCTAAACTTTGATTTTAGTTCTTTCATATTAAAACTATTTTGGCATTTCAAATATGTTGTGCATACTTTCAATGAATGATTGATTTACTCTAGTGATTAATAGGCTTGTATCAAAATTGTTCAAGGGTCATGGATTGAGTCTTGAGTTTGTTTCTTTTTACCTTAGTAATTCTTATCCATTTCTCATGTAAACCAATCGATTTATCTTTTACTAAATAAATTGTTCATGTTTCGTGAAAATCAATTTTTTCCTTTGGACCAATCGGTTGGTGTCAACATCTTCTGCTTATATCTCAATTTCAATTTCACCATTTACCAAGGTTGGAGGAACATACTCTATTGTCATCCATCCCTTTAGCCAAATTTCTATTTTATTTTATCACATCAACCCACAACTTCTTTCCCTCTACATGTTTTTCCTACACTTCCTCTATCTTTTTAGGGCTTAGGGCTTCCACGATTTGTTGCTCAAATTCCACTTCGACGTGATAAATTGCTTCAGGTTCATCTGATATCTTCTTAGACGAATCGAATCGCATGGTATTGTCCTCTTCATCTACAATGATTTTACAATTTAGTGAAGATGATTGTGCCATTTTCTTGGGGAGCCTTCGTCCTCTCGACATCGCCGGATCTCTCAAAATTCAAAATTTTTTGAGGTTATTATGGTGATGTGTTATATTTTTCATATTCAATTATATTATTATTTTTTAAGATATATGTAGATTTAGTTATATAAAAATATTCATTCAGATCAATTATTATATAAATTACATATTATTAATTATAAATTTCATCCCATTCTATAAAAACTTCAAAAATGGACAATGTTTTCACCCATTTAACTAGTATATATTTTTAATAAAGAAATGCTCGGAGAAAGTTGGTTAGAAGTATGAGAGCTTGACCAAGAGCTAGCATGTGCCTTTGGCTAGCTTGCAATGGTAAAGTAGCCACAAAGGACAAATTAAATTGTTTTGGCGTGCTTCATGACTGTCAGTGCAGTTTGTGTGCGACAAAAGAGGAATCCTTCAAGCATCTTTTCTTTGAGTATCTTTAAGGCTATATGGAGAAATATGCTTAATTTGATAGATATAATGCATGATCCGGAAGGCTGGGTTGAGTAACTTAATAAGACTATAAGAAACACTCAAGGTAAAGGTTAGAAAGCTGCAATTTTGAAGTTGGAAGTGGTTGAAGTTGTTTACAATATATGAAAACATGAATGATGGATATATAAATGAAAACATGAAGTGGTACATAAATGAGTTGAGTTTTAGGCAGGAAGTAGATAATACAAACATAAATGAAAACATAGTGTTAAGATGAGAATCTACATAGCTAGAATGATGGTTTAGTGTGGATTTTTGTTGCTCTTAGTCTTTGTGGTTGGTTGGATCTTATGATCACCTTGTATTCCTTTTTTTTTTTTAATTAATATATTTTTTCTTGATTCAAAAAATAAATAAATTAAATAATAAAAAGTTAGATAACAATTTTAGTAAAATGGAAAAATTCTAAAATAATAAATATATATAAGAAGGTAATTTTATTTAGAGTTGGGGGAATGTCTAAATAATAATATGAAATTAATTAGTGAATAAATGTTTCACACATTTAACAATTTTAGTAACCAATTTGTAGATTTTTTTACCACAAGGTCAAAGATACCACAATGTATCATTTGACTAGTGCTTGTAATACATTTAACTTCAATTTTGTTTGAGTCCCAATGAAACCATATTTCACCGTTTTCATGTCATTCCTAATTATCCACGAATTTACGTTGCATTTTGAGCTTCTTTTGAACATACGAGCTTTGTCTTTTTTCACCCTTGTTTTGATCAATTTAGTAACCGTAGGTTTTATCTCTATGACTCGGGAGCTTATCTCCTTTAGCTTGCGTACATTGTTTAGCCCCCTTACGTTTCACAAGACTAACATGGATCTCTGTTTTGTCTTACTAGAGAGTCATCTAAAATTTCTTGTATTTCCAAACCATTTTCACATTGGACTACTTTTGGAGTATTTTCTGTAATTTTGCGCTTTCCACGATACTAACTTCCTTTTGAGTTCGGTATCCAGTTACTATTGCCTTCCTCGTGTCTGGTTGCTAGAAGACTACTTTTAGCATCCTTGATAGGAGTACACGGGCTTCTTACTACCATATATGTAGAATTTTATGCATTTTTTTTAGGTTGCCATATTTTCTTCACTTTGTCTGCAACACAATTATGTCCAAATATTTGGAATCTATCACAAAAGATCAGTTTCCAACTTTTGATTGACATTAACCACCACCAAAATCCTTGCATACGAGACACAAATCTTATTTGCCATACAATCATCTATTATATTCGTTTTTCCTATGGCATACCTAATCTTGCTAAGGCTCTTAGAACCATATATGTAGAGGAAATTGAGGAAAATTTATCCATATTGGAAGGGTTCTAAGCATGTCCTTATTCAGGTAAAATCCTGGCTTCCGTTCCATTATTAATATGGTCATATTCATGATTGTATACGAGCCTCTTCACAATACTTCATCTATATCTCTATGTGACTTGAATTTGAGCAGGAAGTATCCATCGTCGTGGTAATACATATTTGGTAGGTTGACAAAATTCAACATTCTTGTTATATATTGTCTCACTACATTCATACTAAATTCTCTACCAAGAGCATACATAATCAATGATGAATCCAAGAACTTTTGGTCATATTTAACATCTTCCGCTTATATCTCAATTTCAATTTCACCATTTACCAAGGTTCGAGGAACATACTCTATTGTAATCCCTCTACCTGTTTTCCCTACACTTCCTCTATCTTTATGGGGCTTAGGGTTTCTACGGTTGGTTTCTCGAATTCCACTTCAACGTGATAAATTGCTTCAAGTTCATCTGTTATCTTCTTAGACGAATCAGGTCGCATGGTATTGTCCTCTTCATCTCCAAAGATTGTACGATTCAATAAAGACGATTGTGCCGTTTTCTTGGGGAGCCCCCTTCCTCTCAACATCGCCCGAGCTCTCAAAATTGACATTTTTGTGAGATTATTACGTTGATGTATTATATTTTTCATATTCAGTTATATTATTAATTTTTAAGATATATGTAAATTACATAATATTATTTTATAAATTTCATCCTACTCTAAAAAAATTTCAAAAATGGACAATGTTTCACACATTTAACTAGTATATATTTTTAATAAAAAAAAGGCTTGGAGAAATTTTCTTAGAAGCATCAGAGCTAGACCTTGAGCTAGATTGGGCCTTTGGCTTGCTTCCCATGGTAAACTAGCCACAAAGGATAGATTAAATCATTTTGGCATGCTTCAAGATATTCAGTGCAGTTTGTGTGCGACGAAAGAGGAATTTATCAGGCATTTTTCTTTGAGTATCTCTAAGGTTATATGGAGAAATATGCTCAACTGAAAAGATATAATGTATGTCCTGAAAGTTTGGGATGAATAACTTAATGAGATTCTAAGAAACACTAAAGGTAAAGGTGTCAATGATGCAATTTTGAAGATGGAAGTTGTTGAAGCAGTTTACAGTATATGAAAGTACATAAATGAGTTGAGTTTTGGACAGTATATGAAAGTATATGAAAGATAATAGAAAACATTGTTTATAGGGGTGCGCATAGTGTTAAGATGAGAATGCACATAGCTAGAATGATGGTTTAGTGTTGAGTTTTTTTGCTCTTAGTGTTGGTTGGATCTTATGATCACCTTGTATCCTTTGTTTTTTTGAAAAATAAATATAATACTTTTCTTTGATTCAAAAAATAAATAAACTAATTTAAATAAAGTTAGATAACAATTTTAGTAAAATAGAAAAATTCTATAATAATAAATATATGTAAGAAGTTAATTTTATTTAAAGTTGGAGGAATGTCTAAATAATAATATGAAATTAATTAGTGAATATGAAATTATTTAGTAACTAACTTGTAGATTTTTTTCATACGTTATATTTTCATTCAAACTACAATTTATATGGCGTAATTTAATGACAATTCAAAGCATATTGTAAATAATTTTACAGTGTCCACTTTACGCTTCAAAATGCATTTATAATTAAAAAATGTATTTATTTTTTAAACACATATTTATAAATGTTTAGTAGCACTCATTTTACAAAGATTTATAAATAAATTGTGGTTTTTAAGAATAAACTCAATATAAATTACTACCACAATGAAATTCAAGTGAGATTATTTTTTTTATTGGATATATTTTAAACAGTGATAGTTTTATTAATTTTTCAGAATATTCATGGATTTAGTTATATAATAGAATGCATTTAAAGCAATTTATTCATGGAATTTTTTTATTTACTAACTAAATTAAATATTATATATATATATATATATATATATATATATATATATATATATATATATATATATATATATATATATATATATATATATATATATATATATATATATATATATTTCCCCTACTCTATATAAAATTAATTTTGACATTAATTTAATACTGTAGAATTGTTTTTCATCTTACAACTTATCTTTATATATATATATATATATATATATATATATATATATATATATATATATATATATATATATATATATATATATATATATATATATATATATATATATATATATATATATATATATATATATATATATATATATATATATTTTGGTGTATATAGACAACAACAACTCTTAGTTTATATTATATTCAACTATAAAACATTTAAGAATGGATTATGGCCGTACTTGACTAGATTGTACCGTCACAACTTGCTCCCAGCAGAATTTAAGAGTGAGGTGGAGGGTACCTGCAGGACACTCCGATGTAAAAGTAAGTTTCGGAATGAGCAAGCAAGTATCAGAGTAAGAAATATTCAATACCTGACCCTCTCGAAAGAGAGGGTATTTATAGTACCCAGCGCTTGGTCAAGGTCTCCTCATTGGGCTGCTCAAGCAGGCCCAACGTAGAGACTTCCAGGTCCTACGTGAGTAGTGGGGACCTGTAACACCCGTAATTTAATTAATTATTTAATTAAATTATTTTTAGAATATTTGTGAAGTTGTGTTGTTATGTTAGATATTGTGTTGTGATTAGTTGGATTTATTTATTTTATTAAGTTGTGGGATAATATTAGAATGATAATCTTATTTGATGTGAGCTTGTTTTAAAGGAATAGAATTAGTAAAAATGGGGTGTAGTATTCTTAAGTCCATTAAGGTATTTTGTGAATTATAGGGTTATTTTATTATTGTTAGAAATAATAAGAAAAGAAGAAGCAGTAAGAGAGAAAGAAATAAGAGTTGGAAGAAGAGAACGTGAAAGTTGTTGGAAAGGAGGATAAGAAGCAGAACGGAAATCAACCGGAAAAGTTATAGAGCAACCTTCAATCCAAGGTAAGGGTGGGGTTTTGACTCTATAATAGGGTTTACGATGATTAGTATGTGGGATTAGATGTGAAAGATTGTTTGGCTTATGATTGAACTATATAAATTGTTGTTTGATGAGAATCGATGATTGAAAGATGAATAATGATTCCCTAATGCTGTAAATTTGATGTAGAATTATAGGATAATTATAATTGATGATTATCTATGATTAGAGGATTTTTTTAGGGCCTAAAGTATGGAAACCGTAGTGAAAACGCAGTGAAATCGCAGAAAATATCCGTGACAGAACAGTATGTGTCGATCCCAAAAGCCATGCGTCGATGCATGAAGGCTTTTAGACTCAGGATGAGTCGATACGAAGGAGTCATGTATCGATACATGAAGGCTTTTAGACTCAGGATGAGTCGATACGAAGGAGCATGTATCGATACATGCAGTGGTGCAGACTCAGTATGAGTCAATACAAAGGGAGTACGCGTCTACTGATGTAGCGTGTTAAGTCCAGTACGCGTCGACTCAAGACATTACGCGTCGATCCATGTAGCCTGGTTTTTGACAGAATCATTTTGAAAAGGCTGTAACTTGAATTTTCGGACTCCGTTTGAGGTGTCGTTCGAAGCGTTGAATAGCGAACACGATGAACTTCATTCTTAAGGATCAAAATGAACAATAGGAAGGATAATCCTAGTATCCAAATTAGAACTAGATTTAGTTCCCGCGTTAATCGCTATGTTGATTTTTGTGAAGAATGATGACGATGAGATGATTATAGATTACTGTTTGGTTCGCAACAGCAAGATTAATGAGGATAATAGTGTAGTATTTAGGAATGAATAATATGTAAAGGTTTGATAATTTAGAAGTAATCCTTAGAGGATTAATTAATTATAGGAATTATCAGGTTGTAGGCGTATGGCCAACGTTGTGAGATTTATGATCTACTATTGTATTGTTGTATGGCTGAGCTGCTGTGAATTATGTTGATAAATGACGTTGATGAATGATGTTGATAAATGATGTTGATGAGATTATATTGTTGAATTATGTGATAATAAATGATGTTGGATGAATTACGTTGATAAATGATGATTTATGAATTATGTTGATCAATGATGTTGATCAATGATGTTGATTAAAGATGTTGAGATGCCTCTAATAATTGGCAGCTATTAAGATGTAGGCTTCTGGCCAACGATGATGTTGTGTTGAGATATTGTTAATTATGGGGTTGTCATTACATAAATGATTGTGTCGCATATATTGCATTTCAATATGGAGATGATGCTCGTTAAGATGGCCTGTTTTGGAGAATATTAAGATGAAGGCTTATGCCTTGTTGATGCCTCTATTTATTGGCAATTATTTGAGATGGGATTTCTGCTCCAGTGGTACCACATGCATTTGCATAGTATTGAGTCGTATTATATGATTGCATAAAGAAGTTGTGTATTGATGCGGTGAATGTGTATATTGTTGGTATTTCAGTTGCGATTATTGTTGCTTATAAGATGAGAAGTGGTGATGTTATGTGATCTAATTTAATATATTATTTATCATACGTTTTATTATATTGTTAGATATCTCACCCCTTCTGTTTGAATGTTACCCTTACGTTGGTAACTTGCAGGTAATCCAGAGTGAAGGTTGTATACCTTCAGTAGTTCGAGTCAGTGTCATTGCTCTGATACGTAACACTAGGGGGGATGAACGCTTGTTGCTTTTAATTATTGATTATTTCAGTTGTTGAACTTTAATTTGATTGTTACTAAGTATGTGTTGTTTTGAAGTTGTTGTAACGATGTATAAAGATTTTATTAAGAATTCCGCTGTGTAGATGTTTAAATTGTGGAATTAAGAGATTAAATTACTATGCTGATAGTTCATCCAAAGTTTTTAAGTGTTATGTATCCACATGGAATTAAATGTGTTTTTAAAGTTGAATTTGCGGCATCCTGATTTAGTTGTATGAATTTTATGACTCTCATTTACATTTATAATTGTCGGGTAGAATTGGGGTGTTACAAAGTTGGTATCAGAGCCTGGTTGGTTCGTCTGACCTTGTTGTCGAGTTGGAGTTGTCTAACAATCGAGTATTGTTAATTTGAGTTCTAACCGTTGTTTATGTTGTAGTGATAAGTTGAGATGACTGGAAGGAATGATGTTGCACTTGCTACTGCTTTAGAAGATATGGAGCATGCGATGGAGAATTAGCCGAATACTGACAGGTATGCTGGATCTCGTAGCTTGGCGACTTTCCAGAGAGAGAATCCACCTACGTTCAAGGGAAAGTATGATCCTGAAAAAGCATTGGGTTTGTTGAAAGAGATTGAGAGAATCTTCTGTGTGATGGACTGGACTCCAAAGTAGAAGGTTCGATATGGTACTCATATGCTAGCAGTCGAGGATGATGACTGGTGGCTAGAGACTTGTCAGAATTGGAAGCTGCAGGTGAAAATGTCACGTGGGCTGTGTTCCGTAGGGAATTTCTGAGGAAGTACTTTCCTGAAGATGTCTGTGTTAATAAGGAATTTGAATTCCTCGAGCTAAAGAAAGGGAATATGTCGGTTGTTGAGTATGCTACAAAGTTTTCTGAGTTGGTTAAGTTTTATCCGCACTACGGTGAGGCAGATGCTGAGTTTTCGAAGTGTATCAAGTTTGAGAACGGGTTGCGCCCAGAGATCAAGAAGGAAGTTGGATACCAGAAGATCCGTGTATTTGCTGATTTGATTGATAGTTGCAGGATTTATAAAGAAGATAATAATGCTCATTACAAGATTATCAGTGAGAAGAGGGGTAAGTACCAACAAAATCGTGGTAAGTCTTATGATGCCCCAGCTGGTAAAGGTAAGCAGAAAGTTGCTCAGGGTCAGAGGACAAGTGGAAGAGATGCTCCTGCTGGTGTGGTTTGTTTTAAATGTGGGAAACCTGGCCATAAGAGTAATGTGTGTACTACTGAAGTAAAGAGGTGTCTCCGTTGTGGTAAGAACGGACATTTTGTATCTGAGTGCAAGCATAAGGATGTGATTTGTTTCAATTGTAGTGAAGAAAGGCACATCGGTTGTCAGTGTAAGAAACCAAAGAGGGTGCAGACAAGTGGTAAAGTGTTCGCTTTGGTTGAGAATCAGACAGTTGTTGAGGACAGACTTATCAGAGGTACATGTTTCATTAATAGTACTCCTTTAATTACTATTATTGATACCGGTTCTACTCATTGTTTTATTGCTGCTGATTGTGATGAAAGATTGGGTCTTATGTTGTCTTCTTTGAATGGAGAAATGGTCGTCGATACTCCAGCCAAGGGGTCGGTGACTACTTCTTTTGTATGTTTAAAGTGTCCCTTGTCGATCTTTGACAGATACTTTGCTGTTGATTTGGTTTGTTTACCATTAAGAGGGTTGGCTGTGATTTTGGGTTTGAACTGGTTAAAGCATAATTGTGTTCATATTAACTGTTATGAGAAGTCTGTGAGGTTTTCTACTCCTGAAGAAGAGGAATATAGTCTGTTGTCTTCTAAATAGTTGAGAAAGTTGATGCAAGAGGAAACACAAATGTTCTCGTTGATGGTGTCACTATCTGTAGAGACTCAAGCTATAATTGAGGAATTGCAGGTGGTGTGTGAATTTCCTGAGGTTTTCCCCGATGAAATTCCTGATGTACCTCCGGAGAGGGAAGTTAAATTTTCTATTGATCTTGTACCTGGTACCAGACCTGTGTCTATGGAACCATACAGGATGTCTGCATCTGAATTGTCAGAGTTAAAGAAGCAATTGGAGGAGTTACTTGAAAATAAGTTTGTAAGACCAAGTGTATCGCCGTGGGGAGCTCTAGTGTTGTTAGTAAAGAAGAAATATGGAAGTATGAGGCTTTGTGTTAATTATAGAAAATTGAATAATGTGACGATTAAGAACAAGTATCCGCTTCTAAGAATAGATGACTTGATGGACCAATTGGTGGGTGCTCGTGTGTTTAGTAAGATTGATTTGAGGTCGGGTTACCATCAGATTAAAGTGAAGGATGAAGATATCCAGAAGACGGCTTTCAGAACGCGTTATGGACATCATGAGTATTCGGTGATGCCTTTCGATGTTACTAATGCGCCGGGAGTATTCATGGAATATATGAATCAGATCTTTCATACTTATTTGGATCGGTTAGTATTGGTGTTCATTGATGATATTTTGATTTACTCTAAGTCAGAAGATGAGCATGCAGAACACTTAAGGGTAGTATTGCAAGTTTTGAAAGAGAAGAAGTTGTATGCAAAGTTGTCCAAGTGTGAATTCTTGTTAAAGGAGGTTATTTTTCTTGGTCATGTGATCTCAGGTAGTGGCATCGTTGTAGATCCATCGAAGGTTGATGCTGTGTTGCAATGGGAAACTCCGAGGTCAGCTACTGAGATTAGTAGCTTTTTGGGATTAGCTGGTTACTATTGAAGGTTTATCGAAGGTTTTTCTAAGTTGGCACTTCCATTGACTAAGTTGACTTGTAAAGGTAAAGCTTTTGTGTGGGATGTTCAGTGCGAAGAAAGTTTTACAGAATTGAAGAAGAGATTGGCGTCGGCTCCGACTTTGACGTTACCTAATCCAGGAGAGCCTTTTATGGTGTATTTTGATACTTCTAAGATGGGTTTAGGAGGTGTGCTTATGCAGAATGATAAGGTAGTTGCTTATGCGTCAAGGCAGTTAAGGACTCATGAGAAGAACTATCCTACGCATAATTTTGAGCTTGTTGCAGTTGTCTTTGTGTTGAAGATTTGGAGGCATTATCTTTATGGTTATAGATTTGAAGTGTTTAGTGACCATAAGAGCTTAAATTATTTATTCGATCAGAAGGAGTTGAATATGAGGAAACAGAGATGGTTGGAATTGTTAAAGGATTATGATTTTGGTTTGAATTATCATCCAGGAAAAGCGAATGTGGTAGATGATGCGTTGAGTCGAAAGACTTTATATATGTCAGAAATGATGGTTAGAGAGTTGGAATTAATTGAGAAGTTCAGAGACATGAGCTTAGTTTGCGAGGTTACGCCGCAGAGTGTTATGTTGGGTATGTTGAATATTAATAATGAATTTCTAGACAGTATCAGAGAAGCTCGGAAGTTGGATGTGAAACTAGTATATTTGATGGTTGGAATCGATTAGTCTGAGAATAATAATTTTAAGCTAGATGCGCAGAGTGTGTGAGATTTCGTAATCGAATTTGTAGTCCTGATGATACTGATATGAAGAAAGTGATATTGAAGAGAGTCATAGAAGTAAGTTGAGTGTTCATCCAGGAGCTACAAAGATGTATCAAGATTTGAAAGGTTTGTTTTGGTGGCCTGGAATGAAGAGTGAATTGGCTCGGTTTGTGTATGCATGTTTGAGTTGTCAGGAGTCGAAAGTTGAACATCAGAACCCAGCAGGGTTGATGCAACCGTTAGAAGTTCCAGAATGGAAATGGGATAGCATTTTGATGGACTTTGTGACGGGGTTACCTAATACTATAAGAGGACATGATTAGATTTGGGTGATTTTTGATAGGCTTACAAAGTCGGCTTATTTTATTCCTATTAACACCAGTTTTCCAGTATCGAAGTTGGCTGAGATTTACACTAATGTGATTGTGAAGCTGCATGGTGTTCTTTCTGCATTGTGTCAGATATAGATCCAAGATTTACTTCCGATTTTTGGAAGAGTTTGCAAGAAGCGTTGGGTTCTAAGTTGAGGTTGAGTTCAGCGTATCATCCTCAGACAGATGGTCAGACTGAACGGACTATCCAATCGTTGGAAGACTTGTTGAGGGCATGTGTTCTTGCGTAGGGAGGTTCTTGGGATACTTATCTTCCGTTGATAGAGTTCACATATAATAACAATTACCATTCCAGTATTGGGATGGCACCTTTTGAAACGTTGTATGGTCGAAGATGTAGAATTCCTTTATGTTGGCATGAATCTGGTGAAAGTGTAGTACTTGGGCCTGAACTTGTTCGTGAGACCACTGAGAAGGTGAAGTTGATTCAAGAAAATATGAAAGATTCCCAAAGTATACAGAAGAGTTATCATGACAAGCGAATGAAAGATTTAGAATTTCAAGCGGGTGACCATGTGTTTTTAAGAGTTACACATGTGATTGGTGTTGGGCGAGCATTGAAGTCTAAGAAGCTCACTTCTCGTTTTATTGGACCATATCAGATTTCAGAGAGAGTGAGGAATGTTGCTTATAGAGTGGCTTTACCGCCTAATCTTTCGAATTTGCATGATGTGTTTCATGTGTCACAACTCCGGAAGTATATTTCAGATCCATCTCATGTGATTCATATGGATGATGTGCAAGTACAAGATAATCTTATAGTGGAGACGATGCCTGTACGGATCGTGGATCATGAAATAAAGACTCTGACGGGTAAAGAGATTGCTTTTGTTAAAGTGGTTTGGCTAGGGGCTGCTGGAGAAAGCATGACTTGGGAGTTGGAGGGCAAGATGCGGGACTCCTATCCTGATTTGTTTGATTAAGGTAAATTTTCGAGGACGAAAATATTCTAAGTGGGGGAGAGTTGTAACGCCCGTAATTTAATTAATTATTTAATTAAATTATTTTTGGAATATTTGTGAAGTTGTGTTATGTTAGATATTGTGTTGTGATTAGTTGGATTTATTTATTTTATTAAGTTGTGGGATAATATTAGAATGATAATATTATTTGATGTGGGCTTGTTTTAAAGGAATAGAAGTAGTAAAAATGGGGTGTAGTAGTCTTAAGCCCATTAAGGTATTTTGAGAATTATAGGGTTATTTTATTATTGTTAGAAATAATAAGAAAAGAAGAAGCAGTAAGAGAGAAAGAAATAAGAGTTGGAAGAAGAGAACGTGAAAGTTGTTGGAAAGGAGGAAAAGTAGAAGAACGAAAATCTACCGAAAAAGTTATAGAGCAACCTTCAATCCAAGGTAAGGGTGAGGTTCTGACTCTATTATAGGGTTTATGATGATTGGTATGTGGGATTAGATGTGAAAGATTGTTTGGTTTATGATTGAATTATATACATTGTTGTTTGATGAGAATCGATGATTGAAAGATGAATAATGATGTCCTAATGTTGTATATTTGATGTAGAATTATAGGATAATTATAATTGATGATTATCTATGATTAGAGGATGTTTTTAGGGCCTAAAGTATGGAAACCGTAGTGAAAACACAGTGAAATCACAGAAAATATTTGTGACAGAATAGTATGTGTCGACCCCAAAAACCATGCGTCGATGCATGAAGGCTTTTAGACTCAGGATGAGTCGATATGAAGGAGTCATGCATCAATACATGAAGGCTTTTAGACCCAGGATGAGTCGATACGAAGGATCATGTATCGATACATGCAGTGTTGCAAACTTAGAATGAGTCAAATCAAAGGGAGTACGCATCGACTCATGTAGCATGTTAAGTCCAGTACGCGTTGACTCAAGACATTACACGTCGATCCATGTACTCTGGTTTTTGACAGAATCATTTTGAAAAGGATGTAACTTGAGTTTTCAGACTCCGTTTGAAGTGTCATTCGAAGCGTTGAGTAGCTAACGCGATGAACTTCATTCTTAAGGATCAAAATGAAGAATAGGAAGGATAATCCTAGTATCCAAATTAGGACTAGAGTTAGTTCCCGCGTTAATCTCTATGTTGATTTTTGTGAAGAATGATGAGGATGAGATGATTATAGATTACTGTTTGGTTCGTAACAGCAATATTAATGAGGATAATAATATAGTATTACTGAATGAATAATATTTATAGGTTTGTTAATTTAGAAGTAAGCTTAGACGATTAATTAATGATAGGCAATATCATTTCGTAGGCCTATGGCCAATGTTGCGAGATTTACGATCTACTGCTGTATTGTTGTATGGATGAGCAGCTGTGAATTATGTTGATAAATGACGTTGATGAGTGATGTTGGTAAATGATGTTGATGAGATTATGTTGATGAATTATGCGATGATAAATGATGTTTGATGAATTATGTTGATAAATGATGTTTGATGAATTATGTTAATCATTGATGTTGATGAATGATGTTGATGAATGATGTTGATGAAAGATGTTGAGATGCCTCTATTAATTGGCAGCTATTAAGATGTAGGCTTCTGGACAACGATGATGTTGTGTTGAGATGTTATTAATTATGGTGTTTTCATTACATTCATGATTGTGTCGCATACATTGTATTTCAAGATAGAGTTGATGCTCGTTAAGATGACCTGTATTGGCGATTATTAAGATGAAGGCTTATGCCTTGTTGATGCCTCTATTTATTGGCAATTATTTGATATGGGAGTTCTTCTCCAATGGTACCACATGCATTTGTATAATATTGAGTCACATTATGTGATTGCATAAAGAAGTTGTGTATTGATGCGGTGAATGTGTACATTGTTGGTATTTCAATTGCGATTATTGTTGCTTATAAGATGAGAAGTGGTGATGTTATGTGATCTAATTTAATATATTATTTATCATACATTTTATTATATTGTTAGATATCTCACCCCTTCTGTTTGAATGTTACTCTTACGTTGGTAACGTGCAGGTAATCTAGTGTGAAGGTTGTATACCTTCAGTAGTTCGAGTCGGTGACATTGCTCTGATACGTAACACTCGGGGGGATGAACTCTTGTTTCTTTTAATTATTAATTATTTCAGTTGTTAAACTTTAATTTGATTCTTACTAAGTATGTGTTGTTTTGAAGTTGCTGTAACGATGGATAAAGATGTTATTAAGAATTCTGCTGCGTAGATTCTTAAATTGTTGAATTAAGAGATTAAATTACTATGCTGATAGTTCATCCGAAGTTTTAAAGTGTTATGTATCCACGTTGAATGCAATGTGTTTTTAAAGTTGAATTTGTGGCATCCTGATTTAGTTGCAAGAATTTTATGAGTCTGATTTACATTTATAATTGCCGGTAGAATTGGGGTGTTACAGGACCCGCACGTGGTCCTACACTTGGATGATTTCCTCCGCAAGATCAAGAGTGTATGGATGTGGTCTTTCAGGGGCCACGAACACTCCGTGATATTCGGAGACGTCACAGTCAGCCTTACGAATAGGATGCTCGCGATGTGTCCCTGTTGGTCGCGGAGGTCGCGGATATTCTCCTCCAGATGCGAGTTCGTGCAATGAGGTCAATCTTGGTCGGAAAGGGAATCGAAGGTTAACCTCGAGGCCCCCCTGATCGGTGGTGACCTTCCCCAGACTGAGTGGGTTCATCCCCGTGCGATGAGGTGGCCTTCTCACGGGAGAGTGGAAGTCGCCTCCTCGAGGGCAGAGCTGGCCAGTATGTTCTGACCGATATAATTGAGTTGGACCTCACATGGAGTTGGGCCAAATATAAACCCAATCCAAAACATATTATATTTCAGACTTCAATACATATAAAAATATTGTATATTATATTAGACAACATTTTTAGTGTTATAACTATATATTTATTCATATCAGAAATAATCTCCACAATGAAATTATGATTGTTTGTCCTTTGTAATACATGTTACAAATTTATTTTCAATATAAATTTACTTAAAAAAGCTGTAACTTTGATGTTGATGAAGTTGTTTTAAATAATGGTGATATTTTAGATAACATTTTTTTAATTATGTTTTGTATTCTATTATAATTACATTTTTATAAAAACTACTTTATTTTTTTAGGTTTACAAAATATCATATTTATTTAAATAATATTTTAGATAATATTATGACGAAAACTTTTATATATTTTTTAAAAACATAAAAAAAAACTGTTGAAAAATACTGAAAGAATTTGGAACTACGTAATTTCTAAAATAGACTTCTTATTTACATAAATGTTTAGTCTATGATAATTTATTATTTAAATTTTTTATAAATGTTTTAATACGACTACCGCGTAGCACAATAATAAAGTTACTTATAACTATGTATAACTTGAACCCTAAAAATTAATATGTATTGACGTTAGGAGAATTTTTTTTATTAATAACCAAGTATTAAAATAATATTTCGTAAATAATCGGGTTTCGGAAAAAATTACGCAAATAACCATGTTTGAGATGGCTCCACAAAGGAGGAGCCATCTCATTTGGCGCATGCTCCTCTTTTTTTAAGGGAGGCGCCATCTCACTTGGCGCCTAAGTGCTTAGGGCAAGCCCTAAGCCAAGTGAGATGACGCCTATGTAGAAAAATAGGTAAAAAAAAATTTTTTTTTTTCTTTCCATGCGCGTTGCGTATTAGACAGAGATAAACAAAATGGATTTTTTATTTAAAAAAATTAATTACATTCAACTGTTTTACATTTAAAGAACAGTAAAAAAATGGATACAAAAAATACTGGGAAAAAAAATACATTAGTGATCCCCAGGAACCCGGTAATGACCCCCAGTTCCGCATCCCCGTCCTCGCCTTTCTCTTGCTGGGTGCCGTCTCGTTTCCTGCTGCGGCAAGGTCGATGGCCCAGCGAAGTCAATGCGATCCGAATCCATAAAATCCGTAAGATCTCCATATCTCGAAGATCCGCTCTGGTACAGTCGGTTACCCATACCCTCGAAGTTTGGTCGTGTTGGCAGTGGGTGGGGTTCCATGGTTGGTCGGTAACATTGGTCGTCTGAGTATGGGGGGTAGAAAGGAAATGGATCTTGGGGTGTTTGGTATTGTGGATGTTGGGTTGTTTGGTGATATGGTGGTTGATGGTAGGTTTGGTCGGCTTGGTCATAATCTTCTGACATTCCCATATCAGGGCTAAGGCTGGATGTTGAGGGCGTCATATTGGGATATGTGGAAGACTGAAATTGTGTATGTGGTATGTGGGTTTGCTGGTATTGGGGTTGGTATTGTGGTTGGGTTTGAGGCATATCCGGGTATTGGTAGTTTGGCGGTGATTGTGGTTGGTAGTACGGCATTTGATTGTAGTTGTGTTGTGGTGGGGAATGTGATTGTGTGTGTGTTGGTCTGTTTCTTCTTGGGGGTTGGTTTGAGGTTGATGGATTTTGGGTTTGTTGGTGGGGAATCGAGGGTTGTGCCCATTGTGTGCGTGGGTCAACCAAGTACCTCGGATGAGACACGTGCATATCTGGGTTACTAACCGACCTGTACCACGACATATATTGATCGGTGTGTCGCATGTTACCTTGAGTATGGAAAACCGGGGATTGCAAGATGTAGCGGTGATGCCTTTGCCACATTTTACACCATTCTGGAGCAAAGTCTTTCCAGTTGGTAAGATTCCACTGGGCGTCGACCCTTTTTAGATGCCAGGGGGACAAATCTGTTGGATCACTTGGTATCTCTTGGATCATTCCGAACTGCATCTTCACACGGTCACTGTGGTGCATATCCACAATGTTGAACCAAATGAGTGCAGTCTTTGCAGTCCAAGTTGCTGCATCCTCTGGATTTGGAGAATGGTCCAAACCCAAATATGGTCTCCAGACGAACTGCGATAAAATTTAAATCAGGTAAGCGCAAAAGTAATGTATAAATAATTAAAATGAACAAAAGTTAAAAGCTACGACGTACGTCATCTGGGCCTAAGTGATCCAACAGATTCCGGTAGAGTGCGACATTGAATCTGGGATTCTTGCCGTAATCCATACCCCTCACGCAGTACCTAAAGGAAATGAGAAACATGTTATTTTTAGCATATATTTTGGAAATAGAAGAATAGTTATAAATGCTATAACTTAATGACTTACTTTGTTGCGTAAGGGAAACCAAAAGTGTTGTTGTTGATGGGGTTTAAGGACTCCATCCTCCACCAACCCCAGGCTTGTAGTAAAAATGCGCACCCATAAAATGTACACTTTTCCTTGACTGCGTTTTTGCACAAGGAACTGTACAGGTGGGCTAATACTGCAGAGCCCCAACTATATTTTCTAGTTTTATCAAAATTTGTTAGTAAATGTAAGTACATGAAATTTACACTATTTCCCGTACTTTCGGGAAATAAAAATGTACCAAAAAGTATCATAATATACGTTCGGGCTTTTACTACTCGGTCATTCTCTGAGGAATTTTCATTTAATTCCATACTTGCATAATGCCGTTTCAGGTCAGTGAGTAGTATTCCCTGCCCTCTTGCTCCACCACCTTCTACCATGTCCCTACCCAACAGTTCTTCACACTGTGAGTTGGGTTGTTGAACCGACCCGTTCACCGCCTTACCGTAGATAGGGAGGCCCAGTAGCATGTACGCAACTTCGAGAGTGATGGTACATTCACCTATTGGTAGGTGAAATGTATGGGTCTCCGGTCTCCACCTCTCCAACATTGCAAGAATGAATTTTGAGTCAATGGTGCAGTTGGAGATCTTTATCACGTGTCCAAAACCTGCATATTCCAGATAAGGGACGATAAATGGGTCGGGAGCCAGGTATTTGTGCGAACGGATTCTGAATCTTTGTGTATCTTGAGATCATAATTAAACAAGAGTAAGATTAATTAAGATGAACAACACGTTATTTGAAGTATGAAAAATGTATAACCAAAGAAGAGACTTACAAATGCAGCAATGTTTTCCCTAGTGCCTCTGTGAGTATCTCCCATTGTTAGAAGGGCCATTGTTCAGAATGCTTGAGAGAACGAAAGACTTAGGAAGAAATAGAGAGTATGATAGACTTAAGAAATATTTCGTAGCAGAGAGTGAGAGTTGTGTGGGTGTGAGAGATGTTTCATAAGGTATGTATTTATAGGCAAATAAGTTTGATGTAGTGGTTGCATGCCTGCGATGTGTCACATTTGCATGCTTAGGGTGTTACACATATGCATGCATGCATTTACAAAAAATGTAAGGTGTCACTCTTGCAGGCTAGGTGGCAGCATAAGCCCATGCATGTATCACGATTGGACAGTAAGGGAGGCGCCATCTCACTTGGCGAAATAGTACAAAAATGAATGGTGTCGCCACCCCATTTGGCGAATAAGAGGTGTCACGTTTTACAACATTGGCTCAGGCTACGTGACAGCCTTTGGGATTCCTTTCTTTGTTGCATGCAAGGCCATTGGAGTTGATGGGTGGAGTCTTACACAAAACATTTATGTGTGCAGAATAGGGCCAGGCTAGGTGGCAGCATAAGCCCATGCATGTATCACGATTGGACAGTAAGGGAGGCGCCATCTCACTTGGCGAAATAGTACAAAAATGAATGGTATCGCCACCCCATTTGGCGAATTAGAGGTGTCACGTTTTACAGCATTGGCTCAGGCTACGTGACAGCCTTTGGGATTCCTTTCTTTGTTGCATGCAAGGCCATTGGAGTTTATGGGTGGAGTCTTACACAAAACATTTATGTGTGCAGAATAGGGCCAGGCTAGGTGGCAGCATAAGCCCATGCATGTATCACGATTGGACAGTAAGGGAGGCGCCATCTCACTTGGCGAAATAGTACAAAAATGAATGGTGTCGCCACCCCATTTGGCGAATAAGAGGTGTCACGTTTTACAGCATTGGCTCAGGCTACGTGACAGCCTTTGGGATTCCTTTCTTTGTTGCATGCAAGGCCATTGGAGTTGATGGGTGGAGTCTTACACAAAACATTTATGTGTGCAGAATAGGGCCAGGCTAGGTGGCAGTATAAGCCCATGCATGTATCACGATTGGACAGTAAGGGAGGCGCCATCTCACTTGGCGAAATAGTACACAAATGTATGGTGTCGCCACCCCATTTGGCGAATTAGAGGTGTCACGTTTTACAGCATTGGCTCAGGCTACGTGACAGCCTTTGGGATTCCTTTCTTTGTTGCATGCAAGGCCATTGGAGTTGATGGGTGGCAGGCTAGGTGGCTGCATAAGCCCATGCATGTAATATTATTGGCAGCCTTGGGGGGTTGCATCACTTACTTAATTGAAATTTTTTGCCTTACGTTGAACATAACATTCATTCACATAAACTGTAAAATTTTCCAACCTTCGAATCAGTCATCTAACCTTCAAACATTCCAGCATTCATACCCTCATACAATCAATAAACCCAAAACATTCCCACCTTCATACCTAAAACAATTCTACACAATGGCCTCTTCACCACAATTTGTTGTCAAAGCACATTTCAACGGTGAGACATACATGTGTCCCACAGTTGGGTTTTTGTTTAGAAACACCGACAATGTTCGATTTCTCTTAAACGGGAAAGCAAATTTTTCGTACTTTAAGAAAAGATTGGAGGCCAAACTAGAACGAGGCCCGGTATCCCAGATATTTTATCAGAGTCCAGTCTTTTTTGGAAACAACCAAGTTATTTTTTATAAGGTTGCAATTCAAGATGACGAGGATTTCCAGAACATGATTTCCAGCCATGTCTATTCTGGAAACGACTCTATTGAGTTATACGTTCTGTTTCAAGAGCCTCCGGTGACACAGGAGGTAGAGCCTCCGGTGACACAGGAGGTTGATCCTTTGGAGAATGAGCAAGATGAGGTGGATGCAGTTGATGATGAAGAAGAAGATAACGAGTTAGAGTTTGATGAAATGGTGAACGACGATTCTGACGATGATGGCATCCCAAGTATTCCTACCGACAAAATCTACACACCACCTATGCACATGACAAACTTCAACATGGGCGGAGATGAACCTTCTACGGACTTGTTTTTCCAACCGTATATGCAGTCGGATGAAAATTTAAAAGAGAAGGACAAGTTTCGTAATAGAGAGGAATGCATAAGGGCCATCAAAAAATTTCACATGCTCAACTCGGTTGATTATAAGGTGGATCGTGTAAACCCGGAAAGGTACAAGATCAAGTGTGTCCACCCTGACTGTATGTTCAAGCTGACCGCTTCATACAGACTAAGGGGTGACTGCTGGGTCATAGGTTCCATGACTACCCATACTTGTGTAAGTTCCACTCAATCACAAGACCACCGAAAACTCAACCATGATCTAATCTGTCAAGAAATCCTACCCCTGGTCAGCAACGACCCTTCTTTGAAGGTGAAAACAATCATCTCCCACATCACCACAGTTTTTAACTACACTCCGTCTTACCGTAAGGCGTGGTTAGCAAAGACTAAGGCGATTGAAAGGGTGTACGGAAACTGGGAGGAGTCATACCGAGAACTTCCCCGCTACCTAAATGCACTCAAGACATATTCTCCAAGTAGTGTTTATGTTCTGGAAACATTGCCAGCGTACGCCCAAGATGGTAGTCTACTACATGGCAACGGAATATTCAGTCGCGTCTTTTGGGCATTTCAACCATGCATCACAGGGTTTGCATCATGCAAACCAATTCTATAAATAGACGGGACTTGGTTGTATGGGAAGTACAAAGGCACGCTTTTGATGGCAGTAGCACAAGATGGCAACAATAACATTTTCCCCGTTGCGTTTGCCCTTGTCGAGGGGGAGACCGGTGGTGCTTGGAGCTTTTTCCTGAAAAATCTTCGTACACACGTGGGTCCTCAACCAGATCTCTGTTTGATCTCGGACAGACATGCCTCCATTGAAAGTGCCTATAATAATCCGGCAAATGGTTGGCATGACCCTCCTTCTACGCATGTCTATTGCGTCAGGCATATCGTCCAGAATTTCTCGAGGGAGGTCAAGGACAAAACATTGAGGAAAGCGATGATGAATGCGGGATACGCACTGACACAGCCCACATTCA
Source organism: Vicia faba (assembly GCA_948472305.1). Lineage (NCBI taxonomy): Eukaryota > Viridiplantae > Streptophyta > Magnoliopsida > Fabales > Fabaceae > Vicia > Vicia faba. The sequence goes on from OX451737.1 coordinate 1,463,379,918, forward strand.
AATATTACCGCAACGAGATCCGTTTGTCTAACCCAGAAGCCGGTACGTGGATCGACAATATACCGGTCGAAAAGTGGACTAGGTCATACGACAATGGCCAAAGATGGGGTCATATGACAACAAATCTTATTGAATCAATGAATGGGGTATTCAAGGGCATACGAAACCTCCCCATCACTGCCTTGGTGAAATCCACGTATTTTAGGATGGCTGCGTTATTTGCCAAAAGAGGTGAAATGTGGTATGCGGTCTTGCAATCAGGACAACTATGGAGTGAAAGCTGTATGAAATACATTAAGGCTGAAAGTGCTAAAGCCAACACTCATATGGTTACACGGTTTGACCGCCATAGCCACAACTTCATTGTGAAAGAGACAATTGACCACAATGAAGGCCTGGCAAGACAAGAATATAGGGTCATTTTACCTTCTCAATGGTGCGATTGTGGCAGGTTTCAAGCTTTTCGTATGCCTTGCTCTCATGTCATTGCCGCTTGTGCTCATACCCATCAAGACGCGCTTCAACTGCTCTCAAACGTTTATAAATCTGAAACGTTGCTCACTGTTTACAACAACAACTTTCCTTTGGTGGCAAAACCGGACTATTGGCCTGAATACAACGGTGATATAGTTTGGCACAATGACCAAATGCGAAGGAACAAGAAGGGTCGTCCCAAAAGCAGGCGCATAACAACAGAAATGGACGATCTTGACAGGTTGGAAAGAAAGTGTGGTTTATGCCGTCAGGTCGGACACAATCGCAAAAACTGTCCGAATCGGGCGTCTGGCTCGACCACATAAATTTTGTAATACAATAAATCTTTTCAATATTTGTGTTGTAAACATTATGGGTTTTCCGTTAATAAAACTGTTCACACAATTTAAGAAATTCAATATAGGAAATTACCTTAGGGTTTTCGCGTACAACAATGATTAACGATATTCAATCTAGGAAATTACAATTGTTAACACAATTTCATCTGACCCATGCATCATCAGCATTACATCACTGTCTGTTTTGACTTCCTCCAACCACACATTAGGTCTTCCTGTCGCATGCGAGGTTGTTGTTCGTTTTCGCTGGATCCTTCGAATTTTTTCCCCCTCGGCGATGTCTCCATCTAGCCACCGCATCAACTCCCGCTTCAGACGCTCCATGGAGTGAATGTGCCAGAATTTCATTTTCATCGCAGGTTTCGTGGCGGAGAATATAACGTAACCATCTCTGCTAAAAATCATAGGCGACGTCATTACGTAAATAAGGGAGTACAAAATAAAAATACAGTGCGAGAAAGTGTGAGAAATTTCAAAGAAACGGACGAATTATTTATAAAACGGCAAAAAACCCTAATTTTGCCCTAGGCGCCAAGTGAGATGGCGCCTCCTCTCCTTTTTAAGGAGCATGCGCCATCACACTTGGCTAAAAGACAAGGGAGGCGCCAAGTGAGATGGCGCCTAGGGCAAAAACCTAGGTGGAGGCGCCAAATGAGATGGCTCCTCCTTTGTGGAGCCATCTGAAACATGGTAATTTGCGTAATTTTTTCCGAAACCCGGTTATTTGCGAAATATTTTTTTAATACATGGTTATTAATAAAAAAAAATCACCTTAGGAAGTTATTCTTGTATTAAATAAAGTTTGTCTCTTAGTCATTGTTGTCGTAATTTTACCTAAAACCATAGAGCTGAAAGGTTGTATGATCATGTAAGATATATTGAACAATTAGCTATCTCTAATTTGAACCTGCATGCTTCTAACAACTTTGTGTTGGAAACCATAAATAAATAGTTTTCACTCATTTAATTCAATTAAGACATAACAATAGAGCTATCATATCCATACAAATATTTTTTCTGATAGATTTTTCAAAAAGACATATTACATTTTATATAATACTATTAGCAATAATACTAGTCATTCATGAAATTTTTTTTTGGAATAACCATGTTTTAAATAAAAAATTCGCAAATAACTATATTTCGGAAAAAATCATGTAAATAACTATGTTTCAGATGACTCTCCAAAGGAGGAGCCATCTCACTTGGCGCCTACACCTACTTTTTAAGGGGAGGCGTCATCTCACTTGGCGCCTAGATGCTTAGGGCTTGCCCTAAGCCAAGTGAGATGGCGCCTTAGTGCATTTGCTAGGACAATTTTCGTGTTTTTTTTTCAATGCGGTGCCCTACGTATTCGATATAGGATCAACAAAATTGACTTTTTATTTACAAAATATGATTACACACATACGTATTACATAAAAAAAACAAATTAATCAGTGGTCCCCCGGAATCCGGTAATGACCCCCGGTTCCGCATCCCCGTCCTCGCCTTTCCCGTGCTGGGTTTCGTCGCGTTTCCTGCTGTGGCAGGGTTGATGGCCCAGCGAAGTCAATGCGTTCCGGATCCATGAAATCAGTCAGATCTCCATATCTAGAAGATCCGTTTTGGTACACTCGGTTACCCATACCCTCAAAGTTTGGTCGTGTTGGCGGTTGGTGGGGTTCCTTGGTGGGTCTGTAGCACTGGTCGTCTGAGTAAGGGGGATAGAAAGGAAATGGATCTTGGGGTGTTTGGTATTGAGGATGTTGGGTGGTTTGGTGATATTGTGTATGATGGTAAGTTGGGTCGGTTGGTTCATAATCTTTCGACATTCCCAGATCAGGGCTAAGGTTGGATGTTGAGGGGCCCACATTGGGATATGCAGAAGACTGAAATTGTATGTGGGGTATGCGAGTGTGTTGGTATTGCGATTGAAATTGCGGTTGGGTGTGAGGCATATGGGGGTATTGGTACTGAGGTGGTGATTGTGGTTGGTTGTGGGGCATGTGGGTGTAATTGTATTGTGGTGGTGACTGTGGTTGGGTGTTTGTGGTTCTGTTTCATCTGGGGGGTTGGTGGGAGGTTGATGTGTGTTGGGTTTGTTGTTGCGGAAATGAGGGTTGTGCCCATTGTGTTCGTGGGTCAACCAAATACCTTGGATGAGACACGTGCATTTCATGGGTACTAACCGATCTGTACCAAGATAAATACTGATCTGTGTGTCTCATATTACCATGATTGAGGAAAACTGGGAATTGCAAGACATGTCGGTGACGCCTCTGCCACATCTTACACCATTCTGGAGCAAAGTGTTTCCACTTGGAAAGACCTCATTGTGCCTCGACCCTTTTGAGATGCCACGGGGACAAACAAGTCGGATCGCTGGGTATCTCTTGATGCATTCCAAACTACACCTTCACACGGTCGCTGTGGTGCATCTCCACAACATTGAACCGTATGATTGCAACCTTAGGGCTCCAAATTGCTGCATCCTCGGGATTTGGTTCATGGCCCAAACCCAAATATGGTATCCAGATAAACTGCTGATAAAATTAAATCAGGTTAATGAAAACTTAATATATAAAAAATTTAAAAGTAGAAAAGTTAAAAGGTACGACGTACATCATCCGGGCCAAGGTGATCCAATAGATTACGGTATAGTGCAACATTGAATCTTGGATTCTTTCCGTAATCCATACCCCTCACGCAATACCTAAAGGAAATGAAAAATATTTTATTTTTATCATATATTTGGTGAATCACATATATAGTGCGACATTAAACCAATCAGCGGCATGAATATCACGTCGCAACCTTGCCACGTGATATTCACGTCGCAACTTCTCCAACGGTTATTTTTTTAATCTTATTCTTCATATTTCAAAATGCATCAGAACCACATCTTGTCAAAGTTCCATCAAAATAAGTTGCGACGTGTTTAACACGTCACAATATTTTTTTTGAATTATTAAAACTTCCCCTTTCAAAACGCCTGCAGCTTTAACATTAATTTTTTCAAATTTTTATGTTGTGACTTGTTTTCCACGTCACAATTTTTATATATAAAAAAACATAGACTTACGCAGTCTATACGTTACTTTTATTATTTAATTTATAAAATATTGTAGTGACGTGATTATCACGTCGCAACTTCTAAAATTCAGTGACATGATAATTACGTCACTAAATTACTTCGCTGGGGAGGATATTTCTTGTAGTGATCAAGTCGTGCTCAGTGCAATTACTTTCCATTTTCCCTAACATTTGCATAGATCTCCCTTTCAGATTTTAAATATATCAGGATTTATTTATTTATGTGTTGAGGTCAAACCTTTTTTATCAAATGCTTGTTTCATCCTCTTCTGATACAATTGACCATGTTACAAGGCTGTCATTCTCTTTTCTTCGATTAAGTTCAACTAATCAAATCTACATTGACACCACTCAACCTCAGACAATTTGGTTTCCATCAGTACTCTCATGGACGGAATCTCAACTTCTATAGGGAGCACTTTTTCCATGTCGTATATAGGAGAAAGGGGTTCCCCATGTTGAAGTGTAAACAGAGGTACAATATCCATGTAGAGAAAACAAAAGCATCTCGTGCCAATCTTTGTAACTCACAAACATCTTTTAGACAATCTTGTTATTTTTATTGGTTGCTTCTACGACACCATTCATCTTCAGTTTGTACGAGGAAGAATTATGATGCTCAATTTTGAACTCGTCACATAGTTCTTCCATCATAATATTGCTCAAATTTGTACCATTGTCAGTGATGATCTTTCTGGGCAAGCCATATTGACAGATAAGACGGTTCTTAATAAACCTTACCACAACCTGCTTGGTAACATTTGTATAGTAAGTTGCTAAACCCATTTGGTGAAGTAATCAATGTCAACTAAGACCAATTGATGACCATTGAATGTTGGGGGATCTATCATTCTAATTATATCAATACTCCACATTGATAAAGTCCACATAGAGGATATAATATTGGGGAGTGTTGGAGGTATATGAACCTTATCAGCTTAAATCATGCATTTATAACATTTCTTCACATATTTACAGAAGTCGGGTTCCACCTTCAGCCAATAGTAACCTGCCCTCAACATCTTTCTAGTCATTGGATGCCCATTAACATGTGTGCCAAAGGATCTCTCATCCACTTCTTGCATTAACATGTCTGCTTCGTGTTAGAACAGAGTTTGGTTCTAATCATATCTTAGAGTTTTGATGATAACAATAAAATAAATTTTGTTATATTTGTGTTATACTCTGACTTGTATGCTCGCTAAGTTCAGATGATGTTCTGACTCACGCATCTTAGAAAAAATAGGATTCTACACTAGTACAAAGCAAACTCAAAATGAAGAGCAAATCCTCAGCAACCTCTGATAGATGCACGTTGAATACAACATCTGATATATATAAGTTTAATGTAAACTCTTAGAACACATATTGAAGAATACTCTGATAGAAGAAAAGATCAAGTAAACTCTGAAATGGAAACGCTGCAAGCAAACACTTCAACTTCAAGAGACAAGCTCTGACAGTACCATTGGTTATTAAATTCTAAGAAGGCTAACGCACTCAAGTGTACTACGCGCACGAGCATTGGAAACATAAAGAACAAATCTACTCGTTACACACAGCACGCATCATAGCAAACACGCTTCATTAAATGCATGCACTATCATCAAGGAATTAACAGTCAATTGGAAGCTATATATAGAAGACCTTTTATATCAAAGAAAGGTTACTTACTTACGTGAAATATACTTACACACATTGTTTTCATACTTGTAAACTAATATTGTATAGTGGGTAGATCTTAAGTATTGGGCAACAATGTAAGTGAAAAATCATAGTTGTGATAATGCTTTTTAGAAGAAAATCTGTTTCAATACTATTAAGAGACAATTTTGTAAGTATTCCTTGAGAGACCAGTTTGGTCAGATTTCTCAAGAGGGCTAGGATTAGTTGAGTCTTAGAGGTTTTAGTCTCTTGCAGTTGGCTTGTGCATTGTATTGTTAGTCACACCAGTTTGGTTGTGTGCTTGTAATCAGTTTGAATATAGTGGATTAAGTCCTCGTTGAGAAAGGCGAAATCACCTTGGCGGGTGGACTGAAGTAGTTTGAGTTTCAAACGAACCAGGATAAAATTACCAGTGTCCTTCCATTAGTATTGCTCTAGAAAAGAAGAAAAACTTATTCAACCCCCCCCCCCCCCCCCCCTTCTAAGTGTTTTCTCAACCTTCAATTGGTATCAGAGCTCTAGTTCTGGGTGCAAACACCTAACAATGTCAGAAAAAAGATCCAGAAGGAAAACACTATGGCATCTGAACAAAACAACAACAACTGCACCAAACCTCCTGTCTTTGATGGAGAAGACTTTGAATACTGGAAGGATAGACTAGAAAGTTTGTTTCTAGGTCATGATGCTGATCTATGGGATTTGGTCCTTTACGAGTAGACTCATCCAGAAGATAAGGACGGAAACAAAATTGACAAAAGGAACATGGATAAACAACAAAAGTTAGATTTCAAGAATCACCACAAAGCCAGAAACATCTTTCTAAACGCTATATCGAAAAATGAATATGAGAAAATCACCAACAGAGATACGGAACCTGACATGTTTGAATCCCTCAAGATGACTCATGAAGGAAATGCTCAAGTAAAAGAGACAAAAGCTCTAGCTCTCGAGATTCAAAACTCTGATTGCTGGCCTAAGAGTTCTGAACAAAGGATACACCAAGGCAGACCATGTTAAGAAAATCATCAGAAGTTTACCCAGAAGATGGGCACCTATGTTCACTGCATTCAAAGTGTCAAAAGATCTGAATGACGTTTCCATTGAAGAACTTATCAGTGCTTTAAGGAGTCACGAGATAGAACTTGATGAACATGAGCCTCAGAAGAAAGGTAAGTCTGTAGCTCTTAAATCCATTAAATTTTTTTGAAACTAACGCTTTTCAGGCCGAAGAAGGAAAATCTAAAGATTCTGCATCAGAAGAAGACGAGTTATCTCTGCTCTCCCAAAGGATCAATCAGATGTGGAAGCATAGACAAAAGAAGTTCAGGAACTACAAGAGGTCAGAAGATAAACCAGAATCTTCTGGACATAAGAAGTCAAGCAGAAGAGATGTAGTCTGCTATGAATGCAAAGAACCTGGACACTACATAAGTGACTATCCTAAGCTACAAAGAGAAAGACCAAATAAAAAGTTTGGTAGAAAGAAAGGCATGATGGCCACTTGGGATGATTCAGAATCATATGAAGCTGAATCTGACTCAGAAGATGAAAACGCTAATTTAGCGTTTATGGCTACCACAACATATGACTCAGACTCTGACTCAGAACCAAAAGAGGTATTCTCTGAATTTTCTAGAACTGAACTTGCTGAAAGCCTATCTGAACTGCTTGAAAACTACAGTAAACTCAAAATTAAATACAAGAAAATCAAAAAGAATCTTGCATCTGATCTTGAGAAACTTGAAACAGAAAACTCTGAACTTAAAGAAAACATTTTTAAACTCAAAGAAGATGTTCAAAAATTTGAAAAGAATTCTATTTCAGATTCTACTTCAAGTTCAAAAGATATTCTAAAATAATATGACTTTAGTTTTCAAACGTTTCTCGCTAAAAGCATAGATAGAAGCAAAATGGCTTCAATGATCTATGGTGTTAGTTGAAATGACATAAGAGGTATTGGATATAAAGCTCCCAGAGGGAAATAAATATATAAACCTAAGCCCATTGAGGAAATGGTTATATCATATAAACCACTACACAAGAAATTTTATTTTGGGCACAAACATGATATCAAATACACTTCTCACTCTGAAAATTCCTATGCAAAATCAAAGTTCAATTTGAATAATAGAAACTCTAACAAAAAAGGACCCAAAAAGAAATGGGTACCTAAGTAGAAAATAATCTATGTTGCAGATGTCCTTAACAGCTCAGTTGAAACACCAGTCATGGTACCTGGACTCTGGATGCTCGCGTCATATGACGGGTATAAAGTCTATGTTCCAAAGTATGGAACTTAAATCTGGAGGTGATGTCAAATTTGGAGGAAATCAAAAAGGAAAGATTATTGGTTCTAGAACCATCGGAAACGGTAACCTTCCCTCTATAACTAATGTTCTATTAGTAGAAGGATTAGCTCATAACTTGTTGTCCATAAGTCAATTAAGTGACAACGGTTATGACATTATCTTTAATCAAAAATCCTGTAGAGTTGTTAGTCAAAAAGACGGAACAATCCTTTTTACTGGCAAGAGAAAGAACAACATCTATAAAATTAATCTTTCTGATCTTAAATCTCAAAATGTAAAATGCCTTATGTATGTTAGCGAAGAGCAATCTGGCATAGAAGATTGGGACATGTTAGCCTGAGAAGCATATCTAAAATTAACAAACTCAATCTGGTCATAGGACTCCCTAATCTGAAATTTAACTCAGAAGCTCTGTGCGAAGCTTATCAGAAAGGAAAAATTTCAAAACCTTCTTTTAAGTCAAAAAATGTTGTTTATTCCTCTAGGCCATTGGAACTTCTTCATATTGATCTGTTTGGACTAGTTAAAACTGCATCCATCAGAGGCAAGAAGTATGGATTGGTCATTGTTGATGACTATAGCAGATGGACATGGGTTAAGTTTTTAAAACACAAGGATGAGTCACATTTTGTGTTCTCTGACTTCTGCACCCAAGTTCAAAATGAAAAGTATTTTAGAATCATAAAAGTTAGAAGTGATCATGGAGGAGAATTTGAAAATCATTATTTTGAAAAGTTTTTTTAAAGAAAATGGCATTTCTCATGATTTCTCTTGTCCTAGAACTCCCCAACAAAATGGAGTTGTAGAACGAAAGAATAGAACTTTGTAAGAAATGATCAATGAAACTAATATGGCTAAACACTTTTGGGCAGAAGCAATGAACACAACGTGTTATATTCAAAACAAAGTGTCTATAAGACCTATTCTTGAAAAGACTCCTTATGAATTATGGAAAAACAGAAAACCCAACATTTCATATTTCCATCTCTTTGGATGCACTTGCTATATTCTAAATACTAAAGATAATCTGAATAAGTTTGATTCTAAGGCACAAAAGTGCTTTCTGCTTGGATATTTTGAATGCTTAAAAGGCTATAGGGTATACAACACAGAAACTCTGATTGTTGAAGAATCAATCAAAGTCAGATTTGATGATAAGCTTGGCCAACAAAAGCCAAAGCAAATTGAAAATTTTGTAGGTACAGAAGACCACCTTACAAACTCTGAAGAGTCGGAAGGAAAAGACATCTCAAAAGATCCTCCTATTGAAAATGCTCTAGAAAATCTAAGAATTTCTGAACAATCCTCACAAAATAAATTCCCCAGAATCACATCCACACACCTAGAAAATGTGATTATAGGAAAGAAAGAAGATCCCATCAGAACAAGATCCTCCTTCAGAAATAATGAAGAATCACTGTTTGGGTTGGTCTCGCTGATTGATCCAACTTTAATAGATGAAGCTCTGCTGGATAATGATTGGATCCTAGCCATGCAAGAGGAATTAAATCAATTTTCAAGAAATGATGTGTGGGTTCTTGTTCCAAAACCAAAAGGATTTAATATCATTGGAACTAAATGGGTCTTCAGAAACAAGCTGAATGAGCAAGGAGAGGTTGTCAGAAATAAAGCACGACTGGTGGCTCAGGGTTATAGTCAACAAGAAGGAATTGATTATAATGAAACCTTTGCCTCAGTCGCTAGGTTAGAATCAATTAGATTGTTAATTTATTTTGTTGTTCAACACAACAACTCATTATATCAAATGGATGTTAAAAGTGTCTTTTAAAATGGTTACATAGAAGAAGAAGTTTATGTCCACCAACCTCCGGTTTTGATTACTCAAAATTTCCAGAACATGTTCTCAAACTGAAAAAGCCTCTCTACGGTCTGAAACAAGCTCCCAGAGCTTAGTATGAACGTCTGAGTAACTTACTTTTAGAAGAGAATTTTACCAGAGGCAAAGTGGACACAACTTTATTCAGAAAAACATTTAAAAATGACATTTTAATCTGTCAAATATATGTTGATGATATTATTTTTGGAACTTCTAATGTCTCTCTTGGAAGAGAATTTTCTGAATCTATGCAGGCTGAATTTGAGATGAGTATGATGGGAGAAATAAAATTCTTTCTAGGGATTCAAATAAATCAAACGCCAGAAGGTACCTACATACATCAGACAAAGTATGTCAAAAAACCTCTGAAGAAATTCCAGCTTTCAGAAAGTAAAGAAGCAAAGACCCCAATGCATCCCACATGCACTCTGGGAAAAGACGAGGTAAGTAAGAAGGTAGATCAGAAACTCTACAGAGGTATGATTGGATCTCTTCTCTATCTGACTGCATCTAGACCAGATATTCTATTCAGTGTATGTCTATGTGATAGATTTCAATCAGATCCTAGAGAATCTCACTTAACTGCTGTTAAGCGAATTCTGAGGTATCTGAAAGGTACTACTAACCTTAGACTGTGTTACAGAAGATCCAAAGATTTTAAACTAGTTGGTTACTGTGATGCTGACTTTGCTGGAGATAGAATAGAATGCAAAAGCATCGCTGAAAGCTGTCAGTTTCTGTGTGATAACGTCATCTCATGGTACAGCAAGAAGCAAGCCATTATTGCACTATGAACCACTGAAGCTAAACATATATCTGTTGCTGGATGTAGCACTCAGATAATATGGATGAAGAGACAGTTGGAAGATTATCATCTATATGAAAGTAAGATTCTTATCTTCTGTGATAATACCTCTTCTATCTGTCTCTCAAAAAATCCCATCTTACATTCTAAGGAAAAACATATAGAAATTAAACATCATTTCATAAGGGATTACATTCAGAAGGGAATTTCAAACTTAAATTTTGTAGACACAAACCATCAATGGGCTGACATTTTTACTAAACCCCTTGCTGAAGACAGATTCAAATTGATTCTGAAAAACATCAGCATGGAATTTTGTCCTGAATGAAAATATTTTTTCTTCTATATGTGTTTCTAGAATGTTCTGAAATGAATGTTCTGATTGACTTCTCTTCAGAAGTTAGAAGAGGAGTTACATCAGAAGCCATTCATCATGTTCTGAAATGCGTCTAACATTTCATTACTAGAATGGTCAGAAGTTCATTATATTAAACCAGTTGTTTCATGTTACCCTCAGAAGTTGAACGTGTGTTTCAATTCTGAAAGGTCACGCATGTGTGCACTGCTATTGAGACACCTTTCCTAGGTAACTGTTCAGATTTGATCAAAATTATGCACCCGCTTAAATGTCAAATCTCATTAATTGTTTATAATTATTATGTTTTTAAATCATTTCAAATTCTTAAAATATTCATTAATTTAAATTTCTTTTTAGCTATATATACCCTTGCAAAATCCATGTTCTATTTCTTTTACTCTCTTTCTCAAACTTCAAACTCCTCTACGTCTTTGTGCAAACTCTCTCAACTCCCTTCTCAAATTCTAAACCTAAAAGTTCAAATGGCTTCATCTTCATCTCCTTCCTCAAGCATTCTTATGTCCTCAAGCAGCGCTCAACAAGCAGAAATGTATGTTACTCTTGAGAGAACAATGTTGAATCCAGTGGATAGCTTGGAAGTGGTGGTTGAACTTATGGTTGATTTTAATAATCTGAAGGAAAATGGGTTTGACTTGCTCCCATATGTGGAGTTCCAAGGTTGGAAAAACTTCTTTGATCGTCTTGTAGGACCATTATTCCCTCATCTAGTTAAGGAATTTTGGATTCATGCTATTGCTTCCCCAAAGGTCATCCTTTCGTTTGTCATGGGCAAAGAGATTTCTATAACTGAAAATCTCATCCAAAAGCTTCTAGGTTTTGAAGGACATGGCGTTACTGGAATCTCAAGTGGATGAACGGATATGTCCAAGGTTTATGCTGAAATATTTATTTCCGGATGTTGTACCCCAAAATTTGCCCTTCCATATTTCTCAAAACATTTCAAGTGAGGTCCTCAAGTTGCTCAAGGAAGTCCAAGGGTTGACCAGACAAGCTCTCTCCTAAGGCAGTCTACCCCAAATTAGGGTTTCATGTTGCATCAATATACTTGAGTCCAAGGGATCCAAAATGCTCACCATTGTCCTAATATGTTCTCAAGATCATCCATGTCAAGTTTCAAGCCTTGCTGAGAAAGTTTTCTCAGTCAATTGCTCAAGAGCCTGAAAATCGACTGTGCTAGGGCAAAAGTCAACTGTGGCCCACATACAGTCAAACTTCATGATTTTTGGTCAACATACTCATTTTGAAGTATATTTCACCATTTGATCAAGGGTTTATCATGATTCATCAAGGATTGCTCATAATTCATCAAGACTCAAAGGTTTGTAAATTAGGGTTTTGTAGGAAAAGTTAACTCAACTTTGACCAAGCATAACTTTCTCATACTTTATGAGAAATAAACCATCCAAAGCTCATTTTGAAGAGGATGAAATTATTTACAATCCATATTCATCTCCCAAGTTCAAAATAGGCACTCACAAGAAGTTATGAATTTGGACATTATAGGTCACTTTGAAAAGTTAACAAAAACACCTTTTTTGTCAAAGCTTCATACATGAACATGGAATACCAAATTGAGATGAGATCAAAATGGTTGCTTAGAGGACATCTAAATATTTCTAAAAAGTCCAAGAAAACCTTCAAAGAGTCAAAATTGAGGAAGTTATGCATTGGTGAAGTTGGCTCTTTTTGCAAAATTGTCAAAAGTCAACTATGCCTAAAATTGCAAATTTTGCTAAATGGGCCTAACTTTTTGCACTTGTCTTGAGTTGGTAGCATGCTACACGAGCCCTAGCCATTTCCACTTGTCATTATCTTGTTTTAATTATTTATTTTGATTTTGATTTGAATTAAATCAATTTTAATCAAAACAAATCATGAAAAATTCAAAACATTGAAATCCAAAGATCTTGTACATGTTTCAGGTCACACATCCAACTAGGAATTGATTGAAATCGTGCAAAGCCTTTGAGGGCACAAAAAGATTGAATTTGGCCTATTTTTGGAAAGATATTCAAAGGAATCAAATCAAAATCAAAAGCAATGATGGAGGAAGATCGAGACCAGGTTTTCAACCCTAATTCATTCCACAATACATAAGTAACATTGGCAGACCTAAATCAAGGCTAGAGAGAGGCGCAAGAACAAGAACGAAACCTGAAAAAACACCAAAAAAGTGCAGACACGAATTCATACTTTCAGGAAATTACAAAGCCTCCTGACCATCCCAATCGCTTCCTGGGATTACCAGCAAGCAAAACCAATCAAGAACAAGCAATTTCAGGCCCTGAAATCCACTGTAAGTCAGCCACGACTTTGATGTAAATTTGAATTCGAATTTCATAATCTTGGAATCTATAGTATGAGACAATCATATATTTTTGTTCACAATCATATTTGCAAGCTTTCTGTAACATTTAATTGCGTTTTCATAGACTGTATGAGATTTCACCATTGCTAGGGTTTTTCGGTTCGATTTGGGATCTTTGCATACAGGTGAAATTAGGCCATGATTAGGGTACCATGAAGTTCGTGGGACTGAGACGAATGGATTGGTACCATCACCATTGATTTATTGTGCTTGTACATGATTCTTGATAGGCACAAGTCTTTAGCCATGATGGATGTCTATGATACGGTGGGAAGAACTGACTATTTTTGGAATGCTGGTTTGCGTTTTGCGTTTTATATTCGCAAAATGTCGCGGTAAGCAAGAGTCGCCACCGACTTTTATTTTATCCAACAAGGAAAGGAAAAAAGCACAGAAAAATTCCTTTTTTTTTCCTGAGATATTTCTCAGGTTCGGGGGGTAGATTATAGAAAGGGAAGGTGTTAGCACCCTTTTTATCCGTGGTTATCCACGGGCTCTTAGGTACTTGCTCAATTGTTTTCAAAATTGCTTTCTTTGTGCTTGTGGGTTTGAAAAAGTTTTTGTTTGAAACTTGGATTTAACTCTTGCTTCTATCCTCAAGAGCGTATGAAGTGTTTTTGAAAACTTTGTTTGAATAGTGTAAGTGTGAAAAAGATTTTGTTTTTTGAAAGAGCAAGTACTTAAGAACCATCTACCTACTCGAAAAAGGAATCGTTCTATGCTATCTTCCTTTAGACAATGTTATCCCACTATTGATGAGTAGGTAGCATCGTCGTCGGAGTTTTAAGGGTCAATTCGAATTAGGGACTTACGGTCACCAAAGCAATGTTAGGATGCCTTAGCGGTAACCCTAATGTCTTAGATCATTTGTTTTGAGGCAACAATATTCGAGGCAACTGTTTCGACGCGACTATGATCTTTAGACAAGAGGGCGACCTCTAAAGTGACCTATACTCAATGACCGCGTACGAAGGCAACCAAGTGGGGTGTACCCTAAGAGTGCGCATGTGCGAGTGTGTCGTTTTCAGTTATTTTTATCTTTGTACATGTTAAGGGTGATCTAATTTGATTTTAGGTTAAAAAAATCAATCTTGTCATGCATCCCTATTATCAAACATCTAACAGTTATAATTTGCGGAAAATAAAAGTGCGAAATTTAAATTACAAGGTATTTACATCGCCAAAGACAAACCCTTTAAAAATAAATAAAGTGATAAAAAATAATAAAAGTCCTATTTAACTATTACAAACCGGAGGCAAGTACATTATTGGATAAAGAAAATAAATCGCATGCGGGAAATTAAATCGGGCGCAAGATTAGGGTTTTGACCCTTTTTGTTAAAGAAAAGAATTTTTTTGTGGTTTTTATTTTAAGAAAGAAAATGAAATTAAACCTAAATTAATTACTAAATTAAATTAATTAAGTTAATTAATAAAAATAATTTTTTTTTGGATTTTTGGTATTTTAAGAAAGAAATAAAAATTAATTGAATTAGTAAAACCTAATTAAGTCTAGTTAATTTTAATTATTTACAAAAATATGTTAAAATTATTCTAGAATTAAAACCTAAATTGATTTATTAGTATTTATTAATAAAAAATAAAAGTTAAAGTTTAATTTGATAAAAATATTTTTGGTGATTTTATTTTATGAAGAAAAGAATTTTTTTGATTGGTTAGTAAATAATAAAAATAATTAAGCAATTAACAAAATAAAATAAATAAACAAAATAATATGAGAGAAAAGGGGTTTAGGCCTGTATTGGGTGTCTGAATAGAAATGCTAAGGCCCAAGATACGCTGGCCTTGTTGACTTTGTGAGATCTGGTGTTTGTACGCTGACTTGGACTATGGTGGACGTTCAGATCCTGGCCACCAGATTTGGCCTTTGGCCATCTGGCCATTGGACGCTTGATGGTGTATGGTGAACTGCACTCTTGGATACACACACAATTTCCTGAAAGAAAAAATCAAAGAGAAATTGGGGGACCTGGGATTCAAACCCAAGTCCTGAGGGTGACTGCCAATGCACGCTTGCCACTAGGCTGATCTGCTTCATTTGTAAATAATATACAAACTAATAATAATAAAAGAAATCAAGTTAATGGCCAGAAAAAACAAAAAACGCGCGAAAGTTAATTTGAATTGGCCAATGGGAGAACGACAACTCGTCGTCTCCTACCTCCAAATCCTGCAAATATTACCTGCGGATTTGGATCCGCAGCTAAATGCGCAAGCTTGCTCTAAAATCCATTCCAGACCATGAAAACAAATTCCACGAACATGGTTGGACTCGTCTTGGCTCCCTGATCAACACTATGCCCTTCTTAAGTCCTGATTTTTCCTTAAAAAGAAAACCCTAAAAAACAAACGAAGAACCCTACCTATGGGGGTTCTTCATTTAGGCCAGAAAAATGCAATTGGATGATGCCAAACATTTGCAAATGTTGTGAGGAGTATAAATATGCCAATGATTTATTCAAATGATGCAAGAATGATAAATCACGAATTCAAGAACCAAAGTGATTTTCGAGACACTTACAGTGCTTTGTGGTATGTGAGAATGCTTGCTCTTGATCCAGGAAGATTCAGTGTACGTCCAGGAAACGATTGGAATAGGTCTAAGCTTCTGAAATTGCCTCTAAGAAAGATTTTGATTTCAAGCTTTTTGTCACCTTTTCCAAACTTTGTTCCGCCTCCTCTTGCAGCCTCTAACCCTTATTCACGTCCCTTTGGCTTGCTTATGTATTGCATAATGTGTTAGGGTAAGAATTATGGCTTGAATCTTCTCCCATCAATGCTTGCCAATTTGATTTGATTCACCCTTTACAAACTTTCCAAATTTGCCTAAAATCAATCTTTTTGCACATGATATTGTATGATTCGAGTTTGATGATGATCATGATGATAATTAAGACCTGAAACTGCCAAAAAATCTTAGGTAATCAAAGTTTGGGATTTTATATGATTTAATTTGATTTAAAATGAATAAAATCAATAAAAAATAAAATCAAATAATAAAAAAGAGATATTGGCTCATGGCTGAAGCTAGGACACGTGGAAAATGATGCAAGCTCAAATCAAGTGGAAAAGAATGGGCCCATTTGACAAAATTTGATGTTTTGGGGATAGTTGACTTTTGGCAATTTTGCAAAAATGTCCAACTTCAACAATGCATAACTTCTTCAATTTTGAACTTTTGGAGGTGTTCTTGGACTTTTTAGAAAGCTTGAGATGTCCTCTAACCAACCCGTTTGGTATCATCTCCTTTTGATGTTCCATGCTCATGTTATAAGATTTGGCAAAAAAGGTGTTTTTGTTGACTTTCAAAAATGACCTATAATGTCCAAATTTATAACTTCATGTGAGTGCATTTTTTGATCTTGGGGTATGAAGATGGACTGTAGGAAATTGCATCCGCTTCAAAATGAGCTTTGTATGGGTCATTTCTCATAAAGAATGAGAAAGTTATGCTTGGTCAAAGTTGAGTTGACTTTTCCTACACAACCCTAATTTAGAAAATTTTGAATCTTGATGAATTTTGAGCAATCCTTGATGAATCATGATCAAACCTTGATAAAATGATGAAATATCCTTCAAAATGATAATGTTGGCAAAAAATCTTGAAGTTTGACTGTATTTAGGTCACAGTTGACTTTTGCCCTAGCACAGTCGATTTTTGGACCGTTTGAGCAATTGACTGAGCAAACTTCCTATGCAAGGCTTGAAATTTTGACAAGGATGACCTTGAGAACATATTAGGACATTAGGGAGCACTTGAGGTTATTTGGATTCAAGAATCTTGATGTAACACAAAACCCTAATTTGGGGAAGATTGCCTTAGGAGATAACTTGACTGTCCAACTCTTGAGCAACCTTGAGCCACTTGGAGATTTTTCTTGCAATGTTTTGAGAAATATGAGAGGGCGAATTTTGGGGTACAACAATGTCCGTTGGTAAAAGTCTGTTGTCTAAGACAACAGATCCTTGGAGAAGACGAAGACGTGGCAAACAACCATTCGCCTATTTAAAATTTCGCGCGCAGGGATTTAGTACTTTATTGTTCCCATATTAATTTTTATGTTTATTTTATGTACAAATGAAACAGCTAGCCTAGTTGGTAGTGGAACGCTTGGAAAGTTCCTTGGGGCCTGGGTTCGAATCCCAGGTCCCCTAATTATTTCATATATCTTGTCTTTCCATGATCCAGCGCGCACATAAATTCAAGGACCACCATAGTCCATCAGCATCCAACTAGCCAAGTGTCCAACAAAGCCAGATCTGATGGCTATCATCTGAAGGACCACCAACAACCACAGTCAACGCTTGTGCATGAGATTCAGGAAGTCGGCATGGATCACTTTGGTCTTGGGCCAGAAAATTGCTAGTCACACCTCCAAACTGCTTTTCAGGCCCAACTTTCTTTTCTCTATTCTTTTATCTTTCTTATTTAATTTAGTTATTTATTTTACTAATAAATTAATTACTTTTTTTATCAAAAATCACAAAAAATGTTTTTTATCCAATTAGATTTAGGATATTTATTTTTTATACAAAAAATTAATTGAATTAGGCTATTTAATTTTAGGTAATTTTAATAATTTTGTAAATAAATTAAAATTAATTAGAACAATTAGGGTTTTGTTTTCTAACTTAATTCTATTTTCTTTTTCTTAAAATAACAAAACACAAAAAAAGGCATTTATTTATTTTCATTAATTAATTTAATCAGCTAATTAATTTTGTATTTAATTTTAAAAAACTAATTCTTTTCCTTAAAAACAATTAAAAACAACAAAAACAATTTTTCTTTCGATTAGGTTAGACGGGGTCAAAACCCTAATTTCTTATCATTCTGATTTCATCGCGCGCGCTTTATCTTTTATTTTTACCCTATTAATGTAATTGCTCACAAGTTGTAATAGTTTAATTAGGTCTTTTATTTTCATTTATCGCTTTTCTTTACGGGTTTGTTTTTGGCTATGTAAATACCCGAAGCCTTGTAATAGCGTAGTTTATTTTCCGCACTTTAATTTCTGCAAGATATTAACTGTTACATGTATGATATTAGGGATGCATGACAAGAATGTATGATTAACTTTAAAACAGTTAGATAACCCTAAAATGTGCAAAGATAATAACTACTCGCACATGCGCACTCCTAGGGTACACTCCACTTCGGTTGCCTTCGGTAAATGGTCATTGAGTATAGGATGCTTTAGTGGTCGCCCTCTTCTCTAAATAAAGATCAAAGTCCCGTTCGAAAAAGTTGCCTCGGAATTGGTTGCCTCGGATATTGTTGCCTCAAATAATTGATCTAAGACATTAGGGTTATTTCTAAGATGTCCTAACATTGCTTTAGTGACCGTACGTCCCTTTCGAATTGACCCTCAAAACTCCAACGATTGTGCCACCTACTCACTAATAGTAGGATAGCGCTATCTAAAGGAAACAAACATAGAACAATTCTTTTTTCGAGTAGGTAGGTTAGTTCTTAAGTACTTGCTGAATCCAAACAAACTTTTTCACACTTACACTCCTTTTCAAACAATGTTTTCTAAAAACACTTCGTAACACTCTTGAAGACAGAAGCAAGAGTTAAATTGAAGTCAAAATAAAACTTTTCAAAGCACACAAACGCACAAAGAATCAATTTTGAAAATGATAAGAAAGTACCTAAGAGCCCGTAGATAACTACGGATAGAAAGGGTGCTAATACCTTCCCTTTCTATAATCTACCCCCCGTACTCAGAAAATCTCGAAAAAGGAATTTTTCTGTGCTTTTTTCCTTTCCTTGTTGGATAAAATAAAAGTCGGTGGTGACTCTTGCTTACCGCGACATTTGGCGAACACAAACACAAAACGCAAACCAGCATTCCTAAAAATAGTCCCGGTTCTGGCCACCGTATCACAGAACTGGCAACTCTGCTGGGGACATATAAAGTGGGGTGTTCCTTAGGATTAGTTCATCATATTGTTTTCTATTTCTTGATTTGATTGCATTATCTTTGTGGGCTTTGTATCGTAGTTACTATAGATCCTAACCCGGATCTGGGGAACACCTTTTAGGTAAGTAGCAATAAACTATGAGTGAACTGTACGACGTAGACCGATACGGTTGAAGCAGTAGCTACGTTGATGTGGCACATTAGTTGGTATCGGTATCCCTTGTGGAGGAACAAGGAGAATACGGGGCTGCTATATGGGTTGTTAAGAATCAACTAACCTTAAAACCTATAATTGACCAACTTGGCCATAGGAAGTAGTGAGATAGCCGGTCTCGGTGTAGAGCTGGGAACTGGTTGATACTCGATGCTACACTAATTGAGACCATACTCTCGAGATAGTTCCGGCCGCAAGAAAAGATTGTGTGAGCTGAAACTATGACCGATGGAGGATGGTCAGTGATATTGAGAACCTCTAGAACCCGATTACTATTATTAGGACAGGTTGAACCAACTGAACTACAAGAGGGTAATACCTAGACTCCATGCAAGCCTAAACTTAAGGGCTATTATTGTGACTTATTTTCCTTTACCATGTTTGATACTTGCTATACCTGTTGTGTGTTTTATCATGACATCATGCATCATGACATAGCATGCATATTTCATTAGACTAACCATTTCAAATACTGAGGGGATTCATCTTTGTTCTGTTTTGAAGATTATGGCTTTAGTACGCAGAAATATCATTCGAGTCAACTTCGTGCAAATCCCTGTTCAGCTCAGAGAGTTAGTCTCAAAAGTTCCTGATACTTCTTCATTTGTTAGAAGATATGGTCATCTCCTTAGCCTGGTCACTTCAAAGTTGGATGAGCAAATGATGAGCGTGTTGTTCCAGTTCTTTGATCCGTTGCATCACTGTTTCACCTTCCCGGACTATCAGCTAGTCCCTACTTTGGAGGAGTTTTCTTATTTACTGGGTATATCCATTCTCGAGAAGACACCCTTCAAAGGATTGGAGGAGGTTCCTAGACCTGAGGATATTGCTTCAGCCTTACATCTAAAAAGGGCCGATGTAGTATCTAACTGGGAGACACGAAGCGGGGTTAAAGTTTTCTTGGCTAAGTTTTTGATCGATCAAGCTCAACAGTTCTGGGATAGCTTGGACTTTCAAGCATTTAAAGACATCTTGGCCCTCCTCATCTACGGCTTGGTTCTTTTCCCGAATCCAGATTCCTTCATAGATGTGCACGCAATTAAGATTTTCATATCTCGTAACCCGGTGCCTACTCTCTTGGGTGATATTCTGCATGCTCTCTATACTCGTACTGTGAGAAGAAGAGGGACCCTCATGTGTTGCACGCCGCTGCTGGCGAGGTGGTTTATTTCGCACCTCCCCAAGTCTGTATTGAAGAATGAGGAAGGTGTAGGTTGGGCTTACAGAATCATGTCCCTTGCTCATACGGACATCCTTTGGAGTTCTAAGGATATGGAAAGGGTAGCTGTCATTGATCAATGTGGGGAATACCCTAATGTCCCTTTGCTTGGAATTAGAGGGGGAATAACCTACAATCCTTGTTTGGCTTTACGACAATGTGAACGCGCTTGGAGAGACGGTCCCCATGAGCTTCTTCTTACAGATATTGTCTTCGACTACAAGGGGGACGTCAATGAGCATCGCCGAAGATTTATACGAGCCTGGGGCAGGGTGAACAGATCTGACCCACATGAGCTAGGACCGAAGACTTCTCTCCCAATGCAACCTTATCTCCAGTGGGTTCGAGCCCGTGCTCAGAAGCTGGGGATGCCATATGAAGCTGTTTTGCCGGTGATTGTGGATCATACTAATGAAGAAGGGGTTCCTTATACAGTCCTTCATCCCTACATGCCTACTGATCTTGGGGCATTGAAGAGATCTTAGATCCAGCTAAAGGAAGAAATGGATACCTACAGGGAGAAGTATCACGAGCAAGAGAGGAAGATCTTGAAGCTTACAAGGCATCTTGAGAATGAAAGGACAATCAACGATCATGTCAGCACGAAGGGAAAGCGACCATGATATTTCTGATGTCTTTTATTGTTTCTAGTTTAGATTCTCTTTCCAGTTTATTTCTTTTGTAACGCCTTAAAGGCATTGTTAAACATTGTTACATGTTTTAATCTAATAAAGTGTGTTTTATTTTGTTTTACAAAGTTGAATCTCCCAAATTCTTTGAAATCATTTCATACACATTCCATTACCATGAACCTCATTACAGGTACCATTACAGGTTTCTTATCTTCTTCGCTGTTTATTTCAGCACAGAATGTCTTCTGAAACACCTACCGATCAGGCTATTAAGGCTCTTCAGGCTCAGAATGCTCAGTTCTAGGAGATGTTCTTGAACTTGGCCAAAGGACAACAAGATTTGAAGACTCTCATCCTGAAGGACAAGAAGAAGAAGAAGAAGAAGAAGAAGAAAGTGATTTTCCTGAATATGGGTCACATATTTGGGAATAGGTTGCGAGAGGAAGTTGATCTGTCTTATTCATCTGGAGGAGGAGAGAATCAAGAAGGAAAGGGTCCTAGCCCTGTGGTCTCTAATAATGACACTGATTTTGATGACGAACAGTACCCTCCTGCTGAGAATAGGTACAAGCAACATGAAGACCGTCTGAGTGTTATGGAGATTTAGAAGGTTCCTGGTTTGGATTTTGGAGATTTGGGGCTGGCATCGGGAGTGGTGATTCCTCACAAGTTTAAAGCTCCTGTCTTTGCTAAGTATGATGGAGTATCTTGTCCAAAGCTCCACCTCAGCTCATACCTCAGAAAAATGCAATCCTACACTGCTGATACGAATCTGTGGGTCCATTTCTTTCAAGATAGTCTGTCAGGGACTCAACTTGAATGGTTTTATCAATTGGAGGGAGCTAATGTCCGCAACTGGGAGGACCTTGTTGCTGCTTTTTACAAGCAATACCAGTATAATACCGACCTTGCTCCCACGCGTACCCAACTTCAGGGTATGTCTATGGGTGCGAACGAAGGTTTTAAGGACTACGCTCAGAAGTGGAGAGATCTGGCTAGAAGAGTCCAACCCCCTCTGTCTGATAGGGAGTTGGTAGATATGTTTCTTGGGACTTTGTCTGGTCCATATTTCAATCATTTGATCGGAAGTTCATCGTCTGGGTTCACTAAATTGATTATGACTGGGGAAACGATAGAAGCTGGTATCAGAAGTGGCAAGATACAGAAAGTTGCTTCATCAAGTACAGAAAAGAAGCCTTTCAAGAAAGAAGCCAGTGCCGTTTACAACTCGAGGAGCCAAAACCGACCTGAACTCCGCCAAGAAGTAAATGCGGTAGTAATATCAAGACCCACCGTTGCCCCACAATGCAACAATCAGCAAAGAGTAGAGATACCGCAAAGACAGTATACTCGGCTCAGTATGACCTTATCTCAAATTTTACCGCAATTGTTGAAGACTAACCTGGTAACTCTGAGGGAAGCCCCGAAGAATCCCAGTACCACATCTCCTTTGTATAATCCGAATGCCCGTTGCACTTATCACTCTGATAGCCCGGGTCATGATACGAATAATTGTTGGGCCTTGAGGAATAAGGTGCAAGATTTGATTGAGGCTAAAGAAATTGAGTTTGATGCACCAGAAAAGCCTAATGTCATAACTGCTCCTATGCCCAAGCATGGTAATGAAGTAAATGCTGTGGACGATGATTCATTTGTGACCTCTGTGAAATACATTTCTACTCCGTTGATGACTGCTAAGAAGAACCTTTTGTTGGCCGGTTTATTTTCGGGCTGTGGCGAAGGTTGCCATCTATGTTCCATCCTGCCTACTGGTTGCTATTTACTGAAATCAGGTGTTCAACACATGATGGATAACAAAGAAATCTTGTTCGAGAAAACTTTGGTTCCTTTGATTCCTGTTGAAGATGTTTCTATAATAACCATTTCCACCAATTCTTCCAAGGGTTCCTCGAGAAAGCCTGTTAGGATTACATCTGTCCTGAGAGTTGCTCCATTGATCATTACTATTCTTGGTCCTATCCCTTACACTTCAGATAAGGCTGTCCCGTGGCACTATGAGGCCGATGTGTATTATCATGGGATCAAACAAGACTTGAAGGTTGAAGAGGCTGAGACTGATGTCAGCAATATTGTTGGGTCTAGCAAGGTCACCCGAAGCGGAAGACTCTTCTCTCATGAGATTTCTCCCCCGACTGTTCAAAAGCCTGTTGCCATTCAATTCGCCAGTATGTCAGCTACTATTCTGATCCTTACTCCAGTTATCACCCCTGTTGCCGAGTCATCTGACACTCGGGGCAAAGAAGTTACAGGTGAGCCTGCCCAGACGGAGGCACCTAAGAAGGTCATTATTGAAACCTCTAGGCAGGAGATAGAGGAAATTCTGAAGATTATCAATAAGAGAGACTACAACGTAGTCGAACAGCTGTGGCAAACCCCGTCGAAGATCTCCATGTTATATTTATTGTTGTGCTCAGAAGCCCATGCAAAGGCTTTAATTGCTTTCCTTAAAACTACGCATGTGCCGCAGGAAACATTGGCTGATCAATTCAAAGACTGTGTGGCTAGTTTGACCGCTGACAACGGGTTGGGTTTCTCCGATGCAGATCTGACTTCTAAGGGAAGAAATCACAATGATGCTCTTCATGTCTCAATCGAGGGCAAGGGCACTACTTTGGCCCACGTACTGGTGGATACTGGGTCCTCATTAAATGTTTTACCCGAGAAAGCATTGGATCGGCTGGATTGTGAAGGGTTGGTTCTGAAGCCAAGTAATATTGTGGTTAGGGCCTTTTACGGGTCCAAAAGGATGGTGCATAGGGAGGTGGATGTCCCTGTTAAAGTTGGCTCTCATACTTTTTCATCTACGTTCTATGTGATGGACATCTGACCATCTTATTCTTGTTTGCTGGGTCGCCTATGGATTCATAAGGTTGGGGCAGTGACTTCTATGCTCCATCAGATGTTGAAATATCCAGTGAAGGGGAAGATTGTTACAGTACGAGGAGAAGAGGAGTACATGGTGATCCACCTTAACTCTTTCCGGTATGTGGAGATGGATGAAGAGTTCATTGAAACCCCGTGTCAGAA
Organism: Vicia faba; assembly: GCA_948472305.1. Classification (NCBI taxonomy): domain Eukaryota; kingdom Viridiplantae; phylum Streptophyta; class Magnoliopsida; order Fabales; family Fabaceae; genus Vicia; species Vicia faba. The sequence continues at coordinate 1,463,404,250 of OX451737.1, forward strand.
CTTTGAAGAAGTCCCCCAGACTCTGGCGTCAACCAAAACTATTGCTCAAGAACCTCCTATGAAGATGGCTTCCTTCAAGGATGCCAGGGCTATTATTGAAAAAGGTAGGTGTGCGAATTGGGGCCAACTCCCTGACTTTGCACACAAGACTGACAAGTTTGGTTTGGGTTTTACTGCATAAGCTCAAATGGCAGTTCGGCGTGCGCGAATTAGAAGACTTCCTCTGTGCATAAGTAATCCGGGACTGAATGCAATTGAAGATGATGATGAAGAGTCAGATTTCGACAGCTGGATTTACCCGACTACCAACGGTGGTTTGAACAATTGGACGACGAAGGACTCCATGCCCGTTTCTTTTATTACACAGTAATAAACTTTTGTTTTGAAATTTGTAACAGACAATTTGAAACTTTACGGCCCGGTGCCTTGCCCGAGGAACCTTGGTTTTGTTTGTGAGGGCTTACTATTTGTCATTTTCATATACCATCAATAAAGCATTGGACGTTTTCTTGCATTACAAATTTTGCACTCTTTATTTTTCCTTTCTATCTTGCACTTTATCAAAACATCTATTTGTCTTACACACACTCACATATCATAATACAGGTCCACATCCACTCTTGATCCCACTGATAACAACACTGCTACTGCCAGTTATGACTTTGAAAGTACGATCAACCAAGCCGAGGACGAGGGTGAGGATGATTGCGATGTGCCTGGTGAACTTGCTAGACTGTTACTACAGGAAGAGAGGTCCATACAACCCCATGAAGAGCCAGTGGAATCAGTAAATTTGGGTACAAAGGAAGACAAGAAAGAGGTCAAGATATGTGCAAATCTGGAGTCTAGTGTCAAGCAACAATTGATACTGATGTTACGCGACTATGTTGAGATCTTCGCTTGGTCTTATGAAGATATGCTTGGGTTGGATACTGATATCGTGGTACACCGCTTTCCAACCAAAGAAGATTGTCCTCCAGTAAAGCAGAAGGTTCGCCAAATACGCCCCGAGATGTCTGAGAAAATCAAAGATGAGGTCATGAAACAGTTTGACACCGGCATTCTAGCTGTTACTTCTTATCCGCAGTGGGTTGTCAACGTCGTTCCGGTACCAAAGAAAGATGGTAAGGTTCGTATGTGTGTGGACTATAGGGACCTGAACAGGGAAAGTCCCAAGGATGATTTCCCTCTGCCTCATATCGATGTTCTGGTTGACAACACCGTACAACATAAGGTCTTCTCCTTTATGAATGGTTTTTCTGGTTACAATCAGATTAAGATGGCTCCCGAAGACATGGAGAAGACAACCTTTGTTACGCAGTGGGGTACTTTTTCCTACAAAGTCATGCCGTTCGGATTGAAGAATGATGGGGCAACGTATCAGCGCGCCATGATCGCTTTGTTCCACGACATGATTCATCATGAGATTGAGGTTTACGTTGATGACATGATTGCAAGGTCCCAGACTGAGGAAGAACACCTTGACCATATCCATAAGCTATTTGACAGGTTGAAGTTGTACAAGCTGAGGTTAAACCCGAACAAGTGCACCTTCGCGGTGAGGTCTGGTAAGCTGCTGGGTTTCGTCGTTAGCGATAAAGGTATTCAAGTGGATCCCACAAAGGTGAAGGCTATACAGAAGATGCCAGTTCCCCAAACAGAAAAAGAAGTTAGAGGCTTTTTGGGACGGTTGAATTACATTGCCCGATTCATTTCACATCTGACTGCTACTTGTGAGCCAATCTTCAAGTTACTGAAGAAAGATCAAGTGGTAAAGTGGAATGATGAATGTCAGGCCGCTTTTGAAAGGATCAAAGAATTTCTCCAAGAGCCACCTATTATGATGCTTCCAGTTGAAGTAAGACCATTGATCTTATACTTGACAGTACTCGATAATTCAATGGGGTGCGTGCTGGGGCAGCATGACGAGTCTGGCCGAAAAGAGCATGCTATTTACTACCTTAGCAAAAAGTTTACCGACTGTGAGACCCGATACTCACTGCTTGAGAAAACTTGTTGCGCTTTGGCATGGGCTGCTCGCCGGATGAGACAGTATATGCTGACTCACACCACCTTATTGATATCAAAGATGGACCCTATCAAGTATATCTTCGAAAAGCCTGCCTTGTCCGGAAGAATAGCAAGATGGCAGATGATCTTGACTGAGTATGACATCCAATACACAACCCAGAAAGCAATCAAGGGAAGTGTGTTGGCAGATCATTTGGCACATCAGGCCGTGGATGATTACCAGTCTATGAATTTCGAGTTTCCAGACGAGAACATCATGTTAGTGACCGACTGTGAAACACCTGGACCGGATGAAGGACTTGAGGAGGGATCCCGATGGTCTATGTATTTTGACGGATCTTCAAACGCGTTAGGTAATGGAATTGGCGCCGTGATCATATCTCCAGAAGGTTGTCATACTCCGTTCACCGCCCGATTATGTTTTAACTGCACCAACAATATGGCGGAGTATGAAGCATGCATCATGGGCCTTCGAGCAGCTATTGACCTAAGGATTAAGTTCTTAAGTGTATTCGGAGATTTCGCTCTCCTGATCAGTCATATCAAAGGCGAGTGGGATACGAAACACCCAAATCATATTCCTTAAAAAGAATATGAAGATGTGAAAAACACAAGAAGGGGGGTTGAATTGTAAAACTTAAATGAAATGCTTAGACAACACAGTATTTTTATCCTGGTTCGTTTGATCTCAAACTATTCCAGTCCACCCGTCAAGGTGATTTCGCCTCTCTCCAACGAGGTCTTAATCCACTATATTCAAAGGATCACACAGCCACTTTAACAACTGTTAAAGCCTTCTTGAGTATAACCACATACCTGTTTATCTCAAGGAAATCTTTTACAAATTATGAACAATGACGTGTTTAACGTTTTCTAATAAAACAATATATCACAACTGTGATAACTACACAATTTAAGCTTGGAATGAAACTGAATTGCTAAAGCGTTTGAGTAAGCGTGGTGTTGAAAGCTTGGCAAATTCTATGAGTGCATGCGTATTGATTAGCGTGGTCTTTTCTCACACAGACTTGTTTAAATAGATAAGGCAGAGATACATTGTCCATAAAACCATTTTAATGATAATAACTCACTTTCCTTATTGAGAAGACCTTGTCTTGAAGAGAGCCGTTAGCATTTAATCTGTCTTGAATACTTAGTAACGCTTCAGAGTCTTCTTTGCTTATGATAATGCTTCAGAGTGTTCTTTGCTTTAACTTATGGTGACGCTTATGAGTGATGGTGACTTGGTAAGGATCTTTGATCAGAGTCAGAGTGTATATGTTTATGCGCAAATTCTGGTCATCAACCTTCAGAGTATGATCTGGTAGCTTCAGCGTATATCACATGTTACTGATCTTCTGATGCTTCTGATGCTGATGATGATTCCATCAGAACTTCTGTATATACAGAGCATAATTTTAAGAAGCATATTTGTCTTATATATAAATCTTACAATTTATTTATTCTTTGTATTTTGTTATCATCAAAACTCTAATTAAGGGTTGTAGAATCAAACTATATTCTAACAATCTCCCCCTTTTTTATGATGACAAAAACCAGATTTTTCAATTAAAAATAAAGAATAAAAAGTATAGAATTAAGAAGAGAAAACTCCCCCTGAGTTGATTACTTCCCTTTAATTCCATGAGTCTTTGAGCATCAGAACCTTACTGTATCTTTCCTCAGAATTTTGTACTTGTTCAAGCTCTTCAGAAGAAAAAATTTAAATAGATCAGAATGTTTGAGACTTATGTCTCAGTAATCCGTTATTGAAACGTATCATTCTTTCTCCCCCTTTTTGTCAGTTATAAAAAATAACAAATAATCAGAGCCAAAATGCATTTATATTAAAAAACAGAAGCAATGATAAGTTCAATACAATGTAAAAATATTACAGTAGACAAGTTTAAAAACGAGGAAATTCTAAGAAGGAGGAGGAAGACGCGTGAACAAAGCTTCCAACATGCTCTTGATCTAGGTGTTGGTTTCCTGTTGCTGGGTTAACATGCTCGTGATTGCATCAATTTTGTTGTCCTGTTTATCCATTCTTTCCTTCATCAGCATATCAAATCTTTTCAGGTCTTCTAGAGTCTGCCTGTCAAGGGAGGAAGCTTGAGGATCTTCAGAAACAGGATGCTTCTCAGAGCTTTCTGCAATATCCTCTTTTTGACCCAGTGCTTCAGCAGGAATCATCAGATTGAGATCTTCTGACTCTGGTTGAACTTTGGATGTTGGACGATGTTCAGACCAGGGAGCCATGTCCATAGGGAGAACTTCTTCCTTAAGCAGTTGGCTTAGAATTGGACCTTCAATTTCTTTCAGCAGATTGCTGAAGTTCTGTTGAGCTTGTTCGTAGCTCTGTTCCTGCAACTTATGAGTTTCAGAACATACCCATCTTCTGAACTTTGTCCAAAGGTAGTCTGATGCAGCAGGATCAACTAGTTCAAGACTAGCTTGTTTCAGAGAAGTGATCCACTTCTGTACTTCTGTTTCAAATATCAATAAGCTGGTACCAACATCTGGATGTTTTGGTTTTGGGATAACTGTTTTGTGGGTTATGGCAGCAAGACGTTCAAAAACTGTTAAGTCAATGACAGTCTTGATGTTGTCTTCTGGATTGTTCTTTGGTGAGGGAGTGGGAGAGTCAGGAATTATTATTGGACTTGATGGGGAGTTTGGTGGAGTTTATTCTGGTGAAGAGGGAAGTTGGGGAATATTCACAATGGTACCAAAGGGCATACGAATGGCCAGAGGTTCTGTGATTCCAAGAATGGGAATGGTATCAGAATCAACAGTTTGGTTTGATTGATCGTTATGAGGTTCTGGTTCACAGGATTCAGAGGGTTGAGTCTCAGAAGTTTGAACTTCTGGGTGAGATAGTTTAGGTTGTGGAGAAGGTGGATTAATTTCTGGTTGAGGAGATGGAGGTAGTGGGATTTCTGGTTGTGGTGAGAGAGGAATTTTTGGTTGTACTTCTGTGGTGGTTTCAGGATTTGGATTTTCTGGCATGGGAGAAAAAGTATGTTGGTCAAAGGTATCTATATCAGATAGAACTTTTGCAAGTTCTTGTTGGGTTGCTTCAATATTTGGATTTGAAGGTTGGGAGCGAGATCTTCTAAGAGTTAATGATTCAGAGGGGTCAAAGTCAATGTCAAAGTCATCAAAAGTTTGTGGTGTGGGGTTTTCAGATTAAGTGGGAATTGGTATAGATGTTGATATAGAAATTGAATCTAAAACAGTTACAGAAGAAGGATTACCTCTCTTTTTAGGAGTCTGCTGGGATGATCCTTCTGCTACAACTTTCCTTTTCTTGGTTTTCTTCAGCACAACTTCTTGAGCCTTCTGCTGCAGATCCTGAATGTTCAAATTTGGTTCTGTACCATCCGCCTTGCAAGCATCCAAATATCTGACTATTATATCTGGTTTAGAATCAATCTCTGAGAACAGAGGAAAGTTATCCAGAGGGTCTCTTCTGATGGAGATTGCTGCAAAACGAGTGACGCTGGGTTCCTTCTTGATGTTCTCAATCAACTTCATTTTCTTCAGATTCTTTGAATTCAGCTGTTTGCCAACAGTAGCTTCCAAAGAGCTGATTTCCTGAGCCTTTGTAAGATGATCAATCAGCTTATTCTCTGTTAGAATATCTGATATAAGTCTTCCTAGGGGTATCCAGTCCCTTTTTGTGCGCTCCTCTTCTCTGGTTTCCTTAACACTGGTCTTTAGATGGTTAAACAACAGATGAGCCAGATTTACCTTGATCTTCTGAGAGATGAAGTAGATCAGAAATTGCTGATCAATATTGATGTAGTCAGGAGAGCTGGTAGGCTTCCTGTGGTTTACGCATCCCAAAATGATCTTGGCCCATATTCTGTGATGGTCTTTTAAATCCCTTATCTTGCTGGAGGGAAGACCCAGAGTGAAGATCTCTCTAGCAATTAGGGCAACATCAGCGCATCTTTCAGCCATGTCAATGCAACGAACACCACCACCACTGTAGCCTATTAATCTTGCAATGAGATCCTCAGTAATAACAATCTTCTTTCCCATAATGTATGAAGTAACTTGATGGTTGGAAGATGAAGCATGAATCCAAAATTCCTTTACCAGAATTGGGAATGTTGGACCCACATGTCTGTCAAAGTATCTTTCCCAGCCTTGAGCCTTAACCTCTCCAGAGGGATTAAACCCATTCTCTTGAAGACTGTTGAAATCCAAGATCAATTCTGACAGAACTTCTAGATTTTTGATGGGTGTGAGAAGCGTTCTGCAGGGTTCTTCGTATTGTTCAGAGGAATCTGTTTTCTGAGCACTGGAGGTAGGAATTCTTGAAGAAGCCATGTTCACACGAAGGTTTTGAGAAGAAATTGAAAGGGTTTTTGAGAAAGTATGCAAACTGAAAATAATAAGTTTGTAGAGAAAATGAAAGTGAAGGTAAAAGAGTGTAAATGGTGTGAAATGTGTTTAAATAGATTTCTAAACAATTTTGAAAACATAAACGACAAGAGAGAGAAATTAAATATAATGATTATTAGCATTTAATGATAGCTAATTTTGGGGGATTCAGAAAGATATTGGAACAGTTACGCATGACATGTGTCTCAATGCATCCAATCAGCGCTTTTGACCTTTAAGAAACGTGAACGCGTGTTCAGCCTCAGAAAGTAGCTGATGACTGGATGACACTTGTTTGCTTGAGTGAACTGCACATTTTTATCCTTGAAATGAAGCGCTCAGATCTTCATGGATAGATTCTGATACAATCTGTACTTCTAAAGATCTGAAGAAAGATTGATCAGTAGTTCACGAAAAAAAAACAAAGTTCTGAAGGTTAAGAGATAGAATCAAAACAGTTTTATTCTGGGCAGAGCTTCATGCTGAGATGTTTCAGAATGAAGTTGAACCTATCTTCAGAAAGAGGTTTTGTAAATATATCAGCCCATTGATGGTCTGTGTTAATAAATTTAAAATTTAAAATCCCTTTCTGAATATAGTCCTTAATAAAATGATGTTTATTTCTATATGCTTAGCCCTAGAATGCAAAATAGGATTTTTACTGAGACAAATAGCAGAAGTATTGTCACAGAGGATAGGGATGTTACTCTCAAATATCTGGAAGTCCTCAAGTTGACTTTTCATCCAGAGCATTTGTGTGCTGCATCCAGCTGCTGCTATGTATTCAGCTTCTGCTGTTGATAGAGCTATTGTGGATTGTCTTTTGCTGGACCATGAGATCAGATTTTCTCCCAGAAACTGGCAGCTTCCAGAAGTGCTTTTACGCTCTACTCTGTCTCCAGCGAAATCAGCATCACAGTATCCTATCAAACTGTAATCACTTGATTTTCTATAAAACAAACCCAGATTAGTAGTACCTTTCAGATACTTGAAAATTTGCTTAACTGTTGTTAAGTGAGATTCTCTAGGATCTGATTGGAATCTAGCATAAATGCAAACACTGAATAGAATGTCAGGCCTTGAGGCCGTCAGATAGAGAAGAGAACCAATCATACCTCTGTAGACCTTCTGTTCTACCTTTTTACTTACCTCTTCTCTTTCCAGAATGCACGTGGGATGCCTTGGAATCCTTGATGGCTTACATTCTGAGAGATCAAATTTCTTCAGAAGTTCTCTGACATATTTTCTCTAATGAATGTAAGTTCCTTCTGGGGTTTGATTAATCTGAATGCCCAGAAAGAATTTTAGTTCCCCCATTAGGCTCATCTCAAATTCTGCCTGCATACATTTAGCAAACTTTCTTCCCAGAGAGGGTTTAGTGGATCCAAGAATGATATCATCAACATAAATCTGACATACTAAAATGTCATTATTAACTGTCTTACAGAACAAGGTTGTGTCCACTTTCCCTCTGCTGAATTCCTTTTTTAACAGGAAGTTACTTAGTCTTTCATACCAAGCTCTGGGAGCTTGTTTCAGACCATATAGTGACTTCTTTAGTTTGAAAACATATTCTGGATTTTTGGAACTTTCAAAACCAGGGGGTTGGTGCACATATACCTCTTCTTCTATATAGCCATTTAAGAATGCACTCTTAACATCCATCTGATACAGAGTGATGCCTTTATTAACAGCAAATGAGATTAAGAGTCTGATAGATTCTAACCTGGCGACTGGAGCAAAGGTTTCTGTATAGTCTATCCCCTCTTGCTGACTATAACCTTGTGCTACCAGTCGTGCTTTGTTTCTGATGACTTCACCTTGTTCGTTCAGTTTGTTTCTAAACACCCATTTTATACCAATGACGTTAAATCCTTTTGGTTTGGGAACTAGATCCCATACGTCATTTCTTGTGAATTGATTTAGCTCCTCTTGCATTGCTAGAATCCAGTCATTGTCCAGAAGTGCTTCATCAATAGTTGTTGGTTCAATTAGAGAAACCAGTCCCATGAGGGATTCTTCAGAGTTTCTGAAGCTAGATCTTGTTCTGATTGGATCTTCCTTTCTTCCTAAGATTATTTCTTCTGGGTGATCCATGCTGCTTTTGGATGGTCTTTTCTGGAGTTGATCAACAGAGGGTGATGGATCACTTGCAGTTACTCTTTCTGATGTTTAGGGAGTGTCTCTGTTGAGAGCTTCTGATGATTTGTCTTCAGTACCTGTGAGTTCAACTTCCATACCTCCAAGGAATTCATTCTGCTTTGACTTTTGAGAGTCAAGCTTATCATTAAAACGAACACTGATTGAATCTTCCACAATTTGTGTTTCTGTATTGTATACTCTATACCCTCTTGAGCGTTCAGAGTATCCTAACATAATACACTTTTGTGCTTTAGAGTCAAACTTGTTCAAATAATTTTTGTATTCAGAATAAAACATGTACATCCAAATGGGTGAAAGTAGGAAATTTTGGGCTTTCTGTTCTTCCACAATTCATATGGAGTCTTTTCCAGAATAGGTCTTATGGAGATTCTATTCTGAATGTAACACGCTGTGTTTATTGCCTCTGCCCAGAAGATCTTAGCAACGTTAATCTCGTTGATCATGGTTCTGGCTATTTCTTGCAATGTTCTGTTCTTTCGTTCTACAACTCCATTTTGCTGGGGAGTTCTAGGACAAGAGAAATCATGCAGAATGCCTTTATCATTAAAGAATAACTCAAAATCTTTGTTTTCAAACTCTCCACCATGATCACTTATGACTTTGACGATTCTAAGATCCTTTTCATTCTGAACTTGGTTGCAGAAGGTGACAAACATAGAGTGTGACTCGTCCTTGTGTCTTAAGAACTTTACCCATGTCCATCTGCTATAGTCATCTACGATTACTAACCCATACTTCTTGCCACTGACTGAAGCAGTTTTAACTGGTCCAAATAAGTCAATGTGCAGAAGTTCTAATGGCTTTCAGGTGGAAACAACATTTTTGGATTTGAAAGCTAGTTTTGCAAACTTGCCTTTCTGACATGCTTCACACAGAGCATCTGAATTGAACTTCAGGTTAGGAAGTCCTCTGACCAGATTGAGTTTGTTAATCTGAGATATTCTTCTCATACTAACATGTCCCAATCTTCTGTGCCAGATCCATTGCTCGTTGTTAACAGACAGTAGACATTTTACATTCTGACTTTTTAGTTCAGAAAGTTTTATTTTATAAATGTTGTTTTTCCTCTTTTCATTAAATAGGATAGTCCCATCTTTCTGACTAACAGCTTTGCATGAATTTTGATTGAAGATTATATCATAACCGTTATCACTTAATTGACTTATGGATAACAGATTATGCATTAATCCATCAACTAGTAAAACATTACTTATAGAGGGAAGATTTCCATTACCTACTGTTCCAGAGCCAATGATCTTTCCTCTCTGATTGCCTCCAAAACCTACGTGGCCTCCAGGCTTAAGTTCTAGGCTTTGGAACATATTCGTTCTTTCCGTCATGTGTCGTGAGCAGCCAGAGTCCAGGTACCATGATTGGTGTTTTTGCTTTGCTGCTAAAGATATCTGCCACATGTATTATTTTATCCTTAGGTACCCATATTTTCTTGGGTCCTGATTTGTTAGTTTTACCAAAACTCTGGTTGAATTTTGGTTTGACAGAGTAATCACTACTTGTATATTTTATGTCATGTGTGTGCCCATATATAAAGTGTGAATCAAGTGGAGTACGTTTTATAACTAAATCCATGGCATTTTTTAGTGTAGGTACCTTACCTTGATATCCTATCCCTTTTCTGCCATTTCTGCTAACTCCATAGATCATTGAAGCCATTTTGCTTTTGTCTATGTTTTTAGATAGAAACTTCTGAAAGCTGTGATCATACTCCTTGATGATCTCATCAGCATTGCTGGGAGTTTCATGGATTTTTTCCTTCTGAGAGTTTTGCAATTGGTTTTCTAATTTTGAAATTTTATCTTTTAACTCAGAATTCTCCAATTTGAGACTCTCAGTCTTATCAGAGTGAGACGCAAGATTCCTTTTCAGGTTTCTGAATTTGACTCTGATCTGCTGATATCTTTCCAGAATTTCATTAAGGCTTTCAGCTAGTTCAGCCTTAGTAAAGTTTATAGTAAATTCAGGGAATACCTCTTCTGTATCTGATTCAGATTCTGACTCAGAAGCTTCACTGTATTCTGTTATGTTTGCCATGAGAGCTATGTTTTCTCTTTCATCATCTGATTCTGAGTCAGCTTCAGATGTGTCAGAATCATCCCATGTAGCCATGAGACTTTTCTTCTTTTCCTTGCCAAACTTCTTTTTGGGCTTTTCCTTCTGAAGCTTTGGGCAATCACTTTTGTAGTGCCCTTGCTCGTTACATTCATAATAGATGATGTCTTTGTTGTTTGACTTTCTGTTTCCCGAAGAACCTTCAGATCTTCTGTGTCCAGAGGAGGATTCTGACCTTCTGTATCTGGAGAAGGATTCATTCTGATTTTCTGATCTTCTAGGATTCCTGAACTTCCTTTGCCTCTGCTTCCACAATTGGTTCACCCTTATGGAGAGGAGAGATAGTTCATCTTCTTCTGATGAGGACCCATCAGAGGTTTCTTCCACAGCCTGCAAAACTTTGGAGTCAGATTTTCTGTTAGATTTTAAAGCTAATGGCTTACCTTGCTTTTGAGGTTCATCTGCTTCTAGCTCTATCTCGTGACTTCTGAGGGAGCTGACAAGTTCCTCCAGAGAGATTTTGTTGATATCCTTGGCTAGCTTAAGCGCTGTGACAATTGGCCTCCATTGTTTTGGCAAGCTTCTGATGATCTTCTTAACGTGATCAGCAGTAGAATACCCTTTGTCAAGAACTTTTAGACCAACAACAAGAATTTGAAATCTTGAAAACATAGTTTCTATTGATTCACTCTTTTCCATCTTGAATGCCTCATACTTTTGAATGAGTGCAAGGGATTTGGTTTCTTTGACTTGAATGTTGCCTTCATGCGTCATTCTTAGAGAGTCAAACATATTCTTTGCAGTGTCTCTGTTTGATATCTTCTCATATTCTGAATAAGAGATGGCGCTGAGAAGAATTGTTCTGGCCTTGTGATGATTTCTAAACTCACGCTTTTGCTGATCAGACATTGTTTTCCTGTCAATCTTCTGACCACTTCCATCCACTGGGTGCGTGTATCCATCAGTCACCATGTCCCACAGATCAGCATCATGGGCCAGAAAGAAACTCTCAATTTTGTCTTTCCAGTAGTCAAAGTTCTCTCCATCAAAGACTGGAGGTTTGCCACTGAATCTGTCTCTTTCTTCATTGTTGTCATTGCTGATGTTTTGATTTGGTCCTGCCATTGTGTTTTTCTGACGCTAGATCTTGTACTGACACGGTTAAGTGTTATAAGCTCAGAACCAGGCGCTCTGATACCAATTGAAGATGTGAAAAACACAATAAGGGGGGTTGAATTGTAAAACTTAAATCAAATGCTTAGACAACACAATATTTTTATCCTGGTTCGTTTGATCTCAAACTACTCCAGTCCACCCGTCAAGGTGATTTCTCCTCTCTCCAACGAGGTCTTAATCCACTATATTCAAAGGATTACATAGCCACTTTAACAACTGTTAAACCCTTCTTGAGTATAACCACATACCGGTTTATCTCAAGGAAATATTTTACAAATTATGAACAATGATGTGTTTAATGTTTTCTAATAAAACAATATATCACAACTGTGATAATTACACAATTTAAGCTTGGAATGAAACTGAATTGCTAAAGCGTTTGAGTAAGCGTGGTGTTGAAAGCTTGGCAAATTCTATGAGTGCATGCGTATTGTGATCGGTGGAAATAGAACTGACTGTTTTGGAATGCTGGTTCGCGTTTGCGTTAATTTTCGCAAAATGTCGCGGTAAGCAAGAGTCGCCACCGTCTTTTATTTTATCCAACAAAGAAAGGACAAAAGCAAAGAAAAATTCCTTTTCGAGATGTTTCTTGGGTTCGGGAGGTAGATTATAGAAAGGGAAGGTGTTAACACCCTTTCTATCCGTGGTTATCCACGGGTTCTTAGGTACTTGCTCACTATGTTTTCAAAAAGTTTTGCTTTTCTTATGTTCGTGGGTTTTATAAAGAGTTTTGTTTGAAAACTTTGATTTAACTCTTGTTTCTGTCCTCAAGAGTGTATGAAGTGTTGTTGAAAACTTTGTTTGAAAAGTGTAAGTGCGAAAAATTTGTTTTGAAAGGAGCAAGTACTTAAGAACATCTACCTACTCAAAAGGGAATTAAACTGTGCAAATGTCCTTTAGACAGTGTTATCCCACTATTGAGGAGTAGGTAGCACCGTCGTTGGAGTTTTCAGGTCAATTCGATTTAAGGGACATGTGGTCACTAAAGCAATGTTAGGACGCCTTAGCGGTAACCCTAATGTCTTAGATCATTTTTCCGAGGCAACTGTTTCGAGGCAACTTATGATCTTTAGACAAGAGGGCGACCTCTAAAACTTCCTATACTCAATGACCACGTTCGAGGCAACCAAGTGAGGCGTACCCTAGGAGTGGCATGTGCGAATGTATTATTTTCAGTTATGTTATCTTTGTACATGTTATGGTCAGCTACGGTTGATTTTAAGTTAAGATAGATCTTGTCATGCATAGCCTATTATTCATACATCTAGCAGTTAATGGTTGCGGAAAATAAAACTAAGCTATTACAAGGCGTCGGGTATTTACATCGCCAAAAACAAACCCTTGAAAAAGTAAATGCGGAAAAATAAATAAAAGCGGTAAATAAAAGTCCTAAGTCCAAAACTATTACATCCTTGAAGCAATTACAATATTGAAATATGAATAAAAAAATAATACGCGCGAGAAAATTGAATCGGAGAGTTTTAGGGTTTTGACCCTTTTTATGAAAGAAGGAGATTTTTTTGTTATTTTGAACTAAATGAAATTAAACCTAAGTTAATTAATTAATTAAATAAAAAAGATATTTTTTTTGGATTTTTGGAATATTTAAGGAAATAAAAATAAAAATGATTAAAATTGTTAAAACCTAATATTCTAATTTACTTTTAATTTATTGCAAAAATATTAAAATTGTACCTAATTAAAAACTAAATTAAATGGTTAATATTTATTTACAAAAAATAACAAGTGATGAATTTAATGAAAAATAATATTTTTATGGTTTTCTGATTTTATTATGGAAAAAAAATTATTTTGTTAGTGATATAAATAATAATTATAAAAAATAATTAAATGGAAGAAAAATAAAATGGGGAAAAGAAATAAACTCATAGGGGGGTGTTGGGCTTGATCTGGGTGTAAGAATTGCAATTTTGAGGCCCATTAGCGCCCAGCCTGTTTGACCCGTGTAATTCCCTACATGCTCGTTGACCAGGGAGTATGGTGGATGCTCCAATATGGCCTTTAGATCTTGGCCTGAAGCCACTTGGCGTATTGAGATCTGAATCACATGGTGAGCCATCCTTTGAGAGTTGCATAGGAATATCTGGAGAAAAATTAAACAAAGGTTTTGGGGGACCTGGGATTCGAACCCAGGTCCCGTTAGCCAATGAACAAACGCCCTAGCCACTGAGCCATTTGCTTGTTTTGTAATTATAATATACAATGATTAATACATATCAAACAAACACTTATGCCTGAAAATAATAAAAAGCGCGCTATTTCAAATGGGCCAATGGGAGGGCGACGTATGGTCGTCTTCTCCAACGAAACTCTGGTTTTCTTACCTGCGGATTTTTATCCGCAGGAAGATTCGTGGGATCGTTCAAAAATGCGTTTTAGGCCATAATAATCCCATCCAAGCACATGGACGTGGTCGCCTCTTCCTCCTGAGTTCAACCATGGCCAAGATTCATCCTAATTGTCCCTGCAAAACGAAACCCCAAATGGAAACCTCCAAAACCCTAGGTTCGGGTAGGGAGTTATAGGCTACAAAAAAGCAATTGAATGATGCAGAATGAATGGAAATTTAAAGGCAAGCATGATTATACAAAAATATTGGCAAGAGGATGCAAGGAAGTGGTTTTATGATATCATGTTCAGAGCCATAATCGTGATGACTTACAGTGCGTTTCAGGGGGTCTTAAGGTCCGGTTCTGGTTGCTATGGCTTCAGGAGATTGCAAGCAAGAACACCACGTTGAGATTTTTGATTGAAACAAGCTCTAACCAAGAATTCGATTTCTCTCTTTTTCACCCTTTTTTTCAGTTTTGGTATGGCCGTTTTTAACAGAGCTTAGGTCGTGAATTAGGTTTGTGTGGCTTGTGTATGTATATTGCAAGTGAATTAGGTCAAGAGTTGGGCTTTAATCCATGTGCATTCAAGGTTTTGAGATTTGATTTTATCACCATTGAAAAGCTTTCCAAATATGGCCAAATCTGAGATTTTGTGCATGTTTTGACTTGGCACGAATTGGATTGAGTTGCACATGATATTTGTAAGCTGTACAAATCACAAAGATCCCTTTACATCAATTTTTTGATTTTATTTGATTTAATATTGATTAATAATGAATTAAATCAATAAAAATGAAATAAAATAGAAAAATAAATGTTTGGTCATGAAATTAAGTATGGGACACGTGTGTGGCATGACAAGACTGAATCAAGTGGGAAAAAGTGGGCCCTTTTGTCAAAAATTGGAGTTTTGAGGATAGTTGACTTTTGGCAATTTTGGAAAAATGCCCAACTTCAACAATGCATAACTTCTTCAATTTTGAACTTTTTGCGGTGTTCTTGGACTTTTTAGAAACCTTGAGATGACCTCTAATCAACCCTTTTGGTCTCATCTCATTTTGAGCTTCCATTATGAAGTTATAAGCTTTGGAAAAAAAGGTGTTTTTGTTGACTTTCAAAAAATGACCTATAATGTCCAAATTCATAACTTTTTGTGAGAGCATTTCTTGATCTTGGGGTGTGAAGATGGATTGTAGGAAATTTCATCCTCTTCAAAATTCGCTTTGGATGGGTCATTTCTCACAAAGTATGAGAAAGTCATGCTTGGTCAAAGTTGAGTTGACTTTTCCTACAAAACCTTAATTTAGCAACTTTTGAATCTTGATGAACTTTGTGCAATCCTTAATGAATCATGATCAACCCTTGATCAAATAATTAATTATCCTTAAAAATGAGAATGTTGACAAAAAATCTGGAGGTTTGACTGTATTTAGGTCACAGTTGACTTTTGCCCTAGCACAGTCGATTTTTTGGGTCTCTTGAGCAATTGACTGTCCAAAATTCCTCTGGAAGGCTTGAAATTTGACATGGATGGACTTAATAACATATTAAGGCATTGGGAAGCACTTGAGGCCATTTGGATGTAAGGACCTTGATGCAACACAAAACCCTAATCTTGAATTGACTGCCTTAGGAGGTGATTTGACTGTACAACCCTTGAGCCATTGTGAGCAATAGGAAGATCATTCTTGACAAATCTTGAGGAATATGGGAGGGAAATTTTTTGGGTACAACACGTATTGATTAGCGTGGTATTTTCTCACACAGATTTGTTTAAATAGACAAGGCAGAGATACGTTGTCCATAAAACCATTTTAATGATAATAACACACTTTCCTTATTGAGAAGATCTTGTCTTGAAGAGAGCCGTTAGCATTTAATCTGTCTTGAATACTTAGTAACGCTTCAGAGTCTTCTTTTCTTATGATAATGCTTCATAGTGTTCTTTGCTTTAACTTATGCTGACGCTTCTGAGTGCTGATGATTTGGTAAGGATCTTTGATCGGGGTCAGAGTGTATATGTTTATGCGCACATTCTGGTCATCAAGCTTCAGCGTATGATTTGGTAGCTTCAGCGTATAGCACATGTTACTGATCTTCTGATGCTTCTGATGCTGATGCCGATTCCATCAGAACTTCTGTATATACAGAACATAATTTTAAGAAGCATATTTGTCTTATATATAAATCTTACAATTTATTTATTCTTTGTATTTTGTTATCATCAAAACTCTAATTAAGGGTTGTAGAATCAAACTATGTTCTAACAGAATATGTATTGACGTTGCTTCCGCACTTCGAGGAGATAACCTTTGAACATTTCCCCAGGAAGGAGAATCAGTTAGTGGACGCGCTAGCTACCATGTCTTCTATGTTCAAGGTCAGGTGGGATTATGAAGCTCCCAATATTACCATTGAGAGGTTGGACGAACCCGCACATTGCTATGACATCGAGACTGAAGAGGTAACAGATAAACCCTGTTTTCACGAAGTAAAGAGGTATCTTGAGGCTCAGGAATACCCTGAGGGTGCATATGTTAATGATAAAAAGTTTCTGAGGAGGTTTGCTGCGAAATTCTTCATCAGTAATGGTATCCTCTACAAACGTAACCATGATTCGACCTTACTGCGATGTGTGGACAAGAAGAGGCAGAAAGGATTATGGCAGAGTTACATGAAGGTACTTTCGGGACTCATTCCAGTGGACATACCATGGCAAAGAAAATCCTTCGGGAAGGAAATTATTGGTCCACTATGGAAGTCGACTGTTATCAGCATTCTCGGACCTGTCATAAGTGCCAAGTATATGCTGATAAGGTGCATATACCTCCAGTTCCCCTGAACATCTTGACAGCTCCTTGGCCTTTAGCAATGTGGGGCATCGATATGATTGGTGAGATTAGACCTACTGCATCCAACAGGCATCGTTTCATCCTGGTAGCAATTGATTACTTTACAAAATGGGTTGAAGCAACTTCCTTTGCTACAGTAACCAAGATTGTTGTGGCGCGGTTTATTAGGCACAACTTGATCTGTCGATATGATGTACTAGATAGGATCATTACAGACAATGGCACAAATCTCAATAATACGATGATCACCGAGCTCTGCAAGCAGTTTAAGATACAACATCACAACTCTTCTCCCCACTGGCCGAAGATAATGGGGTTGTTGAAGCGGCTAATAAGAACATCAAGATGATTGTGCAGAAGATGACGGTGACATACAAAGATTGGCATGAGATGTTACCATTCGCTCTTCATGGGTACCGAACCTTAGCGCGGACTTCAACAGGGGCAACACCCTACTCTTTGTTATATGGCATGGAAGAAGTCTTACCTATCGAGGTCCAGATACCCTCTCTTCGGATTATGAAGGATGCAGGTTTGAGCGAGGACGATTGGATCCAGACCCGGCTCGATCAGCTGAACTTAATCGACGAAAAGAGACTTACTGCTATTTGTCATGGTCAGACGTATAAAAAACGGATGATCAAGGCATTTAACAAGAAAGTTAGACGACAAGAATATCAAGTCGGGGATTTAGTGATCAAGCGCATCATACTTCCACAAGGTGATCCCAGGGGCAAATAGACCCCTACGTACGAAGGGCCATTTGTGGTTAAGAACATTTTCTCGGGAGGAGTTATGATTCTAACCACCATGGATGGTGACGACCTTCCTCACCCCCTCAATGAAGACATAGTGAAAAAATACTACGCATAATCAAAGACCCGCTAGGTCGACTGGCCTAGGCAAAAATAAGGGCTTCCCGGTGAACCAAAAGGGTGCGGGCAAAAATAAGGGATGAAAATGAAAAAAATATGTACACCCGGCAAGTCGAAAACCTGAAAAGGAGGCTTTGGCAAAAAACGGTATCCCGGTGGACTGAAAACCCGAAAGGGAGGTCCATGCAAAAATTAGGGATTGAAGCGTAACACTATGTCTCATTGGATCATCTTGCAACCAGACACCGATATCAATTATCAAGCTCGGACGACGCCAATCAATCTGATTTTCCTTCAACCAAGTAGCAAAGTGATGAGATGCTCGAGGATATAAGGGCAATAGTAGAGTTGGAACCCAGTGGGATTGTTCACATATATGTTTTTCTTTTCTTTTACACAAATTGAATAATTCATCTTTCAGCGGCGTTCTCTTACTAGGACGTCAGCCTCTTGTACAAAATCGCCTATTTACAGGCCAAACTTCAAAATTAATACGATTCATTTTCAAAAAGAAATTTCAAATTGGTTTTCTTTTTCTATTTTGTTTTGCAAGAACGTCCAATGGTTCATTTGTGATATATGCATTTGACAATAATTGTTGCTCATAAATATTTACATGCGGAACAAAAGACGATTACTCGTAATTCCATAAACAGGAGCAAACAAGAAATGTTTGAGCCTCATAAGTTGTTCTATTCACCAGGTACAGGGATAGACCTAGCTGAAGAATATGAGTAAAAATGCATACACTCCCCGCAGAGTAGGAATCGGTAAGGTTCGCAATCGCGAATGAGTCGGTAAGATTCTCCCCAAGAAGAGTGTATCTATCACCAGCACTGGAAGATTATTCCCAGTAGAGTCTAGAAGATTATCCCCAATGGGGTTTATTTCTTCCACAAATAGAAATTTTATTCCCGACAGAGTTTATCATCACCAGCAACGGTAATTCATCCACAGCTGAGGGTATTTCTCCAAAATCAGCAAATCCTCAGCAGAGCATCTCTTCACCACAGAGATTCTCTCACCAATATATTCTCCAGTAGGATTATTCTCCCAATCATCTTCGGTTGTTATCCCCCGCGAGTGAAAAATCTTTTTGTCCAGCAGCAATTTAGGATTTATTTTCCCCAGCTAAAAAACATCACATGTCAATATAACATGACATGCATATACGCACCATACAACACAATCTCATTTATTTTGAGAACATCATTGCTTGATACATGTCATGCATTACATACGACTAACCTTTACATTTCAGGAAAAATATACAATCAAATTCTCACCAAGTTCAAGCTATGAAGCCCGGATCCGACCAAATAATATCTTGATTTCTACATCATATTGTGAAGCCCGGAGAACGACCGGATAACAGTATCAGGCTACCGCGAAGCCTGGATTACGACCAGATAGTGGTATCTCTTAAAAAGCAAGCTATGAAGCCCAAATTCGACTAGATAATAGTTTAATCCCCAGCAAGCCGTGAAGCCCGGATTACGACCGAATAACAACTCAGTAAGTACCATGAAGCCTGGACTCGACCAGATAGTGGTATATAATAAACACAAGACGTGATGCCCGGATTACGACCGGATAACAGCTTAATAAGTTATTGTGAAGCCTGGATCACGACCAGATAGCAATACAAGACCATGAAGGCTGGATTATAACCAGATAATGGTAGAAGACTTTGTGAAGCCTGGATTACCACCAGATAGAAACCAAGAATACTACGAAGCCTGGATTTGACCAGATAGTGGTATATCTTTAATGCAAGTTATGAAGCCCAGGTTCAACCGGATAGCATCTTAATTTCTCCAGACACCATGAAGCCCGAATTCGACCAGATAATTGTATAAGACATCGCGAAGCCTGGATTACGACCAGATAGCGGTTAAAAGCACTGAAGCCTAGATTACAACCAGATAACAGTGAGGGACACTGTGAAGCTTGGATTATGACCAAATAGCAGTTTACCCGGCCAATTACTATGAAGCCCGAACTCGACCGGATATTAGTAGGCCCAACAGTCAAAGAGAAGCTCGAATGCGATCGAATAACCACTTGATTTCTTTCTGAAGCCTGGAGTTCGACAAGATAAGAAATAAGGTATTGTGAAGCCTGGAATCGACCAGATAGCAGTACAAGACACCATGAAGCCTGGATTCGACCAGATAATGGTATAAGACATCGTGAAGCCTGGATTACGACCAAATAGCGGTAAAAGAAACTGAAGCCTGGGATTACGATCAGATAACAGTACAAGACACTATGAAGCTTGGATTTCGACCAAATAGCAGTTTACCTGGACAAATACTAAGAAGCCCGAAGTCGACCAGATATTAGTGGGCCCTAAATTCAAGTTGAAGCCCGGAGGCGACCGGATAACAACTGAGTTCCTTCTGAAGCCTGGACTACGACTAGATAAGAATTGAGAAATTGCGAAGCCTGGATTACAATCGAATAGCAAGTTTAATCTCATCTCCCAGTAAGTCACTGTAAAGACTGGATTATGACCAGATGGCAGTTTGTCTTATCACTGTAAAGCCTGGATTACGACCAGATAGTAGTTCATTTTCACCTCCTCGACCAAGAGACAATTCCCCAATAGAATAACGGACGACTGAAGCTCCTAAAATTTAACTTTTCTCTCAAGATAGAGAACAACATTCCCCAGCGGAATCTTCCTCAATAACAGGTATACAAGCTCTCGCTAAGGAATCTCTTAAGCGATCGACACTTTTCCAAATGGCATCTATAAGCCCATTCCCGACATCACAAGATAATTACCACTTCATGCGAGTGCAAATTTCTGGGCACTCTAGTGTTCAATCATCTTCCACATTCGGATCACGAAAGGCACGCAAGCCAATCTACATCCTCAAGTTTAAGAAGATTGAACAGGGGCAGCTGTTGTAGCCCAAAATTTCCCCTCCCATGTTTCTGAAAACATTTGAAGTGAGGTCCTCAAGTTGCTCAAGGAAGTCCAACGGTTGACCAGACAAGCTCTCTCCTAAGGCAGTCTACCCCAAATTAGGGTTTCATGTTGCATCAAGATACTTGAGTACAAGGGATCCCAAATGCTCACCATTGTCCTAATATGTTCTCAAGATCATCCATGTCAAGTTTCAAGCCTTGCAGAGAAAGTTTGCTCAGTCAATTGCTCAAGAGCCTGAAAATCGACTATGCTAGGGCAAAAGTCAACTGAGGCCCACATACAGTCAAACTTCAAGATTTTTGGTCAACATCCTCATTTTGAAGTATATTTCATCATTTGATCAAGGGTTGATCATGATTCATCAAGGATTGCTCATAATTCATCAAGACTCAAAGGTTGCTAAATTAGGGTTTTACAAGAAAAGTCAACTCAACTTTGACCAAGAATAACATTCTCATACTTTATGAGAAATGACCCATCCAAAGCTCATTTTTAAGAGGATGCAATTCTCTACAATCCATCTTCAGCTCCCAAGTTCAAAATATGCACTCACAAGAAGTCATGAATTTGGACATTATAGGTCACTTTGAGAAGTCAACAAAAACACCTTTTTTGTCAAAGCTTCATACATGAACATGGAATACCAAATTGAGATGAGATGAAAAGGGTTGCTTAGAGGACATCTCAAGATTTCTAAAAAGTCCAAGAACACCTTCAAAGAGTCAAAATTGAGGACGTTATGCATTGGTGAAGTTGGCCCTTTTTGCAAAATTGTCAAAAGTCAACTATGCCTAAAATTGCAAATTTTGCTAAATGGGCCTAACTTTTTACACTTGTCTTGAGTTGGTAGCATGGTCCACGAGCCCTAGCCCTTTCCACTTTTCATTATCATGTTTTTATTATTTATTTTGATTTTGATTTGAATTAAATCAATTTTAATTAAAACAAATAGTGAAAAATCCAAAACATTGAAATCCAAAGATCTTGTACATGTTTCAGGTCACACATCCAGCTAGCAGTTGATTGAAATCGTGCAAAGCCTTTGAGTGCACAAAAAGATTGAATTTGGCCTATTTTTGCAAAGATATTCAAAGGAATCAAATCAAAATCAAAAGCAATGATGGAGGAAGATTGAGACCATGTTTTCAACCCTAATTCATTCCTCAATACATAAGGAACATTGGCAGACCTAAATCAAGGCTAGAGACAGGGGAAAGAACAAGAACGGAACCTGAAAAAACACCAAAAAAGTACAGACACGAATTCATACTTTCAGGAAATTACAAAGCCTCCTGACCATCCCAATCTCTTCCTGGGATTACCAGCAAGCAAAACCAATCAAGAACAAGCAATTTCAGGCCCTGAAACCCACTGTAAATTAGCCACGACTTTGATGTATTTTTGAATTCGAATTTCATAATCTTGGCATCTATAGAATGAGACAATCATATATTTTTGTTCATAATCATATTTGCAAGCTTTCTGTAACATTTAATTGCGTTTTCATAGACTGTATGAGATTTCACCATTGCTATGGTTTTTCGGTTCGATTTGGGATCTTTGTATACAAGTGAAATTGGGCCATGATTAGGGTACCAAGAAGTTCGTGGGACTGAGACAAATGGATTGGTACCATCACCATTGATTTATTGTGCTTGTACATGATTCTTGATAGGCACATGTCTTTAGCCATGATGGATGTCCGTTGGTAAAAGTCTGTTGTCTAAGACAATTGATCCTTGGAGAAGATGAAGACGTGGCAAGAAACCATTCGCCTATTTAAAATTCCGTGCGCAGGGATTTAGTACTTTGTTGTTTCCCATATTATTTTTTATGTTTATTTTATGTACAAATGAAACAGCTAGCCCAATTGGTAGTGGAACGCTTGGAAAGTGCCTTGGGGCCTGGGTTCGAATCCCAGGTCCCCCAATTATTTCATATATCTTGTCTTTCCATGATCCAGTGCGCATATAAAGCCAAGGACCACCATAGTCCATCAGCATCCAACTAGCCGAGTGTCCAACAAGCCAGATCTGATGGCTATCATCTGAAGGACCACCAACAACCACAATCAACGCATGGGCAGGAGATTCAGGAAGTCAACATGGATCACTTTGGTCTTGTGCCAGAAAATTGCTATTCACACCTCCAAACTGCTTTTCAGGCCCAACTTTCTTTTCTCTATTCTTTTATCTTTCTTATTTAATTTAGTTATTTATTTTACTAATAAATTAATTTCTTTTTTTTATCAAAAATCACAAAAAATGTTTTTTATCCAATTAGATTTAGGATATTTATTTTTTATACAAAAAATTAATTGAATTAGGTTATTTAATTTTAGGTAATTTTAATAATTTTGTAAATAAATTAAAATTAATTATGGTTTTGTTTTCTAACTTAATTCTATTTTCTTTTTCTTAAAATAACAAAACACAAAAATAGGCCATTTATTTATTTTCATTAATTAATTTAATTAGCTAATTAATTTTGTATTTAATTTTAAAAAACTAATTCTTTTCCTTAAAAACAATTAAAAACAACAAAAACAATTTTTCTTTCGATTAGGTTAGCCGGGGTCAAAACCCTAATTTCTTATCATTGTGATTTCATCGCGCGCGCCTTATCATTTATTTTTACCCTATTAATGTAATTGCTCACAAGTTGTAATAGTTTAATTAGGTCTTTTATTTTCATTTATCGCTTTTCTTTACGGGTTTGTTTTTGGCTATGTAAATACCCGAAGCCTTGTAATAGCGTAAGATATTTAACTGTTAGATGTATGATATTAGGGATGCATGACAAGAATGTATGATTAACTTTAAAACAGTTAGATAACCCTAAAATGTGCAAAGATAATAAATTGAAATTGAATCACCCGCACATGCGCACTCCTAGGATACACTCCACTTCGGTTGCCTTCGGTAAACGGTCATTGAGTATAGGATGCTTTAGTGGTCGCCCTCTTGTCTAAACAAAGATTAAAGTCCCGTTCGAAAAAGTTGCCTTGGAATGGTTGCCTCAGATATTGTTGCCTCGAATAATTGATCTAAGACATTAGGGTTATTACTAAGACGTCCTAACATTGCTTTAGTGACCGTACGTCCCTTTCGAATTGACCCTCAAAACTACAAAAATGGTGCTACCTACTCACTAATAGTAGGATAGTGCTATCTAAAGGAAACAAACATAGAACAAATCTTTTTTCGAGTAGGTAGGTTAGTTCTTAAGTACTTGCTCAATCCAAACAAACTTTTTCACACTTACACTCCTTTTCAAACAAAGTTTTCTAAAAACACTTTGTAACTCTCTTGAAGACAGAAGCAAGAGTTAAATCGAAGTCAAAACAAAACTTTTCAAATCACACAAACACACAAAGAAGCAATTTTGAAAATGATGAGCAAGTATCTAAAAGCCCGTAGATAACTACAGATAGAAAGGGTGCTAATACCTTCCCTTTCTATAATCTACCCCCCGTACTTAGAAAATCTCCAAAAAGGAATTTTTCTGTGCTTTTTTCCTTTCCTTGTTGGATAAAATAAAAGTAGGTGGCGACTCTTGCTTACCGCGACATTTTGCGAACTCAAACGCAAAACACAAACCGGCATTCCTAAAAACAGTCCCGGTTCTGGCCACCGTATCACATCGGACAAGCTTCAAACAAGGTCAGAGACTTGAAGAGCTATTATAAAATCTGGGCAAGAATCATCCATGGCTGCATACATCACCGGAAGGAAACTAGTTCTCTTGATTACATTAATGCTGATCAACAGTACCTTCTGTTCTGTCTTGGAACAAATGTAAAGATTGATCTTCCATACCTTCTATTCAACCATTTGTGGACGCATGTGAAGGAAACTAGCGAAGTTGAGAGGGTCAGAAACCCTAAATCAAAGAGAAACTGGATCCCTCTGGGAAGACTAATTTCATACATTCTGACTGAGAATGGTTTGATAGCCCACTTAGAAGATGCAAACTTACTTGGAGAGTTGGAGCCTACGTGTGGAAAAGATCTGATCGGGAAGAACCTACTGAAGAGGAAGCTGATTGAGAAACTTCTGGTGGAACCTACACCATACGTCTCAACAACAGTCACCAGCAGGAGAATCCCTATTGAAGATTTCCCCTGTTCAACTCTGGTGATCATCTGGAGATTATTCTGCACTTCATTGAAGCATGCAAAGAAAGTGGTATCCCCATTGACCCTGCTTGGCTTCAAGGAAGAAATCTCCCTCCACCAGATGTTGTCCTCCAGAAGAAGAAAAGGAAAGCTGAAGAAGGCCCCTCTGCTCGACCTCAGAAGAAGAAGAAGAAATCAGTAGGTACAACCTCTAAAACCATTTATGTTAATGATTCTGTGCGCATGTAAACATTTGCTGATCCTCAAACCCTCGAAAATATAAAAGTTGACATAAACCTAACACAATCCTCTGAGCCCCTAGATAACAAACTCAACCTCAAACTCAAATACCTCCTTCTGCTCCTCACCATAAGAATCCAAATAATCCTGCTCACAACCCTCTACCAACATCCCCCATCAGACCTTTATCACCAAGTCCCTCTGAGTGGTATGATGGTTCTTGGAGACTACATGGCATAAATGTTCCTCTGGCTACTCAACCACCATCCTTCATCCTACCATCTGAAAACATTTTTTCCCTGAATGTATCACAAGCACCTTCTCCCCCTTCCTCACCTCAAACCACAATCATCATATCTCCTAATGTCACACCACCTTCTTCACTAGAAATTCCATTACCTTCATCATCTGAACCCTCTTCACCTCTCTCTCTAGAACCAATCCCTAGTCCATCCTCAATAGAACCTCTTGAACCCTCTGTCCCTTCTGACTTTCTCAGAACTATAGTTCATCTTGAATCACTATGTTATCTACAAATATAATCCACCAAAAGGGCCTCTCCTAAACCAACTCCAAAATCTGATCAATCAGATGTTCCTGTACGCTGTCAGAACTTCGTAACAGAAATGCAGACGTGGATTAACCTGCTGAAAGCTGACAGTGTCAGCAGCCTGAATCCAGCAGCGTGTGATTTTATGTGGGACGTTTTTAGAAGAAAAATCAATGATGAAATCCTCAATTTTCCAAAACTGTGCTATGCTCAGGTTCTTGAGAATTTCTCCAAGTATTTGAATACTTTCTTGATAGAAGTGGTAAACATCTGGGATCAGAGGTCTCCACTACAGATATTGGTGCTCCATTACCACCTACTGACCCCATGGAGATATCAGAGGATGAATCATAAGATGACGCTGAGTCTGAACCACATCCTTTGGCCATGACTCTGTATCACCAACCTTCTGCTAAAACTAGCCCTGAGAATGTGCCTACTCTGCTGATTGATCCTAGTACCTTTCTCTCAAATGTTGTGTACTCAGGCTCTGCTACTTCTGCTTCTAAGGTTGTCTCATCAGAAGCTGCTTCAACTTCTGTGTCACCTTCGTTGTTGCTAGACACTCTGAATGAACTGAAGAAGGACAATAAGTCCATCCATGAACGTTTGGATAAACAAGATGAAACCAACAAGGAAATCAGATCTTGGATGCAGAAACAAGAGGATTCCTCAAATGAAATCAAGAATCTTCTGCTTTTCCTTGTTTCTCGTCGCTCTTAGATTTTATTTCTAAAGTTTTTTTGTTTTTTGTTTTGTTTTTATTTTTTAACTCTATTTTCTCTTGAATGTTCAATATAAGACTATTTTTTTTCTGAATTTTTTACTTTTTGATTATGACAAAATGGGGGAGAAAATAAGATTTTGATATGATCCATGAAACCGTTATGTGACTAAGTCTCAAATAATTCTAAAGATATAAAAAGTTCTTTTTTGTTTAATATATTTACAGGAACTCAACTAACTCTGAAAGACTAAGCTCTGAACATTATCAAGAAAAGAATTGCTAAAGCAAACTCTGAAAGAAAAAGTCAAAAAGCTCTGAAGAAAAAATCTCAAGAAGTTTCCCTTATGCCTTTAAACTCTTTAATAATTTTTTATATCAGAAGAAATATCAATCTCAGGGGGAGATTATCTATCTCAAGGGGAGATCCTCATACTTGCATAAATTTTTTTCTCAAAATCTGAATTGTTTTGTCATTATCAAAAAGGGGGAGATTGTTAGAACAAAGTTTGGTTCTAATCATATCTTAGAGTTTTGATGATAACGATGAAATAAATTTTGTCATATTTATGCTATACTCTGACTTGTATGCTCGCTAAGTTCAGATGATGTTCTGACTTACGCATCTTAGAAAGAAACAGGATTCTACGCTAGTACAAATCAAACTCAGAATGAAGAGAAAATCCTCAGCAACCTCTGATAGATGCACGCTGAATACAACATCTGATATATATAAGTTTAAAGTAAACTCTAATGAACACATATTGAAGATTACTCTGATAGAAGAAAAGATCAAGTAAACTCTGAAATGGAAACGCTGCAAGCAAACACTTCAACTTCCAAAGACAAGCTCTGACAGTACCATTGGTTATTAAATGCTAAGACAGCTAACGCACTCAAGTGTACTACGCGCACTAGCATTGGAAACATAAAGACCAAATCTACTCGCTACACGCAACACGCATCATTGCAAACACGCTTCATTAAATGCATGCACTATCATCAAGGCATTAACGGTCAATTGGAAGCTATATATAAAAGACCTTTTGTATCAAAGAAAGGTTACTGACTTACGTGAAATATACTTACACTCACTGTTTTCATACTTGTAAACTAATACTGTATAGTGGGTAGATCTTAAGTATTGGACAACAATCTTAGTGAAAAATCATAGTTGTGATAAAGCTTTTTAGAATCAAATCTGTTTCACTACTATTAAGAGACAATTTTGTAAGTATTCCTTGAGAGACCAGTTGGGTCAGATTTCTCAAGAGGGCTAGGACTAGTTGAGTCTTAGAGGTTTTAGTCATTTGCAGTTGGCTTGTGTATTATATTGTTAGTCACACCAGTTTGGTTGTGCGCTTGTAATCAGTTTGATTATAGTGGATTAAGTCCTCGTTGAAAGAGGCGAAATCACCTTGGCGGGTTGACTGGAGTAGTTTGAGTTTCAAACGAACCAGGATAAAATTACCAGTGTCCTTCCTTTAGTATTGTGCTAGAAAAGAAGAAAAACTTATTCAACCCCCCCCTCTAAGTGTTTTCTCAACCTTCACTTCGTGTCTATCCATACATTTGAGCACGACCATTTCAAAGTTTCTTTTGTACAACACGTCTTCAGTGAGAAAGAAGTTACCAGCCAATCTTCTTAATGTCTTCTTATACTTCCTGGATGCCCCAAGTGGGTAATCTTGAGTATAAAGGTAGTACTTAATGTCATAAAAACAAGGTTTATTATCTGAGACTTCTTCAGCTGCAATCACATGAGCAGATCGATCAAGGCGCATAACTCTAATTGTGGGCACATCATTCCAATGATTTACTTGGAGCATATAGGATGGAGTAGCTAAAGCATCTGCCATCTGGTTCTCATCACGGGGTATATGGTGTAACTTAATCTTGTTGAAGAAAGTCAACAACCTCCTTGCATAATCTTTGCACGAGATTAAGCCAGGATGAAGAGTCTCTCATTCTCCTTTGATCTAATTAACCACCAGAGCGGAATCTCCATACACATCAAGGGTTTTAATTCTCAAATCAATGGCTTCTTTGAGACCCGTGATACAAGCTTCATATTTTGCCATATTGTTGGTGCAGTCAAACATCAATATTATTGTGAAAGGGATATGAGTACAATGAGGAATGCTGATAAGTTCCTCAATTCATATTCCATAAGAGTTTACAACTCCATCAAAAACTAAACCACAACGAGATTTAGGATCAAGTCCTTCTCCAAATACAGGTTCATCACAATATTTATCCTTGAGGAACATCACATCTTCATCTAGAAAATCATATCTGACAGATTGGTAATCATGAATAGGTTGGTGAGCCAAATGATTCGCCAAAATACTCCATTTTATTTCCTTTGGAATACGGTATTTGATCTCATACTATAATAATAACATCTACCAACGAGCAATCCTTCAGGTCAAAACAGGCTTCTCAAAGATATACTTGATTGGATCCATTTTGGATATCAACCAAGTGGTATGACTAACCATGTACTGACACAGATGCATATCATCCAAGCCAAATCACAACAAGTTTTCTCAAGCATGGAGTATCGAGACTCACAATCGGTAAATTTCTTACTCAGATAATAGATGGCGTACTCTTTCCTTCCATTTTCAGCTTGTTGACCCAGTACACAACCTATAGAGACTTCAAACACAGTTAGATACATAATCAGTGGTCTTCCCTCTACTATGAGACCCTTTAAGAAGATGCTTGGTATGTAAACTAAAGGGGGGAGAAGTTTCTTTAATGGTCAAGGTGAAAATCAAAAGCTCATACAAGGTGGCTAAATGCATGCTCCTAGACAGTGGGACTAGCGTAGCACTAGTATTCTAAATAACCAATTGAAACAATCGATCGAATAGTTATCACTGTAGAAAAGCTCAGGACCATACTATGAAATGTGTGCGAGTGTGCATTTGTAAGTGGATACCTGCTTGTAGCGGTAGAAATGTTCAAGATTAAGCCATTGGATTGCCTAGACTTTATACGAATCAAAAATAAAAATCGCCACCGTGCTTTATTGTTTCCAAAGGAATGGGAAAAGAGAGATTAACCCAAAAAAGGGGGGAAATATTCAAGGTAAGGGGGTTGGTTATGCAAAGGGAAGGTATTAGCACCCTAAACATCTATGGTACTCCGCATGAACTTCTTTATAAAATCTGTATATTTTGGTAATAAATGTGTTGTATATAAAATGGATGGTGGAGGTGAGAAAAGAAATATATTTTTTTAATGATTTTTGCACCCGCCGCGGTTGCGAACTTTTAGTGCCTACATACAACCTTTCGTGCAATAGGGGATCAGGGTACATGTAGTTCCTCTTTTAAAAAGTTTGAAACACAGAGTGTGTTGGTTAATTTTAAGAGATAAGACACCATCGTCATTGTCCGTGCGAAAAACGTACTTACTACCCACAATCATGAGAAAGGAGAATTTGCATCATCTCAAAGTGGAGGATATGGCTTGGATTTTAAAATCAACAATGCCTCACTCAACACCAAAGTGGAAAATATCTCTCTTCACTACATGTTGTAGAAGTATAGTTGTTTGCATCACTACAAGGATTGACAAGAGTTTAAAATTTTGAGAAAAGTTTAAAGATAAAAAAGCCAAAGTGGAAAAATGGTTTGAAATGAGATTAATTGACTTTTAGTCTTCTCACAAAAAATGTCAATGTATTATTAAGTTGATTGAAGTTTATTTATGAAAATATTTTGAAAATGCATGGACATAAGTCTAAGTTTATTATGAAAGTGGTTTAAGTTTCAAAACAAGAAGAGTTTTCAAAAGGAGGGAGAAGATTTTTGAAATTAAAGAAGATCGGAGTAGAAGAAGAGACTATCCTAAAGCATAAGGTAAAAGCTAAGGATAAGAACCATCTAACCAACAAGAAGCCACAACTTGACATTATGAGCCAAGATAGAATTCCCATTATTTGGATTAAAACCATGCAAGCAAAGATACTAGACCTCTTCAAATGTATAAAGTCTTCACAAAAATTGGGCAGAGTAACGACTGTATACACGTGAATTCCAGATTACAAACAAAGGACGTAATCACAAAAACCTGCACACAAAAACAAACAAGCAACCCAATGTCTTTAGGTAAACCTCAAGAGCTCCAGACAAAATAATCAGATAAGATCACAAGGTCTCCAAGATAGGCCAAGGTTTCTAATCCTAAGTCCAAGAAATAGTCCCATGCTCCATAATGCCAAGGATAGTAACCAAATAGTCCAAGTACCATTAAGAGTTTTTTAGGGTTTATGTTGATTATTAAGTATCTTAAGAAAAGAAAAAGAAAAGCTCAAGTGAGCAAAGTAAAAATGACAAGAATATAAATGCTCAAATGAGCAAAGATGAAAATGGCATGAAATAAAAAATGCTAAAAAATAAATAGTGCATAAAGCATAAAAGAATAAAAGCATAAAATAAACAAGTCAATAATTAGTGGTTAGTTGGATGACCATCTTGAAACTTGCATTTGGAACTCATTAGAGGATTGGTAGAACCAAAGCCTCCACACAATAAGTTGCATTTTCTTTTTGTCAAGTATATCACCCATTTGGAATTCTCACAAGTACCATTTAATGATCAATGATGTTTAAGTGATCCGCGTTGACCGAAAGTGTTATAGATCCATTAGAGGATTGGTAGAACCAAATCCTCCACACAATGAATGTCAAGGTTATTGGATCAAAGAGATCAAATTAACATACTTGGGCTTGCAATCATAAGTTTGGGCCACAAATGTTTATTTATTCGAATCAGGACAAAATTTAGCGCTATGTTAAGCAATCGTAAATGGACTTATATAGAAGTCGCACCTATTTTGAGGTCGGTCAATAGCAATTTATGCCCCATTTGTTTGAGACATGGTATAGAGATCATGCTCCAACAACATTTAGTGCAATGAGAAGGGGATGAGATGAAGAGGAATTAAGGTAAAAAGAAAACCACATTTGAATTAATATTTAATCAAACTATTATTAAAATCATTCATCCATTTTCTGTGGAGTTAAACTCAACACCATGGATCCAATGATGTTAATAAAGCCATGATCAAAAAATCAACCCAAGACAGCCAGAAAATATTCTCAAAATAATAATATAATTAATATATACATTAAAGGGTTTAAAAAATGGAAAATAATGAGGAAAATGTCAATTATATTCAAATTAATCAAGAAATGAAAAATAAGCCCATAAAAAAAATCAGAAAAGAGGCCAAGTAATTTTATAAAATTTTTGTGAATTTTTAAAAGTCGGAAACTATTTCTAAAAAATAAAATAAATGGGTAAAATAAACAAAACTAGTAAAAAATAGTAAAGTAAAAAACAAAAATAAAATAAGGTCACTAATATTTGTCACAATACCATTGGATCATTCCATAATTTTTTCAGAATTTAAAAATGTATAAAAGTATTTTTAAACATTTTAAACAAATCAAAAAAGTGTAAAATTCATAAAAAAATACCAAAACACAAAATTAAATTGTGAAAAAATAAAAATCAAAAAGAGAATAATCAAAAATATTTTTCATAATTTTTTTCAGATTTTTTGGACTAAAAATGAATTTTCTATGAGTTTTTGAAGTTTAAAACATTTAAAATATAAAAATAAGAAAAAGAAAAAGAAAATAAAAAGATGTGGACCATTGGATGAGAGTCAAAACACGTTAGTAATCAAATCCAAGGGATCTGGCGCGCTGAGCATATCATGGTGTTTAATGAATAATGTACAGAATCAATAATAAAATCAGAATTTGAAAATAACAAATGGCATGCCTTCATTGGTTAGAAGAATGCACGCTGGTCATCTTCAACCTCCAGCCATCACGAATTGCAGGTCTCTCAAACTGTAAAATCAGAAGCTCAGGCCTATGTCATTCACTTAGTCTCTTCAAGACGAAGACAACCACGCCCTCGCGCCAAATTTATATAAAATGTAGCTCAAGCAATTTGGAAAGAAAGTTTTGAAAAGGGATTTGAAAATTCATGGTCAAAACGTGCTTCCAGTGAAATGTAAGTGCTGCGACTAGAATCAGGGCAATGAGAGCAACACAATGATATCAGAGTTTTGAAGAATTGATGAAGGAATCTACCTATTGAAGTTGAGTTGCAGAGCTCTAAAACTTGACTTCTATGGATCAATGTAGGGAACGATTCTTGAATGTAATTATATGGTTAGCTTCAGGGAAGATCAAGGAAGGTGAATTGAGAGAAAAAATGGATTGAAAAAGGCTTGAGAATAGATTTCGAAATTGCTGAATTATGAGTTGGGTAAGCAAGTTTGGCAGGGTGATTCTGGCTATCTAAGCTTGGGAAATTGAATGGGGGATAACCCTCTATTTATAGGGAATTAAATGGAATGTTCAAGCGTGTGAGATGATGAAGTTTGGAGGGAAATCGTGTGAACCTGATGCACGAGCAAAGTGTGATCTGATTTGCATCAAAACTCATCCAATCCTTGCGTTTCAAGGCTCTAATCCACTTTGGAAACTTGGTTAAACATGTTTAGATCATAAATGCGTGCTAATTTGATGATTAGAGGCCAAAACATGAATTTCAAATTCTGACTTATGGAGAAACTTCAGTTCCAAGTTACCAAGTTCAATCCAATGGCATTTCCACCTCAAGGGGTCTTAGAGAAAAATTCTTGATGCTTTGGAAATATGAGGTCACAAGCTTTACAATGGAAAAAGAATGGAATCAAATGTATGCTTGAGCTGAAAGCTACATGGAGTCAAAGTTAAAGAAAAAGAGTTGACTTTCCATACTTAGAAATATTTCAAATTCTTCTTTAAAAATGACCTATAATATTTTGCATCCAAACACGGCCTTACACTTAGAATTTGCTCTTGACCAAAAAAGATGGAATGAAGTAGATCTCTTGAATGATATTTTGAATTTTGAACCACTCAAAATATCCAAAAATTAACCAAGTTATGACTTGTTGAAGTTAGCCAAAAATCATGAAATGACCTATAATCTTTTGCATTCTTAAGGCAACTTCCATCCATTTTCTAACTTTGCACATAAAAGAAGGCATGAAGTACACATCCTTAGGATCATCATTAAAAAATAATGGGCTCAAGGTGATAAAAATTAACCAAGTTATGACCATTTGAAGTCACATATGGAAATTTGGGGATTCATCTGGATGACTTGTAATCTTTCTTCTTCACCAAGTTCCTTCCACATGGAAAATCCTTGGAACTTCTGAAGTGATTTGTTGGTAACTATTTGAAAAGAAGAATGTTTTTTGAATCACTCAAAAATACCAAAAGATGAGCAAGATATTCCCCTTTAAAGTCCAAAACCCTAGCCTATAGATCAAGAGAATGCTTTGAGGAACTTTGCCAAGTTTGAACAAGCTTTTTGTGCCAATATTCTTCCTTTGTGAATAGAAATTGTTGAGGATGATGATGAGGACTCATGGCCACCAAAACTACTTCCATACCAATTCTTCCAAAACAACTTCAATGGTGAGGTTTGAATTTCTCAAGCTATTGACTAGGGCATGGAAATAAACTCATGAACCCATGAAGCAACTTGCTAAACCTCATTGCCTTTACCTACATTATTAACAAGTAAGACAAACCAATATTGCATTTTGTTAATTAGAGAGAAAATCAAATCAAAATATCCATGATCACAAAAGAAAACAAGTTAAGGTGATTGGTAACTCCTCAAAGAGCAAAGCTAAAGATAGGTAGAAGAACCAAAAGCCCTAGTGTGATATTGTTGTGATTGAAATAATATGGTATGATGAAGGGATCTTAGGGGGGAAAATTGGGGTACAACAGCTGCTCATTGATGATGAGCCCAAGAGGTGGCCAAGTGTTCTAATTAGGACAAAATATGAATAATTAGCAATTTAAACATATAGAGAAAATAACAAAGGAACACAATTCTAAATTATTACAAACCATATGAGGATGAGGGTACAAGTTTGATGAATGAGGATAGATCAAATAGAAAGTTCGATTAAGAATCTAGTTAAACAAGCAATACAACCAAATCAAAAATTAATAAACAAACTAATTAAACTGTCTATAAAAAATAACTATTCTAAAGGGACTAATAATATTTATGAAAAAAATTGTTTAATAAGTTTGTAAAAAAGGGTAATCATATTTTTTGTATTTTATATTTTTTATGAATTTTGAAGTAATGAAAATACTAAAAGAAAATTAAAACTTAAATTCAAAACATATTTTTTTTTGATTTTGTATTAAAGAAAGAAAATTTAAAAGTAAATTAAAACTAAAGAAATGATCAATTAAAAAATAAGTAAATTTACAAAGTTACTAGTATGACTCTAAGACTACACTAATTTAAAAAATCGCAAAGTTAAGAAAATTGAAATTAGACCAAACAAAATAAAGTAAAGGGTGTAAAACAGAATATAGGGGGATTATGTTAAATTTACGGATGGGCTTGTTGTGAAAGGCCCAAGTTTGCTATAAATAGTTTAAATTAAGGTTAATAAAATAATTTGAAGTAAAATGGTGGACCTGGGCCGAACCGGGTCGACCCAAGGCCCACCCCCTTCTTGAAACTCACAAACGGGTTTGTAAAACCCTAAAGAAACAAAACCTAACTCGCCCTTTCATCTTTCTCAATGCCTTCGCCCTCTCTCCCTCAAGCTCACCTCTGTCTCAATTTTATTTTCCATCCTTCCCAACGCCTTCGCCCTATCTCCCTCAATCTCACCTCTGTCTCAAATTCCAACTTTATTCTTATGCTGAAATTGGTTACGGCAGCGATACCACCCATCAAATTTAAACCTTACTCATTACCTTCCTCCCTTTCTTTTTCGCCCGCCTCGTCCATCCGTCGTGAAGTCGTTTCCAAGCGCCGCGAATCAACGTTTCAAAACACGTCATCCCTCTTACTGATTCGACCTATATTTTCATTCACTTTCACTATGTTCCCTAAATCTAAAGAAGACCCAACCCTAAAACGCTCTAAGAAGCCATTGAATAGAAATAGCAGAGAACTGAAGAGAACAAACATATGATTTATGTTTAATTGAATTCATGCAGTGTCAAATCAAATAGATGGCGATTTACCTACGAGATGGAGATTTGTCTCGGTTATCATTGCAACAAAGGATCCATGAAAACACAGAGAAAAATCAGAGAAAGGTTCATATTTACATGTAATACTATGCATCCATTAATATTTAACTTATGTTTTTCTTCTCTCTTTCATGTATGTGTTTCTGGAATTTCCGTGCTTTTGGTTTTTGCGCTTTGCTATTGTTGTTGTTGTGGATCGATGTTGTTTGGCAAGACTATGTGCTGCTTATTGAGGGTGCATGTTTTATGAACCAAGAACACTTTTTTGGTTATGGTTGAAGGATGA
The DNA here is from genome assembly GCA_948472305.1 of Vicia faba. Classification (NCBI taxonomy): domain Eukaryota; kingdom Viridiplantae; phylum Streptophyta; class Magnoliopsida; order Fabales; family Fabaceae; genus Vicia; species Vicia faba. The sequence goes on from OX451737.1 coordinate 1,463,440,118, forward strand.
ATATGTTTATGTACTGATGATGATGTTTCTAGAAAGGTTGTTAAAGCAAGGTTGGGAAACTGATGAGGGTAGGTTGTATTGGTCTGTTTGTGCAAAACTGAAGTTAAATATGTGTTTTGTGAGCAGAAGATATGAGGAAAGTTGCAGGTTGAAAGTTGAAGGATAAGGTCAGTAGTAGTAGCTTTTTGTGACTGTATTTGTTGGTGTGAGCAGAATGAATTTTGAATGGTTTTTTGGTTCTGAAACCGTGATCCTTTTTTCTGATTTTTTCTATGTGTTTTATAATAGCTGAGAGGTGGGAAGTTGGGGGGGAAAGTTGGTGAGGTTTAAACAATTCTAGTATCCTGACTTTGTTCTTTAGGATGCAGGTCATGTTTGGTTAGCCTTTATGTAATGTCACAAGTTTTTTGGAGGCTTGTGACAACTGAATAAGGATGACATCAAGTCTACTTGGTGCAAACTTGGCAGGGTTGAACAGTACAATAGCTAGACTGCTGGTTTTGCTTAGGTGATACCTTTATAATCTTAATCTTTTCCTCTTCTTCTGTCTGTGATGCAGAGCTATTCTTCTTTTTCTCAATATTCTGAAGGGTTTGTACTTTTAGGGAGATGATGATACATATAGGGCTTTGGGCATGTGCTAGCTTGCTGTGTTTTTTATGAACTTTTTCTGAACAATTTCTGTATTTGATGATTAACATAGTGGCTGGACTGCCTTTTGGTTGCTGCAAGTTTACCTTTTGGGTTGCTGCTGCTTGCTATTTTGCTACTGTTTTGAATTTCCTGCTTGTTGCTTTGTTGTTGGATTTTAGTTATTTGTTGTTTTTGGTTGCAGCTCTTGTTTGCTGTTTTTGTTTGCCTGTTTTGGGCTTCTTTGCTTTTGATTGTAGAAGCTGTTTGCTATTTTTGTTTGCCTGTTTTGGGCTTCTTTGGGTTGATGCGTTGTTTGGCAATTTTGCTGCGTTGTTTAGCAATTTTGCTGCTGTTTATGTGCATATTTTTCTGTGAAACAAATTGTTGGCAGTATTACTTGTTGACTTTGTTTTTTACAGTGGAATTGTTTTGAATTTCTCTTCCTTTTGTGAACCAAAGACCAGACTTTTGTATTTTTCAATTGGGACATGGCCCATGATTAATACAATGTAATTCTGATTTTAATGAGGCTTTGAATTTAGGCTTAACACATGATTGAACACACCCCTTAAGTTTTTGATTCCAAACACGAACCCTAATGATGAAATGAAAATTCTCTTTTAACAATTTGTTCTCGTTTGGAATCTTATTTAAATTTTAATTGTTTGCTAACTCTTTCCCTCTTGTTTCATGAGAAATGAGGATGGGATGGCAAAACAAGGTTGAAAGATGAAGTGGTCGTGGCTATCAAGGAGCTTGGAATTATCTTGAAGAAGAAGCAAAGAAACTTGAAAAACACTTATCTTCTTTTTGTAAACAAGATGTTTGTAACTTATATTTCAAATTATAACTCGCTTTGTAAATTTCCCAAGAAAATGTAATGAATAGGAAACTTGAACGATATTTCTTTTAACTCGTGAATGATGAACTTGTTGTATGGAAATTAGACAACTCTTGAATATTGGTTGAAATTTGAAATTCCCCACTTGAATGATTTGAATGATACCTCTTGATTTTGTAATTTGAACTTCCAGAAATCACGGATGACCTTTGTAACTTGTATTTCAAGTAAACCATATGCCTTGTCTTCCAACCTCACTCTTCATATTGTGTCCAAATCAAACTTGCACTGTCAATGAGAACCTTAACCTTGATGTCTAAACCACAAGTGACTTGTAACTGAAGTAACAAAAAAACATGCCTTGATTATCATACGAGTTCGCAACATCATTTCTTGTTCCATGGATCAAATACTTGCAATATTAGTCATAAACCCTTGACCACAATTTTGAATTATTTAACATACTCGAATATGATGATGCACATTGATGAAGAAAGATCACGAAATGTTTAAGATAATCAAAACCCTAATCAGGACTTTGAAGAATATCCATGTGACTTGACGAAGAAGGAAGCCCATGATACCTCAGAACTTCATTCCACAATCCACTGCTCAAGAACCAAAAGAATTTGGTTTTTCTTGATGAAGATACCTCAAACCAAAATTTAAACATAAGGATGGAACAACCCTAATTCTTTGAACCAAAGTTCTTGATTCCATGAGATGTATGATATGCAAATGACTTAAGCTAGACAAAAGTAAAAGGTAGGGCAAATTTGGGGTACGACATATCTTACCGCTTCTGTTTGCATCCCTCAGGTCCTTAATTTCCAATCCTCTGTGAGTCGATGTTACTCTCTTTTTACTATTTTCTCTAGGAGTGGGTAGTTCGCAGTTATCTGTCGATTGTTATCACCCTTTTCTTTTTCCTCATTATTTGAGTTAGTGATGCCTTATCTCCTCTTTGGGATTTACCCTAGTAGAGTTGATTCTTCTGTCCCCCAGCGATTTATTTTCCTGGTTGGACTCTCTTTTTGATCTATTGATTTATCTTTTGCTTACCTAGTGGTGTTCTGTGTCACCTTTGGAGTTTCTTCTTTGCATTCATGATCATAAGCATTTCATGGCATCTTACGGCCAAAAATAGGATTTGTTCTGTATTTAAGTATCTTCAATCGCACCGAGACAAAGATCTTAACCTTCATATCTCCGGATAGAAGACCCTTAAATAAGGGCAGCTGTTATACCCTAATTTCCCCCCTAAGATTTCTCATCATCTCATGTCACAATGCATCAAGACGTACACATTAGGATTTTATCTCTATTTATCCTATCTTTAATTTTGTTCTTGAAATATTATCAAACACCTTGAATTGTGTATCTTGTATATGTGTTCTTTTAACTAACATTAATATGTGTGTTCATATTGTAGGTGATCCCAATTGCATTCATCTCACCATCTAATATAGGGTTTGAGGGGTGATTCTCAATCAAATGATTCTTTAATAGATTGCAAGAGAAAAATCTTCAAGGTCATGTCTATAGCATCAAATATTTATGGTTCAAGGAGCTCTCTCGCTTTATTTAAGTCAAGATCTCCTCAAAGTTTATGGTGGAATTCATCAAGAAGATTCATAGGTTCATGTGTTTATTTCCATGCCTTCTTCAACAAGCTTCATTGAGATATAAGCTCCATCTTTGAGTGTGATCCAATACAATATTATTTCAAGGCCTCTTATGATTCATCATAATTTATTTTGCCAATAAAGTCCAAAAGATTCAATGTTGGCTTAACAAATTTGACCTAATTGAGCAAAGGCTTGATTCAGTGATCACAAGTGCATAACTCTTTCAATTTTCAACATTTTGAGTTGGTTCTTTTTTCTATGGATTCTTATCATCATCTACAATAACCTCTCTTCACATGACAAGATCTAATTGTGCAATAAAATCATCAATAGTTAAAAAGGGGTTTCAAGTCATTTTGACACTCTCTGAGCTAGGGTATGTTAACTTCTAAGGACCATATGTTACTCATTGTTTTAGATTTTAGATTGGTTCCAAATACATGATTCTCTTTAAAGAGTCCTTAACAAGCTCTCTTCAGATAACTAAGGCTAATTTTGAATGGAAAATCAGTAATGATTGGGAAAGATTAGAAGTATCCTTGAAAGGCCTTTGAATTTTAAGGTTTGACTTCAAATGATCATAACTTGGTAAATTTTTAACTCCTTTAGCCCATTGGTTTCCATAATAATTTTTGGGATGTCTACTATAACTTTGTTTTTAAGTGCAAGACTTGAGAATGTTTGGAAAGTGGTTGAAGAATTGAAAACATTATAGGTATTTTGTGATTTCCCCAAATTTGTTCATCATCTTCCAAAGACCACAACTCTTTCAATTCTTATGATTTTTGATTGATCTTAATTCCAAACTTCAATTCAATAGGTCTACTTCATGTCATCCTAGGAAATGAAGATCAAATTTTGAGTAGAAAGTCATTTAATTTTGAAGAACATTATAGGTCATTTTGAAGTTTAACACTTAGAATTTTTCTAAGTACAAAACATCTTTGTGTATTTCACAAATTCAATTGGACATAAATTTTTGCTCAAGCATCCAAATGATTTCTTTCTTGGCACATTCTAATTATTGTAAACTTGGCTTTCAAATGCTTCAAGAACCATCCTATAAAGGTCTCTGATAAGTGAGTCATGCATTGTTGAAGTTGGCTCCATGCAATCTGTTTTTTTGTATACCACGAGTAAACTTGGATTACAGGTCAAATTACTCAAGGTTTAGTTGCTAAACATGTTTAACTAATTGTCCAGATTGCGTTTTGATAAGAATTGCAATTGATATAAGATCGTTTTGAGGCTTTTCAAGTCACACGCTTGGCATAATTACAACTGGCTTGGTTTGCATGATTTGCCCATAATTCCTCTTGTTTATCATCATCATTCACTTCCCTATAAATAGAGGATGATATCCCACTCATTTGACAAGCTTTTGAGAGCCAAAGAACCTATGTTGAACTCCCTCCATACCTCTCGATTCTGCAACTTCGAATTCAATTCTAAGCACTTCTAGCTCTTATTTCTTGATTCATTCTTCATCCTTTAACTTCACTGAAGCTAGAAGAAGGAGAACCAAACCTTGAGGTACCCTGAATCGTGCTATCTAAGTCAAGTTTCAGAGCAAATTTATGTGACTTTGTTCAGGTAGTTTAAGGCACCAAATATTCTAACTCAACTTACTGGAATGATCTATGATATTCATTGATGCTTGCTGATGGTTTAATTTTGATCAATTGAGGCATATGATACATTTGTTCTCGATTTCAAAAAAATTCAAAACTCTCTAGTTTTTCTCAAATCGTCTTAGCTGTGGTTTAAAAACTTTTTTTGCAAGGGTAAGGTTAGGATTTTCTGGAAGAGACAAAACCAATTATACGAGTTTGACCTTCTGATGATTCCGTTTAAAGAATCTCATAAAACTCCAGGCACAGAGGTATGAAGGTTGAAGACAACCTACGTGTCATTCTTCAACCAATGATAGCGTGACAATTGTTTTTATTTTGATTGGCCCAGATTAATTTGATTCTGTGTGTTTTTCAATAAGGTCCATAACATGCACAACGCTCAAGGTCCCTCAGATCTGCTTACTAACACGTTTGACATTGATCAGATCGTCCACATCTTTTTGGCTTTATTTTATTTTATGATTTTTATATTTTATTTGTTTTAAACTTCAAAATTTCATAAAAAATTCATTTTAACTTCTAAAAATCAGAAAATAAATCTCAAAAATACTTTTGACTTTTCTCTTTCTGATTCTTATTTTTCCATAATTTTATTTTGTGATATGATATTTTTGTATTATTTTTCACTTTATTTAACTTGTTTTAATTATTTAAAAATACTTTTCTTGATTTTTAAATTCTGAAGAAAAAAAAGATGGAAGGATCCAATGACCTCTCGACAAATATTGGTGACCTCATTTTATTTGTATTTCTGATTTTACTATTTTTTACAACTTTTGGTATATTTTGCTTATTTCTTTGAATTTAAAAAAATAGTTTTTGACTTTAAAAAATTATAAATTTTTTTGTCAACACTTGTTGACTCATGTTTGACTTCTGTTATTTTTTTAGAATTTTTATTTGGTGTTTTAACATACTGTGTGTATTTTACTAATTATTTCCGTTTTAATAATAATTTTAAATATTGTTTTATTAAGTATTATTTTATTATTTTTGTTTGGTCCTTATTTGGGTGTTATTTTGGGACAAGTTCCTCAACCTCATTGGATCTTGGGTCTTGATAGGTTGAAAAACCAAATCCCCTAAAATTGATGAATGATGTTGATGATATTTGAAACCCTAATTTCATTTGATACATCCCCTTCCTATTCATCTTATCTCTTTCTTACTTATGCTACATGTCGTTGGAGAATAATATACATATTATTTCTCTAACATGTGGTACATATATTTCTATTGACCGGCCTCAAAATAGGTGTGACTTCTACATAAGTCCACTTACGATTGCTTAACATAGCGCTAAATTTGTCCCGATTCAAAAAATGATCATTTGTGGCCCAAACCTATATTTGCAAGCCCAAGTATGTTTAATTTGAACCATTTGATCCAATAATTTTGAGGTTCATTGTTAGGAGGCTTTGATCTTAGCAATCCTCTAATGAGCTTCATGAAATTTTCTCTAAATGAATCATTTGAACATCATTGATCATATGTGATTGCCCTGAATACTTGAAATGAATGATATATTTGACAAAAAGAAAATGAGACTTGTTGTTGAGAAACTTTGATTTTATCAATCTTCAAAATGGTCATTCAACTAACCTTTAACTTCTAATTCATTAACAATTGACTTTACTTTATGTTTTTACTTTGTGCTTTTACTTTATGCCATTTATTTTTTGCCTTTACTTTTATGCACCATTTACTTTAGCATTTACATTTCATGTTATTTTCATCTTTGCTCACTTGAGCATTTATCTTTATGTCATTCTTGTTTTGCTCACTTGAGCTTTCATTTTCTTTTTGAAGATACTTAACAATCAACTTGAACATTAAAAGCCTTAAGGTTACTTGGACTATTTGGCTACTATCCTTGGAATAATGAAGTTATGGACCTCTTGGACTTAGGATTAGAAGCTTTGATTACCCTTGGGACCTTGTGATTGTGTGGTTATTTTTGTCTTAAGTTTTTGGGGTTTACCCCAAGGCATTGGGTTGATTTTCTTTGTGTGCAGGTTTTTCTAATTATGTGCTTTTCTATGATTGAGAATTCCTTTGTGTATAGTCGTTACTCTTACCAATTGTTTTGAAGACTTAACTCATCTGAAGCTTGGTATTCCTAAGAGGTTTAGTATTTTTTTCTTGCTTGGTTTTAATCCAAAGGATGGGAATTCTACATTGAATTCTTATGTCATGTTTTGACTTCTTGTTGGTCAGGTCGTTTTTTTCCCTAGCTTTTACTATATGTTGTAGGATAGTCCCTTCATCTCCTCTCATCTTCTTTAATTTCAAAAATCTTCTCCCTCTCTTTTCAAAAATCTTCTTGTTTTCTAACTTGAACTACTTTCATAATAAACTTGGACTTTTGTCCATGTATTTTCAAAAATATTTTCTTAATCAAACTTTAATAAATTTAACCACACTTTGACATATTTCTCAAGACTAAAAGTCAATTAACCTCACTCAAACCATTTTTCCACTTTGAACTTTTACTTTAAAATTTTTCTCAAAAGATAAGACTTTTGTCGATTCATGTAGTCACGCAAGCTACTATACTTATATGATATGTAGTCAAGTGAGCCACTTCCCACTTGGGTGTTGAGTGATGGATTTTAAATCCAAATTATATCCTCCACTTTGAGATGATACAAATTCTCTTTTCACATAATTGTGGGTATTAAGTATGTTTTCCAGTCAGATATGATGGTGATGTCTCTTCTCTTAAAATTAATCAACACACTTGTGTTTTAAAATTTTTGAGGTGAACTACGAGTACCCTGATCCCCTATTTCACAGAAGGTGGTACATAGGCACTAAAGAATTGCAACCGCGGCGGGTGCGAAAATTGTATAAAAAAATACTTCTTTTCCTATCTCCACCATCTATTTTTTTGTATACATCTTTTATATCCAAAACACACAAATTTTCAAAGAGGTTCCTACGGAGTACCGTAGATGTTTAGGATGCTAATACCTTCCCTTTGCATAACCAACCCCCGTACCTAGATTCTCTCCCACTTTTTTTGGTTTTATTCGCTGTTTTCCCATTTCCTTTAGAAATAATAAAGCGCGGTGACGATTTTCATTTGATCTGTGTGAGTTAAGTCAATCCAATGGCGTAGTCTCAACATTTCAACTGCTACACCAGTGAACAAGCAGATTGTGATCAGTAGGGACATGATCATAGATGAGTTTAAGGAATGGGATTGGACTGAAAATGTCAAGAAAGATTCAGTTAGAATTTTACTTGAAGAACCAGAACATAAATTCGAAAGAGAAGTTCGACAAGAGGAAGTTAGACAAGAGGAATTACGAGATCAACCAAGTACAAGTACAAGCAGACCTTAGAGAATAAGACGCATGCCAGCAAGGTTACAAGATTGCGTGATTACATTAGATAATGTAATTGATAACGAAGGTGAGCTAGTACATTATGCTTTATGTGCAGATGTCAAACATGTAAATGCCGCTGAAGCATTGAAGGATTTAATGTTGGTGAAAGAAATGAACGAAGAAGTGAAGTCCATCAAAGACAACAACACTTGGTCACTTGTCATATTGCCTCAAGGAAAAAGGAAATTAATGTTAAGTGGGTATAAAAAGTGAAGATGAATCCCAAAGGGGGAGTAACTCGACACAAAGCAAGGCTCGTGGAAAAAGGATTTCTCCAGGAATTAACTCGACACAAATCAAATTGGTTGTTGGTCTTGCAAAAATAAACAGTTGGCACATATGTCAGATGGACGTAAAGTGTACATTCCTGGATGGAACCTTAGACGAAGAAGTATATGTTAAACAACTAGTTGGGTTTGTGAAACGTGACAAAGAGAGAAAGGTGTACAGGCTGCATAAAGCCCTGTATGGATTGAAACAAGCTCCAAGAGCTAGGAATAAGAAATTGATAATTTTCTAAGGGAGGAGGAATTTGTGAAGTTCACAACTAAACATGGAGTATATTGAAATTTTGGCTATAAGACCTTGGATATCCTATAAGATGTTGAGACACCGAATCCGACTTCACACACAACAACAAGATGTATAAAGAAAAATACCAATGTTGAAATTAAATAACACAGAATATGTTTACCTAGTTCGGAACAACTTTCCTACTCTGGGGGCTGCCAAGCCAGGGACAAAATCAACGAGATAGTATCAATTTGCAGACCTTACAGCCAACCTCCAGTTTACAGTCTACGCACTTAGTCACTTCTCTTTGCTTAGCTTCTACCTAAGACACACCTAGTTATGAAACCCTCCTCAAATCCCTCTTCAATTGCACTCAACAATTAGACAAACTTTAAACACAAGTAGAGAACAAAAACCAACCTAAAGCTATACTTCCAAAATACACAAGACTCAATGCTTAAAATCTTTTGAGAATATACACTCACTATGTTCAATGTTTAAAAGCTAATAAGCATTTAAAAAGAGAACTTACAACCCAACAAAAACAATCCTACTCTTCTATCAAGATGATATTACAGAGGCTCACAAAATAATGATTCTACAACCCTAAAAACATACATGTAGGTTTACCTAATAATAGGTATACACTAGTCTATTTATAACTTTATTCTAAATTGCGTTGGGCTTTAAAAATACAGCAGTGAGGCTGCACAAAGTCTGCAAAAAGTCCTCAAAGAAAATAGGTCTTCAATCATTAGATTCCTAATAAATCTCCATATTTAGAAACTAATCAAATCTTCGAAACCAATCAAATAATGTTCTGCCAATCAATCTTGGAGGCTACATAAGCTAACTGAATATTCCCTAAATATTCAATAGCTATAAATCAGTTCATTCACATTGTCAGCTTGTTGCAGACGCGATATCCTATCTCCTTGTTGGGACATCTTACTCGACGTGTTGAAACAGAATGTTGAAACATCTTGTTCAACATGTTGTTGCTAAAATGGTTTTACCAAAATGTAAGCCAACCATAATTTCAGAGAAATAATAATCTCCCCCTTTGGAACATTTTGGCTAAAACAATTAAACAATCCTTGCACAAGAAAGATATGCTTGAAAATAAATTAAACATACATATCAGAGGTACAACAGCGGAAAAACAAACATGCAAGGTTGGAAGCACACACACATATTTATTAGTTAGTTGGTCTACTTACATAGGTTCAAAAATAGAGAACACTTAGTTCTCCCACCATTATGTCATACCATGATTTCAAAACATCATATCTGACACCTTCATAAATAAGAAGGAACTCCCCGTCATAACCTGCTATCACAACCAGAGAATTAGACAATTCTCCCCTTAAGTAAGTGTGCCCGCTCCAGCACTCTCAATATCATACTACTCCCTCATTAAACCATAATGTGACAAAGGCAAGTAGACAATATTATCACAAAAATATTTAAGCACCTAAAGTTATAGAGTCAGGGTACAAAAATTTAAAAATGTCATGGGCATTTAGCTCTTACATAATCATAAACAAAAATAAACAGGATCACAAGATAGATCCAAGAAAAATCCCATGACCAACTGTCATGCATGAGCATCTTCCTTTTCCATGAAAGTACTGGTAGAACGTTCACTAGATGCAACACCATACTTAGCCACCTCAAAAAAGAATGCAGCACCAACAATAATTGTAATAGATTTTCATAGGCACATATCCAAATTCTCCTCCTTAAATTCTAAAACTGAGTAGAATGAAAAGCTTTTGTAAAGATATTAGGGTTTACGATTACCTACTAAATATTGAGGGTTTAGCCGCGGGTAAAACAATGGGCTATTTTAGCCGTTGGAAATTGTTACCAAGAAGGCATTTATCGGGGGTCTATTGTTCTTCGGTAAACCCTGAGTAATACATCATTACCCACGGCTTTTCTCATTACAGTGGACTTCTAGTTGTGGGTAATTACAATTTTTCTTGTTGTGGAAACTTATGAAAAACAGAACAATTCATCAAAGTCTTTCTGTTACCTCAAGTATTCATATACAACTCTTTTCAGAGAGTCTAATCTAAATTTTTAAATAGTTTATTCATTCATCAATATATAGTCCAAAAAGTAGCTAAACTTGAGAAGCTCGGATATCAGGCAGGTTTAATAGTTATAACAAATGAAACACAAGAAAATAATTTAGCATATTCGCTATTAACACTACTACAAAACACGTAAAGAACAACGTCATCGTCATCAGGGTTCTTCTCTACACCGTGGTGACATCTTTAAACTAAGGCACTACCATATTAATTTTGTTTTTTAATTAAAAATTATTTGTATATATTAATGGTTGAGAAACCAAACGTTGTGATACCATAAAACTTTCATGGATTCAAACCTCAACAGCCTCAAATATATTATTCTTTTAATGTTAAGGCACGTCTTTTCTTTTTTATGTATTTTTAATTAAAAAATTAAATGGTTAAGACTACGGTTCATGTATTCCACCATTGTGACTTATTTATATATATCACCATGGTTGATATTATAAACTGTTGTGAGTACATTTATATATAAGTCAATTTACACCAGCTCTTTGACATTAGCGCCGTATCTTTCACAATAAAATCCTAGAACCCATTTTTCTCTTCTTCTTAATCATTAGCATTCTTATTCTACACTATAGCCGTCAATCTCGTTCTTCTTACATAAAAGTATTCTTCTTTTTTCCTTATTCTCTCTTTTTTATGTATGTTGTTGTTATGTTTCATATGGTTTTCCTATAATTTTCTTTTTGTTAGATAGTTTATTATTCTTTTCGGGTTGTATTTTATTCTATGTTGTTGTTTCATGTTGTATTATTGATAAATAATTCTGCGGTTTCACATGTTGATAATATTTACGGTGTTTGTAGGACTCAAGAAACAACAATAGCAGTAAACTCCATCTAGTTTGAGAAACTATGAGAAGAAATATAAGATGTATAAAGCTATTGTGTAAACTTCATCCACCTTATATTTCTTTTTCATAGCTTCACAAACTAGATGAACCTCATATGGTGACAATGATGGTGGTAGAAAGCGTATAACATGAGTTGATAATGGTACATATGGTTTGTGTAGCAACAAAAAAATACAACAAGTATGAAGTCATCATGAAAACTCAACTCACCTTGTATTTATTTTTCATTGCTTCACAAATCATATAAACTTCATAGGTCCACAATTATATTCAATAAAAGGTGCGTTCTATAAAAAATTTGATATATTTTGTGATATTATATTCTATTAGTGTTTTGTTGCTGAAATGTATGTTGTTGTTATTGTGTTACATGTATTTGTTGTGTTTTTGTATGATGTTTTTCTTGATAAATATTCTCAAAACAAGAACAAAACATTTCTAACTCATAATGGAAATGCAACCATTTAAGTTGACATAGAAACTGTAATTTGAATATTAAATGTATTTGAAAATCAACCTTTAACCCATAATATATGGTTCAATGGTCGGTTTCCCTACAATACATCGATATCTTTTATTCTACTTTACCTTCACTATGCCAAACAAGCACATAGACAGCGCTTTTTTTGGCCATAGACAACACTTATAAGCGCTGCCTATTCCTACGCTGCTGTAACCTTAGGCAGCGCTTTTAGTCTATGTGAAAGCGCTGCTTAATGTAGATCTTAGACAGCGCTTTATTGAACAAGCGCTTTCTAAATGCCCCTACAGGCAGCGCTTTTAACAATGTAAGCGCTTTCTATTGTATTATTTTTTCTTTTTTTTTATATTTTAGTTAAGCGCTGTCTAATGTCCCCTTTTAGGCAGCGCTTTTTATGTCATAGGCAACACTTTTTGGTTTAAAGCGCTGTCTAATATTAACGGATTTTTTAATATAATCAACTTATATTTTAAGCGCCCTGTACACATAATCACTTAAAATTTAAGCGTTGTCTTTCAAATTTGCACCAGAATTTATAAATTTTTGAAGCTTCAATCCAATAAATATGAACCGAATTTACATATTTATATATACAACTTTAATCTAACAATTTAAATATACATAAATACAACTTAAAGTGTTCAATATTGTTATCTTCTAGAGCTGCTATATTCTACTATCTTCTCTATAAACAACAACAATGAAGAATCCTAACTGAATCTATATATCTTCTATACATATATGCACCTACCTGAAACAAAACAAACAAAGGCTTATATATTAGAATCAAGCTATATATATAAAGCTTAAAAATCAATGTAATAAAAACAAATCAAGATTCGTACAAACAAAATTCCCCGATTCATACCATGCATACAAAAAAAATTCACCGATTTCATCCATACAAATAAACAAAATTCGGTTATAATCCACCATTAAAAATTCCCCGATTCATACATACAAACAAAATTCCCTAATTCATACCATGCATAAAAACAAAATTCCCCGATTTCGTCCATACAAACAAACAAAATTCCGTTATAATCCACGAAACAAAATTCCCCAATTCATACATACAAACAAAATTCCCCGATTCATATCATGCATACAAACAAAATTCCCCAATTTCGTCCATACAAACAAACAAAATTCCATTATAATCCACCATTAAAAATTCCCCCGATTCATACATACAAACAAAATTCCCCGATTTATACCATGCATACAAACAAAATTCCCCGATTTTGTTCATACAAACAAACAAAATTTGGTTATAATACACCATTAAAAATTCCCCGATTCATACATACAAACAAAATTTCCCGATCCCCGATTCATACCATGCATAGAAACAAAATTCTCCTATTTCTTCCATACAAACAAACAAAATTCTGTTATAATCCACCATTAAAAATTCTCCGATTCATACATACAAACAAAGTTCCCTGATTCCGTTATAACCCACCATTAAAAATTCCCCGATACAATTTAAAATACAAACAAACTTTTCATCTCAATAACAATAATAACATTGCAACAATTTACTACACTATGGCGACATAGTATCTCATTAACTCAAACTTATATATGCTCAAAATTATGATCAATGAAAGTGTCACAATACCTTATAAAATTCTTATCTCAATAATGAATTGACGGCAATCCTCCTTAATTTCATCCAAATGATCTTTCGAATAAGTAGAACACTTGTATTCATCAAAGTACTACATAATATAACATAATATGATTTAGTTAAAACAAATTAATTAGATGAAATGTGTTAAATATATTAGAATAAATCATAAGTTAGAAACTCATACCATGGATGGAATCTCTATTTGATTCAAAAGAATAATTGCTTTCATAAACCTCAATATGAAAAAACCGCAATCTACACCATTGCGCTGACGAGGACACTACACATGGAAAAATATACAAATATATATCATCTCATATTATTTATCTTGTTTTATCAAGTAGCATCCTTAATATAATCAAAATTATGAAAATATACATACACTCTAATCCATGTAATGTTGTTTGCGTTACTCTTTGGTACTTGAATATTTCTTTGTGATCTAAAAATTTGTATAACCCAAACAAAATATAAACGAAGATTTAGAACAATCTCACATAAAAAAATAAATAAGTATACAAATGAAGTTTTAGAACAATCTAACTTACGTATCAACCATCTCCTTCATGTATGGGTATTTTTTCCAATCGCCTTCTAACGAATCCAAATAATATACAACTTCTCTTATTGGATTGATCGCAATCAACAACCAGTTTCCACTGTAAGATTAACAAAGTTTAGATTGAAACTTTCTACAAAACGTCAAAACACGAAAAATTATAATAGATGAAGTTTGAATAAAAATCTTACCAATTTCCAGTATTAAATGGAAAAAAAAACAATTTTTCCGTATCTATGTTGGCCATTAATGTACGGAAAAAATACTCTTTTATGTCATCTGGTCGTTGTTGGATTAATAGTGCGTTGATATTATTTGGAGATAAGAAGGAGAATCTTTGGTCCAATTGATGCGGGTGCATCAAGTTGGCATACATGAAACTTAAATAAATACATCATTAACATTAAGACCATTCAATTAAATTAGTAGACAAATTGTTAAATAAAAACGGAATAAAGTTGATCGGATAATACCTGATGTATGTCTTGACAACACCAAGGCCTAATTCTTCATGTTTAAGAATTTGATCCACATTCTCTCTATTTATTGTTTCGTAATAGGAAAAATAAAAAATACCTTCCTCCATAGGTATATTACGAGCACATCTGTTAGTCAAATCTGAAATTCCCATTAATGTATGAAGGCACGACCTATACTGAGAAGTAGGCTTTTTTCTAGCCACAGACTTTGCCATAACCCTTTTTTCTGCGGATATGTTACTCATAGGGACTTGTTGCATGTCTTTAACATGAATCTAAAGATCAAATGCATAGAATAAGTTAGGGAAAGTATAAGATCGTGAATTAACCTTTTCTATGCAAAATATATATTAATTTACCTTCTTTTTAGATGCAACTGACTCGGTCTGAGGCTTAATCCCTTTATCTTTTGATTTGGATTTTGTGGGAGTCTAACATTACCATGTAAAAAAATGTACGTTAAATGGTAGTAATAGTTTTCATAATAGTTTTCAATGCTGAAAATGTTAACATACCTCATAATTTATGCAAATGAGGCTTGACGGCCATGCAACATAAGATCATATTGCCTCTCCGACCAATGTTGCATCTGAAATATCGTCAGGCAACAGTAATGGCACATCCCTCTATATTAAAATTTCAATTGATACTTTCAAAAATACAGCAGGGAACGGTTTATGGTGAAGTACTTCTCCGAAGGTGTTATGCACTTTTCCCTTGCCAACCATGCGATAAGTCATTGACGATAAATATAGTTGACAAGGTGAAATTCCCTAAACCAATAATAAATATGAAATTGTTAATGTTTATATATGTCAATTAAAAAAATTGTGCTAATTCATAATAATATATGTTACCTCAGGAACTTTCAATTGGAAATCACAATTGATACTATCTTTGTCACTAGTATCCTTGAACCCTGACCCTTTCCTTTCTGACATGTATTTTTCTTTGTCCTTTTCCAACTCACGAACTTTAGCTTTTAATTTTTCTAACTCTTCCATCACTTCTTTATTTCTATGACCTTTCTTCTTTTGATGACTACTGAAAGATGTTGGAGTCACCCTGAATCCCTTACCCCTCACACGATTGGTATACTCAGAAACATTTAATGCTCGACTAAGTATGCTCCTGCAATCCCGGTCTTCAGCTTGAGTTTGAGATAGACTCTCCTGAAATTCATATGCATAGCAAAATAAATTAGTGGTCATTAAACTCATAAATTCTGTATTTTAATAAACTTTTAATTTAATTATAGGAATATTGATATACTTGCACATTTATCATAAATTTGAAGTACATCTTCCTTAACAACTTCATCCTTACCCACTCGGGCAGACTTCCACAGAACATGTTCCAGAAGAGATGTTTCTTGAATTTTCTCCTCTTCTAACTATACATTAAGAGAAATAATAAATTAATAATAGCACTTGACGAACAAGTATATCATATCATTCAGTCATACTTATCAATCTTTGTTGCAAGCGTGCATATCCCATACGCCATTTTCTGTATGGATAGGAGGGACATGATGCTCGTTGGCGATTCACGCCACTCACATCCTGAAAATATGAGGTTCTTCTTTTTTGAAGGTTTCCCATTCTTCAGGAGTAATCAATCCTGCATGCGCCTTTGGAATTTCTACATCGATAAAATTGTTATCGGCATCCCTAAGAAACTTATTTGTCAAAAAAGATTGAAATCCTCTTAGTCTTTTTTCGGCCAATTGAAGACAATATGATTTTCGATCATCATCAATGTTAAAAGACCTCTACAAAAAAACATACATAGAGTGCGTTAGTAATTTATGTACATAAGCGTCAACAAAAACGAAAGACATCATATATCGCACCTGTATTTCAGTCCATATTTTTTTTAATGGGTTTCAGCTCACGCCTTCTCCAATCATCAGAAGTGATTTGGACTTCTCTCCTCACAATGGAACCAATGTAACTTATCAACATTGAACCTTTAGGATAAATTATTTGTTTGTCTTCATTCCAATGTAAGTCAAATTTGATACCTTTATCTCTTGCACAAATTATTGACTTCATAATTGTTATTCCTCTTCTAATCTCACTCTCCACATCACGAGCTGATTCATTTCCATCAATATTAGAAGCGGGATGATCTTTTTCCTCATTAGAAGCCATTCCACCTGTAATATTAAAGAAAAACATAAACACATATAAAATTCAAGTAGCATTTAATGAATAACCAAAAAATAAAAATATAAACACAATATATAAAACCATAAACACACTATAAAAACAAAAACACAATTTTATTGAATGACAGAACATATAACATTTCACTATTACCTTTTCCACTAACATCTCTTTAGTTTCTTGGTTGGAATATGAATTACTTGGATCTTAACAACTCAGACGGATGGATTAATCCAAATTCCCTCATTATGATCATTTCTAATATATGATTCTTCCACTATAATATTCTCATCTTGATCATTTCGTACATACGACTCATTGCCTATAACATATGACTCATTCTCAACATCAACATCACTTTGATTTACATTGTTATCATCAATCACTTTGTTAGATAAAAGCACTATAGACCATTTGGAACTTGTCTGATCAGTGACGTAGAACACTTGTTTAGCTTGAGAGGCTAAAATAAAAGGCTCATCTTTGTACCCCACCCTATTAAGATCCACTTGTAAAAATCCCGACTTATCCATCTGTATGCCGCTATTATGTACCCACTTGCAACCAAAGATAGGAATCTGAAACTTCTCATAAACAAACACCCAAATGTGCTCGATAACCCCAAAATATGACAGATTTGCATATTTGGGGTTTAAGTCATTCATACTTGAAATGTGCATTGCTTCAGTTAAAACAGTGACACCACTATTTTGCATATTACTTTTATCATCTTGTTCTTTGGTATAAAATGTGTATCCATTAATTGCGTATGTGCTATAAGAAAACACGAGCAAACTTGGACCATATGCTAAACATCTCAACCTTTTGGTTATTGTAGCGGGATCTAAATCAAACTTTGAATAAATATGATCTTTGAACCATTGTATAAAACTTTGATTATGCTCTCATACTATCTAATTTTCATTTCTACTAGGATTTAAACCCCGGAGTACATCCTTGTGCATTTCAACATATGGCTCAACCTCATTGTCATTGTGCAAAACATATAAATGCACTTGATCTCGTTCAATCCTTGATACTGTCACAATTTTATTTCTGATTAAATTTTTTCCTTCCTTACTTTTGATAATATGAGATTTGGGTAGTCCAATGGATTGAACATTGGTCAAATATTCAGTACAAAACTCAACCGCTTCTTCAACAACATATCCTTCAACCATACAACCCTCTGGCCGACTTCTATTTTTCACGTACCCTTTTAATATTTTCATATAACGCTCAACATGGTACATCCATCTCATATAAGCTGGTCCACACAATTATGTCTCTTTCACAAGATGAACAACAAGATGTATTATAATATCAATAAATGAGGGAGAAAAATATATTTCAAGCTCACATAAAGTAATAATTATTTCTTTTTGCAATATTGCAAGATCTCGGGATCGATCACCTTACTACAAATTGACCTGAAGAAAAGACACAATTTAGTTATGGCACTTCTTACTTTTTATGGAAAAATAGAATGTATGCCTATTGGTAGAAAATGCTCCATTATAACATGGCAATCACGTGTCTTTAAACTCTTTAACTTGAGGTCTTTCATAGACACAATTCTTCTAATATCTGAAGAGTAACCTTTTGGAACTTTTACTCCACTTAGAAACTTACACAATATTTTTTTCTCATTTCTAGATAAAGTATAAGCAGCAGGCGGCATATATGTTCGTTTTCCTTTCTTCATGGGTCCTAATTCAGTTCTTATTCCCATTTGTATCAAGTCCTTTCTTGATTTAAGGCCATCCTTATACTTTTCTTGTATATTGAGTAACGTACCAATAACACTTTCAAATACATTTTTTTCAATATGCCTAATGTAACGCCCGTAATTTAATTAATTATTTAATTAAATTATTTTTGGAATATTTGTGAAGTTGTGTTATGATGATAGTCTATGTGTTTTTGTTATTGGGTTTATTTATTCTATTAAGTTGTGGAATAATATTAGAATAATAATACTATTTGATGTACGCTTATTTTAAGGAATAGAAGTAGTAGAAGGGGGATGTAGGAGTTTTAAGCCCAGTAAGACATAATGAGAATTATAGGGTTATTATATTAGTTATTTAGAATTAATATGGAAAAGAAGTAGCAGTAAGAGGAGAAAGAAAATAAGGGTTGGAAGAGAACGTGAAAGTTCAGAAAAGAAGGAAAGGAGCCAGAACATAATTCAATTGGAAAAGTCGTAGAGCAACCTTCAATCCAAGGTAAGGTTGGGGTTATGACTCTATAATAGGGTTTATGATGAGTAGGATGTGAGATTAAATGTGAAAGGTTGTTTTGTTTATGATTGGAATGTATATATTGTTGTATGATGAAGATCAATGATTTAGAGATGAGTAAGTATGCCCTAATGCTGTAGAATTGATGTAGGAACATAGGATTATTATAATTGATGATTACCTATGATTAGAGGATATTTTTAGGGCCTAAGGTAGGGAAATCGCAGTGAAAAGGCAGTGAAATTGCAGAAAAATATTCATGACAGAACAATATGAGTCGACCTCAAAGGCCATGCGTCGACATATGCAGGCTTTTAGACTCAGGATGAGTCGATACATAGGACTAGGCATCGATACATGCAGTGTTGCAAACTAAGTATGAGTCGAACCAAAAGGAGTATGCGTCGACTCATGCAAGATTTTAAC
Organism: Vicia faba; assembly: GCA_948472305.1. Lineage (NCBI taxonomy): Eukaryota > Viridiplantae > Streptophyta > Magnoliopsida > Fabales > Fabaceae > Vicia > Vicia faba. The sequence continues at coordinate 1,463,459,712 of OX451737.1, forward strand.
CCAGTACGCGTCGACTCAAAATATTATGCGTCGACTCATGTAGTCTGATTTTTGACAGATTCGTTTCCAAAGGCTGTAACTTCAGTTTCCGGACTCCGTTTGAGGTGTCGTTCGAAGCGTTGGATAGCTAACGTGATGAACTTAATTCTTAAGGATTAAAATGAAGGATAATAAGAATAATACTAGTAACCCAAATTAGGATTAGAGTTAGCTTCCCGCGTTAATCGCTATGATGATTTTTGTGAAGTATGATGAGGATAAGATGATTATAGATTATTGCTTAGTTCGTAAGATGATTTTTGTGAGTTGCTGTAAAATTATGTTGATGAATTATGTTGATGAAATTATGTTGATGAATTATGCGATGAATTATGTTGATGAATTATGTTGATGAATAATATTGACGAATGATGTTGAGATGCCTCTAATAATTGGCAGCTATTAAGATGTAGGCTTCTGGCTAACGATGATGTTTTGTTGAGATGTTGTTAATTATGGTTGTTGTTAGTACATTCATGATTGTGCCGCATACATTGCATATCAAGATGGAGCCGATGCTCGTTAAGATGGCCTGTATTGACGAATATTAAGATGAATGCTTATGCCTTGTTGATGCCTCTATTTATTGGCAATTATTTTGAGATGGGAGTTCTGCTCCAATGGTACCACATGCATTTTCATAGTATTGAGTCGCATTATATGATTTCATAAAGAAGTTGTGTATTGATGCGGTAAAAGTGTATATTGTTGGTATTCTGTTGCGATTATTGTTGTTTATAAGATGAGAAGTGGTGATATTATGTGATCTAATTTAATATATTATTTATCATACATTTTATTATATTGTTAGATATATCACCCCTTTTGTTTGAATGTTACCCTTACATTGGTAACGTGCAGGTAATCCGGAGTGAAGGCAGTATACTTTAGGTAGTTCGAGTCGGTGTCATTGCTCTGATACGTAACACTCGGGGGGATGAACGCTTGTTGCTTTTAATTATTGATTATTTCAGTTGTTGAACTTTAATTTGATTGTTTCTAAGTATGTGTTATTATGAAGTTGTTGTAACGATGGAAAAAGATGTTATTATGATTCCGCTGCGTAGATGTTCAAGTTGTTGAATTAAGAGATTAAATTATTATGCTGATGGTTCATTTGAAGTTTTAAAGTGTTATGTATCCACGTTGAATGCAATGTGTTTTTAAGTTGAATTTGTGGCATCCTAATTTAGTTGTATGAGTTTTAAAACTTTGATTTACATTTATAATTGCCGAGTAGAATTGGGGTGTTACACATAACATCAAGAAAATGTCTAACATACAACGACTTCCAATAAGACAATTAAAAGAAAAATGATCTCTTCTTCCACCCACCTTTGACAAGCGTATATGCAAAAGGCTTTCCAAACTGGGTACTCATATCTTTCACCTTTACAAAAAGTTGGTCACCTGTCAACATAGGGGGAGCTCTATCATGTTCTGGATTTCCATTGAATGCCTTTCTCCACCCACGATAGTGATGATTAGAATTTAATAATCTACGATGACCGAGAAATACATTTTTTTGACAAAATTCCAATCGCTTCCAATTTGTGTGTTCTTCACAAATAGGACACGCTTTTTGACCTTTAATGCTATACCCTAATAGATTTTCGTATGCCGGAAAATCATTAATTGTGCCAAACAAAATCGCCCTCAAATTGAAACTTTCTTTCCTATATCCATCATAAACTCCACCCCGTTCTCCCACAAAATATTTAAATCTTCGATTAACGGTTTCAAGTAAACGTCTATGTCATTCCCTGGTTGTTTAGGTCCAGAAATTAACATAGATAACTTCATGTACTTGTGCTTCATACATAGACATGGAGGTAAGTTATAAATCATAATAATCACATGCCATGTGGTATGTGAGATACTTTGAAGACCATGCGGGTTCATTCCATCAGTAGATAATGCTAAGCGAAGGTTTCTTGCATCTCCTCCAAAATCAGGATAATCATTATATATTTTCGACCATCATGGTGAATCTGCCGGATGTCGAAACTTTCCATCAAAAATTCTTTCATCTGCATTCCAAGTCAAGTGTCTTGCATCAGTTTCACTATGAAACATGTGTCTAAATCTCGGAATTATAGGAAAATACCATAAGACTTTTGCTGGAGACAAATTTTTCTTATATCGAGATAAACCGCATTTAGGGCACTCATTTAACGATCCATATTCGTTTCGAAACAAAATGAAATCATTTGGACAAGCATGTATCTTATCATAGCTCATGCCAATAGAGCACAACATTTTTTTGGCCTCATAGGTTCTATGAAACTTTTATCTGACCATCCATTGCTCGCCTTTAAGTTGTACAACTTTAATACCACAAACCGTCTTGTGAAATTAGTGCAACCTTTATACAACGATTTCTCTGCATCGCTTACCAACCTCTCAAACATTTTGGGACAATCCTGAATATCTTCTTCAAGTGCTTCTGCAATCTCTTCGACTCGATCACAATCGTATGTATCTGTGTCATTTTCGTCTGAAGCATATATCGTACTATCCCCTAGTTCAACATTCTCGTAACTTTTCTCACCATGGAATATCCAACATGTGTAACTTCGATCAATTCCATGCCTCAATAAATGCGATTGCAACCCAACTGCGTAAACCTGACCCACAAAACAACAACTTAGGCAAGGACATTTCATTCGATTGGTGTCTTCGACGTGTTCAACAACAAACTTAACGAATTACAATACCCCATTCTCGTACTCTTTGGACAATCGATTGGAAGACATCACTACGAAAAAAACAGTTTTTGGCAGCGCATCTACGAAAGCGCTTTTAAGAGAAAGCGCTTTCGTAGCCTTTAAAAAAATTCGCTTAAAAAAAGCGCTTTTATAGGGTTCCCTACGAAAGCGCTTTTCAGAAAGCGCTTTCATAGGTATTTGAAATATCTAACCTACGAAAGCGCTTTTGAAAAGCGCTCTTATAGGTGGCCCTATAAAAGCGCTTTTGAAAAGCGCTTTGAAAGGTGGACCTACGAAAGCGCTTTCTAAAGCGCTCTTATATGGGGGGCATACGAAAGCGCTTTTTACCTCAGAAGCGCTCTCATATGGGGGGCATACGAAAGCGCTTTTAAAAGCGCTTTCGTAGGTTGTTTTTATAATAAAATTAAAAATCCCTAAATCTGTTCTTTAGTCTTCTTCATTTCTTTCGTTCAGATCTTCTTCATTTCTTCGTTCGTCTTAAGCTTCCTCATTTCTGCCGTCGCCGCCGTTGGTTCAAGCTTAGCATTTTCCTTCTTCATTCCGTCATTCCGTCATAGTCGCTATCAGTCTGAGTCACTGTTAAAATCAAAATTGACTGTAGGTGTAAAAATAGGACATGCATTCTCTTATCTATGAATGGGAATCTGTGTGGTATGTGAAATTGGTGTAGCCACAGGGGAAATAGGTTGACTCTCTTTGTGGGGGATTTGTTGATCAGGCACATAAGTTTTGCTCTTATTTCTGCTACTATTTTTGCATAAACAGAATATTTTATAAACATGCATACATGATAAGATATTAAGTATTGTTAACATAATACATTAGTTTATAACATTCTAGGAAGAAGTACCTAGATTGGCTGTTTGTTACAGTTGTTAAGTTATACGTGGACTTTGAGATATTGACAGATTCATTAGGAATAAACTTGTTCAAATTCATAGCCAGATTTGGTACCCCCAATTGTTTTTCAGGCCTACCACGACATGACTTGGAAATGGTTTCACTTCTTTTATAAGGGTTAAAAGCAAACAACTGTTAATGATCTGACCTGATCAGAAGGTTTGGACCGTCACGGCTTGCTCCGAGCTGAAGGCTTTTTGAACGAGGAGGGGGGGGGGGTACCTGCAAGGCACTCCGATGCTAAAGTCAGTGGGAGTACGAGCAGATAATAAAGTTGAGGTTAGAATGATGAATACCTGACCCTCTGGAAACAGAGGGTATTTATAGCCCCCAGCGCTGGGCCAAGGTTCCTTCATTGGGCCGGGCGGATTTGGCCCAATGGAGGAACTGCCAGGTTCTACGTGGGTAGTGGAGACCAGCACGTGGTCCCCTTCCTGGATGTGCTGCGTGAAGTGCGGGCGGACGGAGACGCGGTCTTTCCGGAGTATCGTTGGGGCAACGATGGACTGAGTCTACCCTAGCCGTGTAGCTCGAGACCCTGTCGAACTTCGCAGCATGGTGCCGAGCTCGACGCCAAGACCTCGAGCTGGACAGCGAGTGTCGAGCTGGACTCCAGGACATAGAGCTGGACAGCGAGTGTCGAGCTGGACTCCAGGACATAGAGCCGGACGGCAGGGTGTCGAGCATGACTTCACCGCGTGGGGCTGGACATCGAGATGTCGAGGTGGACATCAGGGTGTCGGGCATGGATGCGACCCCCTTTGCCCAGTGTGGTCCTTAGTGAGTCCCTTTGGACTGGGCCTTAGTAATGCTTTTGGGCCTGTCGGGCCCAGTCCAGAACAGGAGCCCCCCAAGTCGTGGTTCCTTTGCGAGGAGCCATGACTTGAAACCAAGTTGTTCCGTCGCTGAGGTCTCGTGCCCGGGATGGAGGTGTGGGCCCTCGAGGGGCCTCCTCGTGTCGTGCTCGGAGACGTCCTCGGTGGTGGATGCGTGGAGGATCCGTATCGGGCGTGTCGGTCGAGCATACGAGGCATCTTTCGGGAGCCGTGCCGCCACCCTAGGGGGGTAGGGTCATCATTGCGTTGGGAGCAGAGCGTCGAGGAGATGGAGTCCGTGGTTGAACGAGGTGACGTTTGGCATTCCACGTCATCACTATAAATAGGGTCCTTGGGCCCCATAATACGTTTTCCGTTCTCCGTGCTCTCTCCGTTTCCGCTCTCAACACTTTCTCCAGTTGTGACTTCCCGTCTCAGATTCTTCATTTCTTAGCCAAATCCCAAACTTTGATCCAAGTAAGTGATCTACTTTCTTCATTTTTCCGTTTTAGAATGCATGATTCCTGGAATTTGTAGATGTTTTAGGATCGCGCGCGTGGGATTAGCCCGGTAGACTCGTGTTTTGCCCGACATATTCATGTCTAGGACCGGCAAACGCATACTCGTGGCCGACACATTCATAGTTTTAGGTGAAAAACTTCAGAGCTGCCCGGGGTCTTCATGATCCGGGGCGCCTGATTCATGACCGTGCCCGGTATGTTCATGGTCGTGGCCGTGGGCTTCATAGTGCGGCTCGCTATGTTCATACCTCGGGTCGACATGCTTGGAGAGTGGCCGCGCGGTTAGTTTGAGGAAGAACACTGGGTTCAGGAAAGTCGGGGAGACATCCACTTGTGAAAACGGACTTGTGTAGTCGTGTATGGACGACATGATTATGTCGAGCATAGGACTTCGTGCTCAACTGATTGGTTTCCCGTGCTCTGCAGGTAACCATGGCGGACGAGCCGAGCTCCTCCGGACGTCGTGATCGCGAAGAACAGAGTGCCGACGAGTCGGCCACCTTGATAGATACCGTGACCGACCCATTGCTGGAATGGGTGGGTGTCGAGCCTCGGGGGACAGCGTCAATATATAGCCGGGATGACCGACATCCCTTCACTGCCATTGAAGAGGGCCAAGACCAGCCCGACTTCCAGCAGAACTTCGTGGTCATGCTTCCATCGACCAATGCAAGAATTTGCTCGGTGTACCCGAACTACAGCCTCGCGATGTATGAGATCGCGTTTAAGGACTTAGGGTTGCGGCTGCCGTTCACTGATTTTCAGACCGGAGTCTTTATGCATTTGGAGCTGGCCCCGTCCCAGCTACACCCAAACTCTCTCGCCTTCATCCGGGCGTTTGAGTTGGCGTGTCGCTACTTGAGGATAGGAGCGACCATCCCTCTTTTCTTTCGGGTATTTCACCTGCAGCTTCAGTCCCGAGGAGGGAAGCACAGCTGGGTGTCCCTGAAGCAGTCGAGGAGACTGTTTAAGATGTATATGGACTCCGTGAGGGGGTTCAAGGACAAGTGGTATGTGGTACGCCCTATTACCGACTCTGCTGTAGATTCCCTCTTCGAGGAGGAGGGGCCGGTCAGCGATGATGACGGGGAAGCGATGGTGGCCGACGACGGGAGCCCCGTGTTAGGACGTAGGGCTAAGTTCCCGGTGTACTGGATGTCCCGACATTACGAGCATGGGACAGGTTATTTCCATACCGCTGTCGGGGACATGTGCTCGGAAGATCAGCGGTCGTACGAGGCTCTTTGCCGGTTTGTCGACAGTTTTCATCCCGCCCAATGGGTTACGCGGGAAGGGGATGATATCCTCGACAAAGACGGTTACCCGACGTTCGAGTCTCGCCCGATCGACACCAAGGCGCTGGTGGAATGTCCGACATACAGGCAGGCAGCCCGCCTGTTAGGTTGTTTGCTTGAAATTCTTTATTCGTCATTTATTTATGCAGTTTGCTCGATACTGACTTTTCCTTTATTTCGTGCAGGTACGATGGCCAGCCGACATGAAAGGCTCCTGAAATTATCAACCGACCAGAAGCGAGGCAGGAGGGTCGTAAAGGCCCCGCAGACGACGAGAATGGGACCACCACCAAGCCTGAATGCTCCTCAGCCGGTGAGGGTGGATTCGACGTCGAGCTCGGGGGCAGCGTCAGATCCAGAGGTCGAGGAGATTGACCCCAGCGCCGTTTTGACGCAGAGGAAGAGGACCCGCGTGGAAGGCGGTTCGACTGTCGGGGAAGATGCCGGTGCTGTTCAATCTTTTGCCTTCCCCCCTTGCTTCAAGGAGGCGGGCTTTTTCGAGCGATTCCCTCCGACAGTGGTCGCTCATGAAGCTGAGGCCATCAAGAAGATGAGTAAAGAAGAAAGGAAAGCCTATCTGGCCGCCAACGTGGATGGGCTGGTAAAAATGGCCGAAATGGCTTTGGTGTTGTCTGAGGATGCAGGGGATGCTGCTCGTGTTGAAGAGCTCGAGCGGGAGAAGGCGGCCTTGACTGCGAGCTCGCGGAAGTTGAAGGTCGCTCTGGAACGCTCCGAGGAGATGTTCCGAGAGCAGACCGCGATACTTGATGCCGAGAGGGAGATGCTGACCCTGGAAAAGGAGAAGTCGGGGAGGTTGACTGAGGAGGGGGAGTTGCTCCGGACCGACAGGGATCGCTTGGCTGCCGAAGTCGAACGCCTGGGTAAACAGGTCGAGGAGATGAATGCTGTCCTGCAACCCGCCGAAGATGAGCCCGAGGACATAGTGACTTTGAAGAGTCGGGCTGAGCTGGTCGCCCACATCCGGCTCCTCGAGGCAAACTGCGTCGGTGCTCTGGAAGACGGGTTCAATTCTGCAGTCGATCAACTCTCATTGCTAAACCCCGGTCTGATTACTGAGGGTATCGGTCACACACACCGGGTTGTAGGTGGCATGATCGTTCCTCCGCCCGACTCTCATGGCGTCGACAATGATGATAATGTGGAAGTTTGAATAGGATAGCGGGCCTGCGTGCCCTTGATATTTGTATTCGTATTCTTTGGGCCTGCGTGCCCGTTTATTGTATGTTTTGAACACCTCCGGCCTTCTTGGTCGGTTTAATATTGCTTTGTTGCCTTCGGGCGTTTATACCTTGTCATTCATTTCGGATTTTTTTTTTCCTTGTATGAACTCACATGCTTGTATGAATTTAGCCCAAGTCCCGGGCCCGAGGAGTGCCCGTGGGTGGCTTTGATTTGGCGAGCGAATATGCTCGTCTCCATTTGTGTGCAATCTCGGCCCTATTTTGATTGGCCGGGGTTGCCTAAGTGTTGCGCTCGAGGGGAGAGATTTTCTTTTGACCCTTGTAGATGTCCCGTTATTCTTGATGGAATGTCGGGCAATTAGGAGCGAGGTTGCTCAGTCGGGCGTGGAGCCCGTTAGGGACGATTCGCCCTTGGCGTGAACTGCCCATCGCGAGCTGGGTGTCCTGCCTTATGGGTACGACGACGGTGGGGCTCGGTACAGCTGTCCACGTCGGGCACTAATGATCGTCATCGTTTACCGCGCGATGCCGTGCCATTTTGGTCGTGTGTCGGGCCTGTACCTTAGCCTTAAACGAAATTGGACGTTTTTCCTCGTTGCCCGAGCGTGGTTGCTGCTGGTCGAGGGTCCTAGGTGTTGACAGTTTCTAACTGTAGTACTGCTTCAACTTGGCAGCATTCCAGGGTCTTGGTAATGGCTCTCCGTCTAACTGCTCGAGATAGTACGCCCCGGTACCCGTGGTGCCGTGGACGCGGTAAGGTCCTTCCTAGTTCGCGGCCAACTTCCCTTCGCGGGAGTCTTTCTGGTTCCTGCGTAGTACCAGGATGCCTATTTCGAACTCGCGCTTGATGACCTTGTCGTTGTGGCGTAGAGCCACTCGTTGTTTTAGGGTGGCCTCGCGCAGGGCATCCCCCGATCGGATTTCCTCGACTAGGTCGAGTTCGTCTCTTAGTGCTTCGTCATTTAGCTCTTCGTCGAGGGGTTCCTCTGTTCGTCGGGATGGTTCCATGATCTCGACCGGGATGACGGCTTCGGTGCCGTAGGTCAGTCGAAATGGTGTTTCCCCAGTCGTTGAGTGGGGTGTGGTGCGGTATGCCCATAGGACGTTGTGGAGCTCCTCGACCCATCCTCTTTTGGCCTCGCCGAGTCGACGTTTGAGCCCTCGGAGGATGACTCTGTTCGCGGCTTCGGCCTGCCCGTTGGTCTAAGGGTGTTCGACCGACGTGAAGTGTTGTTTGGTCCCCAGCTTGGTGACGAAGTCTCGGAATCCGTGGTCGGTGAACTGGGTGCCGTTGTCGGTCACCAGTGCCTGCAGAATTCCGAACCTGGCGAGCACGTTTCTTTTGTAGAAACGGAGGATGTTGTGTGAGGTGATTTTTGCGAGTGCCTCGGCCTCGATCCATTTCGTGAAGTAATCCACGGCGACGATTAGAAACTTGTTCTGGTAGGTCCCTTGCACGAAGGGGCCGAGGATGTCCATGCCCCACCAGGCGAACGGCCATGGGGACGACAATGTGTTCAGCTCGTGCGGGGGGGCGAGGTGCATATCCCCGTGCTTCTGGCACTTGTCACATTTTTTCACGTGTTCCTTGGCGTCCTGTTGCATCGTCGGCCAGTAGTATCCTGCTCTGAGGGCTTTCCTTGCCAAGGATTTACCGCCCATGTGCTGGGCGTTGATACCTTCGTGTATCTCCCGCAGTACGTCGGGGATGGCGGACTCGTCGATGCATTTCAGGAGGGGAATGGAGAATCCTCTTCGGTACAGTTTCTGCTCGAGAACAACATAGGAACATGCTCGACGCTTTATTATGGCAGCGTCGGCCTGGTTCGTCGGAAGTTCTCCCTTTGTTAGGAAATTATAGACCGGGGTCATCCAAGACGTGGCGTCCCCGATGGTGTGGACCTCGACCGTAGTCGATGGTGGTTCGATACTCGGACGTGCCAGAGATTCCTGGATGACGGATTTATTCCCGCCTTTCTTTCGTGTGCTCGCGAGTTTGGACAGTATGTCCGCCCTCGTGTTTTGCTCGCGGGGAACGTGAGAGATTTCTGCTCGTACGAACTTTGCCATGTGTTTTTTGACTAAGTTCAAGTACTCAATGAGGTTGTCATTCTTGGCCTGGTAGCTTCCCTGTACTTGGGAAGCGACGAGTTGGGAGTCGGTGTAAATTTGAACTTCACGGGCTCCTAGGTCCTCGGCTAGTCTCAGTCCTGCGAGCAGGGCTTCGTATTCTGCCTGGTTATTTGACGTCGGGAAGGAGAGAACCAAGGAGTGCTCGATTACCACACCCTCTTCGTTTTCGAGGAGGATCCCTGCGCCGCTTCCGGACGCACTGGAGGCTCCGTCGACGAAGATGGTCCATTTGTGTTCCTTTCCCGGGGGAATATCGTTAGGGGTCATCTCGGCGACGAAGTCGGCCAAGGCTTGCGCTTTCAGGGCTTTCCTGCTCTCGTACTGAATGTCGAATTCAGAGAGTTCCAGGGACCACTTCAGCATTCTGCCCGCCATATCTGGCCGACCCAGGAGTTGCCTCACCGGTTGATCGGTTCACACGATGATGGTGTGTGCTAGAAAGTAGTGTCTGAGCCTCCTTGCAGCGTTGACGAGGGCCAGAGCAACCTTTTCTATCTGTTGATATCTGCTTTCGGGGCCTTGTAAGGCTTTGCTCGTGAAGTAGACAGGTTTCTGCCCGTCAGGAGTCTCGCGGACAAGAGTTGCACTGATAGCTTCGTTTGATACTGCCAAGTATAGGTATAGTGGCTCGTCGTCGTCTGGTCGAGACAACACGGGCGGTTGAGACAGGCTCTGCTTCAGATGGCGAAGTGCGTGTTCGCATTCCTCGGTCCATTCGAAGGCTGCTTCCTTTCGAAGGAGTTTGAAAAAAGGAAGGGCGTGCTGGGCGGACTTCGCGACGAAGCGTGATAGTGACGTCAACATGCCGTTCATGATCTGTATCGACTTCTTCGACGTTGGTGTCGGGAGGTCGGAGAACGCCCGACACTTGTCGGGGTTGGCTTCAATCCCTCGTTCTGTTAGATAGAATCCGAGGAATTTTCCTGCCTTGACCCCGAACGTGCACTTCTCGGGGTTGAACCTCATTTTGCATTGTCTTGCTTGGGCGAAGACAGTCTTGAGATGAGCTGCGTGATCGGTGTCTGCTCGAGATTTGACGATCATGTCGTCCATATATACCTCGAGCATGTCGCCGATCTGTTTGGTGAACACTTTGTTCATCATGCGTTGGTAAGTCGCACCGGCGTTCTTCAGTCCGAAGGGCATTACGTTGTAGTAATAGTTGCCCGAGCTGGTCATGAACGCCGTGCAGCGTTTGTCGCCCAGGGCCATTGGGATTTGATTGTATCCCGAGTAGGCGTCCATGAACGACAAAGTCTTGTAGCCGGCCGAATTGTCGACCAGCATGTCGATGTTAGGTAGGGGAAAAGCATCCTTCGGGCAAGCCCGGTTGAGGTCGGTATAGTCAACACACATTCTCCATTTTCCATTATTCTTTTTGACAAGTACAACATTTGACAGCCAGGTGGAATACCGGGCTTCAGAAATAAAATTTGCCTCTAAGAGGTCTTTTACAGCTTTTTCAGCAGCCTCCGTTTTTTCTGGAGACTGCCTACGCCTACGTTGTACTACGGCCTTGGCGGCTGGATCAATGGCGAGGTGATGACAGGCGACCTCAGGGTCGAGTCCGGGCATCTCTGCAGCGCTCCAGGCGAAGAGATCAGCATTCTCGCGCAGACAGGCCTTGATTTGCTTCCTGGCCAAGTCGGGGAGGTCCTTGCCAATCTTCACTCCCTTGGTCGGGTCTGCTCCGAGGGGAACGAGTTCGAAATCGCCGTCCGGAATAGGTCGGAGGGGGATTTGCTCGCTGCTGGCCGGCTCGTCTTGGTCGAAGCGGGCGTCGAGGGCTATGGAGTCGACCTTTGGTGGAGCCTTCTGAACTTCTACCTCGGGAGATGCTCTGTCGGGCTCTTGCTTTGTCTTCTTGATGGGCCTTGTGTTGGTACCCACGTCGACAGTATCCTGTCCCCTTGAAGCGGCGTTGAAGCACCTGCGGGCAGCAGCGAGGTCGCCCTGGATGGTGGCTACCCTTGCCCTTTTGGTATAGAACTTCATTTTTAGATGGACAGTTGAGGGAACCGCTGTCAGCTCCGCCAATGTCGGCCTCCCCAAGATACAATTGTATAGGGACGGGAAGTCAATGACGAGGAAGCGGACCTTCACCTGTCTTGTAGCAGTTCCTTCCCCGAACTTTACGAGGAGCTCGACATATCCCCAAGGTTTGGAGGTCGAGCCGTTGAAGCCTTGAAGGTCTGAACCTATATACGGAGACAGATGTGAGTCGTCCAATTGTAAGGTCCGGAACAGCTGGGTGTACATCACGTCGACGGAACTCCCTTCGTCGACCAGGATGCGATGTACGTCAAAATTGGCCATCTTTGCCCTTATCAGCAAGGGGATGATTGCGTTCGGTGCTCCGCCGGGGAGCTCTTCCAAGTAGAAGGTGATAGGCTCTGATCTGCCCCTCACCATTTCGAAAGTCACAGTTTGTGGAGGAGCTTTGTCGACCAGTTCGTCCAACTTCCTCTTGGCCGAGTTGATGGTGAGGTCGTTGAACCCGCCCCCGTTGATGACCATGGCGGAGGGGAAGTATTCCCACCTGCTGTGTGTCGTCAGGGGCTCCTGCAGGAGCTCGGGAAGTTCGAAATCCTCGGGCCTGGTTACCGAGAAGGCGGTCTGGATTGGCACCGACTCGTCGGATGGTCGGGCATCTTCTTCGGGCTCCTTTGCCTCGCGGGCGTCCCGACGGGGAGCGTCGTTTCGCCTGTACTGTGCAAGCCTCCCTCCTTTGATGAGGGTTTCGATGGCGTCCTTCAGGTGGACGCAGTCCTCTGTCAAGTGACCATGACTCCTATGGTACTGACAGTACTTGTTTTTGTCTACTCCTGGCTTGGCAGGAGCTGGTCGGGGACGCTTGACGCCACCGTCTTTAAAATCTGTGCTAGCACACTCCGCCAAAATACGCTCGCGGGAAGCCGTGAGCGGAGTGTACTCAGTGAACCGGCCCGAGGGGCCCCTTTGTTCCCGGACCTCCCGGGGTCGATCTTCCTTCCTCTTCTCTCCGGTCCGTCGGGGGGGAGGGTCTTGTCTCGAGCTGCTGCCATGATTGCGAGCCCTGGAGTCTCGTGCCCTGTTGGCAGCTTCTCTCTCCTCGTAGTCCATGTATGCTCGGGCTTTGTCGAGGAGAGCATCAAAAGTTGCAGGTGGTTCGATACCCACAACTTTTCTGAATTCTGTGCCGGGGAGGAGGCCCCTCTCCAGCAAGTACCTCTTCATATGGTCCGCGCAGGGGACCTGGATTGCTTCCCGGTTGAAGCGGTTAATGAATTCCCTCAGAGTCTCATCATGTCTTTGAATGATGGCCTCGAGGGCTGCCTCAGTCTTCGGGTGGCGACGGGAAGCTGTGAAGGAACTGATGAACTGGTTCTTCAGGTTCCGCCACGAGGTAATGGAGCCCGGGGCGAGTCCTTTATACCAGTCCATGGCCGCCTTCCTGAGAGTTGTGGGGAAGAGACGGCACTTGATGGGCCCCCCGACATTATGGTAGTGGAGCATGGCTTCGAACCCGTCAATGTGGTCGACTGGGTCCGCTACTCCATCATACTCCTTCAGATGTGGGGGCTTCTCCATGCCCGGGGGAATAGGTGCGTCCATGATGGCCTGCGACAGGGGACCGCGGGGGTCGTCCTCGTCGCTCCTTTCTGGAGAAAAGGAAGGGGTCCTGTAGTTATGTCTGGCACGCTGGTCGTGCTGAGATTCCCTCGAGCGTGATGCTCGGTGGTTGAAGGTCACACGCCCGTCCCTGTTGTGCCTCCTGTCGTGCCTTGATGGGTCGCGACTGGGCTCTTCGGTAGGGATGACGGGTTGTCTTTCGTATTGGGGCCGCCTCTGCCTTGGTGGGGGAGAGGGGCTCCTAGAGTTCTCCCTGTAATGTCTCCGCGGGGGAGTAGGGTGTCGAACTTATTCGACCCGAGGAGGTGGAGATGGTGGCCTTTGATGTCTCCTCGGGGGGCGTCGATCATTTTCAAGTGCCCTTAGTCTTTCTCCTTGGGCGAATAGGAGATAATTTGTTTGGTTGATGGCCGCGAACAGTGCCTGAGTCGTGGCATCTGCCCCGGCAGGAACTTGGACTTCATAGAACCGGGCAGCTCTGCGGTAGGCGAGGGCTTCCGGGTCGTCTTCGAGTCTTGGAGGAGTCGTCGAGGATGACGCAGTGTTCCCGTCCCTGCGGGTGGAAGGTCCAGGGGCGGTTGTCACGGGGATGGCATTGTGGCCGGCATCACTGGGATTGTCCAGGTGTCCATTCTTGTCCGCGGGACCGTTGTTGGTGTCGGTGACGCGGGTGTGCTGTTCTTCACGAGCTGGATCAGCCATGACAGGTAATTGGATTGAGCTTTGGTCTTTGAAATTGTTCGTTAGACGGGGAAGCTGTTTCCCACAGACGGCGCCACTGATCTGACCTGATCGGAAGGTTTGGACCGTCACGGCTTGCTCCGAGCTGAAGGCTTTTTGAACGAGGAGGGGGGGGGGGGGTACCTGCAAGGCACTCCGATGCTAAAGTCAGTGGGAGTACGAGCAGATAATAGAGTTGTGGTTAGAATGATGAATACCTGACCCTCTGGAAACAAAGGGTATTTATAGCCCCCAGCGCTGGGCCAAGGTTCCTTCATTGGGCCGGGCGGATTTGGCCCAATGGAGGAACTGCCAGGTTCTACGTGGGTAGTGGAGACCAGCACGTGGTCCCCTTCCTAGATGTGCTGCGTGAAGTGCGGGCGGACGGAGACGCGGTCTTTCCGGAGTATCGTTGGGGCAACGGTGGACTGAGTCTACCCTAGCCGTGTAGCTCGAGACCCTGTCGAACTTCGCAGCACGGTGCCGAGCTCGACGCCAAGACCTCGAGCTGGACAGCGAGTGTCGAGCTGGACTCCAGGACATAGAGCTGGACAACGAGTGTCGAGCTGGACTCCAGGACATAGAGCCGGACGGCAGGGTGTCGAGCATGACTTCACCGCGTGGGGCTGGACATCGAGATGTCGAGGTGGACATCAGGGTGTCGGGCATGGATGCGACCCCCTTTGCCCAGTGTGGTCCTTAGTGAGTCCCTTTGGACTGGGCCTTAGTAATGCTTTTGGGCCTGTCGGGCCCAGTCCAGAACAGTTAATATGAAGGCATTGCAGGAATTTGTAAACATGTTCATTGACTTCACAATATCAATAAAATGAAGAACATATATCTACTTTTTTTCCTGCAACATAATAAGTAGTAGTATAATACACAACAATAGTTATATTAACAAATAATATATTACAGGTTAAATGAGTTATAACAATCTTACTGTGTTTGAGTTTGGGAATGTTGTGTCCATGCTTTCTGTTTTCTTTTGATGGTATGGCTAAATGGTTTCTTTGGTACAACACTGCTAACTTGAGTAATTTTAATTGGGTGGTTAGGAATTTGTGGACCTCTGTAATGATAATATAATAAATGTTTAAATATAAACCAACAAATTCATGTACGTGTTTCTTAAAGAATTCTTTTCTATGAAACTTAAAAGATATACCTGTTTTGGACATGCAACATCTCAATAGGCACATTCTTCTGCTTTGATGAGCGTGGTATTTTAAAACTTCTTTACATGTGATAAAGAATGACATGCATGTGAAGATATTAAATATTAAAATTTCAATGAGGTTATCTTAAATAACAATATTAATTATCAAAAGATACTTACGTGGGTGTATGAGAAGAACTATCAACTTCAAAGATGGGGTTGTGTGGAAAAGGAAACTGATGTTGCGTATCATCCAAAGAAGAAGGATGATACCTCTCATTTTGTAACAGTGTTAAAATAGTATATATCTTTCGACAATCGATCCGAAATATTGAATAACATTCTATGAAATTGCAGCGTTTCCCGGCCTAGTTCGACGTACGACGCTCATTCTCCGCGTTTCTTAGAGTTCGAAACATCTGAGAGGTAACTTTCTTCCTCAAATTACTGGTATATATTGTGATGAATTTGTCTTAAATTGTCTTTCGTATGTTGCATTTTCTTGATACGGATTCATTCCGTGTATACTTTGCGTTTTGACAGAAACGCAGTATACTACTTTTTTGTGCACTAATTAGTTGATATGGATAAGACATGGATGTATTCCAATCGATTGTCGAAAGACTACGAGAATGGTGTTTCCGAGTTTGTTAAGTTTGCTGTTGCGCACGCCAAAGACCCCAGTCGTATGACATGTCCCTGTTTGTATTGCTGTTATGGGAACCGGGTTGACGCAGTTCAGTTGGCATCGCATTTAATTCGGTATGGAATTGATAGGAGTTATACATGTTGGAATATGCATGGTGAGATAAGTAACGGGAATGTTGAATCGGGGTATGCAAGGACCTATGTTTCAAATGATGATTGCACAGATACATACGATTATGATCGAGTCGAAGAAATTGCAGAAGCGCTTGAAGAAGATCTTAACGATTGTCCCAAAATGTTCGAGAGGTTGGTAAGCGATGCAGAGAAACCGTTGTATAATGGTTGTACAAAATTCACAAGATTGTCTGCGGTGTTAAAGTTGTACAACTTAAAAGCCGGCAATGGATGGTCGGATAAAAGTTTCACAGAGTTATTAGCCCTTATGAAAGATATGCTACCAGAGGATAATGTTCTTCCCAATCGAACGTATGAGGCCAAAAAGATGTTGTACTCCATTGGCATGAGCTATGATAAGATACATGCGTGTCCAAAAGATTGCGTTTTGTTTCGAAACGAGTATGCATCGTTAAATGAGTGTCCTAAATGCGGTGCCCCTCGATATAAGAAAAAGTTGTCTCCGGCAAAAGTCTTATGGTATTTTCCTATAATCCCGAGATTTAGAAGGATGTATCGTAGTGAAACCGATTCAAGACAATTGACTTGGCATTCAGATGAAAGAATTATTGATGGAAAATTTCGACATCCGGCAGATTCTCCACAGTGGATGAAAATTGATAATGATTATCCTGAATTTGGAAAAGAAGCAAGAAACCTTCGCTTGGCATTGTCTACTGATGAAATGAACCCACACGGTATTCAAAGTATCTCGCATAGCACATGGCCTGTGATTCTTATGATTTATAACCTACCTCCATGGCTATGTATGAAGCGTAAGTACATGATGCTGTCTATGTTAATTTCTGGGCCTAAACAACCAGGAAATGACATAGACGTATACTTGGAACCATTAATCGAAGATTTGAAGATTTTGTGGGAGAACGGTGTGGAGGTTTATGATGGTTATAGGAAAGAAAGTTTCAACTTGAGGGCGATGTTGTTTGGAACAATTAACGATTTTCCAGCATACGGCAATCTATCCGGGTATAGCATTAAAGGTGAAAAAGCGTGTCCTGTTTGTGAAGACGGAACCGATACCATGCGATTGAAACTTTGTCAGAAGAATGTCTTTCTCGGTCATCGTAGATTCTTAACTTCTAAACATCAGTATCGTGGATGGAGAAAAGCGTTCAACGGAGATACCGAACAACGTAGAGCTCCGCCTGGTTTGACAGGTGAACAAATTTTTTAAAAGGTGAAAGATGTGAATATTCAGTTTGGCAAGCCTTTTGCACATAAAGTTGTCACAGGTGGGTGGAAGAAGAGGTCGATTTTTTTTGAATTGCCATATTGGAAATCTTTGTACGTAAGACATTTTCTTGATGTGATGCATATTGAAAAAAAATGTATTTGACAGTGTTATTGGTACGTTACTCAATATAAAAGGGAAGTCTAAGGATGGCCTTAAATCAAGGGAGGACTTGGTAAACATGGGAATAAGAACTGAACTGGGACCCGTGAAGAAAGGAAGACGGACATACCTACCACCTGCTGTTTACACTCTATCTAGAAAGGAGAAAAAAATATTGTGTAAGTTTCTGAGTGAAGTTAAAGTTCCAGAAGGCTACTCATCAGATATTAGAAGACTTGTGTCTATGAAAGACCTCAAGTTAAAGAGTTTAAAGACGCATGATTGCCATGTTATAATGGAACATTTTCTACCGATAGGTATACGTTCTATTCTGCCAGAAAAGGTAAGAAGCGCAATAACTAAATTGTGTTTTTTCTTCAAGTCAATTTGCAGTAAGGTGATCGATCCTGAGATCTTACCAACATTGCAAAAAGAAATAGTTGTTACTTTGTGTGAGCTTGAAATGTATTTTCCTCCCTCGTTTTTTGACATAATGGTTCATCTTGTCGTTCATCTTGTGAAAGAGACACAATTGTGCGGACCAACTTATATGAGATGGATGTACCCTGCTGAACGTTATATGAAAATATTAAAAGGGTATGTGAAAAATCGGAGTCGACCAGAGGGTTGTATTGCCGAAAGATACATTGTTGAAGAAGCGGTTGAGTTTTGTACTGAATATCTGTCAAATGTTCAATCAATTGGACTCCCCAAATCTCATGTTGTTGAAAAAAAAGAAGGTAAGAAGCTAATTGGAAATAAAGTTGTGACAGTATCAAGGGTCGAACGGGATCAAGTGCATTTGTATGTTTTGCACAATGAGATTGAGGTTGAGCCGTATGTCGATATACACAAGGGTGTTCTTCGAGGTTTAAATTCGAATAGAAATGAGAATTGGATTGTACGAGAGCACAATCGAAGTTTCATACCATGGTTTAAGGAACATATTTATTCAAAGTATCGTTCAGATCCCGCCTCAGTGACAGGAAGGTTGAGATGTTTAGCATATGGTCCAAGTTTGGTTGCGTTTTCTTATAGCGCATACGCAATTAATGGATACACATTTTATACCAAAGAACAAGATGATAAAAGTATTGTGCAAAATAGTGGTGTCACCTTGGTAGCTGAAGCAATGCACATATCTAGTGTGAAGGACTTAAACCCGAAATTTGCAAATCTGTCGTATTTTGGGGTTATCGAGCGCATTTGGGTCTTTGATTACGAGAAATTTCAGATTCCTATATTCGGTTGTAAGTGGGTTGAAAATAATAATGGTATACGGATGGATCTGTCGTATAATGGTATAATGTAGAGTGGAATAATGATGACCAACTAATTGGGCCTAATTCTGCAAAGCTGACAAGCTACATCGGTACGCTTGTTCGTATGCACATTCCGATCACCACTACTAGCTGGAAAAAAGGAGAGTTGGATGCTAAAGAAAGAATTTGGACCGAGATAAAGGTATCATATATGGTTGTTGTTATTTGCTTTATTTTGACGAAATTATTGTTTTTAAATTACATATACTAACACCCTCTATGCGTATGTTTTTTTGTAGAGGTCTTTTAACATTGAAGATGCCCGCAAAAAGTATATAATGGGCTTGGCCGGAAAAAGACATAGAGGGTGGAGAAATTTTTTGACAAATAAGTTTCTTAAAGACAATGAAGGAAATTTTGTTGAAGAGGAACCTGAACGACCAAAAAAATATGAGAGCTTCATTACACCCGAAAAATGGGTTGCTTTTGTGGGCCAAAGAAAAGACGATAATTTCAATAAAGTGAGTGCTGTAAATCGGGATAGAGCGTCAAAACCCGCATATCCATATAAAAAAGGTCGTTTGGGATATGCACGCTTACAGGAAAAAATTGTAAGTAAATCTCAATTCTACGATCTTATTAATTATCTCAATGTGTATTATTAATTTGTAACAATGTGTATTGATGATTTTATTATTTGTAACAATGCGTAGTTGGAGGAGACGCAGAGTGACGAAACATCACTACCTGCACATGTGCTGTGGAAGGAAGCTCGTGTTGGCAGAGATAAAGTTGTTAACCCCGATCTGTAACATATTTATGATGAGTGTGTAAGTATACCATTATGTCTTTAATTAATATATAATTAACGTTGTGTCTTTAATTATCGATATTTAAATGAATTACAGGAGACTATATCGCAATCGGTATCCTCGGGTGATGACTCGAATATCAGGAGCGTACTCAGTCGAGCACTATGTGTTGCTGAGTATCCGGGACGAGTGAGGGGTAAAGGCCATGGTGTGACTCCTACCTCTCTTTATAACAATCCAAGAAAAAGAAATCCTAGCAATGCGGAAGTGATGCAAACATTGCAGGATTTACAAGCACAAGTCCGTGAACTGCAGAGGGACAAAGAGAGGTATATGGCCGAAAGGAGCAGTTCACAGTTCAAAGAAACTAGTGACAAGGCTAGTATCAACCGTCAACAAAATTTTCCCGAGGTAATTAAGATGATAATCCATTATATTTAGAGAAAGTATAATTATAACGGTTATTATTGTCAACATTAAAGGAAGTCTAACGGTTATTATTGGTTTAGGGCATTTCATGTTGTCAGCTGTATCTAGCTTCTCCGACTTATCGGGTAGTTGGCAAGGGAAAAGTGCACAACACCTCGGGAGATTTAATTCACCATAGACCGCTCCCGGATGGCCACATGAAGGTATCGATTGATGTTGTTTTAGATATGAATGCATTGCTACCGGTACCTGACATTGTTGCGGAGACCACATTGCTGCGAGATGCAGTAGGATCTTTTGTGGCATGGCCATCAGACCTCATCTGCATAGATGATCAGGTATGTTGAAAACCATTATGAATCTTTAAGTATTCAACTGACAGTTATGACCTAAATTTTATACATGGTAATTTTAGACTCCTGCAAAACCCGCATCTAAGGATAAAGGGATTTTGCAGCACGGCGAGTGTATTGCATCGCAAAGACAGGTACTTTTATAGTGTTTCATTTATGATCGGAATAAAAAACTGCATAACTTTGTATCTTACATAATTCTATATGATTTTTAAGGTACCTTCTCAAGATCAGTCACAGCAGGTGAGCCAGAAAGGTAGTAGGGTTCCACCTAAGAAGAAGGTTCCTGTCCGTAAATTTGTGCCTAGGTATCGACAGTGTCTGGAGACACTAGTTGGCACATCAGATTTGATGAATGATGGAATTCGTCAAATCGATGTGGATGAAATTGTCTTTGGTTTTCCATGTACCGAAACCATTGGATTAGAGGACATGGAACAAATCTTTCATCATCGAGAGTTAGGCATCAGTGTGATGCACTCGTACATCCGGTAACCCGATCAATATATTATTTAATTGGTTGAACATTTTTTTTAAACATTTAATTGAAATAGTCTAATATTAATTATGTTTTTATTTAAGGATGTTATTTGACAAATTGATGCGCGGGAATCAATTGTCAAATAGATTCCGTTTCGTGTCTTCCTCCCGTGTTAGCGGAGCAACAATTTCTAGGGAACCTGATTCAGTAAGAGAACACTTGGTCGAAAGATTCAGGACAACTTCCAGTACAGAGAGCTTGTATCTTTTGCCTTATAATACATGGTTAGATTTTCATTCTAAGCTCCTTTTAATATTTCTATTTTTTACATTAAAATTCGCTTCTAAATTGTTGCTTTAATTTATAGATGTCACTGGTTGTTGCTTGCAATCAATCCCATAAAAGAAGTGGTCTATTACCTGAATTCGGTTGACGGTGATTGGACAAATTATCCGGAAATGAAGCTAGTGATTGATACGTAAGTGACATTATTCTAAATATTCGTTTGTGTTTATATATTTAATTATTTCAATGTCATTGTTCTAAATAAATATTTTAATTTTGTCATCAGTTCAATACAAGTATTCCAATGTGAAAGGGGAGCACGAGTACCACGGTCTAGATCAAACAACATTAATTGGATCAAAGTACAGGTATATAAATTTCAACAATTTTGCTTATAATATTTATGCTACTTGATAAATCAATAGATGTGTATAATCTTATTTGTTTTTCTATGTAGTGCCCTCAACAACAAAACGGCATAGATTGCGGATACTTCGTTTTGATGTTTATCAAAGAAATCATTCAAATGAATGAAATCGAGATTCCAATCACGGTATGGATTTATACTTTGTTTTATTACTTATCGGATTTTGCATATAATTTATTACATTAAACTAAATCATGCATATATTTTGTTTTGTAATGTAGTATTTTGATCAATACAATTGTCCATATTACTCGCCACGTCAATTGGAAGAACTCAAAGAGGAGTTGTGCCAATATTTTATTGAGCTAAGAATCATATAATAAGGTACGATTACATTGTTGTGTGAAAATTGGTTAATTATGAATATATTATTTTGTGTATACAACACTGACCGTGTTATTATGTTCATATTGCAGGATCAGGACCTTGGATATATATGTAGATTAGGATTGATTTACTTAGTGTTATATAGCTGATTTCTTCGGGTGTATTTTGTTACGTTTAAAAACATGTTAATATTGAATTACAATGGTGTATATATATTTTGGATATGAATTGATTATAATGGTATTTGTATATATATATATATATATATATATATATATATATATATATATATATATATATAATATTTGGTATTTGAATTACATTTGGTATTTGGATTAAAACTAATATATATTGGTATTTCTAGATTAGATTGTAAAATACCGGTTTAAGAATTACAGGTTTGCTGCAAAAAAAATGCAGGTTTAGAAATTTTTTAAATTTTAGATTTTTCAGTAGAAAACCTATGAAAGCGCTTTTAAGAAAAAAACGCTCTCTTAGGCCTACCTATGAAAGCGCTTTTAAGAAAAAAGCGCTTTCATAGGTAGGCCTAAGAGAGCGCTTTTTTCTGAACAAAAAGCGCTCTTATAGGCCTACTTTATATGCATTCTGAATACACCTATGAAAGCGCTTTTTGTTCAGAAAAAAGCGCTCTCTTAGGCCTACCTATGAAAGCGCTTTTTTCTTAAAAGCGCTTTCATAGGTAGGCCTAAGAGAGCGCTTTTTTCTGAACAAAAAGCGCTTTCATAGGCCTACTTTATATGCATTCTGAATACACCTATGAAAGCGCTTTTTCAGGAAAAAGCGCTCTCGTAGGCCTACCTATGAAAGCGCTTTTTTCTTAAAAGCGCTTTCATAGATAGGCCTACGAGAGCGCTTTTTTCTGAACAAAAAGCGCTGCTAAAACCTTTAGCAGCGCCACCTACAAGAGCGCTTTTAAAGCCCAAAAAAAGCGCTTTCGTAGGTTTTTTCTGGCATAGTGCATCCATTTTTTATCGATGGTCTTACTATTAAGTAAGCTAAACAAAAACAATACTTAAAAAAAATAGGACAAAGACTAAAAAGCTTAATACCAATTAGGCATATTCATCGAAAATAAAAATACTATAATTATTCAAGAAACTATAGAAAATTAAAATGACAACTAAATACATGTAGAGAAGTCAATAACTTCTGAAACCACACAGTGTCATATTCTTGGAAACGCTCAAAAACTCCACTCTTCACAAGTAACCTATATAAATGATCAATTAATTTCATTATAATAAAACAAATCTATAGAATAAGAATTGCATTAGAATATTTATACAACATTAAACATAATGTATACACCATTAAATAATCACTAATATTCTTTTTAACATATATTTTACTGTTATAACTTTTTTTTAAAATATAAATATTTGATTTTAAAATATGAAGGTAAAATATTAATAAAAAAATTTTGTTTAATAAAGATCTATTTTAATATTCTACATTTAAAATATAAGTCAATCAAACAATTCATGTGACTCTCTATATTAATCAAATGGCTCATAAAGTGTAACTTTCATTTTTTCCCTTCAAATTATATTCTAACTTCAAATCTAGATCTTCAAATTTTAACCCAACAATCATAATTTGTTTAACTTTTGTCTAAAAACCAACTTTTCACAATAATAATCGCAATGGTAATGTATACACATTTCAATTACAATGCTTTTTTCTCTCATTCGATACATGTAATATTTGTTGTGACATTTACACAAATACCTTACATGCAATCTCATTGTGACATTTTCCCAAACACCTTACATGCAAAAACCACATGCCACACAAAACACACCATAATGCAACATTATCAACACTAAATCAACACTAAAACAACACTTACAACACTATCAACTAAACCAAATGCAACATTATATATTAACATTATCAAATATATCAAATATATCAAAAATCATACCTAGATGAGAAGAGAACCTTGGTTGTTAATGGAAGAAAGGATGCAACGGTCTTGAATGAAAGAAGGATGAAAATCTTGAAGAAAGGATGCAACGATTTTGTCAAGAATCAAACAAAAAATGGCGTCAAAGTGGGTTTTGATCGTAACTACTGTATTCTGAAAATGAGTTTTGCAAATAATAATGTGTTACTGTTTTATGCTGGGCGCGTTTTTTATTTGTTTTTTATAACATTACTTTAGGAAGCGCTTGTAGTAGAAAGCGCTGCTTAATCCTTCCCTTTAGGCAGCGCTTTAAAAAAGCGCTGCTTAATCCCCCCCCTTTAGGCAGCGCTTTAGCAAAACGCTTTGTAAGCCCACCCTTTAGGTAGCACTTCTCCAAAGCGCTACAATACCTACCCCCTTTAGCAGCGCTTTATAAATTCACATTAACCCCCTTTAGGAAGCGTTTTAACAAAGCGCTGCTTAAGCCCACCCTTTAGGCAACGCTTCTAAAGAGCGCTTTGTAAGCCCACCCTTTAGGCAGCACTTCAGGACCTACCCCCTTTAGCAGTGCTTTATCAAACAATATTCACCCTTCTTAGGCAACGCTTTTTTAGAGAGCGCTGTCTAAGGCATAGGACAAAATTTCCGTATTTTTAAAATGCACTTTTAGCAACATTTTTGATAAGAAGCGCTGTCTTAGGTGTGCTGTCTAATCTTATTTTTGGCGTAGTGCTTGTCGCTGTCGCTTATCATCGTGATTGTTAAGATCATGATTGTTATGATGATAAGTTAACATAACAATCACGATGATAAGCGACGATGATGAGATGCATTGAATGAATCTGACCATTGAACCATATATGTGTTAAAGAACACAAAATGTGTTGAATGAGACGCGTGCAATTCTGGATACAATGGTGTGTTTAAGTTGGTTTTCAAGAATAGTTTAATTTTTAGATTATATAACTCTATGGTTGTATTTCTTTAAAGAGGTGTATGGTAAAACAAGCAATATACATTTGTATTTATAAACTATGGGTACGTTCTACAACGGTTTTTTTATACGGTGATCTAATGTAATTTAATTTCTTTTAGGTTCGAACCCAGTACCTTATATATCACAATGGTTAATAAACATAACTGTTGTGGTATCATGTGAGATAACCAGTATACTACAACAGTCTCAGGATCGTAATTATTAGCAATAAATTTACAACAACACTCTATACAATAATGCCTGATCCTGCAAGATTATATATATTTACCAACCGTTGTTAAATAGATTTTTCACAGTAATGTACAACACTGATCCTAATTGAACTAACCCAAGCACAAATAAAAGGAGCCTAAAAATGACTATATATCTTAAGCCTAATAGGATCCATAACATAGTGAAACTTCAAAATGACTATATCTTTCTAGCATGGTGACATAAGCTATTCAAAATTATTTTCTCAATATCAAATTAAATCAATTTGATACTGAAATGCTGAGTTTCAGATGACACGGAGATATATATGCATAAGAGATACATGAAAATCAATTTCCATATAGAAATCACTAAACAAGACATACACTTACTTTAGAAACAAAATCATGTTAATATGAATACTTATAGACACATACACACAATCTATTCTTACCGAGATCATAAATATTTTTAAACCCCCTTTAGCCATTTCCACATAGCCCTTGATTGTCTGCTTAAAAATGAATATATATCTTAAGTCAATTGAAAACCTGACTTTTAAAAAGGCAGTCATTTGAGACAATTTATCTTTTTCAATATCTGTAGGATAATTAAAATGAATATTCAAAAAGGAAAAAAGTAATTATTGAAATCTAATAAAAATGTAGAAACAAAATCAATGAAACTTCGACATATAAAAATTGAATAAATAAAGCAACAAAAACATCATTACTAACCAATGCAAGAAATGTTCAATGAGCCATTTTCTGAGCAAGAAAACAACATGATCTGGAAGCCCTATGTGAACTCAACATGCTGGCCATAATTCAAGTAGAGCTGAAATGTTGCAGAATAATTCTTATTTGGGAAGTGAAATTATCATATATAGCATGCTTTAAACATTCAAAATGCTTGGAAATATTTTTTATACCAAATGATGCATAAGAAGTGCTATTTTATATGCTAGCTACTTTCTGAAATGCTGGCATGTTTTGACTGAGTTTCATTCTTACCACTAGTGACAGTAATTTGGTATTTTATATTCTCATTTTCTCTTAGATCATCCAATGGTGAAGGATAAAAAGATGTTGAGTTGGTTTCAAAATCTTGGAGTGTTTTAAAATCCAATATTACCAAATTTATCTAACAATAACACCTAATATAAAAATCTTCACATAAGCCAACAAGCATTTTCCTTGAGTGCAAGGCTAAGAAGCAACATTTCAAGGCACTTGATGAGTAAGTAGAAACACCAATAACCTAAAGTAGTTGCTTCTCAAAATGACCAAATGAATCATGGAGATAAAGCACATACCAACGATGGTGCATCAAGACAATATACATCCACGTTAGCTGCCATTAAAGGAAGTAGACGATATAGACCTAAATTGTGGACGAAAAACATTAAGAAAATCGTTATTTAAAAGAAATTTTTATATATACTAAGATTGAATTATTTATTATTTATAAGGATGAAAAACAATTTTAATTATATAATTGATGAAGGACAATATTATAAAATCATATATAATTTTTTTTTGTCATATAAAATTAATTACATTTTGAACTTGTGTGAAATGTACAAAAATGACTTATAACTACTTATAACTTGAATAACAAAAATTAATATTTATTGACCTTGAAAATTATTCCCTCTAATTAAAAAAGTTTGTGTTGTAGTCATTGTACTTAAGACCTTAGAGCTGAAAGGTTGTATGAACATGTAAGATTGAACAACTATCTATCACTAATTTGAACCAACATGGTTCTAACGACTTTGTGTTGGAAAGTGCAAGAGGACGTCAAAAGCTAAATATAAATAAATACTACACTCAGGATCGAATCAATGAATAGTTTACATCATTTTATTCAATTAACATATATCACTATCCCACCCATACAAATATTTTTAATATTTTTTTCTTCATTCATTTGATAGATTTTTCAAGAAGAAACATTACATTTTATATAATATTCTCAATAATACTAGTCAGTCACGTGTCATAATAAGATCATTAAATTTGTTTAAAAACCTAAGGTATATAAATTAACGAAGGTAATACAAAAGTTTTTATTTGAATATTGGTCACCCCAATTAAGCCATCATTTTAGTCATGAATGAGGCCAATGTTATTTGTGATAGAGAAAATAAGCGATGATCTGATAGTGTAAAAAAGTTTTACAGTGTCAATTAATCATAATCATGTATTTAATTAAAGTTTTACACCGTCAACTAATCATAAGTATGTATTTAATTATATTTCATTTTTATTTTATATTTTTTCAATGACATGATAAATTGTTAATTTTCTATTAATTGATTGTGTAAAAGAAATTTACACTTACAGTGTATAAAAATTATTCTCTTTGTGATATGAATCCTCTTAGAATTTGAATTGGATCTATAATCAAACTCTTGTAAAAATCAAGAAAGCATTTTATTAACAAACTCATGTTCATATTTTATCTCATGAAAACCATACTAGTTTTATCAGTTCAGACAACATAAAACAACATTTAAATCATAATGCTTTATTTATAATATGGAGAACAAAAGCACAATTTTATTTCTCTGGTATACACTTACATTCTTATTTTTGCAAAAACATTGTAAACAAAGGATCGAAATGAAGATTACAAAAAATATATCGCATGCTTTGTAAACCTTATATATACCTCTTATTTAGCATACTTCCTTAATAGCATTTTCTACACACAAGTACCATCATAGGGCACTTGGTTTGTTTGGTGGATTCTAGAATGGATGCGTGTAAACTGGTGGCTGAGATCCAACAGGTGGCTTACAAACCAGAGGTTTCGGTTTGTAGACGGGAGGGCTTTCAACCGTTTTTTTTTCTATGGGAGGTGTTGCCACCGGTGGTTGAGAAATGGGAGGTTTCTTATAGTAGGCAAATCCTTGGGGAATGACAAGAGCAAGAAGGATTAATACTAGGAAGGTTTTGGAAGCCATGTTAAATGTGTTTGGTGCATAAAACACAAGAGTCACTACTTGCTTTTCACTACTACGGAAAAGGGCTTTTAAAGCGCTTATTTTGGCCTTTAAAAGCGCTTAAAAGCGCTTTAATAGCTGGCGCTGGCGTAGGTAACAAAAGCGCTTCTAAAAGCGCTCTGGTAGACCCCCCCTTTAAGAGCGCTTTCCTGGAAAAAGCGCTCTGGTAGGACCCCCTATAAGAGCGCTTTCCTGGAAAAAGCGCTATGGTAGACCCCCCTTTAAGAGCGCTTTTCCCAGAAAGCGCTGCCAAAGACCAGTAAAAAAGCATAAAAAATTTAAAAAAAACGCAGCATACAAAAGCGCTTTTGGAAAAGCGCTCTGGTAGGCCCCCCTATGAGAGCGCTTTTTCTGGAAAAAGCGCTCTGATAGGCCCCCCTATAAGAGCGCTTTTTCAAAAGCGCTTTTGTATGCTGCGTTTTTTTTTAATTTTTTATGCTTTTTTACTGGTCTTTGGCAGCGCTTTTACTAAGAAGCGCTTTAGTAGGTGGACCTTTAAGAGCGCTTTTTAAAAGCGCTGTCGTTTCTAAATGAGGTATTTTTATGTGCAGCCTATAATTTAATCCTCCCAGTCGACCTGTAATGTTTTCGACCTGTAATATTTTCGACCTGTAATATATTTTTGACCTGTAATATATTTTCGACGCTATTATTTCAGCCATCAGTAAGACAATATATATACTAATATAATACCATTATAATATCCAAAATTATATATATACATCATTACATCAATAATATTATAGTTCAAATCGACACAAATCCTACATGAAAAATTGCTTAATATAATATTGACACAAATCTTCTTTAATTTCTTCCAACTTAAGCTTCGGGTACCCAGCAGCACGGAATTCGTCAAGGTACTACAAAACAAAAACATAATATAAATGATATATTTAGTTAAATGTAATAAATTATATGAAATTATCTTAAGTTATAAATTCATACCGTGAGCGGAATCTCTAATTGATTCGCCTGAAGGATTTCTTTCATGAACCTCAAAACAAAGTATCCGCAATCA
Organism: Vicia faba; assembly: GCA_948472305.1. Classification (NCBI taxonomy): domain Eukaryota; kingdom Viridiplantae; phylum Streptophyta; class Magnoliopsida; order Fabales; family Fabaceae; genus Vicia; species Vicia faba. The sequence goes on from OX451737.1 coordinate 1,463,488,536, forward strand.
TGATTGTTTCGCTGTTGCGGACACTACATAATAAAACAAATAAGATTCTATAGTTGTCTTGTTTTACCAAGTAGCATAAATATTATAAGCAAAATTGTGAAAAGTAATGTACCTGCACTTGGATCCAAGTGATGTTGTTTGATTTAGTCCGGGATACCTGTGCGTCCCGTTGACTACGGAACACTTGTATTGATCTAATTATTAAATATATAAAAGCATATGTTTAGATCAATCCCACAAATAAGAAAATATATAAATATACACGAATATATATTTAGAACGATCCCACTTACAAATCAACGATTTCCTTCATAGCCGGATAATTGGTCCATTCACCATTTACCGAATTCAGATAATACACGACTTCTCTTATCGGGTTGATAGCAAGCAGCAACCAGTGTGCTCTATAAATTTAAACAATAGGTTATATGAAAATTTTGCTATACACAAAAGAAACAGAGATTAGATGAACCAAGAATGAGAAACTAACCCTACTGGTCGGGTATTATACGCCCAAAGATGCAGACTTTCTGTATTGCCGGTGGACATGAATCTATCTACTAAGCGCTGTCTAACTGATTCCGGTTCCGAAGCAATTGTCATTCCGCTGCAATGGGCGGAAGACACGAAACGGAATCTGTTAGACAATGCAGTCCCGCGCAACACTCTGTCATACAACAACCTTAAATAAAAATATAATAAACATTAGATTATTTTCATTGAAATGTGTAAATAAATTATATTGTGGGACTAATTAAATAATATATCGGATGAGTGAATATTACCGGATGTATGAGTGCATATTACTGACGCCTAGTTGATCATGCCTAAAAATCTCTTCCAAGTCATCAATTGTAATATGTGACGGGAATTCAATACCGAAGACACTTTCATCCATGTTGATTTCACGTAAACCACCATCCTTCAAATCGGACATATCAACCATTGTTGCGAGTGTCGAACGGTATCAAGGCACAAAAGCACCGCCTTTTTTTGCCGCTTGCTTCGGAGGACCAGTGGGTGGTACGCTACGAACCTGCTGCGTCACTTGTTGTGACTCCCGAGCGGATGCCTAAAAATCATATAAGTTAGGTAAAATATAAAATCATGCAGATTTAGATTCAGACTATATATTAACACTTTAAATGTACCTCTTTTAGTGATGCAACAGACTCCTCCTCCTGTAAAATCCCTTTACCCTTAATTGCGGGTTTTATAGGAGCAGTCTAAAATTAAAATGTAAAAAATAATTAATAAACGGTTTAGAATTGACATTCGAAAACTAAATGATTCATAATCGTTTTCAGTATACCTCATCACTAATGGTAATGAGCTCCGAGGGCCATGCAACAAATGATCCTATTGCATCTCGCAGCAATGTCGTCTCTGAGACCATGTCAGGTACCGGTAGAATCGCATCACGATCTAATACAACATCCACCGATACTTTCAGGTGTCCATCCGGGAGCGGTCTGTGGTGAAGTAAATCTCCCGAAGTGTTGTGCACTTTTCCCTTGCCAACTAGTCGATAATTCGGTGACGATAAGTATAGTTGGCAAGATGAAATGCCCTAAACAAATAGAAAATATAAAGTCATTATCATTAATAAAATAGAACAGTTTGTAAGGAAAAAAACTTATAATTACCTCGGGAAATTTCTTTTGATAGTTGATACTAGCCTTATCACTAGTTTCTCTCACCGATGAAGTGTTGCAATTTTCTCTCATATACATATCTTTATCTCTTTGCAATTCAGAGACCTGTGCTTGCAATTCCTGCAACTTTTGCAACACTTCTTCATTGGTAAGATTTGATCTTCTCCTAGAACTCTTATAAAAAGAGGTTGGAGTCACACCATGACCCTTACCCCTCACCCGACCGGGATACTCGGGAGCATCTAGTACTCTACTAAGTACGCTCTCCTCACCGGTGGATGCCGATTGCGACAAGGTCTCCTGTAATTCATTTACATTTAAATAATTATTAGTGGAGATAAAAAATCATTTATATATTAAAAAACATTTGATTTAATTAAAGACACAGTATTATACTTACACATTCAGTATAAACTCTCTGAACATCGGGATCGACAGCTTGATTCTTGCCCACACGAGCTTCCTTCCACAACACATGTACAGGAAGTGAAGCTTCCTCACTTTTAGTCTCCTCTAACTATGCATTGACACAAACGATAAAATCGTCAATTAAAACATGCACATGTAGACAATTAATTAAAACGCATTTCTATTTACTTACAATTTTATCCTCTAAGCGTGCATATCCCAAACGCCCTTTTTTGTATGGATACGCGGGTTTGGATGCTCTCTCACTATTCGTGGCACTCTTTTTCTGAAAAACTTCATCTCTTTGCTTTACAAACTCAGCCCAATCTGCTTCATCAATGAAGGTCGCATACTTTGTTGGCCGTCCCGGTGCCTCTTCAAGAAATTTTCCATCTTTATCCTTAAGATAGGTGTTTGTCAAAAAACTTTTCCACCCTCTATATCTTTTGCCGGCCAAACTAAGTATGTAACTTTTACGTTCATCTGGTATCTCAAAAGTCCTCTGCAAAAAAACGTACACATAGTGTGTTAGTATAAGTAATTTAAACAATTTATCGTCAAGATAATAACAACAATTAACCATATATGATATATACCTGAAGCTCTTCCCAAATCGCTTGTTTTTTCTCCTCCAATTCTAAATTTTTCGTTTTCGATTTCCAGGTAGCTACGGAGACCGGAATATGCATACGGACAAGTGTACCAATATAACTTGTCAACTTTGCAGAATTAGGACCAATTGGTTGTTTATCAGAATTCCATTCCAATCGGTATACTAATCCTTGGTCTCTATGTCGAATGATTCCCTTCATAATAGTGATGCCTCGTGCAACCTCTTTTGCTTCAGTATCAGGTGGAGCATTTGTATCCGAAGCAACTCTTTCTTGTGAGTTTTCTTGTGAGTTTTCAGGTGGGTTTTCAGGTGGAGCATCTCTATCTGGAGCCATTGAACCTGTATCAAACAAACTAAAGCACATTAGTACACTATTAACACTAACTTTATCACTAACGTCTCTTTCTTTTCTTGGTAGGATTGTGTACTACGCGTCTCTTAACAATGCGGACGGTTGGATTGATCCAAATACCCTCATTATGATCATTTCTAATACAAGATTCATTCTCATTTTGATCGTTTCTTGTACAAGATTCAATGCCAACACCAATATCACCTTGATCTTCAATTTTTTCATCAACTATTTTGTTAGATAAAAGCACTATAGACCATTTCGTACTTGTCGGATCATTGACATAGAACACTTGTTTAGCTTGAGAGGCTAGAATGAAAGGCTCATCTTTGTACCCTACCCTATTGAGATCCACTTGCAAAAATCCTGACTTATCCATTCGTACGCCACTATTATTTTCAACCCACTTGCAACCAAATACAGGAATCTGAAACTTCGCGTAATCAAACACCAAAATGCGCTCGATAACCCCAAAATATGACAAATTTGCAAATTTCGGATTTAAGTCATTCGCACTTGATATGTGCATAGCTTCAGCTACCAAGGTAACACCACTATTTTGCATAGTACTTTTATCATCCTGTTCTTTGGTATAAAATGTGTATCCATTAATTGCGTATGCGCTATAAGAAAGCACAATTACAGATGGACCATAGGCTAAACATCTCAACCTTTCTGTTACTGAAGCAGGATCTGAACGATACTTTGAATAAATATGATCTCTAAACCACGGTATGAAACTTCGATTGTGCTCTCGTACTATCCAGTTCTCATTTCTATTTGGATTTAAATCTCGGAGAACAACTTTGTGCATTTCAACAAACGGCTCAACCTCAATCTCATTGTGCAGAACATACAAGTGCACTTGATCCCGTTCGACCAGTGATATTGTCACAACTTTATTTCCAATTAGCCTTTTTCCTTCTTTTTTTTCTACAATATGAGATTTGGGGAGTCCAATTGATTGAACATTTGACAGATATTCAGTACAAAACTCAACCGCTTCTTCAGCAACGTATCGCTCGGCAATACAACCCTCTGGTCGACTTCTGTTTTTCACGTACCCTTTTAATATTTTCATATAACGTTCAGCAGGGTACATCCATCTCATATAAGCTGGTCCGCACAGTTGTGTCTCTTTCACAAGATGAACGACTAGATGAACCATTATGTCAAAAAACGAGGGAGGAAAATACATTTCAAGATCACATAAAGTAACAACTATCTCATTTTGCAATGTTGGTAAGATCGCGGGATCGACCACCTTACTGCAAATAGACCTGAAGAAGAAACACAGCTTAGTTATTGCGCTTCTTACTTTTTCTGGCAGAATAGAACGTATACCTATTGGTAAAAAATGTTCCATTATAACATGGCAATCATGCGTCTTCAAACTCTTTAACTTGAGGTCTTTCATGGACACAAGTCTTCTAATATCTGAAGAGTAGCCTTCTGGAACTTTTACTTCACTGAGGAACTTACACAATGTTTTCTTCTCCTTTCTAGATAGAGTGTAAACAGCAGGTGGCAGATATGTTCGTCTTCCTTTCGTCACGGGCCCCAATTCAGTTCTCATCCCCATGTTTACCATGTCATTCCTTATGTTAACGCCATCCTTAGACTTTCCTTGTATATTGAGTAGCGTACCTATAACGCTGTCAAATACATTTTTTTCAATATGCATAACATCCAGGAAATGTCTTACGTACAACGACTTCCAATATGGAAGTTCAAAGAAAATTGACTTCTTCTTCCACCCACCCTTGACAATTGAATGTGCAAAAGGCTTGCCAAACTGAGTGCTCACATCTTTCACCTTTTCAAAAATTTGATCACCTGACAAAAAAGGCGGGGCTGTACGATGTTCGGCCTCTCCATTGAATGCTTTTCTCCACCCACGGTAGTGATGATTAGAATTTAAGAATCTACGATGGCCGAGAAAGACATTCTTCTGACAAAGCGCCAATCGTGTCGTATCGGTTTCATCTTCACAAACAGGACACGCCTTTTGACCCTTGTTGCTGTACCCGGATAGATTTCCGTATGCTGGAAAATCATTAATTGTTCCAAACAACATCGCCCTCAAGTTGAAACTTTCTTTCCTATACCCATCGTAAACCTCCACACCTCTCTCCCACAAAAACTTTAAATCTTCGATTAAGGGTGCCAAGTATACGTCTATGTCATTCCCTGGTTGTTTAGGCCCAGAAATTAGCATAGATAACATCATGTACTTACGCTTCATACATAGCCACAGAGGTAAGTTATAAATCATAAGAATCACAGGCCATGTGCTATGCGAGATACTTTGAATACCATGCGGGTTCATTCCATCAGTAGACAATGACAACCGAAGGTTTCTTGCTTCTTTTCCAAATTCAGGATATTCAGTATCAACTTTACTCCATTGTGGTGAGTCTGCCGGATGTCGCAACTTTCCATCAATAATTCTTTCATCTGCATGCCAAGTCAAGTGTCTTGAATCGGTCTCACTACGATACATGCGTCTAAATCTCGGAATTATAGGAAAATACCATAAGACTTTAGCAGGAGACAACTTTTTCTTATATCGAGGGGCACCACATTTAGGACACTCATTCAACGCTGCATACTCGTTTCGAAACAAAACGCAATCATTTGGACATGCATGTATCTTATCATAGCTCATTCCAATAGAAGACAACATCTTTTTGGCTTCATACGTTCGATTGGGAAGAACATTATCCTCTGGTAGCATATCTTTCATAAGGGCTAATAACTCTGTGAATCTTTTATCCGACCATCCATTGTCCGCCTTTAAGTTGTACAACTTTAACACCGCAGACAATCTTGTGAATTTTGAACAACCAACATACAACGGTTTCTCTGCATCGCTTACCAACCTCTCAAACATTTTGGGACAATCCGCAAGATCTTCTTCAAGCGCTTCTGCAATCTCTTCGACTCGATCACAATCGTATGTGTCTGTGCAATCGTCGTTTGAAGCATACTTCCTATTACAACTCGACTCAGCATTCCCGGTACTTTTCTCACCATGCATTGTCCAACATGTATAACTTTTATCAATTCCAAACCGTAGTAAATGAGATCCCAACTGATTCCCGTCAACCTTACCCCCGGCATAACAGCAACCCAAGCAAGGACACGGCATTCGAAGCGGGTCTTTGGAGTGCGCAACCGCAAACTCAACAAATTCCCATACCCCTTTCTCGTACTCTTTCGACAATCGGTTTGAATTCATCCATGTCTTATCCATGTCTTAATTAAGCTAAACAAAAACGGTCAAACTTTCACTCTTCACAAGTAACCCCTATGGCGAATTCAATTCACAAAGTTAGTAAGTACCTCACTTAACGATAATACAATTTATATGTAATAATTACTATTCTAAGCAAACAAGAGCTTTGTTTGAAAAATGTTTTGAACATAAAAAAATATAAAGTAAAAATAACAATGATAGAAAGTTTTTGGGGGGTTAGGATGTAATTAGTGATTCAAATTCAACATATCAGGTAATCAAAGTCAGTTCAAGCATGTGCTAAACAACTCATAACTAATTACTAACTAGTGAAGTCGGATATAAACAAAAACACAACCGCAGCTCATGAATTCCACTCAACTATAATCATTAGAAATTCACACTGAGCCGGAAAATAAAAGTAAAAACAATCAGTTATTCAAGTCAGTTCAAGAATAGGATAGAAACCTTTGAAAATGTTGAGAGCGTCCCGCGTACACTACGATCAAGGACAGTTCAAATTTCTTCAATCGGAGAAAGTTTCACAGCTTTTTCCTACCACAATCGATATTAAATCGTTGAACTATCCGCTGCATGATTTGAATGTAAACAACATGTTAAACTTAGGAGTAACTAAAAACAAAACATTTTCATTGACAATACAGATCACATTCCCTTATTTGTTTCCACCATACTAGTAAGCAAATGACGAATGGCAGCAACGCAAGGTTCTTTCAGCCACCTTTTTGTCCAACTGTTGTATAAGAAAAGTATGTTAATTAATTGGAATGTAAGCTTACTAGATAGATTTCTGTACATGTTGAAGAAGTTACCTCTAGTTCGTTTGCAATTATATCAACATCTGCTGCATTTATCTTAACAGCAGCTAATTCTTTCTCCCTGTGATTCAATCAAAATTCATACTAAGGTTCAGAGAGAGAAGAAAAACAAATCATAAATGCAGGATAAATGAGAGTGACAATGGAGCTTTCAATTTTTATATACATAATAAATTCCCGGGTCTTTTTAATTTCACTTATGTAAAAATTAAAACTTCAGAACTACACATATATTTTACTTGATATTTCTATTAGTAATACAAAAATTATATTTCAACATATACACCAGAACAACAGAAAAGAGTTTCAACACTCTTATAATAATTGAAGTAACATTTAAAGATTCACTTAAATAAGACCAAATATATCATCAACATTTATCACCATTTTTCAAAAAATGCACAAAAACTTTCAACACAAATCTGCTACACCTTGACTCACCTTGACACCGAAAAGCAAAACATTAAACATTACACTAGAATTTTAAATACAATATTGCTCCAATTTGACATTAGGCATCAGGGTGCATCACATTTTCAAAACTATTACATCTTACTATCAGATTATTAAAATATATCATGTCATTTTCAAAACTATTACATGCTTTGTATTATCCATGTGATCGATCATATTTGTCTCACTTTCACATTAAAACCAAGAGGTAAAATCTTCAAGCAACACTCTAATAGAAACTGAAGTAACATTTGAAGATTCACTTAAGTAACACCTAAAATATCATCACTTCAATTAGCAATTGGATCATAAATAATCTTCAAGAAGTTTGTCATGACTGTTTCATTTCATGCTAGAAGTATATAATCTTTCTTTGGAGTGTTTTCAAATTCATAATCCTTGAACCATAAGTTTATAATAATGGCAGAAGCATGAGAATATTACAAAATATCATCATTTCAAACTCATAATTACAACTCAGGTTACCTTTAAACAATAACTTAAGCGTCTAAAATGATGGAATTTGGAAAAACCCAACTCTTTCTTAGAGTGTTTACAAATTCTTAATTTTTGCACTTTTACCTTATAATGGTGGCAGAAGCATCACAAAAAATTCCATTAAAATAAGCCACATTTCAAATTCCAAATATTGACACCATTACCTTAAAATGATTGCAGAAACAAGTAATACAAAATATTCCATTGAAAACTGCAGACAAGATTCAACAAATTCTTTCTCCAAAGAATGACTAATTTCTCTAACAGGGTTGCAACTAAGAGTTACATGAGATCTATTTTCTAGCCTCATAATCTTAAACCTAATAGAGTTCACTAACTCATTATAACATTAAACACATGCATATTGATTTACATATACAGTTGCGTATGTAAAGTAAACCAAGAATTAAAGCAAAGAATCTTACCAAGGTGGAGAAGACGGAATGACCGGCGGCGGCGACGACTGAAGAGGAAGGAACGAACGGCGGCGACGACGACTGAAGAGGAAGGAACGAACGGCGGCGACGACGACTGAAGAGGAAGGAACGAACGGCGGCGACGGCAGAAATGAAGAAATGAAGAAGCTCTGAACGAAAGAAATGAAGAAGATTTAGGGATTTTTAATTTTATTATAAAAACAACCTACGAAAGCGCTTTTAAAAAGCGCTGGCATAGGTCCCCCTTTCAAAGCGCTTCTGAGGTAAAAAGCGCTTTCGTAGGTCCCCCTTTCAAAGCGCTTTTCAAAAGCGCTGGCATAGGGTTCCCTACCAAAGCGCTTTTCAAAAGCGCTTTCGTAGGTTAGATATTTCAAATACCTATGAAAGCGCTTTCTGAAAAGCGCTTTGGTAGGGAACCCTATGCCAGCGCTTTTAAAAAAGCGCCTTCGTAGGTTTCCCTTTTTTTTAATTTTGTTTTTTGTGAAGGCTATGGCAGCGCTTTTTCAATAAGCGCTTTAGTAGAGGCGCTGCTAAAACTTGTTTTTGGCGTAGTGTTTATACTAATCATATGTACATGTGTCCAATTTTATTTGCCAACAGTCAATAGTTTTTTTTTCTGAATTTTCATATGGAGGCCAAGTTTGAAATTGTGTGAATTGGAATGGACAAGGTGTATAAGAGATGAGTGTAATTTTTCTTTATTTTTACTATAGATAGATTGAGTTTGCCATTTTAAAAATCCAAGACAAATAATTGATGTATTCACAGTAATTCACTACTCCATGGATTAGGTTATATGCAATATCTTTCACTTATAGAAATGGATACTTTATTGCGTTTCACTTTACATTTTCCTAACATGGAACTTGAGGTTTATAAAATGGGTTTAATGACTATATGCATATAAGCTTCTTTTTTTTTTTGTTGCAAACGGGCAATTCTTAACATATTGAATTCCTGCCGGCACTTCTAAATTTACTCAACTCTCTTGGTACTTTCTCAATCTTCGCTTATACTATGGTGACTTGCCATTTCCATATCACAAACCTACTTTTAGTTTAAATTCAAATATACTATTCATTATTTTTTATTTATGCTATTAATAAGAAATGTGTGCTACCGTACGTGTCTCGTCTGAATTCATATTATATGTCTATCAAATCATTATTTATGAAAATTTTCTTCATTTATTCAATTAGTTAACATTTAGATAATTACAACTTATAATTAATTACCAATTTTTAATTAGTATTTTCAACTCGTTAACAATTAGATATATCACAAACATAAACTAATATAATCCACCAAACGTTATGAACTTATAATAGTACATAGTTCTTACAAACTTGATATTAAAACATGTTTCTAATTTGAAAATTATCTCTCAAGCACTCCCTCTGTTTCAAAATGATTATAGTTTAAGGTTTTTGCATACTGATTAAGGAATGTAACGATGTTGTCATAAAATATTACACTTTTATCAAACTAACCTTGTTAATGTGTTGGAAGAAGTGGAAAAAGTAATAATTAAATGACACAATTGGAAAAATATAATTATTTTTACATTTATTAGTGAGAATGATAGTCATTTTAAAACAGAAAAAAAATAAAAACTTTTACCATCCTACAACTGCATGAAGAAATATATTACTTTTTAGAAAATTCGAAATATATGTATAAATATTTAAATTGAATCATAAAAGAAAATGTAAAACTCGTTTACAACTAAAAAATGGCTTGAAACACCTTCTTGTACACAAAATATGTAGTAGTCGAACACGACACAATATCTTTGTCATGTATTAAAATTTTCAAACCACTTTTGCTCTTAATTCTTGAAATTACAACATACAATTGACCATGACTAAAAGTTGGAGTATACAAATACAATCCGACATTATCATGTGATTGACCGTTTTGATTCAATTTATATGTCTCTCACTCTCATTTGTAAAGTACTGATTTGTACTTATAATAATTTGTATAATCAATTTTCTAACTTAAATATTATAAAATTGCAGAAAAAAATATTTAAAAGATAAACATTAAAATGAACAGTCTACCATTGGTATCTCATAGATACGTTTATATCAATATGTAGATCTATGTCTGCAAAGACCTTCATTACGACGAACAATCTACGACTGTTAAATTAAAAAATAAAATGAAAAATAAAAAGAACTCTTAGATTAGTATTCTTAACCAAAACAGTATTAAGTCTTTAATGTAAATCGAGTTTTGTTAAATTTAAAAATCCACATATTTATACTAACAATATACTTTTCATTTATTTGTTTCAAAAATATGCATTTAAATTTATTTATTTTCTTATTTATATTCATAAGTATAATTTAATTTTCATTTAATGTTTAAATACAATAAAGTTTTCTAATTTGATGTTATTGTAGCTTTTAAATTAAAATTCATATACAAATAAGTTTTATTTAAAAATTTAGTTAATTTGATATATTTTTCAAGTTAAACTGATCATTATAGCATACAGTCAATTTCCAGGTGAGTTAATAACAATTCCAAAAGTTTATAACAATTTCTTCAATAAAATGACAAAACACTCAAATAATAATAGAAAGAAAGTTTAAAACAAGTCAAATAAGTAAATTAGTAAATATAGTTCTTGTGAATGCTAGTAGAAGGTGCGTCCGCATGAGTAAGTTCATTCATATCTTAAGATTATTTGATAAGACTTGATTGTTATTTGGATATATAATTGATATTATAAAATCACTAATAACTGTAAATATTTAAAAATAAATATGTATCAAATCACCAACACGTAGGATGTCAATGAAACGGGGAATGTGCGGAGGATGTTTCCCCGCTCCCCGTCCCTCCCCCCAATATTTTTTTCATCTCCGTCCCCGATCCCCGTCACGAGGGAATTTTGTCCCCATCCTCATCCCCACAGATCTCCAGGGAGAATCAGAGATTTACGAAGATTGAATCTTAAAAAAATTATATACTTTTCGATCAAAACTATAACATTAGTATTTCGTTACTTTTTATTTTTTATTTAAAAAACTTTTACTTTGCTTTTTTTTTTAAAAAAATAAAAACACATCTTACATCGATAATAGATACAAATTGATATCCCTACTATCCCTACCAATATAATTAATAACTATAATTATCTATAAATATTTTCACTTTTATTGAATATTTACTAATAATAAAAAAATAAGCATGGTCACTTAAAAAAATAAGTATTATAGTGATAATGATATGTGAAATGAAAAATTTCATCTCATGTTTCTCTTAATTTTTTCATCTCAATACAATAAAACATTATACTTCTTCGTCAATCCACTATCCCTTCATTTTAAAAATCAGTACATTTGCATAGAGAAATTGTGCCTTCGCATGGATTAAAATTGTTTTATAATTAATTGATTATGTCTTATATGTATATTAAGTATGATATTTTTGCATGCGTAAACTAATTGGTTGTGTTCTGAGTCACTTAATGAAATATTCCAATAACACTTTCAACATAATAGTCCATTACAAATGAGTGATATCAAATAACAATAAACTATTGAAAATAGATTTTTATATATATATATATATATATATATATATATATATATATATATATATATATATATATATATATATATATATATATATATATATATATATATATATATATATATATATATATATATTTTTGTGTGTGTGTGAAAGTCTTTTAAAACAAAATTAATATTCAAGAAAAATAGGAGCCTTGCAAGACAAAGTATGAGTGGTAAAATTCTTCTCCGTCGTATTTAGGATAGTAAGAGATGTCCTTTCTACATTCAAGCCTTGAACCATATATATATATATATATATATATATATATATATATATATATATATATATATATATATATATATATATATATATATATATATATATATATATATATATATATATATATATATATATATATATATAATGATTTCACAGCAAAATACCAACAAAATGTGAGTTAGTTTAAGGCTTCATGAGGTCGTTGATTTACAAGTTTTATAACTGCAAGGACATTAACCTCTTGAAGCACGATACATAACTTTTGAAATTAGCATGCACGCCACTCTTCTTGACTTCTTGTAGAGTAAATGAAACCAAAGATCGAAGATTCACCAAAATTACACTAAATTGAATTCATTCAAATTGAGAATGTTATTTTCCGGTTTTGAAATATTGCTACAGAGAAAATTATTAGGACAACTCGTCTATTAGGTCATTTTCTTTAAGACGTTTCTCCGTACTATCAATAATTATATAAAGCAGTCGAGTTTCAACGACGTCTCCAGGGTAAAACAGCCCGCTCAAAAATACAATTATCACTAGACAGTCATAAATCGTTCTGAGAGATACACCTTCAGATAGTGTTAAATCACTCGTAGTATCTAGAAATAATCCAGTCGTTGATGGCGCAAGAGACCACTCGAAATTCGGAACTTAAAAAATAATTTGAGATGAATAGAATGAGAGGGAGAAGAGAGGTTCCGAAAAGTTCGGAGATCTGGATCGATTTTCAAATGAGTCGGGGAACTCTATTTATAAACAAAGGATCAACCTAAGTGGAGCAAAAATTGTGAGAGAAAGTGGAACTCACCCAGTCAAAACTAATCGTTTTTCACTAGGTTAACAATTCCACGCCTCAATAAATGTGATTGCAAACCAATTGCGTCAACCTGACCCACAAAACAACAAATTAAGCAAGTACATTTCATTCGATTGGCGTCTTCGGCTTGTTCAACAACAAACTTAACGAATTCCAATACCCCATTCTCGTACTCTTTGGACAATCGATTGGAAGACATCCATTTTTTATCCATGGTCTTACTATTAAGTAAGCTAAACAAAAACAATACTTTAAAAAAATAGGACAGAGACTAAAAAGCTTAATACCAATTAGGCATATTCATCGAAAATAAAAATAATATAATTATTCAAGCAACTATAGAAAATTAAATACCTGTAGAGAAGTCAATAACTTCTGAAACCACACACTGTGATATTCTTTGAAATGCTCAGACACTCCACTCTTCACAAGTAACCTATATAACTGATCAACTAATTTCATTATAATAAAATATATATATATATATATATATATATATATATATATATATATATATATATATATATATATATATATATATATATATATATATATATATATATATATATATATAGAATAAGAATTGCATTAGAATATTTATACAACATTAAACATATATGTATACATCATTAAATAATCACTAATATTCTTTTTAACATATATTTCACTGTTATAACTTTTTTTTAAAAATATAAATATTTGATTTTAAAATATGAAGGTAAAATATTAATAACAAAATTTTGTTTAATAAAGATCTATTTTAATATTCTACATTGAAAATATAAATCATTCAAACAATTCATATGACTCTATATTAATCAAATGGCTCATAAAGTATAACTTTTATTTTTTTTCCCTTCAAATTATATTCTAACTTCAAATCTAGATCTTCAAATTTTAATCCAACAATCATAATTTGTTTAACTTTTGTCTAAAACCCAACTTTTCACAATAATAATCGCAATGATAATGTATACACATTTCTTGGTGAAGGAAGAATCTCCAGGAACCCTTGATTCTAATTCTTGAAGTTGAGGATGCACTTTCACGAAGTTGACTCGGATGGTATTCATATGAATGTAAGTCATGACCTACAAAACAGAACAAAGATAAATCCCTAAATCCTTGAAATTGTTAGTGAGAATGCTTATGATGTCATGATGCTTATGATGTCATGAATGATAATCGCAAACAAAGCACACAAAGATCTTATGTTTAGGCTTGCATGGGTTTCATAGGTAAGTATCCTCTTGAAGTTTAGTTGGTTCAACCTGTCCTAGAAAGTAATCGGGTTCCAGGGGATCTCAATATCATTGATCTTTCTTCATTGGGCATTGTCTCAGCATAATCAATTTTTTCTTGCGGCGGAAATATCCCAAAAGCCCGATCTCAATGAGTGTAGTATCGAGTATCAAGCAATCTTCAGATTTACACAAAGTTCGGTTATCTCACTACTTCCTAATGGCTAAGTTGTTCAATTAAAGGTTCTACAGTCAGTTAGTGCTTCATGACACCGCTCAGCGGCCCCGTATTCTCTTCGATTCAACACAAGGGATACCGGTACCAGCAAATGATCCACACTAACTTAGCCATTTCTTTAACCTTATCGGTCTATGCTGTACAGTTTCCACAATCTATTGCTACTTACCTAATGGTGTTCCTAGATCCGGGTAGAGGATCAATACAAACCCAAAAAAGGACCCATAAATGTAAAGCAAACAAATCAAACAATAAAAGCAATTAAATGTGATCTAACTCTAAGGTAACCCCACTTTTAAGTTTCACTCCCCAGCAGAGTCGCCAGTTTTGTCATACCGCGGGAGATCTGACTCGGGTGTTTTTGCATTTTATTGCAAAATGTTGCGGATTGCAAGAGTCGCCATCGACTTTTCTTTTATCCAATAATGGAAAGGGTGAAAAGAACAGGAAAGAGCTTTCAAGATATTTTCTTGAGTTTGGGAGGTAGGTTATGAAAAGGGAAGGTGTTAGCACTCTTTTCCTCCGTAGTTATCTACGGGCTCTTAGTTGCTTGCTAGATCACTTTTGAAATTGCTTTGTTTGAAATGTGTTTGTGGTGGGTTTTTGAAAGTATTTTGAAAACAACTTTATTTCGGTAAAATTTGTAATGATTCTCGTATCTAGAAGAATGTAAATAAAGTGTTGGTTTTGAAAATAGTTCGAAGAGGTGTTTGTTTTTTGAAGGTGTTTTGAAAGTGTGAGTGCCGAAATGGTTTTAGTTTATGAGCAAGAAACTATGAGCATCTTACCTTCTCAAATGGTCTTTGTTCTTTTCCTCCTCCTTTAGATATTGCTATCTTACCATTTATTGGTAAGAAACCCCATAATTGGATGTGAAGGGACGGGCGTGGGTCAAACGTATAGTCATACAAGGCAACTTATGAGACGTTTTAGCAATTTTCGTAAGGGACTAGATTGTTTACCGAAAGCAACATCGAGGGACATCGAGGGAATACGATATTCTTTTATCTAGGGTCTTTGCTAAAACTTCTATATTCGAGGGACATGACTATTTTCCGATCCAATAAGTAAGATTACCCTAGAGGTGCACGTGTGAATAGTGTGTTTAATTGCATGCATTTTTGTCTTTGAAATTAGGGTTTTCTAGCGGTTGATTTTATCTTGCCATACACACCCTAATTACTAATAATTTATATGAAAGCGGTAAATTGTGGAAATTAAAATCTTAAACTAATACATCATTATGGGAGTGGGGGTACAATTTACAAATGGGGATGAAATAGAAACTTAAATATTACAACCATATCGAATAATAATGAAGACAATATAAAAAACAGTGTAAAATAAAGGAAAAATTGCATTTTGAACTATTATATGTCGACGCATGCTACTATGCATCGACACATAACTTTACTTGCCCCTGTAAAACCAAACCAACTCAGTATGAGTCGATGTATAGTGGGATGTGTCGATGCATATACCTGTTTGTGTCGAAACATACATGTTTTGTGTCGACTCATGCACCTTTCATCCTTCTGTTTTAGGGCCTGGATAACAGTATGAGTCGATGCATAAGGCTATGTGTCGACTCATACCCTGTTTTTTCACTAGAATGAGTCGACCCAAGTGGGTATGTGTCGACTCATGCTGCAGTTTTTTGCCTTAAACATTATTTTATTGTTTGTACATGTCCGTTTACAGCATATGGTTGATAAACATAAACAGCAAGCAAATGGTTAGCTCAGAAGGGGTAATGATTACTACATTTTATCTTCAAAAATAAATCATTAATGATGTATAAAAAAATGCCAAGTCAAGAAGATTTACCTTGAGACTGCACTTGGTGTTTTAAGTCTGAATAATTTCCAAGATGCTGAGATGGCGCCAATGAATATCCAGGAAGCTTGTTCCAAACTGTTGAATCATACTAACTCAGTCAAGTTGTATAATACTTTTCTTTTGTGTTTGGAGGGTGAAGATGATGGCACTACATGGACTATTTTTATGTTTGAACAATCTCTATGTGATAAGGTGTTTGGTTTATTGGAGATTTTGTAAGATGGAATAATGGATTTAGGTTCTGTTTTGAATGGAAGTAGAACTGGATTTTTGAATGAGAAAAGGTTACAAAGAATATTGTTTTTTCTCTTCAAAAACCCTTTATTCTCTCTCTAAAAGCCAACCCTTTGTTTATTGTGAAAACAATCTATTTATAGAGGATGTTTTGCTGGGATTTTGGGAGGGAAACAAATAACAATTTGAACTATCTGGGTATGATGTCTTCATAGATTTTTTGATGCAGCTCTTATATGCTAATTTGGTGCAAATATGGGGCTGAGATAATGCAGGCTTGGACTGGGTTATGAGCAGCATAGTGAGGCTGATTTTCCAGCAGTTTTGGAGTGTCGTGGCAGTGTTCGGAGATAGCATAACAGGGTTGCTTTTTGACATGGTTTTGGGTTGTTATGTGGACAGTACGCAGGCTTGGACAACATTGTTTGCAGCATGATACAATATCTGGTTTTTGGACCAATTTATGCAGATTGTATCAAAGACAAAGCATTTTGGCAAGGTTTTGAGTCAAAGAAAAAAAGTTAAAACAAGACAAAGTTTAGGATTTGTAATCTTACAAAAATGCCACTTTGTAATAACTTGAATTATTTGTAACATCTTGAATTATTTGTAACATCTTGAATTATTTTGAATTGTAGTGAACATATGTCATGAAGCAATGAAATTAACAAGTATAGAAAATACTTAGAAAAATTTCAAAGTCTTGCAAAGTTGAATTTTTGACTCTCTTGATTTTGATGATCAAATTTCATATTTTAGATGTCTTGATGAAATGTGATTTTTGGGACTCAATGTTGGTCAAAAAGTCAAAGTTTGACCTTTTAGTGTACAATTGACTTTTCCCATCAGTTGACCGAAATTTGTCTATCAATCCACTTATCTCTGGAGATGAATTGAAACATGCGATTAGGTCAAAATGACGCTCTAGGGTCCTAGAGATCATGCTTTCAACCAATAAGTCAGGTATTAGGTCAAAAATCAAAGTTCGGCCATTTTCAGTCAAAACCCAAATTTTGACCGTTTTGCCCTTTTGATAATTTGAATGATTTTCTTGGTAAATTATAATCCAAGACTTGAAACTTGACATAAGTAATCCTGAGAGTCCATAATGATCCATGAAAGTCACTTGAAATATTAGAAATCGAACTTCCTTTGTACAAACTCAAACCATAATTTGAGGCATCAGTGTTGAGGAGATTGTTTGACCTAGTCGATACTTTCTCAAGCTTGAGTCATTGAAGATATTTGTAGGAAATGTCTTGAGAAATGAGAGAGAAAATTTTGGGGTACAACACCCATTATTCAACATCTTGAGAGATTTGACCATTCTATCAAGATTTGGATTCAGAGAAGTCACTTCACTTTCCAGATTGGAAGTAGTTTTCAAATCCTCTTTCCTTTCTGCCTTCAGCTGGGTTAAGAGTGCTTTTTGTTTCTCCCCTTCTAGGAAAACTTCTTCACTTCTGAGACATGGTTCTTTGTACGAGGCAGCTAGCTCATTAAAGGTTAGTTCTCCATTACTAGAATCTTCATCAGACACATATTTTCCTGTCAATGCTTTAACATACTTTGTAGATTCCTCTTCAAGATCACTCTCAGAATCCTCATCAAACCAAGTAACAGATAGATTCTTATTCTATTTTTTAAGATATGTAGGACATTCAGCTCTAATGTGACCAAAACCTTCACATCCATGACATTGTATTCCTTTCCCTTGAGTGGATATTTCTTCAGTCCTTTTTCTTCCAAACTCATTTGACTTGAAGAATCCTCCAGACATCCTTAGCTACTTCACATGTGTTTACTAATCTAAAAATTTTCTTGTCATTTCCATTGAATATAACATTCAAGGCTTTAGAATTTCCAAGAGCAATTTCATCCTCTTCTTTATACCAATCTTCTTCTGACTTTAACTCAGAAGTAGGTTCTCCATTTTCTCACAATTTGACACGGTGTTTCCATCCTTTTAAGACAGCTTTCCAAGCCCTGCTGTCCAGAAACTTTAGAGAGGCCATCATGCATGGTTTCCAATAGTCATAATTGCTTCCATCCAGGATGGGTGGCCTGCTCACAAATCCTCCTTCCTTGTCCATAGTACCAGAAAGTATCTTTCCTAGATCTCACCCAGATATAGAGTATGATGTCTGCTCTGATACCAATTGAAATTCTAGTATCAGATATGAGATGTCGAAAGAGATGTCACAACAAAAATATCTGAGCACGGTATAAAATGTAACAATATTAAAAGTAGTAAAAACACAAGGGATTGTTAACCCGATTCGTTGTACAATAACACCTACACTGAGGGCTACTAAGCCAGGGACAAGTCCACTAAATAGTATCAACTCATAGACCCTCATTAAATAACCAGTTTATGATCTAATCACTTAATCACTACTCGTGTTATACTTTTACCTAAGATACACCTAGGTATGAGGCCCTCCTCAAATCCCTTAAATGACTAACACTGAAGAACAACAAAAATATTAAGTTTTAAGGACTTCAATCATTCAATACTTAAAAGCTTATGAATGATCCACAATTAACAACTCAAATTACAATTAAAACGACTTAGACTTCTAAAACAGAAAGATTATGTTCTTCTTTTTGAAAGTTGCAGCGTGATGAATAAGGATGCAAGTCCTTATAAAGGCGCAGCAGTAGGCTTGGGCTGAAAAACAAATATTCCAATCCCTTGAATATTTCCATGAAAACAAGCCAAGATATAATCCATAAGGATAATACAAATAGAAAAATATTCTTCTATATTTTTCGTAAACTATGAGTCACAAATCCTGAATAATGGCGCGCATAAAAAAAGAAACAAATATGAAGTCACGCTCAGATCAGGAGGCAGATGTCAAGACAGCTGCTTTGACATCATTCAAGAACAATTTACTTCAAATGTCAAGACATTTAGCAAAATATTATCAAGTTAGTGTTTTACCAAAATTGCTGCCAACAAACACTTATAACATCACCGTATTTTGGTTTGTAAATATCTCGATTCTTCTTAGTTGGAACCCTGCCTTCATAAGTAGTGGAAGTTGACTTAGTCATCATCTAATGATGATGACTTAGTGTAGCATAGAGGATTAAATTATCCTTTACCTTAATTATAGGAATTACATTGATAGTTAAATATTATGCTTTGTTTAAGACATATTTATTGAAACTTGTGTATTGATGTTTATTTAAACTTGAATTTTAATTATTTTATATTTTCTTGATCGCATTAAAGGTCATTAGTTATATAAGAATATAACGCAAAAACTAAAATATATTACACACGGAACATTCGTGGGTAAAATCATCTCATTCTTCAAAACCTTTTCCCAAGGCTTTGCCGTGAAAACATAAGATCAATAGTTTAATGTGTAAATAACGATTACCTACTATATATTGCGGGTTTAGCCGCGGGTAAAACAATGGGCTATTTTAGCCGTTGGAAATTGTTACCAAGAAGGCATTTATCGGGGGTCTATTGTTCTTCGGTAAACCCTGAGTAATACATCAGTACCCACGGCTTTTCTCATTACAGTGGACTTCTAGTTGTGGGTAATTACAATTTTTCTTGTTGTGGAAACTTATGAAAAATAGAACAATTCATCAAAGTCTTTCTGTTACCTCAAGTATTCATATACAACTCTTTTCAGAGAGTCTAATCTAAATTTTTAAATAGTTTATTCATTCATCAATATATAGTCCAAAAAGTAGCTAAACTTGAGAAGCTCGGATATCAGGCAGGTTTAATAGTTATAACAAATGAAACACAAGAAAATAATGTAGCATATTCGCTATTAACACTACTACAAAACACGTAAAGAACAACGTCATCGTCATCAGGGTTCTTCTCTACACCGTGGTGACATCTTTAAACTAAGGCACTACCATATTAATTTTGTTTTTTAATTAAAAATTATTTGTATATATTAATGGTTGAGAAACCAAACGTTGTGATACCATAAAACTTTCATGGATTCAAACCTCAACACCCTCAAATATATTATTCTTTTAATGTTAAGGCACGCCTTTTCTTTTTTATGTATTTTTAATTAAAAAATTAAATGGTTAAGACTACGGTTCATGTATTCCACCATTGTGACTTATTTATATATATCACCATGGTTGATATTATAAACTGTTGTGAGTACATTTATATATAAGTCAATTTACACCAGCTCTTTGACATTAGCGCCGTATCTTTCACAATAAAACCCTAGAACCCATTTTTCTCTTCTTCTTAATCATTAGCATTCTTATTCTACACTATAGCCGTCAATCTCGTTCTTCTTACATAAAAGTATTGTTGTGAATTCAATGCCAATAACAAAGTATAGAATAAGGGAAGAATAAAGAACAAGGAAGAAGAAGGACACAAGAATTGGTTATAACTGCTATTATTTACTTTCTCTTAGAAAACAAGATTACAAGTTTACAAGAATAACAAATAACCCTCTCACCCTAAATTAGGATTTGCTGTGTGTTGCAATGATGAGAGACTAGTATGCTATTTATAAAAACCTAACATACTAACTAATGGGCTTTTTCCACAAGGCCCATTATACAAGCTAACTTAATAAACAAGCTAACTTAACAAATTAGGGTTTAAACACTAAAACCTAATTTAACAAGCATTTTCGACAAATACATGCTAGACCCTTCTTCGACTACAGCATGTACTTCGATCATACTAGAGTTCGATCCAAAATCCCACAAATCTCCACCTTGGACCTAACTCTACAGCATCAAGAGACACTAACTAGCTTTCTTCATGCAGCTTTATCAACTGCATACAGTGGAAAAACTTGCAACTTGGCAATGTTTTGGTGATCATATCAGCGGCATTGTGATCTGTCGAAACCTTCAGCACTTGGACTTCTCCACGCTCGATTACCCCTCTGACGAAATGCAGCCTCAAATCTATGTGTTTGGTTCGCTCATGATAGGCTGAGTTCTTCGACAGGTGTATTGCACTTTGACTATCACATTTAACAGTGATACCTTGACCTTGAAGTTTCAGATCCTTTGCAAAACCTTCAAGCCACAATGCTTCTTTCACAGCTTCAGTTAGGGCAATATATTCTGCTTCAGTAGTTGATAAGGCAACAACCTTCTGAAGAGTTGCTTTCCAACTAATTGCTGTACCAAACATAGTGAAAACATATCCAGAAATAGATTTTCTGGAATCCATACAGCCTGCATAATCAGAGTCAACATAGCCTTCGACTGCTGCTTTACTATCTTCACCTAAGGCTCCACCATAAATTAAGACTCTGTTCAGAGACCCATTTATGTACCTTAGAATCCACTTTAACGCTTGCCAGTGAGCCTTTCCAGGATTCGCCATGTACCTGCTTACAAGACTTACTGCATATGCTATGTCGGGTCTAGTACAGACCATAGCATACATCAAAGAACCAACTATATTAGCATATGGGATGCTATTCATATAGGTTCTTTCAACATCAGAACTGGGACATTGATCAATACTCAGCTTGAATTGAGGATTTGTTGGAGTCACAACAGGCTTTGAATTCGACATACCAAACTTGTCAAGAATCTTTCGAAGGTATGCCTCTTGAGATAAGCATAATTTCGACTGCTTTCTATCTCTTCGAATGTCAATTCCAAGAATCCTAGATGCAGCTCCCAGATCCTTCATGTCAAACTCCTTATTGAGTTCAGCCTTCACCCTCATTACATCTTCGACATTGTTGCTTGCTATCAGAATATCATCAACATAAAGCAACAAAATAACAAATGACTTTTCAGGTCGAAATCTGGAGTAAACACAATGGTCGAACTGACTTCTAATGAAACCTATGTGTTCCATGAACTTGTCGAATCTCTTATTCCACTGTCGAGGAGATTGTTTAAGTCCATATAAAGATCTCTTCAGTTTGCACACATAATCTTCTTTCCCCTTTTCGACATACCCTTCAGGTTGCCTCATCAGGATTGTTTCATCTAAGTCACCATACAAGAACGCAGTCTTCACATCCATTTGTTCCAGTTCAAGGTCGAACTGAGCCACCATGGCAAGCAACATTCGGATGGATCTGTGCTTCACAACAGGGGAAAATACATCATTGAAGTCGACACCTTCTTTCTGAGTGAAACCCCTTGCGACTAATCTTGCCTTGTACCTCTTCGACATTACTCCTTCAATTCCTTCCTTAACTTTGAAAATCCACTTACAACTGACTAACCTTGCCCCAACAGGTTTCTTGATTAGTTCCCAAGTGTGATTATCATGAAGAGATTTCATCTCATCATGCATGGCTTTTAGCCATTCAGTCTTCATTCGACTCCTTATAACTTCCTTATAATCTCTAGGTTCTTCGTCTAGAACTTCCCTTGCAGAGATTAAGGCATAAGCTACAAGATCTGCATATCCAAGTCTCTGAGGTGGTTTTATGACTCTTCTTTGCCTATCTCTCGACAATAGGTAGTCATCAACAGTTTCCTCAACATCAGAATCTTCTGTTTCTTCTTCGACTTCATCTGGGATACGCATTTCAGCATCAACATGCTCCACCTCAACAGGAATCTCTACCTGTTCCAGCTCTTCGTCAACATCATCAGTTTTCTTGAAAGCCATTTCAGTTTCATTGAAAACTACATCTCGACTGGTGATACACCTCCTGTGACCTGGCTCTAGGCACCATAGCCTATAAGCTTTCACTCCTTCAGGGTATCCCATAAACATGCATTTCAGAGCTCTAGGTTCGACCTTGTCTTGCCTAATGTGAGCATAGGCTACACAGCCAAATACTCTTATTTTGTCGAGATCTGGTGGATGTCCCGACCAAACTTCTTCAGGTGTCTTCATATCTAACGATGTCGAAGGACATCTGTTTATCAGATATGCTGCTGTCGAAACAGCCTCAGCCCAAAACACCTTCTTTAATCCCGCACTAGTCAACATGCATCTAACTCTCTCCAAAATAGTTCGATTAAACCTTTCAGCCAAACCATTTTGTTGTGGAGTACCTGCGGTAGTTATGTGCCTTGCAATACCAGAGGCAACACAAAAACTGTCGAACGCCTCATTGCAAAACTCAAGGCCATTGTCGGTTCTCAACCTCTTTACCTTTCTTCGAGTTTGATTTTCGACAAGAGTCTTCCAACTTTTGAAATTCTCAAAAGTTTCATCCTTAGTCTTCTGGATGAATACCCATAACTTTCTGGAATAGTCATCTACTATGGATAGAAAATACTTTGCTCCTGAATGTGATGGACACCTTGCAGGCCCCCAAAGATCAGCATGGATGTAATCAAGGGATCCATGTGTTCTTTGTTTGCCTTTGTTGAACTTCATTCTACAGGACTTTCCAAGTACACAGGGTTCACAAAACTTCAGCTTTTCGACTTTATCTCCACCAAGCAGATTTTGTTTCCCTAATTCAACCAGACCCCTTTCACTGACATGGCCCAATCTCATGTGCCAAATTTCTGTCTTCGACAAAGGTTTCGTGGATGCAACATTTGTCGAACCACTTACAACTTCAGCCTCAAGGGTATACAAGCCTTGTTTCTTCACGCCTCTCAAGACTTCCTTCGACCCTTTCATGACTCTCAGGATACTTTTCTCTCCTTGAAACACATATCCTTTCTTGTCGAATTCACCAAGAGAAATCAAATTTCTCTTCAAATCAGGTATATACCTGACTTCAGTCAATAATCTTATTGACTCATCATGGAGCTTGAATCTCACAGATCCAACGCCTGCAATCTTGCAAGCTTTGTTGTTTCCCAGCAATACAGATCCACCATCTTGATCACATAATTCCTCGAACAAGTCTTTGTTTGGAGTCATGTGCCAAGTGCATCCAGAATCCATAATCCACTCCTTCGACGAGTTGTTGCTTGAAACCACAAGAACATCAGATGATTCGAAATCATCTTGGACAATAGCTGCGTTGCCATTATCCTTACCTCCATGATCTTTCAGGCGTTCAGGGCACACCTTTCTTGTGTGACCTACTTTCTTACAGTGATAGCATCTAATACCAGATGCATCACCACTATAAGACTTCGACTGATTTTTACCTTTCCTCTTGTCGAATTTTCCTTTAACAGCCAAACCTTCACCAACCGTCGAAGGTTTATGCTCCTTACGTTCGTTCAAGTCCTTAGAGTACAAAGCTGATTGAACTTCTTCAAAGGTCAGGGACTCTCTTCCATACAAGAGGGTTTCTTTGAAGTGAGCATGTGATCTGGGCAAAGCGCACAATAATAACAGCGCTTGATCTTCATCATCAATCTTTACATCAATATTTTCAAGATCAAGAATCAGCTTGTTGAACATATCCAACTGCTCAGCCAACACTTTGTCTTCAATCATCTTGAATGAATACAAAGCTTGCTTCAGGTAGAGTCGATTTACCAGAGATTTGGTCATATACAAACTTTCAAGTTTCACCCATAACCCTGATGCCGTCGTCTCCTTTGATACCTGTCGAAGAACCTTATCACCAAGGCTCAACAAAATTGCGCTGTGTGCTTTCTCGATCATGGCCGTCTTCTCTCTTTCTGTTAACGCAGCGTCCATCGCCGTCGCTCCCTTCAACGCTTCCAAACAACCCTGCTGAACCAGTAGGGATTTCATCTTCAAGCGCCATAGACCGAAATCATTCACTCCGGTGAACTTTTCAATCTCATACTTTGTTGAAGGCATCTTCTCCACGCTCACCGCACCAATTTGTTGTGAATTCAATGCCAATAACAAAGTATAGAATAAGGGAAGAATAAAGAACAAGGAAGAAGAAGGACACAAGAATTGGTTATAACTGCTATTCTTTACTTTCTCTTAGAAAACAAGATTACAAGTTTACAAGAATAACAAATAACCCTCTCACCCTAAATTAGGATTTGCTGTGTGTTGCAATGATGAGAGACTAGTATGCTATTTATAAAAACCTAACATACTAACTAATGGGCTTTTTCCACAAGGCCCATTATACAAGCTAACTTAATAAACAAGCTAACTTAACAAATTAGGGTTTAAACACTAAAACCTAATTTAACAAGCATTTTCGACAAATACATGCTAGACCCTTCTTCGACTACAGCATGTACTTCGATCATACTAGAGTTCGATCCAAAATCCCACAAGTATTCTTCTTTTTTCCTTATTCTCTCTTTTTTATGTATGTTGTTGTTATGTTTCATATGGTTTTCCTATAATTTTCTTTTTGTTAGATAGTTTATTATTCTTTTCGGGTTGTATTTTATTCTATGTTGTTGTTTCATGTTGTATTATTGATAAATAATTCTGCGGTTTCACATGTTGATAATATTTACGGTGTTTGTAGGACTCAAGAAACAACAATAGCAGTAAACTCCATCTAGTTTGAGAAACTATGAGAAGAAATATAAGATGTATAAAGCTATTGTGTAAACTTCATCCACCTTATATTTCTTTTTCATAGCTTCACAAACTAGATGAACCTCATATGGTGACAATGATGGTGGTAGAAAGCGTATAACATGAGTTGATAATGGTAGATATGGTTTGTGTAGCAACAAAAAAATACAACAAGTATGAAGTCATCATGAAAACTCAACTCACCTTGTATTTATTTTTCATTGCTTCACAAATCATATAAATTTCATAGGTCCACAATTATTTTCAATAAAAGGTGCGTTCTATAAACAATTTGATATATTTTGTGATATTATATTCTATTAGTGTTTTGTTGCTGAAATGTATGTTGTTGTTATTGTGTTACATGGATTTGTTGTGTTTTTGTATGATGTTTTTCTTGATAAATATTCTCAAAACAAGAACAAAACATTTCTAACTCATAATGGAAATGCAACCATTTAAGTTGACATAGAAACTGTAATTTGAATATTAAATGTATTTGAAAATCAACCTTTAACCCATAATATATGGTTCAATGGTCGGTTTCCCTACAATACATCGATATCTTTTATTCTACTTTACCTTCACTATGCCAAACAAGCACATAGACATCGTTTTTTTTTGCCATAGACAACACTTATAAGCGCTGCCTATTCCTACGTTGTTGTAACCTTAGGCAGCGCTTTTAGTCTATGTGAAAGCGCTGCTTAATGTAGATCTTAGACAGCGCTTTATTGAACAAGCGCTTTCTAAATGCCCCTATAGGCAGCGCTTTTAACAATGTAAGCGCTTTCTATTGTATTATTTTTTCTTTTTTTTTTTATATTTTAGTTAAGCGCTGTCTAATGTCCCCTTTTAGGCAGCGCTTTTTATGTCATAGGCAGCACTTTTTGGTTTAAAGCGCTGTCTAATATTAACGGATTTTTTAATATAATCAACTTATATTTTAAGCGCCCTGTACACATAATCACTTAAAATTTAAGCGTTGTCTTTCAAATTTGCACCAGAATTTATAAATTTTTGAAGCTTCAATCCAATAAATATGAACCGAATTTACATATTTATATATACAACTTTAATCTAACAATTTAAATATACATAAATACAACTTAAAGTGTTCAATATTGTTATCTTCTAGAGCTGCTATATTCTACTATCTTCTCTATAAACAACAACAATGAAGAATCCTAACTGAATCTATATATCTTCTATACATATATGCACCTACCTGAAACAAAACAAACAAAGGCTTATATATTAGAATCAAGCTATATATATATAAAGCTTAAAAATCAATGTAATAAAAACAAATCAAGATTCGTACAAACAAAATTCCCCGATTCATACCATGCATACAAAAAAAAATTCACCGATTTCATCCATACAAATAAACAAAATTCGGTTATAATCCACCATTAAAAATTCCCCGATTCATACATACAAACAAAATTCCCTAATTCATACCATGTATAAAAACAAAATTCCCCGATTTCGTCCATACAAACAAACAAAATTCCGTTATAATCCACGAAACAAAATTCCCCAATTCATACATACAAACAAAATTCCCCGATTCATATCATGCATACAAACAAAATTCCCCAATTTCGTCCATACAAACAAACAAAATTCCATTATAATCCACCATTAAAAATTCCCCCGATTCATACATACAAACAAAATTCCCCGATTTATACCATGCATACAAACAAAATTCCCCGATTTTGTTCATACAAACAAACACAATTCGGTTATAATCCACCATTAAAAATTCCCCGATTCATACATACAAACAAAATTTCCCGATCCCCGATTCATACCATGCATAGAAACAAAATTCTCCTATTTCTTCCATACAAACAAACAAAATTCTGTTATAATCCACCATTAAAAATTCTCCGATTCATACATACAAACAAAGTTCCCCGATTCCGTTATAACCCACCATTAAAAATTCCCCGATACAATTTAAAATACAAACAAAATTTTCATCTCAATAACAATAATAACATTGCAACAATTTACTACACTATGTCGACATAGTATCTCATTAACTCAAACTTATATATGCTCAAAATTATGATCAATGAAAGTGTCACAATACCTTATAAAATTCTTATCTCAATAATGAATTGACGGCAATCCTCCTTAATTTCATCCAAATGATCTTTCGAATAAGTAGAACACTTGTATTCATCAAAGTACTACATAATATAACATAATATGATTTAGTTAAAACAAATTAATTAGATGAAATATGTTAAATATATTAGAATAAATCATAAGTTAGAAACTCATACCATGGATGGAATCTCTATTTGATTCAAAAGAATAATTGCTTTCATAAACCTCAACATGAAAAAACCGCAATCTACACCATTGCGCTGACGAGGACACTACACATGGAAAAATATACAAATATATATCATCTCATATAATTTATCTTGTTTTATCAAGTAGCATCACTAATATAATCAAAATTATGAAAATATACATACACTCTAATCCATGTAATGTTGTTTGCGTTACTCTTTGGTACTTGAATATTTCTTTGTGATCTAAAAATTTGTATAACCCAAACAAAATATAAACGAAGATTTAGAACAATCTCACATTAAAAATAAATAAGTATACAAATGAAGTTTTAGAACAATCTAACTTACGTATCAACCATCTCCTTCATGTATGGGTATTTTTTCCAATCGCCTTCTAACGAATCCAAATAATATACAACTTCTCTTATTGGATTGATCGCAATCAACAACCAGTTTCCACTGTAAGATTAACAAAGTTTAGATTGAAACTTTCTACAAAACGTCAAAACACGAAAAATTATAATAGATGAAGTTTGAATAAAAATCTTACCCATTTCCAGTATTAAATGGAAAAAACTGTATCTATGTTGGCCATTAATGTACGGAAAAAATACTCTTTTATGTCATCTGGTCGTTGTTGGATTAATAGTGCGTTGATATTATTTGGAGATAAGAAGGAGAATATTTGGTCCAATTGATGCGGGTGCATCAAGTTGGCATACATGAAACTTAAATAAATACATCATTAAAATTAAGACCATTCAATTAAATTAGTAGACAAATTGTTAAATAAAAACGGAATAAAGTTGATCGGATAATACCTGATGTATGTATTGACAACACCAAGGCCTAATTCTTCATGTTTAAGAATTTGATCCACATTCTCTCTATTTATTGTTTCGTAATAGGAAAAATAAAAAATACCTTCCTCCATAGGTATATTACGAGCACATCTGTTAGTCAAATCTGAAATTCCCATTAATGTATGAAGGCACGACCTATACTGAGAAGTAGGCTTTTTTCTAGCCACAGACTTTGCCACAACCCTTTTTTCTGCGGACATGTTACTCATAGGGACTTGTTGCATGTCTTTAACATGAATCTAAAGATCAAATGCATAGAATAAGTTAGGGAAAGTATAAGATCGTGAATTAACCTTTTCTATGAAAAATATATATTAATTTACCTTCTTTTTAGATGCAACTGACTCGGTCTGAGGCTTAATCCCTTTATCTTTTGATTTGGATTTTGTGGGAGTCTAACATTACCATGTAAAAAAATGTACGTTAAATGGTCGTAATAGTTTTCATAATAGTTTTCAATGCTGAAAATGTTAACATACCTCATAATTTATGCAAATGAGGCTTGACGGCCATGCAACATAAGATCATATTGCCTCTCCGACCAATGTTGCATCTGAAATATCGTCAGGCAACGGTAATGGCACATCCCTCTATATTAAAATTTCAATTGATACTTTCAAAAATACAGCAGGGAACGGTTTATGGTGAAGTACTTCTCCGAAGGTGTTATGCACTTTTCCCTTGCCAACCATGTGATAAGTCGTTGACGATAAATATAGTTGACAAGGTGAAATTCCCTAAACCAATAATAAATATGAAATTGTTAATGTTTATATATGTCAATTAAAAAAATTATGCTAATTCATAATAATATATGTTACCTCAGGAACTTTCAATTGGAAATCACAATTGATACTATCTTTGTCACTAGTATCCTTGAACCCTGACCCTTTCCTTTCTGACATGTATTTTTCTTTGTCATTTTCCAACTCACGAACTTTAGCTTTTAATTTTTCTAACTCTTCCATCACTTCTTTATTTCTATGACCTTTCTTCTTTTGATGACTACTGAAAGATGTTGGAGTCACCCTGAATCCCTTACCCCTCACACGATTGGTATACTCAGAAACATTTAATGCTCGACTAAGTATGCTCCTGCAATCCCGGTCTTCAGCTTGAGTTTGAGATAGACTCTCCTGAAATTCATATGCATAGCAAAATAAATTAGTGGTCATTAAACTCATAAATTCCGTATTTTAATAAACTTTTAATTTAATTATAAGAATATTGATATACTTGCACATTTATCATAAATTTGAAGTACATTTTCCTTAACAACTTCATCCTTACCCACTCGGGCAGACTTCCACAGAACATGTTCCAGAAGAGATGTTTCTTGAATTTTCTCCTCTTCTAACTATACATTAAGAGAAATAATAAATTAATAATAGCACTTGACGAACAAGTATATCATATCATTCAGTCATACTTATCAATCTTTGTTGCAAGCGTGCATATCCCATACGCCATTTTCTGTATGGATACGAGGGACATGATTCTCGTTGGCGATTCACGCCACTCACATCCTGAAAATATGAGGTTCTTCTTTTTTGAAGGTTTCCCATTCTTCAGGAGAAATCAATCCTGCATGCGCCTTTGGAATTTCTACATCGATAAAATTGTTATCGGCATCCCTAAGAAACTTATTTGTCAAAAAAGATTGAAATCCTCTTAGTCTTTTTTCGGCCAATTGAAGACAATATGATTTTCGATCATCATCAATGTTAAAAGACCTCTACAAAAAAACATACATAGAGTGCGTTAGTAATTTATGTACATAAGCGTCAACAAAAACGAAAGACATCATATATTGCACCTGTATTTCAGTCCATATTTTTTTAATGGGTTTCAGCTCACGCCTTCTCCAATCATCAGAAGTGATTTGGACTTCTCTCCTCACAATGGAACCAATGTAACTTATCAACATTGAACCTTTAGGATAAATTAGTTGTTTGTCTTCATTCCAATGTAAGTCAAATTTGATACCTTTATCTCTTGCACAAATTATTGACTTCATAATTGTTATTCCTCTTCTAATCTCACTCTCCACATCACGAGCTGATTCATTTCCATCAATATTAGAAGCGGGATGATCTTTTTCCTCATTAGAAGCCATTCCACCTGTAATATTAAAGAAAAACATAAACACATATAAAATTCAAGTAGCATTTAATGAATAACCAAAAAATAAAAATATAAACACAATATATAAAACCATAAACACAATTTTATTGAATGACAGAACATATAACATTTCACTATTACCTTTTCCACTAACATCTCTTTAGTTTCTTGGTTGGAATATGAATTACTTGGATCTTAACAACTCAGACGGATGGATTAATCCAAATTCCCTCATTATGATCATTTCTAATATATGATTCTTCCACTATAATATTCTCATCTTGATCATTTCGTACATACGACTCATTGCCTATAACATATGACTCATTCTCAACATCAACATCACTTTGATTTACATTGTTATCATCAATCACTTTGTTAGATAAAAGCACTATAGACCATTTGGAACTTGTCTGATCAGTGACGTAGAACACTTGTTTAGCTTGAGAGGCTAAAATAAAAGGCTCATCTTTGTACCCCACCCTATTAAGATCCACTTGTAAAAATCCCGACTTATCCATCCGTATGCCGCTATTATGTACCCACTTGCAACCAAAGATAGGAATCTGAAACTTCTCATAAACAAACACCCAAATGTGCTCGATAACCCCAAAATATGACAGATTTGCATATTTGGGGTTTAAGTCATTCATACTTGAAATGTGCATTGCTTCAGTTAAAACAGTGACACCACTATTTTGCATATTACTTTTATCATCTTGTTCTTTGGTATAAAATGTGTATCCATTAATTGCGTATGTGCTATAAGAAAACACGATCAAACTTGGACCATATGCTAAACATCTCAACCTTTCGGTTATTGTAGCGGGATCTAAATCAAACTTTGAATAAATATGATCTTTGAACCATTGTATAAAACTTTGATTATGCTCTCATACTATCTAATTTTCATTTCTACTAGGATTTAAACCCCGGAGTACATCCTTGTGCATTTCAACATATGGCTCAACCTCATTGTCATTGTACAGAACATATAAATGCACTTGATCTCGTTCAATCCTTGATACTGTCACAATTTTATTTCTGATTAAATTTTTTCCTTCCTTACTTTTGATAATATGAGATTTGGGTAGTCCAATGGATTGAACATTGGTCAAATATTCAGTACAAAACTCAACCGCTTCTTCAACAACATATCCTTCAACCATACAACCCTCTGGCCGACTTCTATTTTTCACGTACCCTTTTAATATTTTCATATAACGCTCAACAGGGTACATCCATCTCATATAAGCTGGTCCACACAATTATGTCTCTTTCACAAGATGAACAACAAGATGTATTATAATATCAATAAATGAGGGAGGAAAATATATTTCAAGCTCACATAATGTAATAATTATTTCTTTTTGCAATATTGTAAGATCTCGGGATCGATCACCTTACTACAAATTGACCTGAAGAAAAAACACAATTTAGTTATGGCGCTTCTTACTTTTTATGGAAAAATAGAATGTATGCCTATTGGTAGAAAATGCTCCATTATAACATGGCAATCACGTGTCTTTAAACTCTTTAACTTGAGGTCTTTCATAGACACAATTCTTCTAATATCTGAAGAGTAACCTTCTGGAACTTTTACTCCACTTAGAAACTTACACAATATTTTTTTCTCATTTCTAGATAAAGTATAAGCAGCAGGCGGCATATATGTTCGTTTTCCTTTCTTCATGGGTCCTAATTCAGTTCTTATTCCCATTTGTATCAAGTCCTTTCTTGATTTAAGGCCATCCTTATACTTTTCTTGTATATTGAGTAACGTACCAATAACACTTTCAAATACATTTTTTTCAATATGCCTAATGTAACGCCCGTAATTTAATTAATTATTTAATTAAATTATTTTTGGAATATTTGTGAAGTTGTGTTATGATGATAGTCGATGTGTTTTTGTTATTGGGTTTATTTATTCTATTAAGTTGTGGAATAATATTAGAATAATAATACTATTTGATGTACGCTTATTTTAAGGAATAAAAGTAGTAGAAGGGGGATGTAGGAGTTTTAAGCCCAGTAAGACATAATGAGAATTATAGGGTTATTATATTAGTTATTTAGAATTAAAATGGAAAAGAAGTAGCAGTAAGAGGAGAAAGAAAATAAGGGTTGGAAGAGAACGTGAAAGTTCAGAAAAGAAGGAAAGGAGCCAGAACATAATTCAATTGGAAAAGTCGTAGAGCAACCTTCAATCCAAGGTAAGGTTGGGGTTATGACTATATAATAGGGTTTATGATGAGTAGGATGTGAGATTAGATGTGAAAGGTTGTTTTGTTTATGATTGGAATGTATATATTGTTGTATGATGAAGATCAATGATTTAGAGATGAGTAAGTATGCCCTAATGCTGTATAATTGATGTAGGAACATATGATTATTATAATTGATGATTACCTATGATTAGAGGATATTTTTAGGGCCTAAGGTAGGGAAATCGCAGTGAAAAGGCAGTGAAATTGCAGAAAAATATTCATGACAGAACAGTATGAGTCGACCTCAAAGGCCATGCGTCGACATATGCAGGCTTTTAGACTCAGGATGAGTCGATACATAGGACTAGGCATCGATACATGCAGTGTTGCAGACTCAGTATGAGTCGAACCAAAAGGAGTATGCGTCGACTCATGCAAGATTTTAACCCAGTACGCGTCGACTCAAAATATTATGCGTCGACTCATGTAGTCTGATTTTTGACAGATTCGTTTCCAAAGGCTGTAACTTGAGTTTCCAGACTCCGTTTGAGGTGTCGTTCGAAGCGTTGGATAGCTAACGTGATGAACTTAATTCTTAAGGATTAAAATGAAGGATAAGAAGAATAATACTAGTAACCCAAATTAGGATTAGAGTTAGCTTCCCGCGTTAATCGCTATGATGATTTTTGTGAAGTATGATGAGGATAAGATGATTATAGATCATTGCTTAGTTCGTAACAGTAAGATTAATGATGATAATGATGTAGTATTACAGAATAATAATATGTAGAGGTTTGGTAATTAGAGATAAGTCGTAGATGATTAATTAATTATAGGCTTTTTCATGTTGTAGGCTTATGGCCAACGTTGCGGGATTGTCGATCTATCATTGTATTGTTGTTGTGGCTGAGTTGCTGTAAAATTATGTTGATGAATTATGTTGATGAAATTATGTTGATGAATCATGCGATGAATTATGTTGATGAATTATGTTGATGAATAATATTGACGAATGATGTTGAGATGCCTCTAATAATTGGCGGCTATTAAGATGTAGGCTTCTGGCTAACGATGATGTTCTGTTGAGATGTTATTAATTATGGTTGTTGTTAGTACATTCATGATTGTGCCGCATACATTGCATATCAAGATGGAGCCGATGCTCGTTAAGACGGCCTGTATTGACGAATATTAAGATGAATGCTTATGCCTTGTTGATGCCTCTATTTATTGGCAATTATTTTGAGGTGGGAGTTCTGCTCCAATGGTACCACATGCATTTTCATAGTATTGAGTCGCATTATATGATTTCATAAAGAAGTTGTGTATTGATGCGGTAAAAGTGTATATTGTTGGTATTCTATTGCGATTATTGTTGTTCATAAGATGAGAAGTGGTGATATTATGTGATCTAATTTAATATATTATTTATCATACATTTTATTATATTGTTAGATATCTCACCCCTTTTGTTTGAATGTTACCCTTACATTGGTAACGTGCAGGTAATCCGGAGTGAAGGCAGTATACTTTAGGTTGTTCGAGTCGGTGTCATTGCTCTGATACGTAACACTCGGGGGGATGAACGCTTGTTGCTTTTAATTATTGATTATTTCAGTTGTTGAACTTTAATTTGATTGTTTCTAAGTATGTGTTATTATGAAGTTGTTGTAACGATGGAAAAAGATGTTATTATGATTCCGCTGCGTAGATGTTCAAGTTGTTGAATTAAGAGATTAAATTATTATGCTGATGGTTCATCTGAAGTTTTAAAGTGTTATGTATCCACGTTGAATGCAATGTGTTTTTAAGTTGAATTTGTGGCATCCTAATTTAGTTGTATGAGTTTTAAAACTCTGATTTACATTTATAATTGCCGAGTAGAATTGGGGTGTTACACATAACATCAAGAAAATGTCTAACATACAATGACTTCCAATAAGACAATTAAAAGAAAAATGATCTCTTCTTCCACCCACCTTTGACAAGCGTATATGCAAAAGGCTTTCCAAACTGGGTACTCATATCTTTCACCTTTACAAAAAGTTGGTCACCTGTCAACATAGGGGGAGCTCTATCATGTTCTGGATTTCCATTGAATGCCTTTCTCCACCCACGGTAGTGATGATTAGAATTTAATAATCTACGATGACCGAGAAATACATTTTTTTGACAAAATTCCAATCGCTTCCAATTTGTGTGTTCTTCACAAATAGGACACGCTTTTTGACCTTTAATGTTATACCCTAATAGATTTTCGTATGCGGAAAATCATTAATTGTGCCAAACAACATCGCCCTCAAATTGAAACTTTCTTTCCTATATCCATCATAAACTCCACCCCGTTCTCCCACAAAATATTTAAATCTTCGATTAACGGTTTCAAGTAAACGTCTATGTCATTCCCTGGTTGTTTAGGTCCAGAAATTAACATAGATAACTTCATGTACTTGTGCTTCATACATAGAAATGGAGGTAAGTTATAAATCACAATAATCACATGCCATGTGGTATGTGAGATACTTTGAAGACCATGCGGGTTCATTCCATCAGTAGATAATGCTAAGCGAAGGTTTCTTGCATCTCCTCCAAAATCAGGATAATCATTATATATTTTCGACCATCATGGTGAATCTGCCGGATGTCGAAACTTTCCATCAAAAATTCTTTCATCTGCATTCCAAGTCAAGTGTCTTGCATCAGTTTCACTATGAAACATGTGTCTAAATCTCGGAATTATAGGAAAATACCATAAGACTTTTGCTGGAGACAAATTTTTCTTATATCGAGATAAACCGCATTTAGGGCACTCATTTAACGATCCATATTCGTTTCGAAACAAAATGCAATCATTTGGACAAGCATGTATCTTATCATAGCTCATGCCAATAGAGCACAACATTTTTTTGGCCTCATAGGTTCTGTGAAACTTTTATCTGACCATCCATTGCTCGCCTTTAAGTTGTACAACTTTAATACCACAAACCGTCTTGTGAAATTAGTGCAACCTTTATACAACGATTTCTATGCATCGCTTACCAACCTCTCAAACATTTTGGGACAATCCTGAATATCTTCTTCAAGTGCTTCTGCAATCTCTTCGACTCGATCACAATCGTATGTATCTGTGTCATTTTCGTCTGAAGCATATATCATACAATCCCCTGGTTCAACATTCTCGTAACTTTTCTCACCATGGAATATCCAACATGTGTAACTTCGATCAATTCCACGCCTCAATAAATGCGATTGCAACCCAACTGCGTAATCCTGACCCACAAAACAACAACTTAGGCAAGGACATTTCATTCGATTGGTGTCTTCGACATGTTCAACAACAAACTTAACGAATTACAATACCCCATTCTCGTACTCTTTGGAGAATCGATTGGCAGACATCCATTTTTTATCGATGGTCTTACTATTAAGTAAGCTAAACAAAAACAATACTTAAAAAAAATAGGACAAAGACTAAAAAGCTTAATACCAATTAGGCATATTCATCGAAAATAAAAATACTATAATTATTCAAGAAACTATAGAAAATTAAAATGACAACTAAATACATGTAGAGAAGTCAATAACTTCTGAAACCACACAGTGTCATATTCTTGGAAACGCTCAAAAACTCCACTCTTCACAAGTAACCTATATAAATGATCAATTAATTTCATTATAATAAAACAAATCTATAGAATAAGAATTGCATTAGAATATTTATACAACATTAAACATAATGTATACACCATTAAATAATCACTAATATTCTTTTTAACATATATTTTACTGTTATAACTTTTTTTTAAATATAAATATTTGATTTTAAAATATGAAGGTAAAATATTAATAAAAAAATTTTGTTTAATAAAGATCTATTTTAATATTCTACATTTAAAATATAAGTCAATCAAACAATTCATGTGACTCTCTATATTAATCAAATAGCTCATAAAGTGTAACTTTCATTTTTTCCCTTCAAATTATATTCTAACTTCAAATCTAGATCTTCAAATTTTAATCCAACAATCATAATTTGTTTAACTTTTGTCTAAAAACCAACTTTTCACAATAATAATCGCAATGGTAATGTATACACATTTCAATTACAATGCTTTTTTCTCTCATTCGATACATGTAATATTTGTTGTGACATCTACACAAACACCTTACATGCAATCTCATTGTGACATTTTCCCAAACACCTTACATGCAAAAACCACATGCCACACAAAACACACCATAATGCAACATTATCAACACTAAATCAACACTAAAACAACACTTGCAACACTATCAACTAAACCAAATGCAACATTATATATTAACATTATCAAATATATCAAATATATCAAAAATCATACCTAGAGGAGAAGAGAACCTTGGTTGTTAATGGAAGAAAGGATGCAACGGTCTTGAATGAAAGAAGGTTGAAAATCTTGAAGAAAGGATGCAACGATTTTGTCAAGAATCAAACAAAAAATAGCGTCAAAGTGGGTTTTGATCGTAACTACTGTATTCTGAAAATGGGTTTTGCAAATAATAATGTGTTACTGTTTTATGCTGGGCGCGTTTTTTATTTGTTTTTTATAACATGACTTTAGGAAGCGCTTGTAGTAGAAAGCGCTGCTTAATCCTTCCCTTTAGGAGGCGCTTTAAAAAAGCGCTGCTTAATCCCCCCCTTTAGGCAGTGCTTTAGCAAAACGCTTTGTAATCCCACCCTTTAGGTAGCACTTCTCCAAAGCGCTACAATACCTACCCCCTTTAGCAGCGCCTTATAAATTCACATTAACCCCCTTTAGGAAGCGTTTTAACAAAGCGCTGCTTAAGCCCACCCTTTAGGCAACGCTTCTAAAGAGCGCTTTGTAAGCCCACCCTTTAGGCAACACTTCAGGACCTACCCCCTTTAGCAGTGCTTTATCAAACAATATTCACCCTTCTTAGGCAACGCTTTTTTAGAGAGCGCTGTCTAAGGCATAGGACAAAATTTCCGTATTTTTAAAATGCACTTTTAGCAACATTTTTGATAAGAAGCGCTGTCTTAGGTATGCTGTCTAATCTTATTTTTGGCGTAGTGCTTGTCGCTGTCGCTTATCATCGTGATTGTTAAGATCATGATTGTTATGATGGTAAGTTAACATAACAATCACGATGATAAGCGACGATGATGAGATGCATTGAATGAATCTGACCATTGAACCATATATGTGTTAAAGAACACAAAATGTGTTGAATGAGACGCGTGCAATTCTGGATACAATGGTGTGTTTAAGTTGGTTTTCAAGAATAGTTTAATTTTTAGATTATATAACTCTATGGTTGTATTTCTTTAAAGAGGTGTATGGTAAAACAAGCAATATACATTTGTATTTATAAACTATGGGTACGTTCTACAACAGTTTTTTTATACGGTGATCTAATGTAATTTAATTGCTTTTAGGTTCGAACCCAGTACCTTATATATCACAATGGTTAATAAACATAACTGTTGTGGTATCATGTGAGATAACCAGTATACTACAACAGTCTCAGGATCGTAATTATTAGCAATAAATTTACAACAACACTCTATACAATAATGCCTGATCCTGCAAGATTATATATATTTACCAACCGTTGTTAAATAGATTTTTCACAGTAATGTACAACACTGATCCTAATTGAACTAACCCAAGCACAAATAAAAGGAGCCTAAAAATGACTATATATCTTAAGCCTAATAGGATCCATAACATAGTGAAACTTCAAAATGACTATATCTTTCTAGCATGGTGACATAAGCTATTCAAAATTATTTTCTCAATATCAAATTAAATCAATTTGATACTGAAATGCTGAGTTTCAGATGACACGGAGATATATATGCATAAGAGATACATGAAAATCAATTTCCATATAGAAATCACTAAACAAGACATACACTTACTTTAGAAACAAAATCATGTTAATATGAATACTTATAGACACATACACACAATCTATTCTTACCGAGATCATAAATATTTTTAAACCCCCTTTAGCCATTTCCACATAGCCCTTGATTGTCTGCTTAAAAATGAATATATATCTTAAGTCAATTGAAAACCTGACTTTTAAAAAGGCAGTCATTTGAGACATTCTGGAAGCCCTATGTGAACTCAACATGCTGGCCATAATTCAAGTAGAGCTGAAATGTTGCAGAATAATTCTTATTTGGGAAGTGAAATTATCATATATAGCATGCTTTAAACATTCAAAATGCTTGGAAATATTTTTTATACCAAATGATGCATAAGAAGTGCTATTTTATATGCTAGCTACTTTCTGAAATGCTGGCATGTGTTGACTGAGTTTCATTCTTACCACTAGTGACAGTAATTTGGTATTTTATATTCTCATTTTCTCTTAGATCATCCAATGGTGAAGGATAAAAAGATGTTGAGTTGGTTTCAAAAT
The DNA here is from genome assembly GCA_948472305.1 of Vicia faba. Lineage (NCBI taxonomy): Eukaryota > Viridiplantae > Streptophyta > Magnoliopsida > Fabales > Fabaceae > Vicia > Vicia faba. The sequence goes on from OX451737.1 coordinate 1,463,528,528, forward strand.
CTTGGAGTGTTTTAAAATCCAATATTACCAAATTTATCTAACAATAACACCTAATATAAAAATCTTCACATAAGCCAACAAGCATTTTCCTTGAGTGCAAGGCTAACAAGCAACATTTCAAGGCACTTGATGAGTAAGTAGAAACACCAATAACCTAAAGTAGTTGCTTCTCAAAATGACCAAATGAATCATGGAGATAAAGCACATACCAACGATGGTGCATCAAGACAATATACATCCACGTTAGCTGCCATTAAAGGAAGTAGACGATATAGACCTAAATTGTGGACGAAAAACATTAAGAAAATCGTTATTTAAAAGAAATTTTTATATATAATAAGATTGAATTATTTATTATTTATAAGGATGAAAAATATTTTTAATTATATAATTGATGAAGGACAATATTATAAAATCATATATAATTTTTTTTTGTCATATAAAATTAATTACATTTTGAACTTGTGTGAAATGTACAAAAATGACTTATAACTACTTATAACTTGAATAACAAAAATTAATATTTATTGACCTTGAAAATTATTCCCTCTAATTAAAAAAGTTTGTGTTGTAGTCATTGTACTTAAGACCTTAGAGCTGAAAGGTTGTATGATCATGTAAGACATATTGAACAACTATATATCACTAATTTGAACCAACATGGCTCTAACAACTTTGTGTTGCAAAGTGCAAGAGGACGTCTCTGGAATTGAATGAATATTTAGCGAAATATTATATATGGTTAATGCAATACAATACACTCCAGTAAAAATAGAGAGTAATAATAGGTAGGCAACGACTTATACTTGTCTGTAATGTAATTCACTCATTTTATAGCATATGGATTACTATAAAATGAAGCATGTTTGTCACAACAGATATAATCAATACATATTGTAACAAGTTATTAGTTTTTCAATAAGTTCATCTTTCTTCTTAGACATTTCATTTCTTCATATAAGTTTATTGTTCTAACTATATTATTTCATGTTCAACTTTAGTGAGGGTTGTATTTCATATTGTTATTAGAAGCCAAATTTCCGCTGCGACTCTAATAATTGGTATCAGAGCCAATTGTAAAATTGTAGAGTGGTAAAAATTTATTATTATTTTTTGGTTATCGAAGATAATGGCTTCTACTAGTGGAACCGTTAAGGTTGGGAAATATGAAATAGAGAAGTTTAATGGGAAAAATGATTTTTCTTATTGGAGGATGCAAATGAAAAATTTGCTTATTTCACAAAAGTTACACAAGGCGTTAGCAGAACTGAAACCTGAGAGTATGGAGGATGAGGATTGGGAAGAGTTAGTTCTTGAAGCACGGGCAGCCATAATCTTATGCCTTGAGAGGGATGTTGCGTTCTTGGTTAATGAAGAAGCAACGGCTGTTGGCGTGTGGTCAAAGTTAGAGAAAAATTTCATGACGAAAACTCTAACAAATCGAATCTACTTGAAATCCAAATTGTATACATGCAAGATGGAGGAAGGCACCCCAATCCGTGATTATGTCAACAACTTTGATAGGATTATATCGGACTTGAAGGATATAGGAGTGAAGATTGATGATGAATACCAAGCACTTATGTTGCTTCTTTCATTGACCAAGAAGTACAAAAATCTAGTTCAAACATTGATGTTTGTGGGTGATACTCTAACCATGGATGAGACTAGAACATCATTATTAGCGGATGATCTTCGAAAGGTTGCTACTAGTGGGATGTCTAGTAATGGTGGAGAAAATAACGAACAAGCTCAAGGATTTCTTGTTACTAGAGGGAGGACAAATGAAAGAGGATAAGGCAAGGGTGGAAAGTCTAGATCAAAATCTAGAGCTCATGCGGAAAGAACGTGCTTTAAATATGGTGAGCTTGGGCACTTTAAAGCAAATTTTCCAAATAAGAGGGTATTATTTAAAAATTATACCAACAATGGCAACAAATCCAAAGGTAAACTACAAGATTTACAAGAGGCGAGTTATGTCTCAAATGGTGAGAATGATTGTTTCTCTGTCTCAGAGCAAGACCATGATATCTCTGGGAGATGGATGCTTGATTTAGGAGCTTCACACCATATGTGCCCAAATAGGAAGTGGTTTACTACCTACCAAAGCACAAATGGTGGTACAGTTTTAATGGGGAATAACCATGCCTGCAAAATCATGGGATATGGTACAATACGAATCAAGATGCATGATGGAGTGGTAAGGACTTTGATGAACGTGAGACATGTCCCAAATTTGCGGAAAAACCTTATTTCTCTTGATTTATTATAGGAAAACGGTTGCAAAATAATCTTGGAAAATGGAGGCTTAAAGGTTGTTCGTGGTTCGTTGGTTGTGATGAAGGGGGTTCGTCACAGAAATTTGTATTCTCTTATGGGGGAAACTGTCACTTGTGATTTGGCAGTTGGAATCAATAGAAGTAAAGACCAAACTGAATGTACGAGGATGTGGCACATGCGCCTTGGGCATATGTCTGAAAAGGGTCTATCACTGCTTGGTGAGAAAAGTTTGCTGAAGAACATGGAAAAGCCATGCATGGAATTTTGTGAACATTGTGTGTATGGCAAAGCACATAGGTTGTGGTTTTCTACAAGTAAGCATAAAAGTAGGGAAATATTAGACTACGTGCACACTGACGTTTGGGGTCCGGCTCCAGTTACTTCTAAGGGTGGTTCAAGGTACTTTGTTACATATGTTGATGATCATTCGAGGTATGCTTGGATTTACTTTATTAAGCATAAGAATGAGGTATTTGATATTTTCAAGTGTTGGAAAGCAATGGTTGAGAACAGAACGGGTAGAAAGCTGAAAACTCTGCGATCGGATAATGGTACAGAGTATACAGATGGAGCTTTCAAGAGGTTTTGTGATCAGGAAGGTATTGTTAGACACTAAAGGGTCAGAGGCACACCATAACAGAATGGAGTCGCAGAAAGGCTGAACCGTACACTTCTTGAGAAAGCAAGGTGTATGGGCTCTAATTCTGGGTTAGGTCGAGAATGGTGGGCAGAGTCGGTTGCTACAGCTTGCTATGTTGTAAACAGATCCCCACATTCGAGTTTAGGTGGAGACACGCCCTATAAGGTGTGGTCAGGTGAACATGCTGATTATGAAAAACTGAAAATCTTTGGATGCACGGCCTATTATCATGTCAAGAGTAGTAAACGTGATAATAGAGACAAGAAAGCTATCTTTCTAGGATATGCAACAGGGGTCAAAGGCTATCGCCTTTGGAGTATAGAAGATTCTAAGATTGTGATTAGCAGGGATGTTACATTTGAGGAAAAATCTATGGTAGCTTTGTCAAAAGCTATAAATCCTAACGATGGTGATGTGACGATATCAAATAAGCAAGTTATTGAGATAGAATCTGAAGACCAACCAGATTCTAGTCGTGGTCAGGTGGAGAATCCTATCGCTAGTGAAGACGAGGAAGAGGATGAACTTGATCATGAGGAGGATCAGTAGGAAAATACATGTGTTACAACAACAACAGCAGGAATCTTTTGATACCACTAGGACAAAGAGAAGTTATAAACTAGTTCAGAAGTTTGGGTCAGACAAACCTCTTAGGCATTATGGGCAGGTTAACTTGGTGGAACATGCACTCTCAATTGAAGATGATGAGCCGGTCACCTTCAAGCAAGCTATTAAAGAAAAAGATAGAGAGAGTTGGTTGGTTGCTATGGAGGAAGAGATGAAATCTCTTCACAAGAACAAGACATGGGAGGTGGTCCCATTGCCCGTGAGAAAGACTGCTATTGGTTGTAAATAGGTGTATAAAAGAAAAGAAGATCATACTAAGTTATGCAGTACAAGATATAAGGCTAGGCTAGTGGCCAAGGGATTTGCACAAAAGGAAGGAGTTGATTACAATGAGATATTTTCTCCGGTGGTGAAACATACTTCTATCCAGGTGCTATTAAGTTTAGTACCTCATGGTGATCTTGAGTTGGAACAACTAGACGTGAAGACATCCTTCTTGCATGGAGACTTAGATGAAGAAATATATATGTATCAACTTGAGGGTTACAAGGTTGAGGGTAAAGAGAGTCAGGTATGTCGCTTGAGAAAATAACTTTACGGGTTGAAACAATCTCCTAGACAATGGTACAGGCGATTTGATTCTTTCATGATAAAACAAGGTTTCTCTAGAATTAGTTATGACAATTGTGTCTATATTCAGAAGCTTCGTGGAGGTGATTATATCTATATATTATTGTATGTCGATGACATGCTTATTGCTTCAAAAAGCAAGGTGGAGATAGATAAGCTGAAGTATAAACTTGGTAAAGAGTTTGAGACGAAGGATTTGGATGCTGTAAAGAAAATATTGGGTATAGAGATTAGAAGAGAGCGGACAAACCAAAACTGTTTTTGAGTCAAAAGGGCTATTTAGAGCGATTTGTTGAAAGGTTTGGAATGAAAGGTGCTAAGTCGGTGGTTACTCCATTAGCTTCACGTTTTAGGCTTTCTGGTAATCAGTCTCCCACTACTGCAGAAGATAAGGCAAACATGGAAAATGTACCTTATGCTAGTGCAGTTGGCAGTTTAATGTACGCTATGGTGTGTACACGTCCGGATATTTCACAAACGGTAAGTGTTGTTAGTAGATTCATGGAGAATCCGGGAAAGGCACACTGGGAAGCGGTGAAATGGATTTTGAGGTACTTAAAGGGTACCATTAACACATGTTTGTGTTTTGGTGGAGATACATGTCAAATAAGCGGGTTTGTTGATTCGGATTATGCTGGTGATCTAGATAGACGACGGTCTACATCTGGTTATGTGTTTGAAATACACGGTGCTCCAGTTAGTTGGCGATTGATGTTACAGTCTACAGTGGCACTCTCTACTACGAAAGCCGAGTACATGGCAGTAGCAGAAGGAGTAAAGGAAACATTGTGGCTGAGGGGTCTTCTAGGTGATTTGGGTGTTAAGCAAGAACGTGTGAGACTGATGTGTGATAGTCAAAGTGCAATTCATTTGGCTAAGAATCAGGTTCATCATGCTCGAACCAAGCATATCGATGTAAGGTATCACTTTGTACGAGATGTCGTAGAGGAAGGTCATATTTCTCTTACGAAGGTACATACTGATGAGAACCCAGCTGACATGTTAACCAAGATTGTGTCAGGTTGCAAGTTCCAACACTGCTTGAACTTGTTAAACATTATCCCATATTCGTCCAAATACGATCGCAACATCGAGGGACATCGAGGGAATACGATCTTTTTTATCGAGGGTATTTGCTAAAACGCCCATATTCTAGGGACATGACTATTTTCCGAGGCAATAAGCAAGATTACCCTAGAGGTGCATGTGTGAATAGTGTGTTTAATTGCATGCATTTTTGTCTTTGAAATTAGGGTTTTCTAGCGGTTGATTTTATCTTGCCATACACAGCCTAATTACTAATAATTTATATGAAAGTTGTAAATTATGGAAATTAAAATCTTAAACTATTACATCATTATGGGAGTGGGGGTACAATTTACAAATGGGGATGAAATAGAAACTTAAATATTACAACCATATCGAATAATAATGAAGACAATATAAAAACAGTGTAAAATAAAGGAAAAATTGCATTTTGAACTATTATATGCCGACACATGCTACTATGCATCGACACATAACTTTACTTGCCCCTGTAAAACCAAACCAACTCAGTATAAGTCGATGTATAGTGGGATGTGTCGATGCATACACCTGTTTGTGTCGACACATACATGTTTTGTGTCGACTCATGCACCTTTCATCCTTCTGTTTTGGGGCATGGATAACAGTATGAGTCGATGCATAAGGCTATGTGTCCACTCATACCCTGTTTTTTCACTAGAATGAGTCGACCCAAGTGGGTATGTGTCGACTCATGCTGCAGTTTTTTGCCTTAAACATTGTTTTATTGTTTGTACATGTCAGTTTACAGCATATGGTTGATAAACATAAACAGCAAGCAAATGGTTAGCTCAGAAGGGGTAATGATTACTACATTTTATATTCAAAAATAAATCATTAATGATGTACGAAAAAATTCCAAGTCAAGAAGATTTACCTTGAGACTGTACTTGGTGTTTTAAGTCTGAATACTTTCCAAGATGCTATGATGGCTCCAATGAATCTCCAGGAAGCTTGTTCCAAACTGTTGAATCATACTAACTCAGTCAAGTTGTACAGTACTTTTCTTTTGTGTTTGGAGGGTGAAGATGATGGCACTACATGGACTATTTTTATGTTTGAACAATCTCTATGTGATAAGGTGTTTGGTTTATTGGAGAGTTTGTAAGATGGAATAATGGATTTAGGTTCTGTTTTGAATGAAAGTAGAACTGAATTTTTGAATGAGCAAAGGTTACAAAGAATATTGTTTTTTCTGTTCAAAAACCCTTTATTCTCTCTCTAAAAGCCAACCCTTTGTTTGTTGTGAAAACAGTCTATTTATAGAGGAAGTTTTGCTGGGATTTTGGGAGGGAAACAAATAACAATTTGAACTATTTGGGTATGTTGTCTTCATAGATTTTTTGATGCAACTCTCATATGCTAATTTGGTGCAAATATGGGGCTGAGATAATGCAGGCTTGGACTGGGTTATGAGCAGCATAGCGAGGCTGTTTATGCAGCAGTTTTGGAGTGTTGTGGCAGTGTTTGGAGATAGCATAGCAGGGTTGCTTTTTGACATGGCCTTGGGTTGTTATGTGGACAGTACAGCAAGCTTGGACAACATTGTTTGCAGCATGATACAAAATCTGGTTTTTGGACCAATTTATGCAGATTGTATCAAAGACAAAGCATTGTGGCAAGGTTTTGAGTCAAAGGAAAAAGTTAAAACAAGACAAAGTTTAGGATTTGTAATCTTGCAAAAATGCTACTTTGTAATAACTTGAATTATTTGTAACATCTTGAATTATTTGTAACATCTTGAATTATTTTGAATTGTAGTGAAAATATGTCATGAAGCAATGAAATTAACAAGTATAGAAAATACTTAGAAAAATTTCCAAGTCTTGCAAAGTTGAATTTTTGACTCTCTTGATTTTGATGATCAAATTTCATATTTTGGATGTCTTGATGAAATATGATTTTTGGGACTCAATTTTGGTCAAAAAGTCAAAGTTTGACCTTTTAGTGTACAATTGACTTTTCCTATCAGTTGACCGAATTTTGTCTATCAATCCACTTATCTCTGGAGATGAATTGAAACATGCAATTAGGTGAAAATGACGCTCTCGGGTCCTTGAGATCATGCTTTCAACCAATAAGTCAGGTATTAGGTCAAAAATCCAAGTTCGGCCATTTTCAGTCAAAACCCTAATTTTGACCATTTTGCCCTTTTAATAATTTGAATGATTTTCTTGGAAAATTATGATCCAAGACTTGAAACTTGACAGAAGTAATCCTGAGAGTCCATAATGATCCATGAAAGTCACTTGAAATATTAGAAATCCAACTGCCTTTGTACAAACTCAAACCTCAATTTGAGGCATCAGTGTTGAGGAGATTGTTTGACCTAGTCGATACTTGCTCAAGCTTGAGTCATTGAAGATCTTTGTAGGAAATGTCTTGAGAAATGAGAGAGAAAATTTTGGGGTACAACACCCATTATTCAACATCTTGAGAGATTTGAGCATTCTATCAAGATTTGAATTCAGAGAAGTCACTTCACTTTCTAGATTGGAAATAGTTTTCAAATCCTCTTTCCTTTCTGCCTTCAGCTGGGTTAAGAGTGCTTTCTGTTTCTACCCTTCTAGGAAAACTTCTTCACTTCTGAGACACAGTTCTTTGTACGAGGCAGCTAGCTAATTAAAGGTTAGTTCTCCATTACTAGAATCTTCATCAGACACATATTTTCCTGTCAATGCTTTAATATACTTTGTTGATTCCTCTTACTAGAATCCTCATCAAACCAAGTAACAGATAGATTCTTATTCTATTTTTTAAGATATTTTGGACATTCAGCTCTAATGTGACCAAAACCTTCACATCCATGACACTGTATTCCTTTCCCTTGAGTGGATTTTTCTTCAGTCCTTTTTCTTCCAAACTCATTTTACTTGAAGAATCCTCCAGACATCCATAGCTACTTCACATGTGTTTACTAATCTAAAAATGTTCTTGTCATTTCCATTGAATATAGCATTCAAGGCTTTAGAATTTCCAAGAGCAATTTCATCCTCTTCTTTATATCAATCTTCTTCTGGCTTTAACTCAGAAGTAGGTTCTCCATTTTCTCACAATTTGACACGGTGTTTCCATCCTTTTAAGACAACTTTCCAAGCCCTGCTGTCCAGAAACTTTAGAGAGGCCATCATACATGGTTTCCAATAGTCATAATTGCTTCCATCCAGGATGGGTGGCCTGCTCACAAATCCTCCTTCCTTGTCCATAGTACCAGAAAGTATATTTCCTAGATCTCACCTAGATATAGAGTATGATGTCTGCTCTGATACCAATTGAAATTCTAGTATCAGATATGAGATGTCGAAAGAGATGTCACGACAAAAATATCTGAGGACAATATAAAATGCAACAATATTAAAAGCAGTAAAAACACAAAGGATTGTTAACCCGGTTCGTTGTACAATAACACCTACATTGGGGGCTACTAAGCCAGGGACAAGTCCAATAAATAGTATCAACTCATAGACCCTCAGTAAACAACAAGTTTATAATCTAATCACTTAATCACTACTCGTGCTATACTTTTACCTAAGATACACCTAGGTATGAGGCCCTCCTCAAATCCCTTAAATGACTAACACTGAAGAACAACAAAAATATTAAGTTTTAAGGACTTCAATCATTCAATACTTAAAAGCTTATGAATGATCCACAATTAACAACTCAAATTACAATTAAAACGACTTAGACTTCTAAAACAGAAAGAGTATGTTCTTCTTTTTGAAAGTTGCAGCGTGATGAATAAGGATGCAAGTCCTTATAAAGGCGCAGCAATAGGCTTGGGCTAAAAAACAAATATTCCAATCCCTTGAATATTTCCATGCACTATGCCAAACAAGGGATTAGACAGCGCTTTTTTAGGCCTTTAACAGCGCTTTTTTTTCAATCACTTTAGACAGCGCTTGGTAAAAGCGCTGTCTATTACCCCCCTTTAGCAGCGCTTTTCCTCATTTTTTTTTTTTAATTTTTTTTTTCAATCACTTTAGACAGCGCTTTTCATGAAAAGCGCTGTCTATTACCCCCCCTTTAGCAGCGCTTTTCCTCATTTTTTTAAAAAAATTTTTTCAATCACTTTAGACAGCGCTTTCATGAAAAGCGCTGTCTATTACCCCCCCTTTAGCAGCGCTTTTCCTATTTTTTTTTTTTATTATTTTTTTTATAAATCACTTTAGACAGCGCTTTCATGAAAAGCGCTGTCTATTACCCCCCCTTTAGCAGCGCTTTTCCTCTTTTTTTTAATTTTTTTTTTATAAATCACTTTAGACAGCGCTTTCATGAAAAGCGCTGTCTATTACCCCCCTTTAGCAGCGCTTTTCCTCATTTTTTTTTTTATTTTTTTTCAATCACTTTAGACAGCGCTTTCATGAAAAGCGCTGTCTATTACCCCCCCCCCCCCCCTTTAGCAGCGCTTTTCCTATTATTTTTAAAAAAAAAAATTTTTCAATCACTTTAGACAGCGCTTTCATTTAAAACAAAACGCTGCCTATCAAATTTATTCTCACCGTTTTTGCACCAGAAACTATAGCTTCATTATAACATTTTAAACAAAAACAACATTAATATATACCACAATGAAACAATATTATAACAACATCAATATTCATCTCTTAAATCCTTTTTGCACAATATACATAACAACAAGATTAATATATACCACAATGAAACAATATTATAACAACATCAATATTCATCTCTTCAATCCTTTATGCACAATATACATGCAACAACATTAGTATATACAACAATGAAACAATATTATAATTACATCAATATTCATCTCTTCACTCCTTTTTGTACAATATACACAACAACAACATTAGTATATACAACAATGAAACAAAATCCACGATGAATATATAACTCTATCTTCTACATCGAGCTGCACCTATATAACCGAAAACAAAATCAAAAAATCAAAATCCATACAAGTTACCAAATAACAACAACAAAAACAATAATATTGTAACACAACTATAACGACATATATTATATTCTCAAAACTCAAAGTTATACCTTATAATAAAACTCTCAACTCCATAACAAATTGGCACCAATCCTCCATAAGTTCATCCAATTGATCTTTTGAGTATGAAGCACACTTGGATTCATCAAAGTACTACATAATAATATAACATAGTATGATTTAATTAAAATACTAAGTCAGTTTATGAGAAATATGAAAATAATTCCTATATTAGAAATTCACTACACATGGAAAGAAAATACGGATATACATCAAGATATACACCTTAACTTGTTTTATCAAGTATCATCGCTATATAATCAAAACTGTGAAAATCTATACCTCCACTTTGATCCAAGAAATATTGTTGACTCTACTCCTTGGTACTTGAATATCTCTTTGTGCTCGAAAACTTTGTAGAATGCTATAATAAAATAATAACGAATATTTAGAACTATCGCACATAAATAATTAAATATACACAGTAATATTTTGGAACAATGTCACTTACGTGTCAATCGTCTTCTTCATATCTGAGTATGTTGTCCAATCATTGCCCAATGAATCCAGATAATATACAATTTCTCTCACAGGATTAATTGCAACCAATAACCAGTTTCCACTGGAATATTTAACAAAGGTTAGATGGAAATTCTCTGCACAACGTTAAAAAACGAAAAATTATAATAGAGGTAATTTAGAATGAAAATCTTACTTGGGGCCAGTATTATATGGTAAAAAGAACAATTTTTTTGTATCTTTGCTGGCCATAAATAAACTGAGCACAAATGCTATTACTTCATCTGGTTTTGCGATTATTGACCCTGCGTGGACAATGTTGGGATTTATGAAAGCGAATCTGGACTCCAATCCACGCGGGCGAATCAACTTGTCATACAGAAACCTTAAATAAAAACATCATTAACATTAATTATTCATTGAAATGAGTAAATAAATTTTGCAATTAATTAAACAAAGTTGATTGGAGTATACCTGATGTATGTATTGATAACAGCCATGCCTAATGTCAAGTGTCCAAAAACTTGTTCCAAATCCTCCTTACCAATTGCTGTCATGCCTTCAGAACCATAAATCCCTTCATGCAGGGGTATAAGAGAAGTACCACCTTGCGAAATAGTTGTGAAGCTTATAAATGTCTGAAGGCACGACCTATATTGTGAAGTAGTTTTCTTTCTAGCCCCGAACCTCTTAGCAACACTCTTTGTTTCTGTGGGAATGTTGCTAATTACAGGCTCCTTACCCCTACTTACAGCTTCATTAATCTCTTTAGCAGGAATAATCTAAATATCATAAAATTAGAGTGGTCAAGTATAGGACGACAAATTAACATTATCTAATCATAAATATCATATAACTTTGTTGTACCTGTTTTTTTGCTGTCACTGATTCCTCTGGCCGCGTAATCCCTTTATCTTTTGGTTTGGGTTTTGTAGGAGTCTAACATTACCATGCAAAAAAAATGTAAGTAAAACGAACGTAAAAAATTTGAGTACTAAAAGGTTCATAAAGGTTTTAATTATACCTCATCATCTATGCGAACAAGCCTTGACGGCCAGGAAACAAACGCTCCTATTGCCTCTCCCACCAATGTTGCATCCGAAACTTCATCTGGGATTGGTAATAACACACCCTCCTCTAAAGCAATATCAATCGACACTTTCAAATATCCAGAAGGGAGCGGTTTATGATGAAGTACTTCTCCCAGAGTGTTATGGACTTCTCCCTTGCCAACCATGCGATAAGTTGGTGTCTCTAAAAAGAGTTGACAAGGTGAAATGCCCTAAAATCAATAATAAATATGACATCGTTAATGTGTATATATGTCAGTTAAATAAATTACACTAATTTAATTTCATAATAATATATGTAAGTACCTCGGGAATACTCGATTGAGCTGCACAATTGACACTAGCTATGTCAATAGCTTCTTTAACACCCGAAGCTTCCCTTTCTGATTGGTATTGTTTTGCTTTTTCCTTCCTCAATTCAAGAACTTCAGCTTCTAATGCATCCAACCTGGCCTGCAGTTCTTTATTGCTAGCAGATTTTGTCTTTGGATTGTTCTTTTTCAAGGAAGTTGGAGTAACCCCATGTCCTTTACACCTCACCCGACCAGAATACTCACGAACATCTAATGCTCGACTAAGTATGCTCCTGCAATCATCTGGTGGAGATGTAGACTGAGACAGACTCTCCTGAAATTCATATGAATATTGGAAAAACATGAATACTATATGTTAATAAAATTTTGATTTAATTAGAATTAATGTTATACTTACGCATTTTTAAAAAATTTGTTGTACATCTTCTTTGAGAACTCCATCCTTACCCACACGGGCAGCCTTCCACAAAACATGCTCCGGAAGAGATGTTTCTGAACTACTCTCCTCTTTTAACTACACATTAACACAAAAAACAAGCTCAGATATAACTATTGATGAACAAGTATATCATTGCAATTTGTAAATACTTACTATTTTTTGTTCTAATCGTGCATATCCCAAACGCCCTTTTTTGTATGGATATGCGGGAGATGATGCTCTTAGACGATTTACTTCACTAACACTCTGAAATTTTGGGGTTTTCCGTTTGGCTTTAAAAACATCCCATTCTTTAACTGAAATCACATCCGCATATTCTGCTGGACGCTCTGCATCAACAAATTTTTTTCCGGCATCTCTAAGATATTTTCTGTTTAAATATGTTCTAAACCCTCTCAGTATTTTGCCGGCCAATCCAAGACAATAATCTTTTCTTTTGTCATCAATGTTTAAAGACCTCTACAAAAAACATACACAAAGTGCGTTAGTATAAGTAATTTAAAGACATAATTTAAAGTACATAATCGTAATTTAAAGACATAATTTAAAGTACCTGTATCTCACTCCAGATTTTGTTTTTAGCATCATTCAGCTTATCATCTCTCCACTCATCATAAGTTATTGGAATTTCTCTCCTTACAAGTGTGCCAATGTAACTTGTCAATTTAGAACCGTTAGGCTCAATTAATTGGTCATTTGGACTCCAATGCACATCATATTGTATACCCTTATCTCTATCACGAATGATATTCTTCATTATTGTTTTTCCTCTTTTTATTTCTTTTTCCACTCCCTTACTGGATTTTCCTCCATCATTGTCTCCATCATTAATAGAATCATCGTGAGGGTGCTCCTCGTTACTAGCCATCTAACCTGTAATAAAGAAAAACATTAGTATCTAATGACAAATATTTAATTCCAAATATATAATTCCAAATATCTATTCAGTATATAAAATGACAAATATCAATTGAGTATATAAAATGACAAATATCAATTGAGTATATAAAATGACAAATATCAATTGAGTACATAAAATGACAAATATCAATTGAGTATATAAAATGACAAATATATAATTTATTAGAAGTTTGCTAAGTGTTAACAGGTATGGAGGAATATATATTAACTCTTTCACTAACATCTCTTTCTTTTCTTGGTTGGATTCTGAATTACTTGTCTCTTAAGAACGCGGACGGAGGGATTGATCCAAATTCCCTCATCATGATCTTTTCTGATATATGATTCATCCGTTGTAGTATCATCATCTCGATCGTTTCTAATATACGACTCATTCTCAACATCAACATCAACTTGATCCACACTTTTATCATCAATCACTTTGTTAGATAAAAGCACTATAGACCATTTCGTACTCTTCGGGTCTGTGACATATAACACTTGTTTAGCTTGAGAGACTAGAATAAAAGGCTCATCTTTGTACCCCACCCTACTAAGATCCACTTGCAAAAACCCTGACTTATCCATTCGTATGCCACTAGTATGTACCCACTTGCAACCAAAGATAGGAATCTGAAACTTCTCATAATCAAACACCCAGATGTGATTGATAACCCCGAAATATTACAAATTTTCATATTTGGGGTTTAAGTCCTTCATACCAGAAATGTGCATTGCTTCACATACCACCGTGACACCACTATTTTGCATGGTACTTTTCTCATCTTGTTCTTTGGTATAAAATGTGTATCCATTAATTCCGTATCCTCTATAAGAGAACACAATCGAACTTGGACCATATGCCAAACATCTCAACCTGTCTGATATTGAAGCGGGATCTGAATGAAACTTTGAATATATATGATCCTTAAACCACTGTATAAAACTTTGATTGTGCTCTCGTACTATCCAATTTTCATTTCTACTTTGATTCTCACCTCGGAGTATAGCCTTGTGCATTTCAACAAACGGCTCAACCTCAATGTCATTGTGCAGAACATACAAATGCACTTGATCCCGTTCATCCCTTGATACTGTCACAATTTCATTTCCAATTAATTTGTTACCTTCTTTTTTTTCGAAGAAATGAGATTTGGGGAGTCCAATGGATTGCACATTGGACAAAAAATCAGTACAAAACTCAACCGCTTCTTCAACAACGTATCGCTCAACGATATAACCCTCTGGACGACTTCGGTTTTTCACGTACCCTTTTAATATTTTCATATAACGTTCAACAGGGTATATCCATCTCATATAAGCTGGTCCACACAATTGTGTCTCTTTCACAAGATGAACAACAAGATGTACCATAATGTCAAAAAATGATGGAGGAAAATACATTTCAAGGTCACACAGAGTAATAACGATTTCTTTTTGTAATACTGGTAAGATCTCAGGATCGATCACCTTACTACAAATTGACCTGGAAAAAAAAACACAATCTAGTTATAGCGCTTCTTACTTTTTCTGGCAAAATAGAACGTATACCTATTGGTAGAAAATGTTCCATTATGACATGGCAATCATGTGTCTTCAGACTCTTTAACTTGAGGTCTTTCATGGACACGAGTCTTCTAATGTCTGAGGAGTAACCTTTTTGAACTTTAACTTCACTCAGAAACTTACACAATATTTTCTTTTCCTTTCTAGATAGAGTATAAGAAGCAGGTGGTAGATATGTTCGTCTTCCTTTCTTCACGGGTCCTAATTCAGTTCTTATTCCCATCTCTACCATGTCCTCTCTTGCTTTAAGGCCATCCTTAGACTTTCCTTTTATATTGAGTAACGTACCAATAACACTTTCAAATACATTTTTTTCAATATGCATAACATCAAGAAAATGTCTTACGTACAAAGATTTCCAATATGGCAATTCAAAAAAAATTGACCTCTTCTTCCACCCACCTGTGACAACTTTATGTGCAAAAGTCTTGCCAAACTGAATACTCACATCTTTCACCTTTTCACAAATTTGATCACCTGTCAATCCAGTTGGAGCTCTACGTTGTTCGGTATTTCCATTGAACGCTTTTCTCCATCCACGATATTGATGTTTTGAATTTAAGAATCTACGATGACCGAGAAAGACATTCTTTTGACAAAGTTTCAATCGCGTCGTATCGGTTCCATCTTCACAGACAGGACACGCTTTTTCACCTTTAATGCTATACCCGGATAGATTTCCATATGCTGGAAAATCGTTAATTGTGCCAAACAACATCGCCCTCAAATTGAAACTTTCTCCCACAAAAACTTCAAATCTTCGATTAAAGGTTTCAAGTATACATCTATGTCATTCTCTGGTTGTTTAGGCCCAGAAATTAACATAGATAACATCATGTACTTGTGCTTCATACATAGCCATGGAGGTAGGTTATAAATCATAAGAATCACAGGCCATGTGGAATGTGAGATACTTTGAAGACCATGCGGGTTCATTCCATCCGTAGATAATGCCAAGCGAAGGTTTCTTGTTTCTCCTCCAAAATCAGGATAATCATTATCAATTTTCTTCCACTGTGGTGCATCTTCCGGATGTCGAAACTTACCATCGATAATTCTTTCATCTGCATGCCAAGTCAAGTGTCTAGCATCGGTTTCACTACGAAACATGCGTCTAAATCTCGGAATAATAGGAAAATACCATAAGACTTTCGCTGGAGATAATTTTTTCTTATATCGAGATAAACCGCAGTTTGGGCACTCATTCAACGATGCATATTCGTTTCGAAACAAAATACAATCATTTAGACATGCATGTATCTTATCATAGCTCATGCCAATAGAGCACAACATTTTTTTGGCCTCGTAGGTTCGATTAGGAAGAACATTATCCTCAGGAAGCATATCTCTCAAAAGGGCTAATAATTGTGTGAAACTTTTATCTGACCATCCATTGCGCGCCTTTAAGTTGTACAATTTTAATACCGCAGACAATCTTGTGAATTTGGGGCAATCTTTATACAACGGTTTCTCCGCATCGCTTACCAACCTCTCAAACATTTTGGGACAATCTTGAAGATCTTATTCAAGTGCTTCTGCAATCTCTTCCACCCGATCACAATCATATGTATCCGTGGCATTGTCGTACGAAACATAGGTCGCATTACTTTTCACCCCCGGTTCAACATTCTCGATGCTTTTCTCACCATGAAATATCCAACACGTATAACTTCGATCAATTCCGCACATTAGTAAATTCGATTTCAATCCATCTGCGTCAACCCGACCCACATAACAACAACCCAAGCAAGGACATTTCATTCTATTCGGGTCTTCAGCGTGTTCAACAGCAAACTTAACGAACTCTAATACCCCATCCCCGTACTCTTTTGACAATCGATCGGTACACATCCATTTTTTATCCATGGTTTTAACTATTATCTAAGTTAAAGACTCTGTGTTGTCAACAAAAATCAAACATGTGATTAGAACAATTCTAGAAATGAGGATTGTTGTGGTCCTATAACATATTCAATCAATGATCGTCAACGTTACTATTTTAGAGACATTAGCTTAGTTGTGAACTCATTCTAAGATTCATGATTTGTGTTATTTTTTACTATTACTAAGTTGAATATTAGATGGGGGATTTACATGATGTGATTCCTTTGTTCCTTGCAGGCATGTCTACATGAGCTAAGCATACATTATGAGAAATAGAAAAGAAACAATGTAGGGAAATTAAGTGTCATGTTGAATGGTAACTCCAACATCTCCTAGTTATGCTTTGTTATGACTCGGTTTGTCTCTGCTATGTACAAACTCAATCCTCCACTATCTTATTCTTCTCCCATCATTGAGAAATCTAAGATTATTAAACCCATTACAAGTATTTTGACTAGTCCATAATATATCTTAGATTTAAAAAAAATCAAAATAAAAGTTTCAAAAGAGATAATAGAAGCCATAATACCTAAGGTTCCTCGGCTTTTACTCGCGGAGATTGTTAATTTTCTATTTCGCCGTAAGAAGAGAAACAATAAGAAGATGAAGATTCCAGCAAGAGCAGAAGAAGAAATCAATGCTAGTAGAATTCTCTTATTCAAATTCTGGTGATGCACTATTCTAACATCTTGATTTCTTGTATCATTCATTGTAAAAACAATACATCAAAGATTAACCGGTGGAAGTGCAGGAAATTCATTATCGTCAATTTAAAACTAACAAGACCAAAACTATTAATCGTGGACACATTGCTTAAGCTAAAATAACCATCTAGTAAAATTAAATCTTAGAGTATACGTCAGTTGATGACATGAACTCACCTGATATGAGTAATGGGTGTGAACATCAATTGATGACATGAAACAAGATTGTGTAGGATGAGTCTGGCAATTCAGAATTATATACGTCAGCATTGCAACACGGATATGGGAAGAATATAGAAGTAAAAATAATAAATTTGTGTATGATATAAATGAAACCGAGGAGTGTGTGTATTATCTTGAGATTCTCAAGTTCCTAACTCTAATAATACGCATGAAAATTTGCTTCATAATTGACCAAAATTTGTTTTTTCCCCATGCATGCCTTGTTATAAGGTTTCTCCATCATAAAATAAAAAATTAAATTAAAAACATATACGTAATTTCTTAACAGCAGTGTCAATGTCTTAGGCAAGTTTTACTGATGTTGATTTCCCTGCCATACCATTACCATGATAACATCGACACTTTGCGTTGATAAGTCAATAAGTGACCAAGAGTTTCACTTAAGTGAAATGAAAACCTGAATAAATGAAGTCTTTGCCACTGTAGTTGAAGTTGTGTTTCACAAGAGTTTCATTGTCAAAGCAAGACAAAGATGAGAACAATAAATAGATAAACCATAAAAAAACTTACCAGAGAGAAACATGATACCTTATGGTTTCAACACAGAATTTTGAAGCACCCCACTGTCATTAAAGAGAACAAAATAGACTTGACATAAGAAGCTAACGGAAATGCTTTAAATTAAAATGAATCAACACCAAATTACCGCCAACAATTAACAGCCCTATCTGAGATGGTGCACCGATTGACTCCAATGACGAATCTGATGCAAAGGCGGGAGACAACGACCTGTAAATCATAGATAAAAATAGAATTGAAAACCAGTTTACTTCAGACTCAAGATCACGCGAAAAAGCCAATACATAATTGACCACCACTGTAATACGCTCTCCAGACCACACAATTGTCTTCCAGGCCAGCAAAAATAATTGTTGTTATTAAAATATTAGTATAAGATATGCAACAACACGTTGACAGATTATCAATTACACCAGAAGGACAAATGAAAAGAATATACCATTACATATTAACACTAAGAAACACATAGCTAATAACCCTCCCTTTGCCATGGTCATTAAATGCGTCATTGGTACCAAAAATTGCCTGAAGGCCACTCAACAGAACAATCAGAACAAAATTAATTCTATCCTCAATATTAGTGGGGATCTAACCTATAAAAAGGAAGATATTCATGATACTTTTGTTAACTACTTCAAGGAGTTGTTCAAAAGAAACGAAAACAGAAAAGCTTTCCCCTATCTCCATATCCATATCCATATATTCTGGGGGCTTTTGTATTATCCATGCTTTGCAAAGCATCAACATCCTCTTTCTCAGGAATGGGGCTGGTTAACATCTCTCTTTGCTCATTATTCAGTTGAGTACCACCCCTCATCATATATATATATCAATTTTGTTTCTTTCATCCTCTGCAGTTCCCACCAATTGCCTATAGAATTGCATGATTTCGTCTACAGTCTCAGCTTCACTATGTGTGACAATTCCATCTTCCTTTTGTAGGGCCAAAGTACTATTGTAATTTCGTCTGGATTTAATTGAAGCATGGAAATACTTATTATTTCCATCCCCCAGTTGCAGCCAATTCAACTTGGATCTCTGCATCAACACTTTCTCTTCTACTTCCTGCCAACCAATTAAGGCATCACTACATTTTCTATCCATATTGATTTTCACAGGATTCATCCTAGCATTTATAAGTTCCTCTTGAGCCTGCTTTAATTCCATTCTTTCCTGATCTATTTTCTTGTTTATATACGCAAGAGGCTTGGACATTTCCCTTAGGATAGGTTGTAGCCTTTTTTGTTTTCTCTAAACTACAACCATTGGTCGCCCTGCAAGAGGCTCCCTCAAGCTGAGATTCACTTTCGACATGAAGTGGTCCATGTCTGCAACACAATTTGTAAACTTAAAGGTGTTCTTCCTCCTTCGCCTGTCATTCATAATTTGCTTCGAACATAGTAATGCATGGTCCGACACACTAGGCTGCATCACTTCAAGAGTATAATTCATATGGTCTTGAAGCCATTCTATATTACCAATTAGGTGATATATCCTTGAATAGATGGGACATCCACTTTGATTATTTGGTCAAGTGAAGTTTTCACCCCTGCTGTCCATTTCATATAGTCCTGCCTTCTCCATAAACCCTTGCAAATCCCTGTATTCTGCTTCCTTGATTTGTCTTCCACCTATTCTGTCTGTGCACTTCAGAACATTGTTGAAATCGCCTAACAACATCCAAGATCCTTGTTGTTGCCTATAGATATTCACCAAGTTGTTCCACAATCGCTTTCTGTTTTCAATTTGATTATGGCAATAAATTGCAGTCATCAAGTAATGTTAGGTACCATGTATATCGTAGACACCACAATGTATCATTTGGTCTGAGCACTTGACCATTTGCACGTTCATAGTGCTGACATATTTTCGACTCTTATGAAACATGCTCAGACTAGTCACCTTATTACTGGAATTAAAGATGCAAAAACAGCTCCTAACATCACACATCTCCTCTTTGCGGATGACAGTCTGATTTTTTGCCAGGACACAACAAAAGAAGCTAGAAATTTAAGCAAAATCTTTCAGAAGTATCAAGACACCTCAGGACAAAAAATTAATTATAACAAATCTGAAATACAATTCAACTCTGGAAAGTTTCCAGAATATTCTTAACATTCCTATTGTCTGATCCAATTCAACATTGTCTGGGTCTCCCTACTCAGATCAACAAGTCTAGAAATCAAATTTTTGGGTACATAGTGGACAGAATCAGAGATAAACTCCAAAGTTGGAAGGAAAAGACTCTATCCTATGCTGGCATAGTAACTCTTATAAAATCTATTGCTCAAGCTATTCCAAAGTCATTGGTTCTTATTATTGCAATATCCATCACCATTGGAACACTCTACCTTGTTTTTAGGCCAAAGCTTCCTAAATACTCAGTAGACAGATTGAGAATAGCACAGTTCAATCTAAGCAAAAGCTTCTGAAAGTTGTCTATTGTGCAATATCAGCCCCTTATGATAAGATGCTGGTCAGAATGAAGCATTGGAGCACCAGGCTTCTATCTTATGCATGTAGATATCAATTGATTAAAAGTGTGATCTTCTCAATAGCTAACTATTGGCTATATTGAGAGGTTCTGCGGAAGTTTCTTATGGAAAGGGAAGGATAGCCCTAGTAGGAAAGCCTCCATATGCTGGTATGATGTATGTGACTCTAAAGTTGAAGGGGTCTAAACCTGATATTCCTCAAGGACTGAAACAAGGCCACTATAGGTAAGCTTTTGTGGAATTTATGTGTTAAAAAAGATACTCTTTGGATTCATTGGATACATAAGTTTTATATGAAAAATGCTGATTGGAAAAGGTACTTCATGCTGTGCATAGCTCCTGGGTCCTAAAGGATATGTTTAAAAATAGGTATGTGTTTGTTAACTCTACTGCCTAGAGTATATTTCAACAAACAGGGAAATATGTTACTAGGGTAGCTTACCATATGTTGAGAGGAGACAAGCCAAAGGTGGCTTGGAGAAAGTTGATCATGAGAAATATGGCAAGACCTAGAGCTACATTCACCTTTTGGTTAGCTTTCCATGGAAGATTACCTACTAAAGATAGAATGCAGAAGTACGAAGTGCAAACGGATGGTCTTCGCGTCTTTTGTGGGTTACATGAGAGTTGTCAGCACCTCTTCTTTGATTGTGTTGAAACTAATCAGATTTGAAGTCAAGTTCTAACATGGTGTGGTGTTAATCATACGCTTGGAAAATGGGAGGACGAGCTAGTTTGGTTGAGTGCAATATAGGGAAATCCCCCTTTCTTGCATTTTCTTCACATCTTCACAACTAAACCGAAACAATCAGGAAAGCGAAAATAAAACACATACACATTAAGGCATTAGAATCCTACCAATGTAAGGCATTAACATAGGCTTAGCCCAACATATATCACAATAGCATCCATTATATTAGAGATAGTAACTTTGTGACACGGATTATCCCCAAAGCACTTCTCATTCCGAAATCTCCAACACTCATAAAGCGTGTCAGTAAAAGCTCATTACAGGATCTTGATCTTGTTACTGTTCTTCTTGCACATGTTAATCATCCATGTGATTTCATTCTTCCAAGCACCAAGACTATGCACAATATCTAACCACTTTAGGATGCTCTTCCAAATCCTTTTGATCCCACTGCAGTCATAAAACATTTGATCTAAAGTCTCAGTCTCCCTGCAGAAATTACAATCAACACTAGGCAACATTCCAAACCTATCAAGTCTCTATTTTGTTGGCAAAATACCATGGCACGTCATCCACAAAGTGTGAATGAATCTGGCTCTGGCAGCATTCCCAAACAGAACCTTCTTCCACATCACATAATGGGATTGGTCCTTTAAATTCTGATACATTTTCCTTGTACTGAATTTTCCATGCATCAACATGTTGTTCCACACCTACATATTAGAAGTCTCATTTATGAGATTCAGAATGTGTTTTATAATCCAGGATGCAGAGTTCCTCACAGGCATAGTCATAATATTAAGCCCTTTGGAGTAGTAGACATGAATCCACCTAATCCAAATGTTGTCTGCCTTCTTATTTATGTTCCACAAATTCTTCAGCCTATAAGCTTTATTCTAATCCTGCAAAGAAATGATGTTAAGGCCCCCTTATTTCTAGGAGCACACACCTTCTTCCAAGAAATAGGGGATTTATGGGTCACTACCTCAATACCAGTCCATAAAAATGTCCTACAAATTGTTTTAACCCTCTTAATAATTTTCTTAGGTATAGGGAGACACTGCAACCAAAAATTACTAATGGAAAACATGACACTTTTAATTAATTGGGTTCTACCAGCCATGCTTAACAATCTAGAACTCCAATGCCTAATTCTATTAACAATTTTATCAACCAAACCAATGCAATTATGCACAGTCAACTTCTTACTAGAAAGAGGAATCCCTAAATATCTAAAAGGGAGGGGGCCTTCCTCAAAGTTTATAGTTCTCAAAATATCACGCTTAACCTTATTAGGACGACAGTTGCTGAATCTATTTACAATATTTGGAGCATTAGGAACCGAGTCATTTTTCAAGGCTTCAACAAAGGTAATCTCAACAGTGAGGACATTATTGATGTGATTGTAATGTGCATCGAGCTAGATAGAAAGCTTAGTGAATTCTGTAAGAATTTATAGTTGTGGTTTGGTTGTTGCCTTGTTTAGTATAGAGAGCGTGGATCTATCGATCGGTTTGTATCTGAACTGTTTTTAGAATTAAAAAAAAATCATCATAACTTGGGTCAATATAGGGATCGCTTTTCCTTGTATACGAACATATTGACAATGGAAACTTGGGTCAATATTTGCATGGTTTAGGTAAGATCAGCAAGAACACGTTATTGGAGATGAAGAAGAACACTTACTTGGAGATGAAGAAGAACACGTTATTGATAAATGACAGCGATTTGTGAAGATGAAGATAATTTCAAACCGATGAAGATGAAGCCGTTTGAGAGGAGGGTAATGGAGATGACGAATGGAGAAGAAGATGAACAGCGCGATTTGTGTTTCTGGAAATCTGATTTAGGGGTTAGGGGTTTAGAAATAAATTAACAAACCAAAGGCAGCGCTTTCAAGAAGCGCTGCTAAAGGTACCCCCCTTTAGCAGCGCTTTAGGCTTACCCCCCCTTTAGCAGCGCTTTTAGATTTACACAAAGGCAGCGCTTTCAAGAAGCGCTGCTAAAGGTACCCCCTTTAGCAGCGCTTTAGGTTTACCCCCCTTTAGCAGCGCTTTTAGACTTACACCTTTAGCAGCGCTTCCAAAAAGCGCTGTCTAAAGCATACCCTTTAGCAGCGCTTTTATTAATTTTTTAATTTTAATTTTTTTTAAAACCCTATAGCAGCGCTTAGTGAGAAAAAGCGTTGCCTTTGATGAGGCCTATAGCAGCGCTTTTAGTAAGCGCTGTCTAAAGTCACTACGCCAAAAACAAGTTTTAGCAGCGCCTCTACTAAAGCGCTTATTGAAAAAGCGCTGCCATAGCCTTCACAAAAAACAAAATTAAAAAAAAGGGAAACCTACGAAGGCGCTTTTTTAAAAGCGCTGGCATAGGGTTCCCTACGAAAGCGCTTTTCAGAAAGCGCTTTCATAGGTATTTGAAATATCTAACCTACGAAAGCGCTTTTGAAAAGCGCTCTTATAGGGAACCCTATGCCAGCGCTTTTGAAAAGCGCTTTGATAGGGGGACCTACGAAAGCGCTTTTTACCTCAGAAGCGCTCTTATAGGGTACCCTATGCCAGCGCTTTTTAAAAGCGCTTTCGTAGGTTGTTTTTATAATAAAATTAAAAATCCCTAAATCTGTTCTTTAGTCTTCTTCATTTCTTTCGTTCAAAGCTTCCTCATTTCTGCCGTCGCCGCCGTTCGTCTTAAGCTTTTCAGCCTCCGTTGGTCACCCCCACCGTCTACACCCTTTCCAACCACAATTCCGCTCCATCAACTCCTTCCAGTACACCTACAACGAGCTTCCCCTGTCCTTCTCTAGCTATGCCACCATTTCCGGTATCTTAGAAGTGAAACGCTTTGCATCAATCTCAGTTATCATCATTAGGTATCATCAATTCTTCACTACCCAGTTGTTACTATATTATATATTACTTCTATGATAATCTCGTTTCTTTTTTCTGTGTTTGAAATTGATTCTCTGTGATGTGTTCTTCTAATATTCATTGAGGTTAAATTAGTGAGCTACTGACATACTCATTGTACCTTGCATGTTAAACTAATGAGTAACTATTGCACCAAAGACGTCATATTATGAGTAGATGAACAAGAGAACTTGTTCATGAAGGCAAACTTCTCGCCATATTATTATTTTTTCTGTTTTGTTTGAGGTATAAATTTCATTCTGATTTTTACTCTAGATCTTTATTTATTTTATTATTCATTTTTTCAGTGTTTGTTAGTTATTTACTTATTTATTAGTTATTCTTGCACCAGTCCATAAAATTCACAATAGATAGGTATATCAGAGGCATTTGATGAATGCAAAAGTTGTTTACAAGTATGATTTATCGATACCTCTTGATAATTTGTACAATGTTGTTGAAGAAATCACTCAGAATTGATTTGACTTGACAAGTTAGGAGGCAGAAATGATGAAATGCATCAGACTTGAGATGTTTGAGAAATAGATTTAAATTTGCTTCAAATTTATGTCAAGTATGTTTGAAACTATCTATATCAAAATTCTTATTGGAATTCTACAGGAGGCACTAGTAGATATATTTTTATGAGGCAGTAATCTTATTCAAGATGCACGTGGAATGACGTCTTTGGTGCATCTAGCATTTTCTTTATGTTTCAAATACTTTGTTCATATTTGGAACCAGAGAGAATCTAAGTTTTCTGAAGTATATCTGAAACGAACATGGTTTAAATTTACCAGTGTTTTTGATGCATGACAAGTTAGTGTAGGTACTACGAACCTTAAACCAAATTTCTTATTCTGCTTCGCTTCTTCTCTGATTGTCTCTTCTTCCTGTGATTGTATTTCTACTTTGTGTGTGGTGTGTGTGTGTGTTGCGAATTTGTGTCTCAATTTGTTGCGTCTGTGTGTAAGTTTGTGTCTGAGAGATGAGGTCTATTGAGTTTTGGAGGTAGTGTGTGTATGAGTGTAATTATGGTTAATGCAGGTTAAATGGACATGGGTGGTGAGGTGAGTTTACGAGGTATTTTACATAAATTTGAGGTGAGGGTAGTAGATTTTTCAGCAGAGGTTTGATGCAATATTTGTTGATGAGGGAAAAGTGGAGTTTCAACAGATTTTTGGCATGTTTTTGAGGGATTTGTGTCTGTGAAATGAGGAGGATTAAAGATGTTTATATAGGGAAATTGGTGAGGGTAGGGTAGTGATTTTGATAGAGAATTTAGATAAGAATGAATTTTGTTAGGAGAGGATCCGAGTGAATTGGTTGTGAGATTTAGTGAGCTGGAAAAGTTTGTTATATTTTGTTTCTTGTGATGTTCTACAATTAAAATGGTATAGGACTCTATTGATTTTGTATTGATTTTTTATTGTTCTGAATTCGTTTTTTAATTTTTTTGAATTGTGCGGGTTGATGATTAAATATCATGCTTATATGACAGTTTGTGATATGTGATAAGTTTATGGTTGGTTGCTAAGTTTGAATTTCTCTGTTGATATGTAAATGAGATCCTATCCATTGTAATAATTTCATTCATTGAGATTAGAATAATGCCATGATGGTATGACCTTGGTGTATATATGATTATTTCCTTCCTTGACATGTTTAATGTATTCATGATTGTGACTTCTGTGTTATGAATCCTGAAAGTTCTAGTATACTCGCTTAGTGAGAAAATATTATGCCCAATAAGATCTCACTTAGAGATAGTTGTTTTTCGCTAAATGAAGGACCTATTTTGGGAAAAGTTTTAGTTCTATAAGGTCTCGCTTGAGTGTCACCAAGCGAGCCGACTTGTTTAGAATTGTAGGGGTAGTGATCTTAACGTAGTTTGAGATCTATAACTCGAGGCGAGATGTTGTTGGATATGTTAGAGAGCTATTGAGAAGGTATTTCCTATAGTAAAGCAAGAATGTGCAAGTGTGAATGTTTCTACTTTATGCATCCCCCTAGATTTCCAACTTAAGTAAAATCAGACATGTACATAGTATCTAAAGATATCTATATTCTCGGCTTAAGGGAGATTATATTGATACATTGTATGTTGATAACATCTCTATATTTTTGGATGGGGGAAATAATATGGATGTGTTATGTTGAGAGTATCCATATTTCTGGATTGAGGGAAATTGTGTCGATACATTATATGCAATGAATACCTAGACTTCCGGCTTGAGGGGAATCGTACAAGTACATTGCAATTGAGGAATCTATGTTTTTGGCTTGAGGGAAGCTATACAGATTCATTTTTTGATAAGGGTCTCTAGATTTTTGGCTTAAGGGAAATCGTATGGATTCATTTTGTATATGAGAGTGCCTAGGCTTTCGACTTGAGGGAAATCCTATAGGAACACGAGGGTGATTAGATTTCTGGCTTAAGGGAAATTATATCGACCTTAGAATTTAATGAGTAGCTTTATTATAAGAAAGGGAATAGCTCGATTAATATCCTAATTAATTGAGAATATTGTTATGTGACTAATTAACTAATTAAGGGAACCACATATAGATGGTGTAATCCGAATACTAGTATTTTATTTTTAAATATTAGTAGTTCTATAAATTCATTTGGAAATCTCTATTTTCAATCATGAGTTTTGAGCTTGGTAGTTATATCCCCGGTGAAGTTGTTTCCATGTTCATTGCAATCTACAGTCAATAGATGTTGATGGAAAAGTTGATTTGCCAACGTAAATAACATCAACATATGCATTCTAGCTAGTTTACGACTTATGATATGGACTTGAAAACAAAACCATCCCCTACAATATTCAATTATACCTTAATATTCATTCACTCATTTCCTTAACTAAAGGACACAACAACTTGAAAACGATGAGAGCCAAACCTTGTAAGCTAGTACAAAACCTAGGTTTGTGCATTATACTCATATTCACAATTTATATGAAGTCTTATCCAATATGCACTACACATTTTTGTATATATGTAATGAATGAAATGTGACGTTTTGGCTACGAATTTTTGTTTTCTTCTCTCTCTGAACCTTAGTATGAATTTTGATTGAATCACAGGGAGAAAGAATTAGCTGCTGTTAAGATAAATGCAGCAGATGTTGATATAATTGCAAACGAACTAGAGGTAACTTCTTCAACATGTACAGAAATCTATCTAGTAAGCTTACATTCCAATTAATTAACATACTTTTCTTATACAACAGTTGGACAAAAAGGTGGCTGAAAGAACCTTGCGTTGCTGCCATTCGTCATTTGCTTCACTAGTATGGTGGAAACAAATAAGGGAATGTGATCTATATTGTCAATGAAAATGTTTTGTTTTTAGTTACTCCTAAGTTTAACATGTTGTTTACATTCAAATCATGCAGCGGATAGTTCAACGATTTAATATCGATTGTGGTAGGAAAAAGCTGTGAAACTTTCTCCGATTGAAGAAATTCGAACTGTCCTTGATCGTAGTGTACGCGGGACGCTCTCAACATTTTCAAAGGTTTCTATCCTATTCTTGAACTGACTTGAATAACTGATTGTTTTTACTTTTATTTTCCGGCTCAGTGTGAATTTCTAATGATTATAGTTGAGTGGAATTCATGAGCTGCGGTTGTGTTTTTGTTTATATCCGACTTCACTAGTTAGTAATTAGTTATGAGTTGTTTAGCACATGCTTAAGGTGAGGCAAGAATAACTATGAATTTGATTACCTGATATGTTGAATTTATTTACAGGTAATTAATTATTATTTTGCTATAGTTGCGTGACTAATTAGTTGCTATAGTCAAACCATGGATAAAAAATGGATGACTGCCAATCGATTGTCGAAAGAGTATGAGGATGGGGTATCAGAATTCGTTAAGTTTGCCGTTGCGCACGCCAGAGAACCCAATGGAATGATATGTCCTTGCTTGAGATGCTGTTATGGGAGACGGGTTGACGCGGTTCAGTTGGAATCGCATTTACTGATGCATGGAATTGATAGAAGTTATGCATGTTGGAATTTGCATGGTGAGAAAAGTAGCGGGAATGTTGAATCGAGTTATAATACGACGTATGCTTCAAATGAGGATTTCGCAGACGCATACGATTATGATCGAGTCGAAGAGATTGCAGAAGCGCTTGAAGAAGATCTTGAGGATTGTCCCAAAATGTTCGAGAGGTTGGTAAGCGATGCAGAGAAACCGTTGTATGATGGTTGTACAAAATTCACAAGATTGTCTGCGGTGTTAAAGTTGTACAACTTAAAGGCGGACAACGGATGGTCGGATAAAAGTTTCACACAGTTATTAGCCCTCGTGAAAGAAATGCTACCAGAGGATAATGTTCTTCCCAATCGAACGTATGAGGCCAAAAAGATGTTGTCCTCTATTGGCATGAGCTATGAAAAGATACATGCATGTCCAAAAGATTGCGTTTTATTTCGAAACGAGTACGCAGTGTTAAATGAGTGTCCTAAATGCGGTGCCCCTCGATATAAGGAAAAGTTGTCTCCGGAAAAGGTGTTATGGTATTTTCCTATAATTCCGAGATTTAGGCGCATGTATCGTAGTGAGACCGATTCAAGACACTTGACTTGGCATGCAGATGAAAGAATTATTGATGGGAAGTTGCGACATCCGGCAGACTCACCACAGTGGACGAAAGTTGATATTGATTATCCTGAATTTGGAAAAGAAGCAAGAAATCTTCGCTTGTCGTTGTCTACTGATGGAATGAACCCGCATGGTATTCAAAGTATCTCGCATAGCACATGGCCTGTGATTCTTATGATATATAACCTACCTCCGTGGCTATGTATGAAGCGTAAGTACATGATGTTATCTATGCTAATTTCTGGGCCCAAACAACCAGGGAATGACATAGACGTGTACTTGGCACCCTTAGTCGAAGATTTAAAGTTTTTGTGGGAGACCGGTGTGGAGGTTTACGATGGGTATAGGAAAGAAAGTTTCAACTTGAGGGCGATGTTGTTTGGAACAATTAATGATTTTCCGGCGTACGGAAATCTATCAGGGTACAGCATTAAGGGTCAAAAAGCGTGTCCTGTTTGTGAAGATGAAACCGATACGATGCGATTGAACTTTTGTCAGAAGAATGTTTTTCTCGGTCATCGTAGATTCTTAAATTCTAATCATCACTATCGTGGGTGGAGAAAGGCATTCAATGGAGAGGCAGAACACGGTAGAGCTCCACATATGTTGACAGGTGATCAGATTTTTGAAAAGGTGAAAGATGTGAGTACTGAGTTTGGCAAGCCTTTTGCACATAAACTTGTCACGAGTGGGTGGAAGAAGAGGTCGATTTTTTTTAAACTTCCATATTGGAAGTCGTTGTACGTAAGACATTTCCTCGATGTTATGCATATTGAAAAAAATGTATTTGATAGTGTTATTGGTACGTTACTCAATATACAAGGAAAGTCTAAGGATGGCATTAACATAAGGAAGGACATGTTAAACATGGGAATTAGAACTGAATTGGCACCCGTGACGAAAGGAAGACGCACATATCTACCACCTGCTGTTTACACTCTATCTAGAAAGGAGAAGAAAATATTGTGTAAGTTCCTCAGTGAAGTTAAAGTTCCAGAAGGCTACTCATCAGATATTAGAAGACTTGTGTCAATGAAAGACCTAAAGTTAAAGAGTTTAAAGACTCATGATTTCCATGTTATAATGGAACATTTTCTACCAATAGGTATACGTTCTATTCTGCCAGAAAAAGTAAGGAGCGCAATAACTAAGTTGTGTTTTTTCTTCAAGTCAATTTGCAGCAAGGTGATCGATCCTGCGATCTTACCAACATTGCAAAAAGAGGTGGTTGTTACTTTATGTGAGCTTGAAATGTATTTTCCTCCCTCGTTTTTTGACATAATGGTTCATCTAGTCGTTCATCTTGTCAAAGAGACACAGTTGTGCGGACCAGCTTATATGAGATGGATGTACCCTGCTGAACGTTATATGAAAATTTTAAAAGGGTACGTGAAAAACCGAAGTCGACCGGAGGGTTGTATTGCGGAACGATACATTGTTGAAGAAGCGGTTGAGTTTTGCACTGAATATCTGTCAAATGTTCAATCAATTGGACTCCCCAAATCTCATATTGTCGAGAAAAAAGAAGGAAAAAGACTAATTGGAAATAAAGTTGTGACAGTGTCAATGGTCGAACGGGATCAGGTGCATTTGTATGTTCTGCACAATGAGATTGAGGTTGAGCCGTATGCTGAAATGCACAAGGGTGTTCTTCGAGGTTTAAATCTGAATAGAAATGAGAATTGGATAGTACGAGAGCACAATCGAAGTTTCATACCGTGGTTTAAGGAACAAATTTATTCAAAGTATCGTTCGGATCCTGCTTCAGTAACAGAAAGGTTGAGATGTTTAGCATATGGTCCAAGTATGATTGTGTTTTCTTATAGCGCATACGCAATTAATGGATACACATTTTATACCAAAGAACAGGATGATAAAAGTACTATGCAGAATAGTGGTGTTACCTTGGTAGCTGAAGCGATGCACATATCAAGTGCGAATGACTTAAACCCGAAATTTGCAAATCTGTCATATTTTGGGGTTATCGAGCGCATTTTGTTGTTTGATTACGGGAAGTTTCAGATTCCTGTATTTGATTGCAAGTGGGTTGAAAATAATAATGGCGTACGAATGGATAAGTCAGGATTTTTGCAAGTGGATCTCAATAGGGTGGGGTACAAAGATGAACCTTTTATTCTAGCCTCTCAGGCTAAACAAGTGTTCTATGTCAATGATCCGACAAGTACGAAATGGTCTATAGTGCTTTTGTCTAACAAAGTAATTGATGAAAACATTGGAGATCAAGGTGATATTGGCGTTGGCATTGAATCTTGTACAAGAAACGACCAAAATGAGAATGAACCTTGTACTAGAGATGATCATAATGAGGGTATTTGGATCAATCCAACCATCCGAGTTGTTAACAGAAGCGTAAAATATATTGCTACCAAGAAAAGAAAGAGACGTTAGTGAAAAAGGTATTATTATAATTATAGCCTAATATTGTAAGTAATATGTGAATAATGTTTTGAATTTTTGGCATATCTTTTGAACCGTTTTGAATTTTTGCGAATGTGCTTGTGCTTAATTAGTAGAACAATGTTTCCGGAGCTGATGGTGAGGTTTATTTCTTGCAAGTTTGGTTTTTTAGCATTTTATTCAATTTTGAGTTCCTTTAGTGCTATTCATATCTTTTTCGACTATCCATTTTCATGTAGTGTACTAATGTGCTTGTTTGACTTTTGTTACAGGTCTAATGGCTAGAAATGAAGAAAACCCGCAAGGAAACCAACAAGAAAACCCACCGGGAAACCAACAAGATCATGAAAACTCACAAGAAACAAATCATGCAGCGGATGATACTTCAGCAAATGATGTTGCACGAGGCATCACCATAATGCGCGAAATCATTCGTGCTAGAGATAAGGGAGTGAAATATAATGTAGATTGGAATCATTCAAATCAAGTAGTTGGGGTTAATGCTTCAAAATTCACAAGCTACGTTGGTACACTTGTTCGTATGCATGTGCCAATCTCCATATCTAGATGGAATGCGAAACAATGTGAAGCATTGAAGCAAGGAAAAGAAATGTTTTGGGAAGATGTTAAGGTATGTATGTTATATGGTTTATATGGTTATATGTTTATAAGTTTATAAGTTTATATGGTGTATATGGTTTTTAAACTACTTATATGTTTATATGGTTTATATGGTTTTTAAATTACTTATATGTTTATATGGTTTATACGCAGCGGTCTTTTAACGTTCCAGATGAGCGTAAAGGCTTCGTACTTGGGTTGGCCGGGAAAAGATTTAGAGGGTGGAAAAATCTGTTGACGAACACCTATCTTAAGGATGACAAAGGAAAGTGGCTGGAAGAGTTCCCGGCCGGAAGGCCAGAAAAGTATAATCTTTTCATTAAACAAGAAGATTGGACTGAGTTTATTAGACAAAGAGATGACGAATTCCGGCAAAAGAGTGCCAAAAATAGTGAGAGAGCATCAAAGCCCGCGTACCCATACAAAAAAGGGCGTTTGGGATATGCGCGCTTAGAGGAAAAAATTGTAAGTAATAAATAGAAATGATATGTTCTTATTAATTGTCTAAATGTGTTATATTTGACGATCTAACCGTTTGTTTCTATGCATAGTTAGAGGAGACGAAAAGTGATGAAACCTCACTTCCAGCACATTTGCTGTGGAAGGAAGCCCGTGTGGGCAAGAATCAAGCTGTTGATCCAAGTGTTCTAAGAATTTATGATGAATGCGTAAGTATAACATTGTGTCTTTAATTAAATCAAATTTTTATGACTATTTAATTGATTTTTTTATCCCCATTATTTTCAGGAGACATTGTCACAAACGGAGTCCACCGGTGACGACCAGGATACGAGGAGCGTACTTAGTAAAGCACTGAATGTTCCTGAGTATTCCGGTCGGGTTAGGGGTAAAGGTCACGGTGTGACTCCAACCTCTTTCTACCAGCATAATCGGAAAAGAAATCCTACCAATGCAGAAGTGATGAATGTACTTATGGAATTACAAGCAAAAGTCAATGCATTGGAAAGAGATAAAGAGGTATTAATGAGGGAAAAGGGCAATGCGGCAATGGCGAAAGAAACTAGTGACAACGCTAGTATCAACCGTCAGAATAAATTTCCTGAGGTAATTATAAATATATTGATAAATCTCTATTGTTCAAGTTTCTCATTTTTATTCCACCTCTTTCTATTATTGAATTAAAAGTAATATGTATGCATATTGGTTTAGGGCATTTCATCTTGCCAACTATACGTAATGGCATCAGATTATCACCTTGTTGGCAAGGGAAAAGTGTACAACACTTTGGGAGATTTAATTCATAATACACCGATCCCGGCTGGACACCTGAGAGTATCAGTAGATTATCCTATTGATCCCGATGCGTTGGTACCGGTACCTGACGTGGCCTTGGATATAAGATCGGTGCGAGACGCAGTAGGGTCGTTTGTTGCATGGCCCTTGGACCTCATTTTCATTGATGATGAGGTATGTTTAAAACCGTTAATATGAATCATTTAGATTTCAAATGTCAATTCTGAACCGTTAAGTTAATTATTTTTTAATATTAGCCTCCTACAAAACCCGCTAATAAGGGTAAGGAGATTTTGCAGCAAGGCGGCGAGTCTATGGCATCAATTCCAGAGGTACACTTAAATTGTTTATTATATGATATGAATTTAAAACTGAACGATTTTATAATTTACCTAAGTTATATGATTGTTAGGTATCTGCGAAAGTGTCACAACAAGTGACCCAGCCTGTTCGTAGCAGACCACCCCCGAAAAAGTCAATGCATAAGGGGGGAAGAGGCGGGGGAAGAGGCGTTTTTGTACCTCGATATCGGAATACACTTGGAGTACTTTTGGAAACCTCAGATTTGAAGTCAGGTGGTATTCGTACAATCCTTATGGATGCAGATATCTTTGGTCTTGACTGCCAAGAAACGATAGGAATGGACGAAATGACTGAGATTATGACGCATGGTGAATTAGGCATCGGCAATGTTCACGCATACATCCGGTATTCCGATAAATATATCATTTAATTAGTTGAACAATTTATTTACACATTTCAATGAAAATAGTCTAATGTTTATATGTTTTTATTTAAGGTTGTTGTACGATAAAAAAATGCGCGAGACTGTATTGGCAAGACGCTTCCATTTCTTGTCTGCCCATATTGTCAGCGGAGCGACAATTGTCAGGGACCCGGGTTCAGTTAGGGAGTACTTAGTGAATCGATACACGGCCTACGTCGGCAACCCAGATAGCTTGTTTATTTTGCCGTATAACATTGTTCCAGTGGGGTGAGTTTTTCATTTATTCTAATATATCTTTGTTTATTTTGCGTAGAAACTTTTCTTCTAAACTGTTGCTTAAATTTTTAGAAAACACTGGTTGTTGTTGGCTATCGATCCGATTAAAGAAGTTGTGTACTTTCTGAATTCGGTAGACGGGGAATGGACTAACTATCCCGCTATGAAGGAAACTGTTGATCAGTAAGTGAGATCGTTCTAACTATTCGTGTATATTTATATATTTAATTATTTCTGTGAGATTGATCTAAATATATGTTTTTATTTTCTTAGATCAATACAAATATTTCGTAGTCAAAGGGACGCACAGGTACCCCGGAGTAAATCATCAAATATTACTTGGATCAAAGTGCAGGTACAAAATTAGTTGCTTATAATAATAATGTTACTTGATAAAATTACACGACAACTATAAAATATATTCTGTTTTTCTATGCAGTGTCCGTTACAGAATAACGATGTAGATTGCGGATACTTTTGCTTGAGGTTTATGAAAGAAATCCTTCATAAAAATCAAGTAGAGATTCCAAGCACGGTATGGATTTATAACTTAGAATAATTTTGTATGATTTCTACATTTAATAACATCATGCATATACTGAAGTAATAATTTCTTATGTAGTACTTTGATGACCTCTATACTATGTCGTACACGAAAGTTCAAGTGGAAGAAGTCAAAGAGGAAATATGTCAATTTTATGTTGAAAACAGATTATTCTGATGGGTATGAATAAAATATTATTGTACGTGTTAGTTTGATTGTGTTGGAGCCTTTAATATTGTTTGTTTAATTTACCGTGTTGTTCATATTCATACTTTGCAGGATGACGACCGTGTCGGTGGAGCATTATTTTCGATGTAATTATATATGATTTAGTTACATATGTATATATATATGGTTACAAATTAACACGATACTTTGTATGTGATTTAGTTATGGTTACAAATGTATATATGGTTACAAATTTAGTTATATATGATTTAGTTACATATATATAGATAAGGAGTGAATATTATATGGTATACCGGTTTCTGTTAATATAATACCGGTTTCTGTGAATATTATAAGGATTGAATTACAGGTTAAATTATTGGACCAAAAAAAAATTACAGGCCGCACAGGGAACCTCAAATTATAGGTTTCACTTTAAAAAATTTGTATGAGCTACGAAAGCGCTTTTGGCTAAAAAGCGCTTTCGTAGGCAGGATAAATAAAAAAAAAAATTAAATAGAAATCCCCTATCAAAGCGCTTTTTATGGAAAAAGCGCTGTGAAAGACCCCCCTATCAAAGCGCTTTTTCCATAAAGCGCTGTAAAAGCCATGATAAATAAAAAAAAATAATTAAATAGAAACCCCCTATCAAAGCGCTTTTTATGGAAAAAGCGCTGGGAAAGACCCCCCTATCAAAGCGCTTTTTCCATAAAAAGCGCTGTAAAAGGCCTGATAAATAAAAAAAAAAAATTTAAATAGCACACCTATCAAAGCGCTGGGAAAGACCCCCCTATCAAAGCGCTTTTTAAGGAAAAAGCGCTGGGATAGGTCCACCTACGACAGCGCTTTTGGCCAGAAAAAAGCGCTTTCGTAGCCTACGGCAGCGCTGGCTACGGCAGCGCTTTTAAGCGCTTTTAAAGGGCAAAAAAAAGCGCTGTGAAAGCCCATTTTCGTAGTAGTGAGTATTATTTTTTTTTGGATACCTACAGCAGCGCTTTTGCATAAGCGCTGTCTATGTAGCGATGCCAAAACTCGTTTTTGGCGTAGTGATGAAAACAAGCCAAGATATAATCCATAAGGATAATGCAAATAGAAAAATATTCCTCTATATTTTTCGTAAACTATGAGTCACAAATCCTGAATAATGGCGCGCATAAAAAAAGAAACAAATATGAAGTCACGTTCAGATCAGGAGGCAGATGTCAAGACAGCTGCTTTGACATCATTCAAGAACAATTTACTTCAAATGTCAAGACATTATTAAAACATTATCAAGTCAGATTTTTATCAAAATTGCTGCCAACAAACACTTATAACATCACGGTGTTTTGGTTTGTAAATATCTCGATTCTTCTTAGTTGGAACCCTGCCTTCGTAAGTAGTGGAAGTTGACTTAGTCATCATCTAATGATGATGACTTAGTGTAGCATAGAGGATTAAATTATCCTTTACCTTAATTATAGGAATTACATTGATAGTTAAATATTATGCTTTGCTTAAGACATATTTATTGAAACATGTGCATTGATATTTATTTAAACTTGAATTTTGATTATTTTATATTTTCTTGATCGCATTAAAGGTCATTATTTATATAAGAATATAACGCAAAAACTAAAATATATTACACACGGAACATTCGTGGGTAAAATCATCTCATTCTTCAAAACCTTTTCCCAAGGCTTTGCCGTGAAAACATAAGATCAATAGTTTAATGTGTAAATAACGATTACCTACTAAATATTGAGGGTTTAGCCGCGGGTAAAACAATGGGCTATTTTAGCCGTTGGAAATTGTTACCAAGAAGGCATTTATCGGGGGTCTATTGTTCTTCGGTAAACCCTGAGTAATACATCATTACCCACGGCTTTTCTCATTACAGTGGACTTCTAGTTGTGGGTAATTACAATTTTTCTTGTTGTGGAAACTTATGAAAAACAGAACAATTCATCAAAGTCTTTCTGTTACCTCAAGTATTCATATACAACTCTTTTCAGAGAGTCTAATCTAAATTTTTAAATAGTTTATTCATTCATCAATATATAGTCCAAAAAGTAGCTAAACTTGAGAAGCTCGGATATCAGGCAGGTTTAATAGTTATAACAAATGAAACACAAGAAAATAATGTAGCATATTCGCTATTAACACTACTACAAAACAC
Organism: Vicia faba; assembly: GCA_948472305.1. Lineage (NCBI taxonomy): Eukaryota > Viridiplantae > Streptophyta > Magnoliopsida > Fabales > Fabaceae > Vicia > Vicia faba. The sequence continues at coordinate 1,463,565,713 of OX451737.1, forward strand.
GTAAAGAACAACGTCATGGTCATCAGGGTTCTTCTCTACACCGTGGTGACATCTTTAAACTAAGGCACTACCATATTAATTTTGTTTTTTAATTAAAAATTATTTGTATATATTAATGGTTGAGAAACCAAACGTTGTGATACTATAAAACTTTCATGGATTCAAACCTCAACACCCTCAAATATATTATTCTTTTAATGTTAAGGCACGCCTTTTCTTTTTTATGTATTTTTAATTAAAAAATTAAATGTTTAAGACTACGGTTCATGTATTCCACCATTGTGACTTATTTATATATATCACCATGGTTGATATTATAAACTGTTGTGAGTACATTTATATATAAGTCAATTTACACCAGCTCTTTGACATTAGCGCCGTATCTTTCACAATAAAACCCTAGAACCCATTTTTCTCTTCTTCTTAATCATTAGCATTCTTATTCTACACTATAGCCGTCAATCTCGTTCTTCTTACATAAAAGTATTCTTCTTTTTTCTTTATTCTCTCTTTTTTATGTATGTTGTTGTTATGTTTCATATGGTTTTCCTATAATTTTCTTTTTGTTAGATAGTTTATTATTCTTTTCGGGTTGTATTTTATTCTATGTTGTTGTTTCATGTTGTATTATTGATAAATAATTCTGCGGTTTCACATGTTGATAATATTTACGGTGTTTATAGGACTCAAGAAACAACAATAGCAGTAAACTCCATCTAGTTTGAGAAACTATGAGAAGAAATATAAGATGTATAAAGCTATTGTGTAAACTTCATCCACCTTATATTTCTTTTTCATAGCTTCACAAACTAGATGAACCTCATATGGTGACAATGATGGTGGTAGAAAGCGTATAACATGAGTTGATAATGGTACATATGGTTTGTGTAGCAACAAAAAAATACAACAAGTATGAAGTCATCATGAAAACTCAACTCACCTTGTATTTATTTTTCATTGCTTCACAAATCATATAAACTTCATAGGTCCACAATTATTTTCAATAAAAGGTGCGTTCTATAAACAATTTGATATATTTTGTGATATTATATTCTATTAGTGTTTTGTTGCTGAAATGTATGTTGTTGTTATTGTGTTACATGTATTTGTTGTGTTTTTGTATGATGTTTTTCTTGATAAATATTCTCAAAACAAGAACAAAACATTTCTAACTCATAATGGAAATGCAACCATTTAAGTTGACATATAAACTGTAATTTGAATATTAAATGCATTTGAAAATCAACCTTTAACCCATAATATATGGTTCAATGGTCGGTTTCCCTACAATACATCGATATCTTTTATTCTACTTTACCTTCACTATGCCAAACAAGCACATAGACAGCGCTTTTTTTGGCCATAGACAACACTTATAAGCGCTGCCTATTCCTACGTTGCTGTAACCTTAGGCAGCGCTTTTAGTCTATGTGAAAGCGCTGCTTAATGTAGATCTTAGACAGCGCTTTATTGAACAAGCACTTTCTAAATGCCCCTATAGGCAGCACTTTTAACAATGTAAGCGTTTTCTATTGTATTATTTTTTCTTTTTTTTTATATTTTAGTTAAGCGCTGTCTAATGTCCCCTTTTAGGCAGCGCTTTTTATGTCATAGGCAACACTTTTTGGTTTAAAGCGCTGTCTAATATTAACGGATTTTTTAATATAATCAACTTATATTTTAAGCGCCCTGTACACATAATCACTTAAAATTTAAGCGTTGTCTTTCAAATTTGCACCAGAATTTATAAATTTTTGAAGCTTCAATCCAATAAATATGAACCGAATTTACATATTTATATATACAACTTTAATCTAACAATTTAAATATACATAAATACAACTTAAAGTGTTCAATATTGTTATCTTCTAGAGCTGCTATATTCTACTATCTTCTCTATAAACAACAACAATGAAGAATCCTAACTGAATCTATATATCTTCTATACGTATATGCACCTACCTGAAACAAAACAAACAAAGGCTTATATATTAGAATCAAGCTATATATATAAAGCTTAAAAATCAATGTAATAAAAACAAATCAAGATTCGTACAAACAAAATTCCCCGATTCATACCATGCATACAAAAAAAATTCACCGATTTCATCCATACAAATAAACAAAATTCGGTTATAATCCACCATTAAAAATTCCCCGATTCATACATACAAACAAAATTCCCTAATTCATACCATGCATAAAAACAAAATTCCCCGATTTCGTCCATACAAACAAACAAAATTCCGTTATAATCCACGAAACAAAATTCCCCAATTCATACATACAAACAAAATTCCCCGATTCATATCATGCATACAAACAAAATTCCCCAATTTCGTCCATACAAACAAACAAAATTCCATTATAATCCACCATTAAAAATTCCCCCGATTCATACATACAAACAAAATTCCCTGATTTATACCACGCATACAAACAAAATTCCCCGATTTTGTTCATACAAACAAACAAAATTCGGTTATAATCCACCATTAAAAATTCCCCGATTCATACATACAAACAAAATTTCCCGATCCCCGATTCATACCATGCATAGAAACAAAATTCTCCTATTTCTTCCATAAAAACAAACAAAATTCTGTTATAATCCACCATTAAAAATTCTCCGATTCATACATACAAACAAAGTTCCCCGATTCCGTTATAACCCACCATTAAAAATTCCCCGATACAATTTAAAATACAAACAAAATTTTCATCTCAATAACAATAATAACATTGCAACAATTTACTACACTATGGCGACATAGTATCTCATTAACTCAAACTTATATATGCTCAAAATTATGATCAATGAAAGTGTCACAATACCTTATAAAATTCTTATCTCAATAATGAATTGACGACAATCCTCCTTAATTTCATCCAAATGATCTTTCGAATAAGTAGAACACTTGTATTCATCAAAGTACTACATAATATAACATAATATGATTTAGTTAAAACAAATTAATTAGATGAAATGTGTTAAATATATTAGAATAAATCATAAGTTAGAAACTCATACCATGGATGGAATCTCTATTTGATTCAAAAGAATAATTGCTTTCATAAACCTCAACATGAAAAAACCGCAATCTACACCATTGCGCTGACGAGGACACTACACATGGAAAAATATACAAATATATATCATCTCATATAATTTATCTTGTTTTATCAAGTAGCATCCCTAATATAATCAAAATTATGAAAATATACATACACTCTAATCCATGTAATGTTGTTTGCGTTACTCTTTGGTACTTGAATATTTCTTTGTGATCTAAAAATTTGTATAACCCAAACAAAATATAAACGAAGATTTAGAACAATCTCACATAAAAAAATAAATAAGTATACAAATGAAGTTTTAGAACAATCTAACTTACGTATCAACCATCTCCTTCATGTATGGGTATTTTTTCCAATCGCCTTCTAACGAATCCAAATAATATACAACTTCTCTTATTGGATTGATCGCAATCAACAACCAGTTTCCACTGTAAGATTAACAAAGTTTAGATTGAAACTTTCTACAAAACGTCAAAACACGAAAAATTATAATAGATGAAGTTTGAATAAAAATCTTACCAATTTCCAGTATTAAATGAAAAAAAACAATTTTTCCGTATCTATGTTGGCCATTAATGTACGGAAAAAATACTCTTTTATGTCATCTGGTCGTTGTGGGATTAATAGTGCGTTGATATTATTTGGAGATAAGAAGGAGAATGTTTGGTCCAATTGATGCGGGTGCATCAAGTTGGCATACATGAAACTTAAATAAATACATCATTAACATTAAGACCATTCAATTAAATTAGTAGACAAATTGTTAAATAAAAACGGAATAAAGTTGATCGGATAATACCTGATGTATGTATTGACAACACCAAGGCCTAATTCTTCATGTTTAAGAATTTGATCCACATTCTCTCTATTTATTGTTTCGTAATAGGAAAAATAAAAAATACCTTCCTCCATAGGTATATTACGAGCACATCTGTTAGTCAAATCTGAAATTCCCATTAATGTATGAAGGCATGACCTATACTGAGAAGTAGGCTTTTTTCTAGCCACAGACTTTGCCACAACCCTTTTTTCTGCGGACATGTTACTCATAGGGACTTGTTGCATGTCTTTAACATGAATCTAAAGATCAAATGCATAGAATAAGTTAGGGAAAGTATAAGATCGTGAATTAACCTTTTCTATGCAAAATATATATTAATTTACCTTCTTTTTAGATGCAACTGACTCGGTCTGAGGCTTAATCCCTTTATCTTTTGATTTGGATTTTGTGGGAGTCTAACATTACCATGTAAAAAAATGTACGTTAAATGGTCGTAATAGTTTTCATAATAGTTTTCAATGCTGAAAATGTTAACATACCTCATAATTTATGCAAATGAGGCTTGACGGCCATGCAACATAAGATCATATTGCCTCTCCGACCAATGTTGCATCTGAAATATCGTCAGGCAACGGTAATGGCACATCCCTCTATATTAAAATTTCAATTGATACTTTCAAAAATACAGCAGGGAACGGTTTATGGTGAAGTACTTCTCCGAAGGTGTTATGCACTTTTCCCTTGCCAACCATGCGATAAGTCGTTGACGATAAATATAGTTGACAAGGTGAAATTCCCTAAACCAATAATAAATATGAAATTGTTAATGTTTATATATGTCAATTAAAAAAATTGTGCTAATTCATAATAATATATGTTATCTCAGGAACTTTCAATTGGAAATCACAATTGATACTATCTTTGTCACTAGTATCCTTGAACCCTGACCCTTTCCTTTCTGACATGTATTTTTCTTTGTCCTTTTCCAACTCACGAACTTTAGCTTTTAATTTTTCTAACTCTTCCATCACTTCTTTATTTCTATGACCTTTCTTCTTTTGATGACTACTGAAAGATGTTGGAGTCACCCTGAATCCCTTACCCCTCACACGATTGGTATACTCAGAAACATTTAATGCTCGACTAAGTATGCTCCTGCAATCCCGGTCTTCAGCTTGAGTTTGAGATAGACTCTCCTGAAATTCATATGCATAGCAAAATAAATTAGTGGTCATTAAACTCATAAATTCCGTATTTTAATAAACTTTTAATTTAATTGTAGGAATATTGATATACTTGCACATTTATCATAAATTTGAAGTACATCTTCCTTAACAACTTCATCCTTACCCACTCGGGAAGACTTCCACAGAACATGTTCCAGAAGAGATGTTTCTTGAATTTTCTCCTCTTCTAACTATACATTAAGAGAAATAATAAATTAATAATAGCACTTGACGAACAAGTATATCATATCATTCAGTCATACTTATCAATCTTTGTTGCAAGCGTGCATATCCCATACGCCATTTTCTGTATGGATACGAGGGACATGATGCTCGTTGGCGATTCACGCCACTCACATCCTGAAAATACGAGGTTCTTCTTTTTTGAAGGTTTCCCATTCTTCAATAGAAATCAATCCTGCATGCGCCTTTGGAATTTCTACATCGATAAAATTGTTATCGGCATCCCTAAGAAACTTATTTGTCAAAAAAGATTGAAATCCTCTTAGTCTTTTTTCGGCCAATTGAAGACAATATGATTTTCGATCATCATCAATGTTAAAAGACCTCTACAAAAAAACATACATAGAGTGCGTTAGTAATTTATGTACATAAGCGTCAACAAAAACGAAAGACATCATATATCGCACCTGTATTTCAGTCCATATTTTTTTTAATGGGTTTCAGCTCACGCCTTCTCCAATCATCAGAAGTGATTTGGACTTCTCTCCTCACAATGGAACCAATGTAACTTATCAACATTGAACCTTTAGGATAAATTAGTTGTTTGTCTTCATTCCAATGTAAGTCAAATTTGATACCTTTATCTCTTGCACAAATTATTGACTTCATAATTGTTATTCCTCTTCTAATCTCACTCTCCACATCACGAGCTGATTCATTTCCATCAATATTAGAAGCAGGATGATATTTTTCCTCATTAGAAGCCATTCCACCTGTAATATTAAAGAAAAACATAAACACATATAAAATTCAAGTAGCATTTAATGAATAACCAAAAAATAAAAATATAAACACAATATATAAAACCATAAACACACTATAAAAACAAAAACACAATTTTATTGAATGACAGAACATATAACATTTCACTATTACCTTTTCCACTAACATCTCTTTAGTTTCTTGGTTGGAATATGAATTACTTGGATCTTAACAACTCAGACGGATGGATTAATCCAAATTCCCTCATTATGATCATTTCTAATATATGATTCTTCCACTATAATATTCTCATCTTGATCATTTCGTACATACGACTCATTGCCTATAACATATGACTCATTCTCAACATCAACATCACTTTGATTTACATTGTTATCATCAATCACTTTGTTAGATAAAAGCACTATAGACCATTTGGAACTTGTCTGATCAGTGACGTAGAACACTTGTTTAGCTTCAGAGGCTAAAATAAAAGGCTCATCTTTGTACCCCACCCTATTAAGATCCACTTGTAAAAATCCCGACTTATCCATCCGTATGCCGCTATTATGTACCCACTTGCAACCAAAGATAGGAATCTGAAACTTCTCATAAACAAACACCCAAATGTGCTCGATAACCCCAAAATATGACAGATTTGCATATTTGGGGTTTAAGTCATTCATACTTGAAATGTGCATTGCTTCAGTTAAAACAGTGACACCACTATTTTGCATATTACTTTTATCATCTTGTTCTTTGGTATAAAATGTGTATCCATTAATTGCGTATGTGCTATAAGAAAACACGAGCAAACTTGGACCATATGCTAAACATCTCAACCTTTCGGTTATTGTAGCGGGATCTAAATCAAACTTTGAATAAATATGATCTTTGAACCATTGTATAAAACTTTGATTATGCTCTCATACTATCTAATTTTCATTTCTACTAGGATTTAAACCCCGGAGTACATCCTTGTGCATTTCAACATATGGCTCAACCTCATTGTCATTGTGCAGAACATATAAATGCACTTGATCTCGTTCAATCCTTGATACTGTCACAATTTTATTTCTGATTAAATTTTTTCCTTCCTTACTTTTGATAATATGAGATTTGGGTAGTCCAATGGATTGAACATTGGTCAAATATTCAGTACAAAACTCAACCGCTTCTTCAACAACATATCCTTCAACCATACAACCCTCTGGCCGACTTCTATTTTTCACGTACCCTTTTAATATTTTCATATAACGCTCAACATGGTACATCCATCTCATATAAGCTGGTCCACACAATTATGTCTCTTTCACAAGATGAACAACAAGATGTATTATAATATCAATAAATGAGGGAGGAAAATATATTTCAAGCTCACATAAAGTAATAATTATTTCTTTTTGCAATATTGTAAGATCTCGGGATCGATCACCTTACTACAAATTGACCTGAAGAAAAAACACAATTTAGTTATGGCGCTTCTTACTTTTTATGGAAAAATAGAATGTATGCCTATTGGTAGAAAATGCTCCATTATAACATGGAAATCACGTGTCTTTAAACTCTTTAACTTGAGGTCTTTCATAGACACAATTCTTCTAATATCTGAAGAGTAACCTTATGGAACTTTTACTCCACTTAGAAACTTACACAATATTTTTTTCTCATTTCTAGATAAAGTATAAGCAGCAGGCGGCATATATGTTCGTTTTCCTTTCTTCATGGGTCCTAATTCAGTTCTTATTCCCATTTGTATCAAGTCCTTTCTTGATTTAAGGCCATCCTTATACTTTTCTTGTATATTGAGTAACGTACCAATAACACTTTCAAATACATTTTTTTCAATATACCTAATGTAACGCCCGTAATTTAATTAATTATTTAATTAAATTATTTTTGAAATATTTGTGAAGTTGTGTTATGATGATAGTCGATGTGTTTTTGTTATTGGGTTTATTTATTCTATTAAGTTGTGGAATAATATTAGAATAATAATACTATTTGATGTACGCTTATTTTAAGGAATAGAAGTAGTAGAAGGGGGATGTAGGAGTTTTAAGCCCAGTAAGACATAATGATAATTATAGGGTTATTATATTAGTTATTTAGAATTAATATGGAAAAGAAGTAGCAGTAAGAGGAGAAAGAAAATAAGGGTTGGAAGAGAACGTGAAAGTTCAGAAAAGAAGGAAAGGAGCCAGAACATAATTCAAATGGAAAAGTCGTAGAGCAACCTTCAATCCAAGGTAAGGTTGGGGTTATGACTATATAATAGGGTTTATGATGAGTAGGATGTGAGATTAGATGTGAAAGGTTGTTTTGTTTATGATTGGAATGTATATATTGTTGTATGATGAAGATCAATGATTTAGAGATGAGTAAGTATGCCCTAATGCTGTATAATTGATGTAGGAACATAGGATTATTATAATTGATGATTACCTATGATTAGAGGATATTTTTAGGGCCTAAGGTAGGGAAATCGCAGTGAAAAGGCAGTGAAATTGCAGAAAAATATTCATGACAGAACAGTATGAGTCGACCTCAAAGGCCATGCGTCGACATATGCAGGCTTTTAGACTCAGGATGAGTCGATACATAGGACTAGGCATCGATACATGCAGTGTTGCAGACTCAGTATGAGTCGAACCAAAAGGAGTATGCGTCGACTCATGCAAGATTTTAACCCAGTACGCGTCGACTCAAAATATTATGCGTCGACTCATGTAGTCTGATTTTTGACAGATTCGTTTCCAAAGGCTGTAACTTGAGTTTCCGGACTCCGTTTGAGGTGTCGTTCGAAGCGTTGGATAGCTAACGTGATGAACTTAATTCTTAAGGATTAAAATGAAGGATAAGAAGAATAATACTAGTAACCCAAATTAGGATTAGAGTTAGCTTCCCGCGTTAATCGCTATGATGATTTTTGTGAAGTATGATGAGGATAAGATGGTTATAGATTTTTGCTTAGTTCGTAACAGTAAGATTAATGATGATAATGATGTAGTATTACAGAATAATAATATGTAGAGGTTTGGTAATTAGAGATAAGTCGTAGATGATTAATTAATTATAGGCTTTTTCATGTTGTAGGCTTATGGCCAACGTTGCGGGATTGTCGATCTATCATTGTATTGTTGTTGTGGCTGAGTTGCTGTAAAATTATGTTGATGAATTATGTTGATGAAATTATGTTGATGAATTATGAGATGAATTATGTTGATGAATTATGTTGATGAATAATATTGACGAATGATGTTGAGATGCCTCTAATAATTGGCAGCTATTAAGATGTAGGCTTCTGGCTAACGATGATGTTGTGTTGAGATGTTGTTAATTATGGTTGTTGTTAGTACATTCATGATTGTGCCGCATACATTGCATATCAAGATGGAGCCGATGCTCGTTAAGATGGCCTGTATTGACGAATATTAAGATGAATTCTTATGCCTTGTTGATGCCTCTATTTATTGGCAATTATTTTGAGATGGGAGTTCTGCTCCAATGGTACCACATGCATTTTCATAGTATTGAGTCGCATTATATGATTTCATAAAGAAGTTGTGTATTGATGCGGTAAAAGTGTATATTATTGGTATTCTGTTGCGATTATTGTTGTTTATAAGATGAGAAGTGGTGATATTATGTGATCTAATTTAATATATTATTTATCATACATTTTATTATATTGTTAGATATCTCACCCCTTTTGTTTGAATGTTACCCTTACATTGGTAACGTGCAGGTAATCTGGAGTGAAGGCAGTATACTTTAGGTAGTTCGAGTCTGTGTCATTGCTCTGATACGTAACACTCGGGGGGCTGAACGCTTGTTGCTTTTAATTATTGATTATTTCAGTTGTTGAACTTTAATTTGATTGTTTTTAAGTATGTGTTATTATGAAGTTGTTGTAACGATGGAAAAAGATGTTATTATGATTCCGCTGCGTAGATGTTCAAGTTGTTGAATTAAGAGATTAAATTATTATGCTGATGGTTCATCTGAAGTTTTAAAGTGTTATGTATCCACGTTGAATGCAATGTGTTTTTAAGTTGAATTTGTGGCATCCTAATTTAGTTGTATGAGTTTTAAAACTCTGATTTACATTTATAATTGCCGAGTAGAATTGGGGTGTTACACATAACATCAAGAAAATGTCTAACATACAACGACTTCCAATAAGACAATTAAAAGAAAAATGATCTCTTCTTCCACCCACCTTTGACAAGCGTATATGCAAAAGGCTTTCCAAACTGGGTACTCATATCTTTCACCTTTACAAAAAGTTGGTCACCTGTCAACATAGGGGGAGCTCTATCATGTTCTGGATTTCCATTGAATGCCTTTCTCCACCCACGGTAGTGATGATTAGAATTTAATAATCTACGATGACCGAGAAATACATTTTTTTGACAAAATTCCAATCGCTTCCAATTTGTGTGTTCTTCACAAATAGGACACGCTTTTTGACCTTTAATGCTATACCCTAATAGATTTTCGTATGCCGGAAAATCATTAATTGTGCCAAACAACATCGCCCTCAAATTGAAACATTCTTTCCTATATCCATCATAAACTCCGCCCCGTTCTCCCACAAAATATTTAAATCTTCGATTAACGGTTTCAAGTAAACGTCTATGTCATTCCCTGGTTGTTTAGGTCCAGAAATTAACATAGATAACTTCATGTACTTGTGCTTCATACATAGACATGGAGGTAAGTTATAAATCATAATAATCACATGCCATGTGGTATGTGAGATACTTTGAATACCATGCGGGTTCATTCCATCAGTAGATAATGCTAAGCGAAGGTTTCTTGCATCTCCTCCAAAATCAGGATAATCATTATATATTTTCGACCATCATGGTGAATCTGCCGGATGTCGAAACTTTCCATCAAAAATTCTTTCATCTGCATTCCAAGTCAAGTGTCTTGCATCAGTTTCACTATGAAACATGTGTCTAAATCTCGGAATTATAGGAAAATACCATAAGACTTTTGCTGGAGACAAATTTTTCTTATATCGAGATAAACCGCATTTAGGGCACTCATTTAACGATCCATATTCGTTTCGAAACAAAATGCAATCATTTGGACAAGCATGTATCTTATCATAGCTCATGCCAATAGAGCACAACATTTTTTTGGCCTCATAGGTTCTGTGAAACTTTTATCTGACCATCCATTGCTCGCCTTTAAGTTGTACAACTTTAATACCACAAACCGTCTTGTGAAATTAGTGCAACCTTTATACAATGATTTCTCTGCATCGCTTACCAACCTCTCAAACATTTTGGGACAATCCTGAATATCTTCTTCAAGTGCTTCTGCAATCTCTTCGACTCGATCACAATCGTATGTATCTGTGTCATTTTCGTCTGAAGCATATATCGTACTATCCCCTGGTTCAACATTCTCGTAACTTTTCTCACCATGGAATATCCAACATGTGTAACTTCGATCAATTCCACGCCTCAATAAATGCGATTGCAACCCAACTGCGTAAACCTGACCCACAAAACAACAACTTAGGCAAGGACATTTCATTCGATTGGTGTCTTCGACGTGTTCAACAACAAACTTAACGAATTACAATACCCCATTCTCGTACTCTTTGGACAATCGATTGGCAGACATCCATTTTTTATCGATGGTCTTACTATTAAGTAAGCTAAACAAAAACAATACTTAAAAAAATAGGACAAAGACTAAAAAGCTTAATACCAATTAGGCATATTCATCGAAAATAAAAATACTATAATTATTCAAGAAACTATAGAAAATTAAAATGACAACTAAATACATGCAGAGAAGTCAATAACTTCTGAAACCACACAGTGTCATATTCTTGGAAACGCTAAAAAACTCCACTCTTCACAAGTAACCTATATAAATGATCAATTAATTTCATTATAATAAAACAAATCTATAGAATAAGAATTGCATTAGAATATTTATACAACATTAAACATAATGTATACACCATTAAATAATCACTAATATTCTTTTTAACATATATTTTACTGTTATATCTTTTTTTTTAAATATAAATATTTGATTTTAAAATATGAAGGTAAAATATTAATAAAAAAATTTTGTTTAATAAAGATCTATTTTAATATTTTACATTTAAAATATAAGTCAATCAAACAATTCATGTGACTCTCTATATTAATCAAATGGCTCATAAAGTGTAACTTTCATTTTTTCCCTTCAAATTATATTTTAACTTCAAATCTAGATCTTCAAATTTTAATCCAACAATCATAATTTGTTTAACTTTTGTCTAAAAACCAACTTTTCACAATAATAATCGCAATGGTAATGTATACACATTTCAATTACAATGCTTTTTTCTCTCATTCGATACATGTAATATTTGTTGTGACATTTACACAAACACCTTACATGCAATCTCATTGTGACATTTTCCGAAACACCTTACATGCAAAAACCACATGCCACACAAAACACACCATAATGCAACATTATCAACACTAAATCAACACTAAAACAACACTTGCAACACTATGAACTAAACCAAATGCAACATTATATATTAACATTATCAAATATATCAAATATATCAAAAATCATACCTAGAGGAGAAGAGAACCTTGGTTGTTAATGGAAGAAAGGATGCAACGGTCTTGAATGAAAGAAGGATGAAAATCTTGAAGAAAGGATGCAACGATTTTGTCAAGAATCAAACAAAAAATGGCGTCAAAGTGGGTTTTGATCGTAACTACTGTATTCTGAAAATGGGTTTTGCAAATAATAATGTGTTACTGTTTTATGCTGGGCGCGTTTTTTATTTGTTTTTTATAACATGACTTTAGGAAGCGCTTGTAGTAGAAAGCGCTGCTTAATCCTTCCCTTTAGGCAGCGCTTTAAAAAAGCGCTGCTTAATCCCCCCCTTTAGGCAGCGCTTTAGTAAAACGCTTTGTAAGCCCACCCTTTTGGTAGCACTTCTCCAAAGCGCTACAATACCTACCCCCTTTAGCAGCGCTTTATAAATTCACATTAACCCCCTTTAGGAAGCGTTTTAACAAAGCGCTGCTTAAGCCCACCCTTTAGGCAACGCTTCTAAAGAGCGTTTTGTAAGCCCACCCTTTAGGCAGCACTTCAGGACCTACCCCCTTTAGCAGTGCTTTATCAAACAATATTCACCCTTCTTAGGAAACGCTTTTTTAGAGAGCGCTGTCTAAGGCATAGGACAAAATTTCCGTATTTTTAAAATGCACTTTTAGCAACATTTTTTATAAGAAGCGCTGTCTTAGGTGTGCTGTCTAATCTTATTTTTGGCGTAGTGCTTGTCGCTGTCGCTTATCATCGTGATTGTTAAGATCATGATTGTTATGATGATAAGTTAACATAACAATCACGATGATAAGCGACGATGATGAGATGCATTGAATGAATCTGACCATTGAACCATATATGTGTTAAAGAACACAAAATGTGTTGAATGAGACGCGTGCAATTCTGGATACAATGGTGTGTTTAAGTTGGTTTTCAAGAATAGTTTAATTTTTAGATTATATAACTCTATGGTTGTATTTCTTTAAAGAGGTGTATGGTAAAACAAGCAATATACATTTGTATTTATAAACTATGGGTACGTTCTACAACGGTTTTTTTATACGGTGATCTAATGTAATTTAATTTCTTTTAGGTTCGAACCCAGTACCTTATATATCACAATGGTTAATAAACATAACTGTTGTGGTATCATGTGAGATAACCAGTATACTACAACAGTCTCAGGATCGTAATTATTAGCAATAAATTTACAACAACACTCTATACAATAATGCCTGATCCTGCAAGATTATATATATTTACCAACCGTTGTTAAATAGATTTTTCACAGTAATGTACAACACTGATCCTAATTGAACTAACCCAAGCACAAATAAAAGGAGCCTAAAAATGACTATATATCTTAAGCCTAATAGGATCCATAACATAGTGAAACTTCAAAATGACTATATCTTTCTAGCATGGTGACATAAGCTATTCAAAATTATTTTCTCAATATCAAATTAAATCAATTTGATACTGAAATGCTGAGTTTCAGATGACACGGAGATATATATGCATAAGAGATACATGAAAATCAATTTCCATATAGAAATCACTAAACAAGACATACACTTACTTTAGAAACAAAATCATGTTAATATGAATACTTATAGACACATACACACAATCTATTCTTACCGAGATCATAAATATTTTTAAACCCCCTTTAGCCATTTCCACATAGCCCTTGATTGTCTGCTTAAAAATGAATATATATCTTAAGTCAATTGAAAACCTGACTTTTAAAAAGGCAGTCATTTGAGACAATTTATCTTTTTCAATATCTGTAGGATAATTAAAATGAATATTCAAAAAGGAAAAAAGTAATTATTGAAATCTAATAAAAATGTAGAAACAAAATCAATGAAACTTCGACATATAAAAATTGAATAAATAAAGCAACAAAAACATCATTACTAACCAATGCAAGAAATGTTCAATGAGCCATTTTCTGAGCAAGAAAACAACATGATCTGGAAGCCCTATGTGAACTCAACATGCTGGCCATAATTCAAGTAGAGCTGAAATGTTGCAGAATAATTCTTATTTGGGAAGTGAAATTATCATATATAGCATGCTTTAAACATTCAAAATGCTTGGAAATATTTTTTATACCAAATGATGCATAAGAAGTGCTATTTTATATGCTAGCTACTTTCTGAAATGCTGGCATGTTTTGACTGAGTTTCATTCTTACCACTAGTGACAGTAATTTGGTATTTTATATTCTCATTTTCTCTTAGATCATCCAATGGTGAAGGATAAAAAGATGTTGAGTTGGTTTCAAAATCTTGGAGTGTTTTAAAATCCAATATTACCAAATTTATCTAACAATAACACCTAATATAAAAATCTTCACATAAGCCAACAAGCATTTTCCTTGAGTGCAAGGCTAAGAAGCAACATTTCAAGGCACTTGATGAGTAAGTAGAAACACCAATAACCTAAAGTAGTTGCTTCTCAAAATGACCAAATGAATCATGGAGATAAAGCACATACCAACGATGGTCCATGAAGACAATATACATCCACGTTAGCTGCCATTAAAGGAAGTAGACGATATAGACCTAAATTGTGGACGAAAAACATTAAGAAAATCGTTATTTAAAAGAAATTTTTATATATACTAAGATTGAATTATTTATTATTTATAAGGATGGAAAACATTTTTAATTATATAATTGATGAAGGACAATATTATAAAATTATATATAATTTTTTTTTGTCATATAAAATTAATTACATTTTGAACTTGTGTGAAATGTACAAAAATGACTTATAACTACTTATAACTTGAATAACAAAAATTAATATTTATTGACCTTGAAAGTTATTCCCTCTAATTAAAAAAGTTTGTGTTGTAGTCATTGTACTTAAGACCTTAGAGCTGAAAGGTTGTATGATGATGTAAGACATATTGAACAACTATCTATCACTAATTTGAACCAACATGGCTCTAACAACTTTGTGTTGCAAAGTGCAAGAGGACGTCTCTGGAATTAAAGGAATATTTAGCAAAGCTAAATATAGAAAGATTATATATGATTAATGCAATACAATACACTCCAGTAAAAATAGAGAGTAATAATAGGTAGGCAACGACTTATACTTGTCTGTAATGTAATTCACTCATTTTATAGCATATGGATTACTATAAAATGAAGCATGTTTGTCACAACAGATATAATCAATACATATTGTAACAAGTTATTAGTTTTTCAATAAGTTCATCTTTCTTCTTAGACATTTCATTTCTTCATATAAGTTTATTGTTCTAACTACATTATTTCATGTTCAACTTTAGTGAGGGTTGTATTTCATATTGTTATTAGAAGCCAAATTTCCGCTGCGACTCTAATAATTGGTATTAGAGCCAATTGTAAAATTGTAGAGTGGTAAAAATTTATTATTATTTTTTGGTTATCGAAGATAATGGCTTCTACTAGTGGAACCGTCAAGGTTGGGAAATATGAAATAGAGAAGTTTAATGGGAAAAATGATTTTTCTTATTGGAGGATGCAAATGAAAAATTTGCTTATTTCACAAAAGTTACACAAGGCGTTAGCAGAACTGAAACCTGAGAGTATGGAGGATGAGGATTGGGAAGAGTTAGTTCTTGAAGCACGGGCAGCCATAATCTTATGCCTTGAGAGGGATGTTGCGTTCTTGGTTAATGAAGAAGCAACGGCTGTTGGCGTGTGGTCAAAGTTAGAGAAAAATTTCATGACGAAAACTCTAACAAATCGAATCTACTTGAAATCCAGATTGTATACATGCAAGATGGAGGAAGGCACCCCAATCCGTGATTATGTCAACAAGTTTGATAGGATTATATCGGACTTGAAGGATATAGGAGTGAAGATTGATGATGAATACCAAGCACTTATGTTGCTTCTTTCATTGACCAAGAAGTACAAAAATCTAGTTCAAACATTGATGTTTGTGGGTGATACTCTAACCATGGATGAGACTAGAACATCATTATTAGCGGATGATCTTCGAAAGGTTGCTACTAGTGGGATGTCTAGTAATGGTGGAGAAAATAACGAACAGGCTCAAGGATTTCTTGTTACTAGAGGGAGGATAAATGAAAGAGGATAAGGCAGGGGCGGAAAGTCTAGATCAAAATCTAGAGCTCATGCGGAAAGAACGTGCTTTAAATATGGTGAGCTTGGGCACTTTAAATCAAATTGTCCAAATAAGAGGGTATTATTTAAAAATTATACCAACAATGGCAACAAATCCAAAGGTAAACTACAAGATTTACAAGAGGCGAGTTATGTCTCAAATGGTGAGAATGATTGTTTCTCTGTCTCAGAGCAAGACCATGATATCTCTGGGAGATGGATGCTTGATTTAGGAGCTTCACACCATATGTGCCCAAATAGGAAGTGGTTTACTACCTACCAAAGCACAAATGGTGGTACAGTTTTAATGGGGAATAACCATGCCTGCAAAATCATGGGATATGGTACAATACGAATCAAGATGCATGATGGAGTGGTAAGGACTTTGATGAACGTGAGACATGTCCTAAATTTGCGGAAAAACCTTATTTCTCTTGATGTATTATAGGAAAACGGTTGCAAAATAATCTTGGAAAATGGAGGCTTAAAGGTTGTTCGTGGTTCGTTGGTTGTGATGAAGGGGGTTCGTCATAGAAATTTGTATTCTCTTATGGGGGAAACTATCACTGGTGATTTGGCAGTTGGAATCAATAGAAGTAAAGACCAAACTGAATGTACGAGGATGTGGCACATGCGCCTTGGGCATATGTCTGAAAAGGGTCTATCACTGCTTGGTGAGAAAAGTTTGCTGAAGAACATGGAAAAGCCATGCATGGAATTTTGTGAACATTGTGTGTATGGAAAAGCACATAGGTTGTGGTTTTCTACAAGCAAGCATAAAAGTAGGGAAATATTAGACTACGTGCACACTGACGTTTGGGGTCCGGCTCCAGTTACTTCTAAGGGTGGTTCAAGGTACTTTGTTACATATGTTGATGATCATTCGAGGTATGCTTGGATTTACTTTATTAAGCATAAGAATGAGGTATTTGATATTTTCAAGTGTTGGAAAGCAATGGTTGAGAACAGAACGGGTAGAAAGCTGAAAACTCTGCGATCGGATAATGGTACAGAGTATACAGATGGAGCTTTCAAGAGGTTTTGTGATCAGGAAGGTATTGTTAGACACTGGAGGGTCAGAGGCACACCATAACAGAATGGAGTCGCAGAAAGGCTGAACCGTACACTTCTTGAGAAAGCAAGGTGTATGGGCTCTAATTCTGGGTTAGGTCGAGAATGGTAGGCAGAGTCGGTTGCTACAGCTTGCTATGTTGTAAACAGATCCCCACATTCGAGTTTAGGTGGAGACACGCCCTATAAGGTGTGGTCAGGTGAACATGTTGATTATGAAAAACTGAAAATCTTTGGATGCACGGCCTATTATCATGTCAAGAGTAGTAAACATGATAATAGAGACAAGAAAGCTATCTTTCTAGGATATGCAACAGGGGTCAAAGGCTATCGCCTTTGGAGTATAGAAGATTCTAAGATTGTGATTAGCAGGGATGTTACATTTGAGGAAAAATCTATGGTAGCTTTGTCAAAAGCTATAAATCCTAACCATGGTGATGTGACGATATCAAATAAGCAATTTATTGAGATAGAATCTGAAGACCAACCAGATTCTAGTCGTGGTCAGGTGGAGAATCCTATCGCTAGTGAAGACGAGGAAGAGGATGAACTTGATCATGAGGAGGATCAGTAGGAAAATACATGTGTTACAACAACAACAGCAGGAATCTTTTGATACCACTAGGACAAAGAGAAGTTATAAACTAGTTCAGAAGTTTGGGTCAGACAAACCTCTTAGGCATTATGGGCAGGTTAACTTGGTGGAACATGCACTCTCAATTGAAGATGATGAGTCGGTCACCTTCAAGCAAGCTATTAAAGAAAAAGATAGAGAGAGTTGGTTGGTTGCTATGGAGGAAGAGATGCAATCTCTTCACAAGAACAAGACATGGGAGGTGGTCCCATTGCCCGTGAGAAATACTGCTATTGGTTGTAAATGGGTGTATAAAAGAAAAGAAGATCATACTAAGTTATGCAGTACAAGATATAAGGCTAGGCTAGTGGCCAAAGGGTTTGCACAAAAGGAAGGAGTTGATTACAATGAGATATTTTCTCCGGTGGTGAAACATACTTCTAATCGGGTGCTATTAAGTTTAGTACCTCATGGTGATCTTGAGTTGGAACAACTAGACGTGAAGACATCCTTCTTGCATGGAGACTTAGATGAAGAAATATATATGTATCAACTTGAGGGTTACAAGGTTGAGGGTAAAGAGAGTCAGGTATGTCGCTTGAGAAAATAACTTTACGGGTTGAAACAATCTCCTAGACAATGGTACAGGCGATTTGATTCTTTCATGATAAAACAAGGTTTCTCTAGAAGTAGTTATGACAATTGTGTTTATATTCAGAAGCTTCGTGGAGGTGATTATATCTATCTATTATTGTATGTCGATGACATGCTTATTGCTTCAAAAAGCAAGGTGGAGATAGATAAGATGAAGTCTAAACTTGGTAAAGAGTTTGAGACGGAGGATTTGGGCGCTGCAAAGAAAATATTGGGTATAGAGATTAGAAGAGAGCGGACAAACCGAAAACTGTTTTTGAGTCAAAAGGGCTATTTAGAGCGATTTCTTGAAAGGTTTGGAATGAAAGGTGCTAAGTCGGTGGTTACTCCATTAGCTTCACGTTTTAGGCTTTCTGGTAATCAGTCTCCCTCTACTACAGAAGATAAGGCAAACATGGAAAATGTACCTTATGCTAGTGCAGTTGGCAGTTTGATGTACGCTATGGTGTGTACACGTCCGGATATTTCACAAGCGGTAAGTGTTGTTAGTAGATTCATGGAGAATCCGGGAAAGGCACACTGGGAAGCGGTGAAATGGATTTTAAGGTACTTAAAGGGTACCATTAACACATGTTTGTGTTTTGGTGGAGATACATGTCAAATAAGCGGGTTTGTTGATTCGGATTATGCTGGTGATCTAGATAGACGACAGTATACATCTGGTTATGTGTTTGAAATACACGGTGCTCCAGTTAGTTGGCGATTGATGTTACAGTCTACAGTGGCACTCTCTACTACGGAAGCCGAGTACATGGCAGTAGCAGAAGGAGTAAAGGAAACATTGTGGCTGAGGGGTCTTCTAGGTGATTTGGGTGTTAAGCAAGAACATGTGAGACTGATGTGTGATAGTCAAAGTGCAATTCATTTGGCTAAGAATCAGGTTCATCATGCTCGAACCAAGCATATCGATGTAAGGTATCACTTTGTACGGGATGTCGTAGAGGAAGGTCATATTTCTCTTACGAAGGTACATACTGATGAGAACCCAGCTGACATGTTAACCAAGATTGTGTCAGGTTGCAAGTTCCAACACTGCTTGAACTTGTTAAACATTATCCCATATTCGTCCAAAATTTTAATATTTCAAATTATGAACGAGGTGGATAATTGTGGAATTAAATGAATACTTAGCAAAGCTAAATATGGAAAGATTACATGTGGTTAATGCAATACAATACACTCCAGTAAAAATAGGGAGTAATAATAGGTAGGCAACGGCTTATACTTGTCTGTAATTTAATTCACTCATTTTTAGCATATGGATTACTTTAAAATGAAGCATGTTTGTCACAACAGATATAATCAATACATATTGTAACAAGTTATTAGTTGTTCAATAAGTTCATATTTCTTCTTAGACATTTCATTTCTTCATATAAGTTTATTGTTCTAACTACATTATTTCGTGTTCAACTTTAGTGAGGGTTGTATTTCATATTGTTATTAGAAGCCAAATTTCTGCTGCGACTCTAACAAATATAAATAAATACTACCCTCAGGATCGAATCAACTAATAGTTTACATCATTTAATTCAATTAACATATATCGCTATCCC
Organism: Vicia faba; assembly: GCA_948472305.1. Taxonomy (NCBI): domain Eukaryota; kingdom Viridiplantae; phylum Streptophyta; class Magnoliopsida; order Fabales; family Fabaceae; genus Vicia; species Vicia faba. Next base: position 1,463,586,316 of record OX451737.1, read on the forward strand.
ACCCATACAAATATTTTTCTTCTTCATTCATTTGATAGATTTTTCAAGAAGAAACATTACATTTTATATAATATTCTCAATAATACTAGTCAGTCACGTGTCATAATAAGATCATTAAATTTGTTTAAAAACCTAAGGTATATAAATTAACGAAGGTAATACAAAAGTTTTTATTTGAATATTGGTCACCCCAATTAAGCCATCATTTTAGTCATGAATGAGGCCAATGTTATTTGTGATAGAGAAAATAAGTGATGATCTAATAGTGTAAAAAAGTTTTAAAAGTGTCAACTAATTATAATCATGTATTTAATTAATGTATTACACCGTCAACTAATTATAACTATGTATTTAATTATATTTCATTTTTATTTTATATTTTTTCAATGACATGATAAATTGTTAATTTTCTATTAATTGATTGTGTAAAAGAAATTTACACTTACGGTGTATAAAAATTATTCTCTTTGTGATATGAATCTTCTTAGAATTTGAATTGGATCTATAATCAAACTCTTGTAAAAATCAAGAAAGCATTTTATTAACAAACTCATGTTCATACTTTATCTCATGAAAACCATACTAGTTTTATCGGTTCAGACAATGGGAGGTGTTGCCACCGGTGGTTGAGAAATGGGAGGTTTCTTATAGTAGGCAAATCCTTGGGGAATGACAAGAGCAAGAATGAGTAATACTAGGAAGGTTTTGGAAGCCATGTTAAGTGTGTTTGGTGCATAAAACACAAGAGTCACTACTTGCTTTTATACTAATCATATGTTCATGTGTCAAATTTTAATCGGTAATGACGTGGCACTTTTTTTGGCAACAGTCAATAGTTTTCTTCTTCTGAATTTTCATATGGAGGCCAAGTTTGAAATTGTGTGAATTGGAATGGACAAGTTGTATAAGAGATGAGTGTAATTTTTCTTTATTTTTATTATAGATAGATTGAGGTTATATGCAATATCTTTCACTTATAGAAATGGATACTTTATTGCGTTTCACTTTACATTTTCCGAATTATTATATACGCTTCCATTCAATCCTTTGTTTTAGTGAAAAGTTTTACTTCAATCCTTTGTTTTTTTGTTGCAATCGGGCAATTCTTAACATATTGAATTCCTGCCGGCACTTCTAAATTTACTCAACTCTCTTGGTACTTTCTCAATCTTCGCTTATAATATGGTGACTTCCCATTTCCATATCACAAACCTACTTTTAGTTTAAATTCAAATATACTATTCTTTATTTTTTTATTTATGCTATTAAAAAGATATTTGTGCTATCGTACGTGTCTAGTGGGAGTTAATATTACATGTCTATTAAATTATTATTCATAAAGTTTTTCTCTATTTATTTAATTAGTTAACATTTAGATGATTACAACTTATAATTAATTATCAACTTTTAATTAGTATTTTCAGCTCGTTAATAATTAGATATATCTCAAACATAAACTAATATAATCCACCAAATGTTATCAACTTATAATAGTATGTAGTTATTATAAACTTGAGATTAAAACATGTTTCTAATTTGAAAATTATCTCTCAAGCACTCCCTCCTTTTCAAAATGATTATAATTTAAGGTTTTTGCATTCTGATTAAGGAATGTAACGATGTTGTCATAAAGTATTACACTTTTATCAAACTAACCTTATTAATATGTTGGAAGAAGTGGAAAAAATAATAATTAAATGACACAATTAAAAAAATACAATGATTTTTATATTTATTAGTGAGAATGATAGTCATTTTGAAACGGAAGAAAATAAATCATAAACCCTTAAACTTCATCATTGAAACAAGCAGCCAATAATAACTTTTGCCATCCTACAACTGCATGAAGAAATATATTGCTTTATAGAAAATTCGAAATATATATATGGATATTTAAATTGAATCATAAAAGAAAATGTAAAACTCATTTACAACTAAAAAAGTTTTTGGAACACCTTCTTGTACACAAAATAAGTAGTAGTCGAACACGACACAATATCTTTGTCATGTATTAAAATTTTCAAATCACTCTTACTCTTAATTCTTGAAATTACAACATACAATTGACTATGACTAAAAATTGGAGTAGGCAAATACGATCCTACATTATCAAGTAATTGACCGTTTTGATTCAATTTACATGTCTCTTGCTCTCATTTGTAAAGTATTGATCTATACTTATAATAAATTGTACAGTCAATTTTCTAACTTAAATATTATAAAACAGCAGAAAAAATATATTTAACAGATAAATATTAAAATGAACAGTCTACCTATGATATCTCTTAGATACGTTTATATCAACTTGTAGATCTATGTCTGCAAAGACCTTAATTACGATGAACAATCTACGACTGTTAAATTAAAAAATAAAATGAGAAATAAAAAGAACTCTTAGATTACTATATTTGACCAAAAGAGTATTAAGCCTTTAATATAAATCGAGTTTTGTTAAATTGAGAAATCCACATATTTATGCTAACAATAGACTTTTTATTTATTTGTTTCAAAAATAACCATTTAAATTTGTTTATTTTCTTATTTATATTCATAAGTATAAGTTAATTTTCATTTAGTGTTCAAATACAATAAAATTTTCTAATTTTATGTTATTGTAGCTTTTAAATTAAAATTCATATACAAATAAGTTTTATTTTAAAATTTTGTTAATTTGATATAGTTTTCAAGTGAAACTGATCATTATAGCATACCGTCAATTTCCAGGTGAGTTAATAACAATTTCAAAAGTTTATAAACAATTTCTTTAATAAAATTACAAAATACTCAAATAATAATAGAAAGAAAGTTTAAAACAAGTCAAATAAGCAAATTAGTAAATATAGTTCTTGTAAATATTAGTAGAAGACTCATGCGTTCATAAGTAAGTTCATTTATATCTTAAGATTATTTGATAAGACTTGATTGTTGTTTAGATATATAATTGATATTATAAAATTATTAATAACTGAAAATATTTAAAAATAAATATGTATCAAACCAACAACACGTAGGGATGTCAACGAAATGGGGAATATGCGGAGGATGTTTCCCCGCTCCCCGTCCCTCCCCCAGTATTGTCTTCATCTCCGTCCCCGATCTCCGTCACGAGGGAATTTTGTCCCCATCCCATTCCCACGGATCTCCATGGAGAATTAGAGATCTACGAAGATTGAATTTAAAAAAAATTATATACTTTTCGATCAAAATTATAACATTAATATTTCGTTATTTTTTTATTTTTTATTTTTAAAACTTTTATTTTGTATCTTTCTTTTTTAAAATAAAAACACATCTTGCATTAATAATAGATACAAATTGATATTTCTACCAATATAGTAAATTTAATATGACAAATAACCATAATTATTTACAAATATTTTTACTTTTCTTGAATATTTATTAATAATAAAAAATTAAGAAAAAAATAAATATTATGGTAACAGTGACATGTGAAATGAGAAAGTTCATCTCAGGTTTCTCTTAACTTTTTCATCTTATGCTTCTCCTAATTTTTAAATGTCAATAGAATAAAAGATTATACTTCTTCTCAATCCACTATCCCTTCATTTTAAAAATCAGTAAATTTGCATAGAGAAATTGTGCATTCGCATGGATTAAAATTGTTTTGTATTATATGAATATTAAGTGTAATATTTTTGCATGCGTAAATTAATTTGTTGTGTGAATTTTTTTTTGGAATAACTAGGTATTAAAAAAAATCGCAAATAATCATGTTTCGGAGAAAATTACGCAAATAACCATGTTTCAGAAAACCCCAAAAGAAAGGAGCCAACCCAGTTGGCGCATGTACTGAGCATTTTGCCCTAGGAGCCATCCCACTTGGCGGATGCTTTGTCTTTTAGCCAAGTGAGATGGCGCATGCACTTTAAAAGTGAGAGGAGGCGCCATCTCACTTGGCTCCTAGGGAAAAATACATTTTTTATAAATAATTCGTACGTTTCTCCGTCATTCCTCACACTTTCTCGCACTGTTCTCTTATTTTTTTCTCTGTTATTTGTGTCATGACATCGCCCATGATTTTTACCAGAGATGGTTACGTTATTTTCTCCGCCACAAAACCACTGATGAAAATGAAATTCTGGCACATTCACTCCATGGAGCGTCTGAAGAGGGAGTTGATGCGATGGCTAGAGGGAGACATCGAGGATGAGGAAGAAATTAGAAGGATCCAGCGAATGTGAAGACCTAATTTTTGGTTGGAGGAAGTCAAAACAGACAGCGACGTAATAATGATGATGCATGGGTCAGATGAAATTGTTTTAACAGTTGTAATTTCGTAGACGGTTTATCGTGTTTTATTTCTTGTTCGCGCAAGGTTTATTGTAACAAATGATGTTAATGAAAAACCCTAATGTTTACAACTTAAAAAATTAAAGATGTTTTGTAATACAATTTTTATGTGGTTGATCCAGTAGCCCGATTCGGACAATTTTTGCGATTGTGTCCGACCTGACGACATAAACCACACTTTCTTTCCAGCTTGTCAATGGAGTCCATTTCAGTTGTGATGCATTTACTTTTGGGACGACACTTTTTATTCCTTCGCATTTGGTCATTGTGCCATACTATTTCGCTGTCGTATGCAGGCCAATAATCAGGTTTTGCTACCAAAGGGAAGTTGTTGTTGTATACGTTGAGCAATGTTTCATATTTGTAAATGGGAGGTAGAATTTGTAGCGCGTCTTGATGAGTATAGGCACATGCAACAATGACATGAGAGCAAGGCATACGAAAGGCTTGAAACTTGCCACAATCGCACCAACGAGAAGGTAGTATAACCCTATACTCTTGTGTTGACAGGCCCTCGTTGTGGTCGACTGTCTCTTTTACAATGAAGTTATGGCTGTGTCGGTCGAACCGTATAACCAAATGGGTGTTGGCTTTGGCACTTTCTTCCTTAATATACTTCATGCAGCTTTCACTCCATAGTTGCCCAGATTGCAACACAACATTCCAGATTTCACCTCTTTTGACAAACAACGAAGCCATCCTAAAATATGTTGATTTAACCAAAGAAGTTACTGGGAGGTTTCTTATGCCTTTGAATACCCCATTCATGGATTCAATTAGATTTGTTGTCATGTGGCCCCATCTTTGTCCATTGCCGTATGACCTAGTCCATTTTTCTACCGGAACATTATCGATCCACCTACCTGCGTCCGGATTTGACAAACGAATCTCGTTGATATAATATTTGAACGTAGGTTGTGTCAATGCATATCCCGCATTCATAACCGTTTTTCATAAGAGCTTTGTCTTTGATCTCCCTCGTGAAATTTTGGACGATATATCTAATGCAATAGACATGCATAGAAGGAGGGTCATGCCAGCCGTTTGCAGGATTGTTGTATGCACTTTCAATAGATGCATGTCTATCAGAGATCAAACAGAGATCTGGTTGAAGAGCCACGTGTGTTAGGAGATTCTTGAGAAAGAAGCTCCAAGCACCACCAGTCTCTCCCTCGACTAGGGCAAAGGTAATTTGGAAAATGTTGTTGTTGCCATCTTGTGCAACTTCCATCAGTAGCGTGCCTTTGTATTTCCCATACAACCAAGTCCCGTCAATTTGTATAATTGGTTTGCATGACGCAAACCATGTGATGCAAGGTTAAAAAGCCCAAAACACTCGACTGAATATTCCATTTCCGTTGAGTTGACTACCATCTGGGGCGTACGCTGATAGTGTTTCAAGAATGTAAACAGTACTCGGAGAATAAGTGTCTGAAGTGCATTCAGGTAGCGATGAAGTTCTTGGTATGACTCCTCCCAGTTTCCATATACCTTTTCAATCGCCTTGGTCTTTTCTAATCACGCCTTTCGGTAAGACAAAGTATAGTTAAATACCGTAGTGATGTGGGAGATTATGGTTTTCACCTTCAATGATGGATCGTTGGTGACGAGGGGTAGGATTTCTTGACATATGAGATCATAATTTAGTTTCCGATGATCCTGTGATTGAGTAGAACTGAAACACGTGTGGGTGGACATAGAACCTATGACCCAACAAACACCTCTTAATTTGTATGATGCAGTGAGCTTGAACATACAATCTGGGTGGATACACTTGATCTTGTACCTTTCTGGATTTACACGGTCCACCTTAAAATCGATCGAGTTGAGCATGTGAAAAATTTTTATGGCTCGGATACATTCTTCTCTATTACGAAATTTGTCTTTCTCTTTTAAGTTTTCATCCGACTGCATATACGGATTGAAAAATAAATTAGATAACGGTTCATCTCCGCCCATGTTGAAGTTTGTCATGTGCAGAGGTGGTGTGTAGATCTCGTTTGGAGGAATACCAGATATCCCATCATCTTCAAAATCATCTTTGATAATGTCGTCAAACTCCAAATCGTCATCTTTTTCTTCTTCATCAACGAAATCTACTTCTGCTTGTTCGATCTCCAAGAGGATCAACCACTTGTGACAGCTGAGGCTCTCGCAGTATAATGTACAACTCAATTGAGTTGTACCCAGAATACTCATAACTGGAAAACATATTCTGATGGTCCTCGTCATATTGAACCTCAACCTTATAAAATATTATTTGGTTGCTACCAAAAAAAATGGATTCTGATAAAAGATTTGAGTCACGGGACCTCGTCCAAGTTTGGCCTCCAATCGTTTTTTGAAATACAAGAAATTGGTTTTCCTGTTTAAACAAAATTGGATGTTCTCAGTTTCTCTAAACAAAAACCCAGAGGTGGGACAAATGTATGTCTCACCGTTGAAATGTGCATTGATCACATATTGGGGTGTAGAGGCCATTGTGTATGACTGTTTGAAGGTTTGAAGGTTTGAAGTATTTGAGTTAATTGCTTAAATTTTTTAATGTTCTAGTGTTTGAGTGATTAAGTGTTAGAGTGTTTTGATAAATGTAAGATTAAATAGGTTGTACTGAATTTGAATAAACCAACAGTAAGTAACCTCTAATTCTCCTCCCTTCACGTCCAATCGTGTTACATGCATGCAGAGATGCCTTCTCCAAGGCTGTCACCTATCTTGCACCTACACTGCAACCCATGCCACCTCTTATTCGCCAATAGGGATGGCGACACCTATCATTTTTGTACTCATTTTCCAAGTCCAATGGCGCCTCCCTTTACGTCCAATCGTGTTACATGCATGCAGAGATGCCTTCCCCAACGTTGTCACCTAGCATGCACCTGCGCTGCAACCCATGCCACCTCTTATTCTCCAACATGGATAACGTAACCTTTCATTTTTGTACTCATTCTCCAAGTCCAGTGGCGCCTCCCTTCACGTCCAATCGTGTTACATGCATGTAGATATGCCTTCTCCAAGGTTGTCACCTAGCCTGCACCTAAACTGCAACCTATGCCACGTCTTATTCGCCAACAGAGATGGCGACACCTTTCATTTTTGTACTCATTCTCCAAGTCCAATGGCGCCTCCCGTCACGTCCAATCGTGTTACATGCATGCAGAGATACCTTACCCAAGGCTGCCACGTAGCCTGCACCTAAACTGCAAGAGTGATACTTATCATGCATGCATGCAACCACCAACCACCTCACTCACTCTGTGATAAAATTTTGCCTATAAATACAGAGCCTCACATACTTCTATAGCATCCACAATCGTCTCACTCTCTGCTACAAACTCTTTCATAATCTCATACAATTTCAATCTCTTTCATAATCTCAGACAATTTCAACAATGGCTCTTCTCACAATGGGCGATTCTCACAGAGGCATAAGGGACAACATCGCAGTGTTTTTAAGTTTCTTATATACTTATACATTTTTCATACTTCTATTAATGCTTTATTCATCTTACCGACTCTTACACTTTTTACATTCTTAACTTAGGATACTAAAAGATTCAGAATCTGGTAACAAACTACCTTGCTCTCGACCCGTTGATCGTACCCTATCTCGAATACGAAGGTTTCAGAAACGTTATAAAGATCTCCAACTGCACGATTGATTCAAAGTTCATACTTGCAATGTTGGAAAGGTGGAGACTAGAGACCCATGTTTTTGGGTCTCCCTGTCGATGGTAAGGCGGTTAACGGGTCGGTTCAACAACCCAATTCTCTGTGTGAAGAATTGTTGGGAAGGGATATGGTTGAAGGTGGTGGTGCAAGAGGTCAGGGTAAACTACTTATTGAGCTAAAAATCATTATGCACTCTGGAATTGTACGAAAATTCCTCTAAGCTAGCTAAGGTAATAAAATATAGAAATTATATAATGATACTATTTGGAACCTTTTTATTTTTCGAAAGTACGGGAAATAGTGTAAACTTTATGCATTTAAATTTACTTAGAGACTTCGAAAAAATAGAAAGTATAGTTGGGGTTATGCTGTTTTAGCCCATCTATACAGTTCCTTGTGTAAAAATGCAATCAAGGAAAAATGTACATTTTATGGCTGCGCTTTTTTACTTCAAGCATGGGGTTGGTGGACAATGGAGTCCCTAAACCCCGTCAACAACAACGCATTCGTTTTCTCATACGCAACAAAGTAAGTCATCAACTTATATCATTTATTACTATTCATCTCTTCACCAAATATATGATAAAAATAAAATATTTTTCAAATCCTTTAGGTACTACGTGAGGGGTATGGATTACGACAAGAATCCAAGATTCAATGTCGCTCTATACCGCAATCTATTGGATCAAATTGGCCCGGATGATGTACAACATACATTTCATATTTTCTACTTTTAAATTATTTATTTATTACGTTTTCATTAAGCTGATTTAATTTTATCCGCAGTTTGTCTGAAGACCATATTTGGGTTTGGACCATGAACCAAACTCTGAGGATGCAGCAATTTAGAGCGTAAAGACTGCAATCATACAGTTCAATATTGTGGAGATGCACCATAGCGACCATGTCAAGATGCAGTTTGGAATACATCAAGAGATACCCTGTGATCCAACTTGTTTATCCCCGTGGCATCTCAAAAGGGTAGACGCCCATTAGGATCTTACCAACTGGAAATATTTTGCTCCAGAATGGTGTAAGATGTGGCAGAGGCGTCACCGAAATGTCTTGCAATTCCCAGTTTTCCTCAACCACGGTAATATGTGAGACACAGATCATTATTTAGCTTGGTACAGATCGGTTAGTGTGATACGGTGGCTGAACCGAATGTTTAATACTGGTTTGCATTTTGCGTTTTTTGTTTGCAAAATGTCGCGGTAAGCTAGAGTCGCCATCGACTTTTATTTCATCCAATCATGGAAAAGGAAAAAGAACAAAAAAAACCTTTTTTTCGAGATATTCTGAGTACGGAGGATAAATTATAGAAAGGGAAGGTGTTAACACCCTTTCTATCCATGTTTTTCCATGGGCTCTTAGGTACTTGCTCATTTTTTCAAATTGCTTGTGTGGGCTTGTTTTTGAAAATATTTTACTTCGTGATAACCCTTGTATCAGTCCTCAAGGATGTGACGAAGTTTGTTTTGAAAATTTGTTTTGAAAGGTGTTTGTGTGAAAAGTTTTTATTGAGCAAGTACTTAAGATTCTACCTACTCAAAAAGTGATTGTTTGTTCTCGTTTCCTTTAGATAGCATTATCCCACTATTAAGGAGTAGGTAGCACTGTCGTTGGAGTTGTAAGGGACATTTGAAAGGGACAAGTACAATCACTAAAGAAATAGTTAGAAAACTTTAGTAGTAACCCTAGAGTCTTAAGATCTTTCCGAGGCAATATTTCCGAGGGATCATTTCCGAGGCAACATTCGAATGGGACATTTTGATCTTTTAGACTGGAGGGCAACCACTAAAATCTCCTATGCTTAATGACTTTTTACCGAAGGCAACTGAAGTGAGGTAAACCCTAGGAGTGAATATGTGCATGTGAATTTTTCAGTTATTTAGTCTTTGCATATTTAGGTGATCTACCGTTTTAATTTCAAGTAATCTTCCCGTACACTCCTATTAGCATGTATCTAGACAGTTAAGTATTTGCAGGAATTAAAAGTGCGGAAAGTAAACCTAGCTATTACAAGGCTTTGACAGTTACATAATTATCTTGACGAAAAATAAAAATGTTGAAGCTTAAAACCCTAGTTACTATTACATCCTCGAAACCGTTACAATAATAGAAAAAAGAATTAAAATGCGTGCGGCGAATTAAATGCGTGAATAATTAGAAACCCTAAAAATTTAATTAAGAAAATATTTAGGTTATTTTTTAGAAAGAAAATTAATTAGGTTATGTACAAAATTTAAAACCCTAATTCTATTTGTTTTTAACTTATGAAAAAAAGAATTAAATTAGCCTAAATTAAATTAAACTAGTTAATTAAGAAATAAAAAATATTTTTATTAAAAAAGTATTTTTGGTGTTTTAATGATTTTTGATTTAAAAAAATGATTTTTGATGTTAATTAAAATGATTAAGGAAATAATTAAAAGAATTAAAAACAATAAGAATAGAAAAAAAGAAGAATTGGGCCTGTGTTATGCTGAATGGGGGTGCATGTTGAAATTCTCTAGGCCCATGAAGTTGAGCCCAATTCCCACGCCTGATCTTGTCTAGTCACGCCTGGAGGGTGTACCATGGACTCCCCTTGGATTGAGCGTTTGATCTGGATTGGTGATAATCCATTGGTTGTATGGTGTGGTACATGGTGGACGTTTGGGCAGGTGATGTACATAATCTGTAAAGGAAAATAAGAAAATAAAGTTTTGTTGGGACCTGGGATCGAACCCTGGTCCTATCTCTTAACAACACACTCCCTTACCAGCTGCGCCACTGTTTCTATTTGTTAATATAATCACAACAAAATATAATATATAAAACCAAGTGACTAGCATCAAAATGCACGCGAAATTTAAATGGACAAATAGATGGTTGCCACATGATTGTCTCCTTCCCCAGGACTGTCTCTTTTGACATTAACCCTTTACCTACGGACAAACTCGTCACTATAGGCTATAGTGACGGTTTCTTATGCGTGGCTAAAACCTGCAAAAATCTTAAAAATAAATTCGAGGAATATAAATTCCATTCAAGGGCATGAATCAAATGTACTTCATCCCCTGAACATGAAGAGGCCCTTAATTTTACACAATTTTGCCTCTAGCTAGGGTTCCCCAATTTGGAGCTCACGAACCCTAACTATGGAAAGTAGTTATTCCTGCATCAAAACTTAAATCCAGGCTATCAAAAAGGTTCCTAGCATGATCCTAAATATGTATATGCAAGAAAATTGGATTAAAAATGCGTAAAACTAGAGCAACAAGTTTGAGTTCAGAGGATGCAAACCGTGATGTATAGCTAGCGATTCTGGTGGTTTGATGACTTGGGAATGATTGGAATAGCTACAATGCACGCCCACGAAGAGATTGCTAGCTTCAAATTGCCTTGAATCGTCTTATAGACTGAAAACCGAATCACACTTTTTGCAAGAAATCCACGTTTTATTTGATGCTTTCACGACTGCAAAAACTTGTCTCATGCTTTGTTCTTGTCCAATACATATCTAGGAATGAATTAGGATTTTAAAATTGGATTGAATCTTTTCAATTATGAGAGATTTGATTTGATTTTCATGCTACATGTAAACTTGCTATTTTGAGCCAAATCATCAATTATGCTTGATTCGTTTTGGCCTTGATAACTCAGCATATTTTGATTGCCAATCTGTCCAAAAACCAAATCAAATCATATCTTTGCTATTATTCACCAATTATTTGATTTAATTCAATTTTTAATTAATAAAAAATCAAAATAAATTGAAAAATGAAGAAAATAATGTGTGGGTGAATATTTGGGTCGTGGACCATATTATAAGTGAGGTGCAAGCATAAAAAGTTAGGCCCATTTAGAAAAAAAATGCATTTTTTTAGCATATTTGACTTTTGGCAATTTTGCAAAAAAGGTCAACTTTGACAAGGCATATCTCCTCCAATTTTAACCCTAGAGAGGTGTTCTTGGACTTTTTAGAAATCTTAGGATGTCCCCTAAGCAAAACTTTTGGTCTCATCTCAATTAAGTCTTCCATGTTCATGTAAGAAGCTTTGACCTAAAAGGTGTTTTTGTTGACTTTTCAAAAGGACCCATAATGTAGAAATTCATATCTTTTTGTGGGTGCATATTTTGAACTTGTGGGATGAAGATGAGTTGTAGGGAATTACATCCTTTTCAAAATGAGTCTTGGATGGAAAGTTTCTGGTGAATCATATGGAAGTTATGCTTGGTCAAAATTTGGTTGACTTTTACTAAGAAACCCTAATTTAACAACTTTTGGGTTTTGATGATTTTGGAGCATTCCTTGAGGAATCATGATCAACCCTTGATCAAATGATGAGAGTCACTTCAAAATGTTAATGTTGACCAAAAATATTGAAATTTTACTGTATGTGGGTCACAATTGACTTTTGACCTAATACAGTCGATTCTCAAGCATCTGAGCAGATGACTGAGCAAACTTCTTGTGCAAGACATTAAATTTGATATGGAGGGTCTTGAGAATATATTAGGACCATGGAGAGCATATGAGGTCTTTGGAGTCCACCTATCTTGATGAAAATGGAAACCCTAATTTGAGGTACACTGTCTTAGGAGAGAGTTTGTCTGGTCAACTCTTGGGCAAACTTGAGCAAATTAAGGATCTATAGGAATATGTATTGAGTAAAATAAGAGGACAAATTTTGGGGTACAACAGTTAGTACCTCAGAAATGTACGTATCTCATCCAAGGTATTTGGTTGACCCACAAACACAATGGGCACAACCCTCATTTTCCCAACAACAAACCCAACACACATCAACCTCCCTCCAACCCCCCCGACGAAACAGAACCACAATCACCACCACAATACGATTACACCCACATGCCCCACAACCAACCACAATCACCACCTCAGTACCAATACCCCCATATGCCTCACACCCAACCACAATTTCAATCACAATACCAATACACCCGCATACCCCACACATAATTCTAGTCTTCTACATATCCCAATATGGGTCCCCCAACATCTAACCTTAACCCTGATCTGGGATTGTCCAAAGATTATGAACCAACCGACCCAACTTACCATCAACCACAACATCACCAAAGCACCCAACATTCTCAATACGAAACACCCCCAGATCCATTTCGTTTCTACACCCCGTACTCAGACGACCAGTGCTACAGACCAACCATGGAAACCCACCCACCACCAACACGACCAAACTTTGAGGGTATGGGCAACTGACTGTACCAAAGTGGATCTTCTAGATATGAAGATCTGACCGATTTCATGGATCCGGAACACATTAATTTCGCTGGGCCGTTGACCCTGCCACAACATGAAACGCGATGAAACCCAGCACGAGAAAGGCGAGGATGGGGATGCGGAACCGAGGGTCATTACCGGGTTCTGGGAGACCACTGATAAACAGTCAATTTTCCTGATCCTATATCGTTTACGTAACGTACCACAATTAAAATAAAAAATGCAAAAAATTGCTTGCCTTTTGCACTAAGGCGCCATATCACATGGCTTAGGGCAAGCCTTTTACACATAGGCGCCAAGTGAGATGGCGCTTCCCCTTTAAATTAAGGTGCATGTGGCAACTGGGATGGCTCCTCTCTTAAGGAGTTTTCTGAAACATGGTTATTTGCGTAATTTTCTCCGAAAGATGGTTATTTGCGTAATTTTCTCCGAAACATGGTTATTTGCGATTTTTTTTTAATATCTAGTTCTTCCAAAAAAAAATTCTGGTTGTGTTGTGTGTCACTTAATGAAATATTCTAATAAAACTTTCAACATAAGAGTCCATTATAAATAAGTGATATCAAATAACAATAAACTATTGAAAATAGATTATATATATATATATATATATATATATATATATATATATATATATATATATATATATATATATATATATATATATATATATATATATATATATATATATATATATATATAATGATTTCACAACAAAATACCAACAAAAAGTGAGTTAGTTTAAGGCTTCATGAGGTCGCTGATTTAAATGTTTTATAACTGCAAGATCATTAACTTCTTGAAGCACGATACATAACTTTTAAAATTTGCATGCACACCACTCTACTTGATTTCTTGAAGAATATATGAAACTAAAGATCGAAGCTTCACCAAAATTACACTAAATTGAATTCATTCGAAGTGAGAATGTTATTTTCTGGTTTTAAAATATTGCCATAAAGAAAATTATTAGGACAACTCATTTATTAGGTCGTTTTCTTTAAGACGTTTCTCCAAACTACCAATAATTATACAAAGCAGTCTAGTTTCAACGACGTCTCTAGAATAAAATAGTTTCTTCAAAAATACGATTATCACTTGACTGTCATTAATCTTTCTGAGAGATACACCTTCAGATAGTGTTAAACCAATCGTAGTATCTAGGAATAATCCAGTCGTTGATGGCGCAAGAGGCCACTCGAAATCCAAAACTTAAAAAATAATTTGAGATGACTAGAATGAGAGAGAGAGAAAAGAGATATTCTGAAAAGCTCAGAGATCTAGATTGATTTTCATATGAATCGGGGAACTCTATTTATAAATAAAGGATCCAATTAAGTGGAACAAAAATCTTGAGAGAAAGTGGAACTGACTCAGTCAAAACTAGTCGTTTTTCACTAGGTCAGCAAGTCAAACGTTTGACTAGGTTCACTAGGTAAACAAACCAATCAAAAATTAGGTTAAGACCTAGTTTTTGTAAACGACACGTAACCATTTTCGTAATTAATTAATATTAATTTTAATTAATTTTCATTACTTTAATTAATTAATAGTAATTAATTTTCCCCGAATTAATTAATAATAATTAATTTCCCATAATTTCGGTTCTAAAAAATTAATTCATCTAGACTGAATCGAGTCGACCGGTCGACCGGACATATGACGGCAGCGGTGTGCGTGTGGCTTGATGGCTTGTTGGTTTGTCATCACTCCTTTACAAAGTTGGGTATTCCTTGGGGTCCGCTCATTTGGCAAAGTTGAAATATATATACTATTAATATTTGTGTTCCTTTCTATGTGAGACTAAAATAAATCCTTTCAAATTCAATTCTATTTTAATTCTTATGTTAATTTATTGTCCATTTAATGTCAAAAAATCATTTCAATTTTCATTGCAAGTTATCATCATTCTAAGATTTCCAACATAGACACATAAATAAAACATAAAGTAGGCATATCAATAGTTAAAACCCCTCAGTGAAATGATTTATATGATACTTCTTGTGTTATTTATAGGAGTTCAAAATCCTGACCAAGAAGCTAACTTAGGAGAGTATGCATAAAAATATAGTCAATATTGTATCAATCATGAGAATAGAAAAATCATCCATTATATTATTAAATTCACGTACAACTAATTCAATCAAACCATGGTCAATAAACCATTGATCTCAAACAAAACAATTTTATATTAGGACAACCACACTCCAAGGTTGGGTACACCTTTGTGGCAAAAACCCGCACAGACTGAGCACAAATATCGCAGACTGGGGACATATATGTTGTTTGTGTGTATATAAGCAACCACTATTTGATGTTGACTCCTAGTTTCTCCAACCTAATGACATGGGTTATTGTTTGTTTTGGTAGATAATATGTATAAACAAATATGTAATAGCTAAACACTACAATCTATGGTTCAAACAATTGTAATATATTTGCATAATTGTACGAGAGATTGAAAGTCATTCATCTTGTTGGACCTCTAAATGATCATGACATGTATGGGGAATACAAGTGGAATTGGAGAAAGAAACTAATGGAAGTCAAAATACAATACATATGGGACTGAATAGGCTACAACATCGAGAATTTCTTCATTTCAACTACTAACCAATTAATAAAAATATGCGAACGTGTAATTACTCTTATGAATGTTAACATCTTAATAAGTTACCTTGAAATTCTGATTAAGAAGCATTTAACACCTGCAGGTTTGAAAACGTAAATATTTGACGAAAATGAGCCATTGACATTTCATATTTATGAACTCTAAAACCAAGTAAGTTAGAGACAAACAAACCATTTAAGGTAGGGTATTATGACCTCATGATCTTAGTTATATAATATATTCAAGTTACTTGTTTTCCTGTAAGCCTGTAACAATAAAGCCAAGTCTTCAGTAAATATTTTGGATGGGGACTGTAACGTCCCGATTTATTTAATTAGTTTTCGTAAATAAATTGTGTGATAATATGTGTTGGTTGATGTGTTAATCTGTTCGGAGAACCTTATGTGTAAGGGGGTAGCCTTATGAATATAAAAATTAAGGTGTTTGAGGTTCTTTGATTAATAATGTAAAGATTGAAGATTTCACAAGTAAAACTAATTAGTAATAATTAATTAGAATTATTTTATATATTTTAAATTATAGTAAGGAGAATATTATTTAAATAAATATTTATTTGGGATATTATTTATTTTATTTAGTTGGGATAAATAATAATAATAATAATAATAATAATAATAATAATAATAATAATAATAATAATAATAATAATAATAATAATAATAATAATAATAATAATAATAATAGAATAAAATAAGAAAACGATGGGAATAGAGGGACAGACTGACAGAACGTGAAAACAGAGAAGAGAAGAGGAAGAGAGCTAGGGCACATGAAGAAGAACCTCCATTAGAGAAGTTCAAGCTCGTCAATCTAAGGTAAGGATGGGTCTTCCTCTAATCTTTAGGGACATGATTTCATTCAGAAAAATAGGGTTTCGGGAATGTGTTTGGGACTTTTTTCGTACAACAGAAATTGCGAAAATTGCCATTGTCAGAGTGGTAACCAGTTACGGGTTTTGGTTTAACTGGTTACACCTGAGACAACTTTTAAAGAATTCAAATTTTCGTGTGTGTATTTGGTTACGTATTTTGGTGTAACCAGTTACACAGTTATACAGAAATATGAAACTAGCATTTTTAGGGGGGTGTAACTGGTTACCAGTTTTGATATTTCCGATTACCACTGAGAGAATTGTGTAACCACTTTTATGGAATGAGTGTAATCGGTTACCAGTATTGGTGTAACCGGTAACCACTATTATATGCTGAAAAATAAATAAATAAATAACTTGAATTTCGCGTGTCTGATTGAGGTGTTGTTAGAAGCGTTAGAAACCTGATACAATGTACTTTCAGTTTAAAATAGTTTCAGTTCCTGAAAATTATTTAAATAATGTGTAATGGTGTTGTATGGTGTGTAGTTGTATGATGTGGTATGGTGAACGTGTATGGATATTGTATTTTTTTCTTGAGGTTTTGCCACAATGTTAATATTCATTATTTGTAGTACATATATGTTGTTTAGTGATAGTGATGGTTGAGTAAATTAGTTAAGGTGAATACCATTGTGTTTGTTTGTTGTTGTAGTATGTCATTTATGAATCATGCATCATGGCGTTTGGACGGTAGTCTATTTTTTATGAGCCTATATCCTCTTTGAAAATTAGTGTATTTTGACTATAGGTGTTGTATACAAAAATAGATGGTGGAGGTGAGAAAAAAAGTATAATTTATAATTTTTTCACCAGCCGTGGTTGCGAACCTTTAGTTCCTACGTACCACCTTTCGTTCAATAGGGAATCAGAGTACTCATAGTTCTCCTTTAAAAAAATTGAAACACGGGTGTGTTGGTTAATTTTAAGAGACGAGACATCATCGTCATATCCGAGTGAAAGAACATACTTACTATCCACGATTATGAGAAAGGAGAATTTACATCATCTCAAAGTGGAGGATATAACTTAGATTTTAAAATCAACAAAGCCTCGCTCAACACCCAAGTGGAAAATATCTCACTTCACTACATAGAGTAGAAGTATAGTAGCTCGCATCACTACAAGGATTGACAAGAGTCTAATCTTTTGAGAAATTTTTTGAAGTAAAAAGTCAAAATAGAAAAATTATTTGAATGAGGTTGATTGAATTTTAGTCTTCTCACAAAAAATGTCATAGTATGATTAAGTTGGTTAAAGTTTGATTAAGAAAATATTTTTGAAAATGCATGAACCTAAGTCCCAGATTATTATGAAAGCGATTCAAGTTAGAAAACAAGAAGAGTTTTGAAAAGGAGGGAGAAGATTTTTGAAATTGGAGAAGATGGGAGGAGATGAAGGGACTATCCTAAAACATAAGGTAAAAGCTAAGGAAAAGAACCGTCTAACCAACAAGAAGCCGACACTTGACATATGAAGTCAATATAGAATTCACATTCTTTGCATTAAAACCAAGCAATCAAAGATACTAAACCTCTTAAGAATATCAAGCTTCAGATGCATTAAGTCTTCTAAAATAATTGTTAGAGTAACGGTTGTATATAGAAGAATTCTCAATCACAAACAAAACATATAATCATAATAACCTGTACACAATCAAAATAAACCCAATATCTTAAGGGTAAACCCCAAGAACTCCAGACAAAATAACAACAGAATCACAATATCCTAAGAGTCAAGACTTCTAATCCTAAGTTCGAGAGGTCCACAATTACCATAATTCCAAGAATAGTAACTAAATAGTCCGAGTAACCTTAAGGTTTTTTTATTTTTTTAAGTTGGTTATTAGGTATCTTCAAAGAGAAAAGTAAAGCTCAAGTGAGCAAAATAAAAATGACATAAAGATAAATGCTCAAGTGAGCAAAGATGAAAATAGCATGAAATGTAAATGCTAAAAATAAATGGTGTATAAAAGTAAAGGCGTAATATAAAAGCATAAACTAAAAGTCAATTTCTAGTGAATTAGAAATTAGATGTTAGTTGAATGACCATCTTGAAACTTTCATTTGAAAACTCATTAGAAGATTGATAAAATCAAAGCCTCTCAATAACAAGTTTCATTTTCTTTTTGTCATGTATATCATTCATTTCAATTTCTCAAAGCGACAACATATGATCAACGATATTTAAATGATTCACATAGACCAAAGTTTATGAAGTTTCATCAGAGGATTGATAAGACCAAAGCCTCCTAACAATGAACCTCAAGGTTATTGGATCAAATGTTTCAAATTAAACATCTTTGGGATTGCAAACATAGGTTTGGACCACGAATGATCATTTCTCGAATCGGGACAACTTTAGCGCTAAGTTAAGAAATTGTAAGTGGACTTATGTAGAAGTCGCACATATTTTGATATGTAGATTATTCTCCAACAACATGAAGCACAAGTGAGAAGGGGATAAGATGAAGAGGAAGGGGATGAAAATTAGATTTCACATTTGAACTAAAGAATTTAATTAAGCTATCATTAAAATCATTCATCCATTTTGGTGGAGCTAAACTCAACACCCAAAATCCAATGATATTAATGAAGCCCGTGATTAAAATCCTCATAGTTTAAGATCAGCCATAATATATACAAAAATAAAATTACATTTAATAAGAAAGATAGAATGAGAAAATGATTTTCAATTTTTTTAAAGTAGAAATAAAAGGAAAATAGCAAACTATATTCAAAATATCAAATAATAATTAAAAGAGAACATATAAAAGTCATAAATGATCTCAAGTATTTTTACAAATTTCTTGGTAATTTCTTAAAATAGAAAAGTATTCTTAAACTAATTAAAATCACTGAAATAAGTAAAAAATATTAAAAAATAGCAAAAAGTGAAATTAAATTATGAAAAATATACAACAAGTAAGAAATAAATAAAAAAATTTCAGAATTTTCGGATCAGAAATGAATTTTTTTATGATTTTTAGAATTTTAATGTAAAAAACAAAAAATAAAATAAAGTTTAAAATAATATGGACCATTGGATAAGAGTCAAAACGCGCTAGTAAACAGATCCAAAGGATCAGGCACGCTGTGCATATCATGGTCAGCTTTTGGAAATCACACCGAATTATTTTTTAATAATTAAAAATAACTAAAGATCTTGCGTGTTGGATGGAGTCTGCCTAATGGAAGTAATCAGATCTAAGGGCTCTCAAAACGCACGTATGATAAAGTAAGCACATTGGATCGGGTTCAAAAAAATTACATCTCACGCCATCATTGGTTGAAACACGACACGTAGGTCGTCTTCAACCTCCGGACGCCCTAGATTGGAGTTCCACAAACTGTAAAATTATCCAACAAGACAGGTACCATTAGATTCGTCTCTTCAAGACGATTCTAATGGTACCCTCACACCAAATTTATATAAGCTGAGCAAGGCTTCATTTAAAAATACTAAAATAACAGCGTGCACGAAATTCTTATCACAAGTGCATAACTCTCTCAATTTTGAACATTTTGAGTTGTTTCTTTTTGCTATGGATTCTTATCATCATCTACAATAACCTCTCTTCACATGACAAGATCCAATTGTGCAAGAAAAGCATCAAAAGATAAAAAGAGGTTTCAAGTCATTTTGACACTCTCTGAGCTAGGGTATATTGACTTCTAAGGACCATATCTTACTCATTGTTTTATATTTTTGATTCGTTCCAAATCCATGATTCTCTTTAAAGGGTCCTTAACAAGCTCTCTTCAGAGAACTAAGGCTAATTTTGAATGGAAGATCAGTAATGATTGGGAAAGATTACAAGTCTCCTTTAATGGCCTTTGAATTTTAAGGTTTGACTTCAAATGATCATAACTTGGTAAATTTTTATCTCCTTGAGCCCATTGTTTTCCATAATAATCTCTGGGATGTCTGCTATAACTTTGTTTTTATGTGCAATACTTGATAATGCTTGGAAAGTGATTAAAGAATTGAAAACATTATAGGTCTTTTATGATTTCCCCAAATTTGTTCATCATCTTCCAAAGACCATAACTATTTCAATTCTTATGATTTTTGATGGATCTTATTTCCAAACTTCAATTCAATAGGTTTACTTCATGTCATCCTCGGAAATGAAGATCAAATTTTGAGTAGAAAGTCATTTAATTTTGAAGAATGTTATAGGTCATTTTGAAGTTTAACACTTAGAATTTTTCTAAGTACAAAACATCTTTGTGTTTTTCACAAATTCAATTGAACATAACTTTTTGCTCAAGCATCCAAATGATTTCTTTATTGGCACATTCTAAAGATTGTAACCTTGTCTTTCAAATGCTTCAAGAACCATCCCATAAAGGTCTTTGATTAGTGAGTTGTGCATTGTTGAAGTTGGCTCCATGGTATCTGTTTTTTGCTTACCACGAGTAAACTTGGATTACAGGTCAAATTACTCAAGGTTTAGTTGCTAAACATGTTTAACTAATTTTCCAGATTGCGTTTTGACAAGAATTGCACTTGATATAAGGTTGTTTTGAGGCTTTTCAAGTCACACGCTTGGCATGATTATAATTGTGTTGGTTTGCATGATTTGCCCATAATTCCTCTTGTTTCTCATCATCATTCACTTCCCTATAAATAAAGGATGATATCCCACTAATTTGACAAGCTTTTGAGAGCTAAAGAACCTATGTTGAACTCCCTCCATACCTCTCAATTCTGCAACTTCGAATTCAATTCTAAAGCACTTCCAGCTCTTATTTCTTGAATGATTCTTCATCCTTTAACTTCCCTGAAGCTAACAGAAGAAGAATCAAACTTTGAGGTGCCCTGAATCGTGCTAGCCAAGTCCAGTTTTAGAGCAAATTCATGTGATTTTGTTCAGGTTGTTTAAGCCACCAAATCTTCTAACTCAAATTATTGGAATGACCTATGACATTCATTGATGCTTGCTGATGGTTTAATTTTGATCAATTGAGGCATTTGATGCATCTGTTCTCGATTTCAAAAAATTTCAAAACTCTATGGTTTTTCTCAAATCGACTTAGTTGTGTTTTAAAAACATTTTTTTTTTGAGGGTAAGGTTAGGATTGTCTGGAAGAGACGAAACCAATGATACCAGTTTCACCTTCTGACAATTTTGTTTAAAGAATCTCATAAAACCCCGGGCACAGAGGTATGGAGGTTGGAGACAACCTATGTTTCATTCTTCAACCAATGATATTGTGACAATTGTTTTATTTTGATTGGCCCGAATTTATTTGATTCTGTGTGTTTTTCAATAAGGTCAGTAACATGCACAACGCTTCAGGTCTCTCAGATCTGCTTACTAACGCGTTTGACATTGACCAGATGGTCCACATCTTTTTGGCTTTATTTTATTTTCTGATTTTTATATTTTATTTGTTTTAAACTTCAAAAATTCATTAAAAATTCATTTTAACTTCTAAAAATCAGAAAAAAAATCTCAAAAATACTTTTTACTTTTCTCTTTCCGATTCTTATTTTTCCATAATTTTATTTTGTGATATGATATTTTTTATGATTTTTCACTTTATTTAACTTGTTTTAATTATTTAAAAATACTTTTCTTGATTTTTAAAATTTGGAAAAAAATATGGAAGGATCCAATGACCTCTTGACAAATATTGGTGACCTCATTTTATTTGTATTTCTGATTTTACTATTTTTTTACAACTTTTGGTACATTTTTGTTATTTCTTTGAATTTTAAAAAATAGTTTCTGACTTTAAAAAATTCTAAAAATTTTTTTCAATACTTGTTGACTCATGTTTGACTTCTGATATTTTTTTAGAATTTTTATTTGGTGGTTTAACATACTATGTGTATTTTACTAATTATTTCCCTTTTAATAATAATTTTAAATATTTTTTATTAAGTATTATTTTATTATTTTTGTTTGGTCCTTATTAGGGTGTTATTTTGGGACAAGTTCCTCAACCTCATTGGATCTTGGATGTTGATAGGTTGAAAAACCAAATCCACTAAAATGGATGAATGATGTTGATGATATTTGAAACCTTAATTTCATTTGATACATCCCTTCCTATTCATCTTATCCCTTTCTTACTTATGCTACCTGTTGTTGGAGAATGATCTACATATTATTTCTCTAACAAGTGGTACATAGATTACTATTGACCGGCCTCAAAATAGGTGTCACTTCTACATAAGTCCGCTTATGATTGCTTAACGTAGCCCTAAATTTGTCTAGGTTCAAAAAATGATAATTTGTGGGTATACAAATTGAATATGAATCCCAAAGGGGGAGTGACTCGACACAAAGCAAGGCTCGTGGAAAAAGGATTTCTCCAGGAAGTAACTCAACACAAATCAAATTGGTTGTTGGTCTTGCAAAAATAAACAGTTGGCACATATGTCAGATGGACGTAAAGTGTGCATTCCTGAATGGACCCTCAGACGAAAAAGTGTATATTAAACAACCAGTTGGGTTTTTGAAACATGACGAAGAGAGAAAGGTGTACAGGCTGCATAAAGCCCTGTATGGATTGAAACAAGCTCCAAGAGCTAGGAATAAGAAGATTGATAGTATTCTAATGGAGGAGTAATTTGTGAAGTGCACAACGGAACATGGAGTATATTGAAATTCTGGCTATAAGACCTTGGATGTCCTACAAGATGTCGAGACACTGAATCCGACTTCACACACAACAACAAGATGTATAAACAAAAATAATAATGCTGAAAGTAAATAACACAGGATATGTTTACCCAGTTCAGAACAACATTCCTACTCTGGGGGATACCAAGCCAGGAACAAAATCAACGAGATAGTATCAATTTGTAGACCTTACAGCCAACCTCTAGTTTATAGTCTACGCACTTAATCACTACTCTTTGCTTAACTTCTACCTAAGACACACCTAGTTGTGAGGCCCTCCTCAAATCCCTCTTCAATTATACTCAGCAATTGAAGCAAACTCTAA
Source organism: Vicia faba (assembly GCA_948472305.1). Lineage (NCBI taxonomy): Eukaryota > Viridiplantae > Streptophyta > Magnoliopsida > Fabales > Fabaceae > Vicia > Vicia faba. The sequence continues at coordinate 1,463,610,015 of OX451737.1, forward strand.
ACACAAGTAGAGAACAAAAACCAACCAGAAGTTATACTTCCAAAACACGCAAGACTCAATGCTTAAAATCTTATGATAATAGACACACACTATGTTCAATGCTTAAAAGCTTATGAGCATCTAAAAAAAAGAACTTACAACCCAACAAAAACAATCCTACTCTTCTATCAAGATGATATTACATAGGCTCAAAAAATAATGATTCTACCACCCTAAAAACATACATGTAAGTTTACCTAATACTAGGTATAAACCAGTCTATTTATAATTTTATTCTAGACTGGGTTGGGCTTTAAAACTGCAGCAGTGAGGCTGCACAAAGTCTGCAAAAAGTCCTCTAAGAAAAAAGGTCTCCAATCATTAGTTTCCTAATAAATCTCCATATTTAGAAACTAATCAAATCTTCGAAATCAATCAAATAATGTTCTGACCAATCAATCTTGGACGCCACATAAGCTAACTGAATATTCCTTGAATATTCAATAGCTACAAATCATTTGATTCACATTGTCAGCTTACTGCAGACGCAATGTCCTATCTACCTGTTGGGACCTCTTACTCGACGTGTTGAAACAGAATGTTGAAACATCTTGTTCAACATGTTGCTGCTAAAATGGTTTTATTAAAAATGTAAGCCAATCATAATTTCAGAGAAATAATAATCTCCTCCTTTTGAACATTTTGGCTAAAACACTTAAACAATTCTTGCACAAGAAAGATATGCTTAAAAATAAATTAAACATACATATCAGAGGTACAACAGCGGAAAAACAAACATGCAATGTTAGAAGCACACAAACATCGTTATTAGTTAGTTGGTCTACTTACATAGCTGCAAAAATAGAGACCATTTAGTTCTCCCACCATTATGTCATACCATGATGTCAAAACATCATATCTGACACCTTCTTCATAAACAAGTAGGAACTCCCCGTCAAAACCTGCTATCACAACAAGAGAATTAGACAATTCTCCCCCTAAGTAAGTGTGCCAGCTCCAGCACTCTCAATATCATACTACTCCCCCATTGTAGCCATAATGTGACAAAGGCAACTGGACAATATTAGCACAAAAACATTTAAGCACCTAAAGTTATAGAGTCAGGGTGCAAAAATTTAAAAATATCATGGGCCTTTAGCCCTTACATAATCATAAACAAAAATAAACAGGATCACAAGATAGATCCAAGCAAAATCCAATGACCAGTTGTCATGCATGAGCATTTTCCTTTTCCATGAAGGTACTGGCAGAATGTTCATTAGGTGTAACACCATACTTAGCCACCTCAAAACAAGATGCAGCACAAACAATAATTATTATAGCTTTTCATAGGTACAAATCCCAAGTCTCCTCCTTAAATTCTCAAATTGAGCAGCATGAAAAGCTTTTGTAATGATATTAGTAAGCTGATTCTCAGTTTTTACATGCTCAAGTTTAATGACTTTGTCCTCCACAACTTCTCTGATGAAGTGATGACTTGGTCCTACTATGTTGAACAAGATTTTTGGAAATATTTATAGCACTCAAATCGTTGCAAAACTATGTCATAGCATCTTGTGTGACATTGTATTCAGACAAAATTTACTCCATCCACAACAATTGAGAACAATAGTTTCCTGCTACAATGTACTCAGCTTCAGCAGTAGAAAGAAAAACACAATTTTGCTTTTTATTGAACCAAGAGATCAAGTTTTTTCCTATAAAGAAACATCCTATAGAGTTACTCTTCCTATCATTAACACTTCCATCCCAATCGGCATCAGAAAATCCCACCAACGAGGAATTTGTATCATGAGAGTACAACATACCATAGTCACATGTTCCATTCACATACTTCAAAATCATCTTTACTTGATTAATGTTACTTACCTTAGGTTCACCTTGATATCTTGCACATACTCCAACAACAAATGTGATGTTTGGTCTTCTAGCAGTAAGATATAGAAGGATGCCAATCATGCTTCTATACAAACTTTGATCAACACTAACTCTTTTTTCATCTTTGGATAGCTTCAGGTGTGTAGGAGCTAGAGTTATTTTATGGCTGGAGTTTTCCAACTCAAACTTCTTCACAATATTTATGGCATATTCGCTTTGACAGAGAAAGATGTAATCTTCCATCTGCTTGACTTAAAACCCGAGGAAGTAAGTCAGGTCACCTACCAAGCTCATCTCAAATTCAGATTGCATTTTTCTGACAAAATATTGGACCATATCATTCGACATTCCTCCAAAAACAATGTCATCAACATAGATTAGAGCTATTAACAGCTTTCCAGCTTCATCTTTGACAAAGAGAGTCTTGTCAATCCATCCTTTCTGTATCCACGACTGACTAGAAATTCAATCAATCTTTCATACTAAGCTCTTGGAGCTTGTTTCAATCTATATAGGGCCTTCTTTAATCTAAACACATGATCTAGAAATAAAGGATCAACACATCCTTTCAGTTTCTTAACATAAACTTCTTCATTTAACTACCCATTTAGAAAGGCACTCTTTACATCCATTTGATACAGGTTGAACCTGAGGTGATAAGCTACACCTATCATCAATCTAATAGACTTTAATCAAGCCATATAAGCAAATGTTTCATCAAAGTCTATTCCCTCATTTTGAGTGTACCCTTGAGCAACCAGTCTGGCTTTATTTCTGATTACACCACCTTGTTCATCAGTCTTGTTCTTGTACACCAATTTCGTACCAATGATATTCACCCCTTCATGTATTGGTACCAAATCCCATACGTCATTTCTTTTGAACTGACCAAGCTCATATTTCATAGAATTGATCCTTAACTCATCAGTCAAAGCTTCCTTCACATTTTCAGGCTCAATCTCTTACACAAAACAAGCATTTGATGCAACTTCTCTTAACTTGGTAACTACCCCTTGTATAGGATTTCCTTTTATCAGTTCTTCAGGATGATCCTTTTGAATTCTGAGAGAGGGTTCTTTGTTATTTACCCGAGGTTCTTCAATTTCAAAATCACCACTTGGACTTGCAATGTCTGTAGACGATGTTGTGGCATTATCTTCAGCAATCACACCTCTAGTAGGAATAGTTGTCTCAACTTATTCTGGAACATCATCTTCTTTATTTGAGTCATAAAAAATAACATTTCAATACTACATCATTAACTTGGTTCTGTAGTTGAATACTCTATATGCTTTACTATTAGTAGAGTATCCCAAAAAAATTCCTTCATCGCTCTTGGCATCCAACTTCCTTCTTGGCTCACGGTCAGCCAGAATATATCATTTACTTCCGAAGACATGGAAGTACTTGATAGTTGGCTTCCTTCCTATCCATGATTCATACAAAGTAACTGGAGTTCTAATTCTGATTGTCACTCCATTGTGAATATAGCAAGCAGTGTTCATGGCTTCAGTCCAAAAGTGAAGAGGTAAGCATGACTTTTACACACTCTTGAATAGTCTTATTCTTTCACTCAACCACACCATTTTTGAGGAGTGATGGGTAAAGAAAACTCATGCCTAATCCCCTCAGATGCATAGAACTCCTCAAATTTATTGTTCTCAAATTCCTTCATATGGTCACTTCTGATTCTGACAGCACCACAACCTTTTTCTCTTTGAATTTTGTGACATATTTCCTTGAACACCTTAAACACCTCAGGTTTCTCTTTGATGAAATTCACCCAAGTGAATCTCAAGAAGTCATCAACCACAACATAGGCATACCTTTTTCCTCAAAGACTTTCTACATGCATAGAAAACTAGGTGTAGACTTTACCAGGGAAAGATGAGCTTATGCAGCCACTGCTTGGGGAAACGCAGACTATTTCATGGGGATAAATTAAGAAACTTCTTGTTGGAAACTAAAGTGATTCTCACAAGAACCTTTTAGAAAATTCAGACCGCATTGTGGAGATAGATTTTTGTGCTAAATCCAACAATATGTACTTCACTTTGGGACGATGAGAATTCTTAAGAGAGCTCTCAAAAAGAGTTGGCTGCACTGGGGAGTACTTTCCTGTAGAAAACCTTCATCCATATACACTTTCATTGGGGAATACATCACAATGAAGACAAACTCAAATGGGAATTCCGCTGGGGAGTAACAAGTTCATACATACTTCACAAGGGGAAAGTATTCTTCTTTGAAAACTTTTTAATAGATAAGCTTTTGTTGAGCCAAAATGCAGACCGTACTGGGGAAAAGTATTCGGTTTGGGAAACGAACATCCCCTTAAGGACTACAAATTGATAACAACTTTGACAGTTCTTTGTTCTCTTGTTGTATGTTACTTGCGGTGAGTGGGCGGTAGTTCCTACAAAACAAAAATTACAAAATTCCTAAGATGTAGCGTGACGACTTTATCTTCTAACCAGGCCACACAAGTTCTTACAGCAAATTCAAATGTTTCTTATCATATGTAAAACCTCCAAATTTTTAGATTCAATATTTATCAAAATTGGACTTGTTTTGGCAAACAAAACAGTAAGAATAAAAATAAAGAGCAAGCTTTTTAATAAAAAGAAACTTTTTATTGATTGGAAATTGGTCTATAAATAGGCAACTACATCAAAAAGCAATTCCTAGAAAGAGGTAATTGCAAAAGTAAAAACAAAAGAGTAATACATGAATGACAATGTGAAATTAGATTTCCCCCGGGTTCCGACTCTGCTATAACTCTTATGACCTCAACTATCCCATCACTTTGCTTTTTGTAGAAGATGACTTGAATGATTCCTACCCTTCGGGGTTTCCAACTGTAGTAGTGAGATGAAATGATAGACCTGGCGGCATACATAATCATTCTCTTTCAAATCCCTAACTTTTTCCTGGATCGCCCTTTCAGGTTTTCAATCCACCGGGATACCCTTTCTTTCCTAAGCATCCCTTTCGAGTTTTCAACTTAGCGGGTGTACTTATTTATTTTTTATTCCTTTCAATCCTTCTTTTTTATCCCTAATTTTTTCGCAAACCTTTTTATTCATTTTCTTTAGTTCGCCGAGATTCCCTTTTTTTCCTAAGTCGTCGACTCAGCGGGTCTCTTTTTATGCGAAGTATTTTTTGACTATGTTTGTGTTTACAGGGAATGGGAAGTCTTCACCATCCATCTTCTTAAGCATTATGGCACCGCCAGAGAAACCATTCCTTACGACAAATGGTCCTTGATAATTGGGAGTCCACTGGCCCCTAAGATCACCTTGAGGAAGAATTATCTTATTCAATACTATGTCACCAGCCTTATAACTCTAAGGGTGTATCCTTTTATCAAATGACTTTATCATTCTTTGTTGGTACACCTAACCATGACACACAACCGCTAGTCTTTTTTCGTCGATGTAGTTCAACTGATCCAACTGATTCTACAACCATTCAACTTCATCAAGCTCGACATCTTTCATAACCTTAGAGAAGGAATCTCAACTTCCAGAGCCAAGAGTGCTTCCATTCTATAGACAAGTGAAAACGGGGTTTCCCCAGTCAAAGTACGCATTGAAGTACGATAGCCAGGCAAAGCGAAAGGCAGCATCACATTCCAGTCTTTGTAGGTTACCACCATATCTTGCACAATCTTCTTGATATTTTTATTGGCCGCTTCAACAATGCAATTCATCTTCAGACGATACAGAGAAGAGTTGTGATGCTTGATCTTGTAGGATTCATAGAGCTATTTCATCATCTTGTTATTGAGATTAGATCCATTGTTAGTAATGATCTTTTCAGGAATCCCATAATGACAGATAATGTTGTGCTTGATAAATCGAGCAACCAATTGCTTGGTAATATTTGTGACCAATGCAACTTCGACCCACTTGGTGAAGTAATCAATGCTAACCAGAATGAAATGATGGTCGTTGGAAGAATTTGGATAAATACAACCGATCATATCAATGCCCCACATTGAAAAAGGCCAAGGAAAAGTCAAGACGTTCAAAGGAATGGGAGGAACATGCACTTTGTTAGCATATACTTGGCACTTGTAGAGATTTTGGCATGGTTGTAGCAATCATTTTCGATGGTGGACCAATAATAAGTAGCTTGAAAAATCTTTTTAGCCATGGTATGTCCACTGGAATGAGTTCCAAAGGCCTCTTCATGCATTTCCTCAATGATATTTGTTGCTTCATTCATGTCTACACATCTGAGCAACATACAAAAAGAGTTTGCATCGGTTGATATATTTTACCTTGAAAAAGGGGTTAGTAATGTTAAAGTATTTTGAAGTTTGAACAAAGAAAAAGAGTTTTAGTCTTAAAAGGGATGCCAAAAAAAATCTAACAAAAGGGGAATCTCAATCCTACTTGTTGTCATGCTTATGGACCTAAAGTTGAGATCAAGGGAATTCCACCTAATATTGGCATACACGGATATCAATCCTAAGGTCTACTTAGTTTAATCCTTACCAAGAATGAACTAAAGATCTTATGAGGAGTATGTGAATACACACAAGAAAGAAACATGTAAACAATCAAGCACTTAAACAAGACATAAAAGCAAGCACACAATGCGTGAGAAGTGAACACTTACTCACGTATAAATGCATAACCATGATATCATGTCATCAAGGTAGGATAAAGTAAGTGGGATGCCTAACCATGATATCATATCATCAAGGTAAGATATATAGAGAGAGGAATAGCACCTGTATGTGATATCCTGTCATCAAGGTCAGATATGGGAAAGGGACACCTAACCATGATATCAAGTCATCAAGGTAGGATAATGGAAATTATTAACCATGATATCATATCACCAAGGTAAGAAGTATGAAGGAATATCGGATCTTAACCAACATATCAAAACATCTAAGCAAGAAATGGGGGAGAGGGATAAACTCTTAACTATGGTATCATGTCACCAAGGTAAGAAGTAAAGAAGAGGGGGGAATCGACTCTTGACCAAGATATCGTGTCATCTAGGAAAGAGAAGAGAAAAGGTGCATGTCCAAAGCAACTAAACACATAACCATGATATCATGTCATCAAGCTGGGAGATAGAAGACAATATGGACAAACACAAAGCATAAACGTTGACCAACGGGAGCTAGAGATAAATTGTGGGGGTTGATTACAAACTCTTTTCCACTCGACCAACTCAATAACAACAGTAGCATGATTTATATCATCGACGTATGACGTGAGCTACGAATGACTTGGAGACTTGAAATGGAGGAGGTCGATTACGGACCCACACTTTGCTTTATTGACTTCTGTGAGGAATTTATCAATGCCTTCTTTGAGGCCTTTGCACAAAATAAAGAGGGATGGGATTTACCTTCGTCGAGGTCTTTTGTATGCAACAAATACAAACATTGCCTCCTTTGAGGACTTTAAACAGAATTTCCCACCTAAATTTGGGACTCCTAGTCATGCATCTATATTCCTACTTCTCATGGCAAAGAATGCGAAAAACAATGCGGAACGTAAATAAGCAAGAGAAAGTACCAAACAAATATCAACCCTTATTTTATAAGCAAAGCGATAAGAAACCCTGAAAACTTCATGCAAGCTAGCATCAAGAAACAAAATAATCAGAAATTGGATGCTCGAAATTGGCACCAAAGCATCTACATTGTGAAAATAAATCACATGTCAAATGTGTGTCGTAAACATCCGCATGACAAACAATAAACATGCATAAAGATACCAAACAGACAAGAAACAATAATATATACATCTCATGTAATGAGAAACACGATCAAGCGCGTCAAAATCGAACTTGAATCCACAAAGAAGTGTAATAAAATGCTTTTTAATCGAATAACAAAGAATTAATTAAACGATTGAAAGCTCTCTTGAAATACCTTGCACAAGTCAACAAAAGAGTTAGAAATAACAAAGAGACATAATCAGAATCAAGTATTCACATTGCAACTCAAATTGCAAATAAATCATGAAGAGATAAGTTGCAAAAATGCATTGAAATATTAAAATAAATTTCAGGGAAGCAACACACTAACACATGAAAGTGCACGAAAATTCGGAATAAAATCAACCAAAAGTGACACTGTTGTACCCGAAAATTTGCCCTCCCATATTCTTCAAAATTGGCCAAGTCAAAGCTTCAAAATTCCCCAAGGGTTGCACAGTTCAAGGGCTTCCTAAACAGTCAAAATTAGGGTTTTTGTTCTGATCAAGAAAATGAAGTTTCCAAAGGTCCAATCAAGTTCCACATGCCTACAAATATGGTCAAGCACCCTCATGTCAAGTTTCAAGACTTTCAGCACAAAATTGCACAGTCAAAACCCTAATTGCACTACAGTCAACTGTAGGGGTAAAATGGTCATTTGACAGTCAAAAGTTCAAATTTTTGGTCAACATCTCATTTTGAAGCCACAAACATCATTTGATCAATGCTTGATCATGATTCTCAAAGCTTGGCTCAAAAATCATCAAGATGCAAAAGTTTTTTTATTTGGACAGCTAAAAAAGTCAACTGTAAATTGACCAGGGCATAACTTCCACATGGATTATCAGAAAAATTCCATCCAAAGCTCATTTTGAAGATAAAGACATTTCCAACAACTCCTCTTCACACTTAAAGTCCAAGAAATACTCTCACAAAAAGTTATCAATTTCAACATTATAGGTCATTTTCAAAAGTCAACAAAAAGGGACTTTAAGTCAAAGGCCATAACTTGACATTGGTAAATCAAAATGACATGGGACCAAAGGCATTGGTTAGAGGGCTCAAATACCTTTCCAAAATGTCCAAGAACATGAGCAAAGCTTAAAAATTGAGCAAGTTATGCCTTGTGGAAGTTGGGAAATTTTTGGATATTTTGAAAAGTCAACTTTGATTCAAATGACCTAAAATTGCTAATGGGCCTATTTTTCTTCCACAATTCATCATCCAAGGCATGTGCACGACCATTAGGCCCAAAGGGAAGTTTTTCTTCATTTTTATTTATTTATTTGAATTTTTATTAATAATAATTCATTTAAATCAATTAAATACATGAAAAATAATTAACCTAAGTTTTTCAATCTTTTTATGCATGTTATATCCTCAAGATTTCGTGCCTAACCAAATATGGAAAGAATCAATTGGATTGGTCATGATTTGTATCAAAAAGCATGTGAAAAAGATTTGAAAATCATGTTTAAAAATCAAATATCATATTCATGAATGCAAGAGATTTGGATCAAGTTTTCTAACCCTAATCATTCCTACATATACAAGCAAGCAAGACCTAATGCATTGGACCCCTAAGCTGCGCAGAAACTCCATTGACAAAACTCAATTTTTTGCTTAAAAACTCAAAACTGAAAATAGGGTTAGAGGTTGATTCAGAGCACAAGACCAATTGCAAAAGCTTCCTCGTGTCTCACTGAAGCTAACTGGATAACTTTCCAACCTTTACACGCCCATAATTGGTACAAGGGGTTCAAACTGTTTCAAATAATATGCACAATCGTGTTTCCATATTTAGGCATTTTCATTGCATTTTTTTGATGCATTCATACTAATTGACATGTTCTGAAGCTAACCATCTATCTTGATTGAATTTTTGCATGCTATATACGATTTCACCATTATCAAATTCTAGGGTTTGCAGAACTGTGAATTGGGCGTTTTCAGATAGTGTAAAATTAGACTACCACGATGCCATGGTCATGATCAGCGCACTTGGACGAAGACAAAGCCACCCTCGCGCTCAATTTATGAGCATCACTGGGCTATTCGTTATTTTCCAAAAGCATGCCTAAGGGAACGCTATGAAAACCGTGGCCTATGTCTTATGTTTCAGGAACAATGAAGAAGATGATGTGGTGGCCAGCAATAATTGGTTCTTTTGAATTTGCGCGCCAGACCACCACTAACTCCAGTTTTTTTTATTATATAATTTGTTTTCCTTTTATATTAACGAATGTGCATGCAGCTCGGTTGGTTGAGAATAACGCTCCTAAGCCTCAGGACCTGGGTTCGAGCCCTAGGTCCTCACCCCCTTTCCATATATTTTTCCAATTAATATTCACATGCAGGTTCAATGTTGTGGTCCATGATACACCCTCAAAATCAAACGTCCACGCGTACCTGGGCATCAAATCAAAGGTCATGATCTGGAGAGTACAGTGGACCCTAGTCAACGCGTGTACACGCGTCATGGAAAGGTCAACAAGGCCTCCAAATGGGCCAGAATTATTGGACTTTCACCTCCACTTTGGGGACAGATACCCCCCTAGGTTTGCATTTTTTACATTCTTTCTTTTTTTGTTTTTTTCTTTCTTTTAATTATTGTTCTTTTTTAATTAATTATTTTTTCCATAAAAAACACAAAACCATAAAAAAAATCAGAAAAGATCAAAAAAAAATAATAAATATTTTATTTTTAGTATTTTCATAAATAAATTGCGTTAATTCATTTAGTTATTAAATTAGGTTTTAATTTTAATTCTTTTAATAAAAATATAAAAAATATAGAATTAGGGTTTATGATAATTTTTATTCCTTTTTTATTTTTCTTTCATAATAATTAAAATATTAAATATTTATTTTTATAATTAAATTGTATGTAAATTAATTAGGTTTAATTTTAGGTTAAAATTTAATCTTCTTTTCATAATAAAATTAAAATAACTAGAATTAGGGTTAGCATTTATTTTAATTAATTCTTTTTCATTAAAATCATAAAATACCAAAAAGATAATTTCTTTTCCTTTTAATTTTAATTAATTCATTGTTTAATTTAATTTTATAAAAAGGGTCCAACGCCCTCGTTTTTAATTCTTATTCGCATATTTATTTTATTTCTTATAATATTAATGTATCTCTCCCAAGGCCTTGTAACTAATTGCTCGCACTTTTAATTCTTTATTTTCTTTACTTTCTTTATTTTTCTATCAAATCGGGTCCTTGTTTAATTTTGGCGGTGTGGACCCGCGCCTTTTGTAATAGCTTAGAATTTTTACCTTCTCGCAATCTTTAACTGTTAATCAAAGCATGAAAGAATGTATGGACAAAAATAAAAACAGACGCATAGATCACTTTGACAAAAGACAAAAATAAATGAAAACGACACACAAATCACACACCACCCCTAGGGCACGCCTCACTGTTGCCTTGCCTCGAAAGGTGATCGTCGAGTAGAGGATGTCTTAGTAAGTCCTCATGATCCGGGAACCTGGCATGAGGGTAGCTTCTAAGGTGTCTTCCCATTGCTCTGGTGATCACCATGTCCCGAACCTCGAATTGACCTGAATACCTCCAACGGTGGTGCTACCTACCTCTCAATGGTGGGATGGCACTACTTTAAAGGACATTTACACAGACGAATTCCTTAGGGTAGGTAGACGACTCTAGATACTTGCTCTAAATTCAAAACAAAACAAATCAAAAATACTTTTCACACCAACACATTTTCAAAAGCTTTCGAAAGCAAATTTTCAAACACTCTTGAGGACCGATACAAGAGTCGAACTGGAATTTTCAAAGAAACCTTTTTTAAAACCCACATTGAAAAGCAAACAAACCATTTTTGAAAACACAAGTGAGCAAGTATCTAAGAGCCCATGGATAACCATGGATAGAAAGGGTGCTAATACCTTCCCTTTCTGTAATCTACCTCCCGAACCGAGAGCAATCTCTTTAAGGAATTTTTCTGTGCTTTTGTCCTTTCTATTTGGAGAAAATAAAAGACGGTGGCGACTCTTGCTTCCGCGACATTTCGCGAACCAGCGTTAAACAGTCAGTTCCAGATCCACCGATCACAGAACTGGCGACTCTGCTGGGGATATAAACTTAAAGTGAGGTGTACCTTAGGGTTAGTTCATAACTGTGTTTTCAATTGTATTGACTTGTCTGCTTTAAATTTGTGGGTTGCATGGGAGTTACATAGATCCTAACCCGGATCTGGGAATACCCTGTTTAGGTAGCATAAGCTGTGAGGGACCGGTCCGGCGTAGACCGACACGGGTGAAACAGTGGCTACGTTGGTGTGGCACCTTGGTCTGTACCGATATCCCTTGTGTTGCAACGAGGAGAATATGGGTCTTCTGAGGAGTCATTAAGCACCAACAACCTTAGAACCTTAAATGACCCAACTTGGCCAATAGAACAGTAGCAGTATGCTACGCCCATTGAGGCTAAACTCTCGTGATGGTTCTGGCTGCAAGAAAAGATTGCGATGCTGGAGTTATGACCGATTGAGGGTAGTCAGTGATATTGGGATCCTCTAGAACCCGGTTACTTCTGATAGGACAGGTCTTAACCAACAAACTGAAAGAGGGTAATACCTAGACCCCATGCTGCCCTAAACTCTAAGGGCTATCTAGTGTGACTTGTGTGTCTTAAAACTTGACTACTTGCATGTTTGTTATCTGACACTTGAGTTTCTTGCAGGTTTTGGTTTGCAGTCCTTAATTGGGACTCATAACAGGGTTACTTACATTACCCCATGCATAACATAACATCATACCATTGCATACATCCTAACCCATTTCAAGGATCTCAAGGGCTTGTGATGCAGGTCATGATGAATCAAACATCTAACAAGGGGCAAAGAGGATTTATTTTCCTCTAGCCAAGGTTGTCAGGGGCTATGACCCACTTGATATGGTGAGCTTTGACACCTGAAGAAAGTTTCCTCTAGCCAAAGTTGTCAGGGGCCATGACCCACTGGATATGGTGAGCCTTTGACCCTTGAAGAAAAATTCTCAACAACACGAGTTTCCTTCAATCAAGCTACCGGACCCAAATTCTAACAAGTTTCTCTGTTTACCCCGCGAGGTCCTTGAAATCATTGCATGCATATCATACATATCATTGCGTAACAGGTACCCATTCTCTGCAGGTTGCTTACCTTCTTCGCTGTTTATTTCAGTTGTCTCGTCATGAATCCTGAATCCTCAACCGAGCACACTATCAAGGCCCTCCAGGCTCAGAACGCCAAGTTCCAAGAGCTGATCATGAATTTGACCCAGGGGCAACAAGATCTGAAGACCTTGCTCTTGAAAAAGAAGAAGAAGAGGACTGTTTTGTTCAGCCCTAGACGCAGATCTGGGAACACACTGCAGGATGAAGCTGAGAGGACAACTCCATTTGTGGGGAAAGGCAGTCATCAAGAGGAAAGGGTTCCCAGTCCAGTGGTCTCCGACAATGAGACAGATTTCAACGACGAACAATACCCTCCGGCTGAGGATAGGTACAAACAGTTGGAAGACCAGCTAAGTGCTATGGAGATACAAAAAGTGCCTGGCCTGGACTTCGAGGATCTAGGTCTGTCTTCTGGGGTAGTGATCCCGCACAAATTCAAGGCACCTGCCTTTGCAAAGTACGACGGGGCATCCTGTCCAAAGCTGCATCTCAGGTCATACATGAGGAGGATCCAGCCCTACACAGCCGACAGGAACTTATGGATCCACTTTTTCCAGGAGAGTCTTTCAGGGACTCAGCTTGACTAGTTCTATCAACTGAATGGAGCCAACATCCGCAGCTGGGAGGACTTGGCCACTGCTTTCTATAAGCAGTACCAGTATAATGCCGACCTTGCTTCCACGCGCACTCAACTTCAAGGGATGTCTATGGGTGCAGGCGAAGGTTTCAAAGAATATGCTCAAAAATGGAGGGACCTTGCTGGAAGGGTACAACCACCTCTAACCGACCGCGAGCTCGTCGATATGTTCTTAGGGACCCTGTCCGGTCCATTCTTCAACCACCTGATTGGGAATTCTGCTGCTGGATTTACAGATTTGGTCTTGACCGGGGAAAGAATAGAAGCTGGCATCAAGTCAGGGAAAATACATAATGATGATTCCTCGAACACTGAGAAGAAACCATCCAAGAGAGAATCTAGTGCGGTCAACACAGTAGCTATTGTAAAGCCGGCCGGTGCTCCTCAGCGCCACCATCAACAAAGGGAAGAAAGACCTAAGAGGCAATTTACTCCCCTCGGCATGACCTTGTCACAGATATTGCCACAGTTGCTGGAAACCAAGTTGGTAACTCTCATGGATCCCCCGAAGAATCCTAACAGGACACCTTCAAGGTACAATCCCAATGCTCGCTGCGCCTATCATTCCGACAGCCCGGGGCATGCTACAGATGACTGTTGGACTTTGAGAAACAAGGTTCAGGATCTGATTGACGCAAAGGAAGTCCAGCTCGACTCTCCAGAGGCTCCCAACGTGATCACTGCTTCCATGCCAAAACATGGCTAGGATAGAAAGCACTTTTTTGTTCATTTGAATTCAAGTTGTAATTTTCTTTTGATCGTTCAAACATTTACTCATGTCAAACATTGTTATTTCTTTAATGCATCGCATATGTCTGCTTTGAATCAATATATTCACATTCGCTATATTCAAACTGCTTTCATTTTTTGATGTCAACTCTCAATTAATAATTCTGAGCCTCTTGAGGGAGGATGACGAAAATGATACCACAATCTACAGTATGCTTTTGAACAGACCCCGCTGATGAGGTACAGACATTATTTCAATTCCTAAACACTGGATTTATAAGGAAGATAATCCCTCGTCAACCCCTCTGAGCCAAAGAAGTAGGAGTTTTTATTTTCGAAAATTAAAACCCTTTATCATAACCTGGGGCAGGGTAGTTCTCTCAGTTGATCCCAAGTGCATAACAAATGGCACCAAAGAGGTCCTTACAAAAAAAAAAGAAGACATTGATGATTCCGAATAATCATAAGGATAGGCAGTCATTATATCTCAAAAATAAAAACCCAATAAGTCAAAACCTATGAAGGAGACTTACAAAACTGGGGCATCCCGCTGACTGTAATCACAAAAGAAACAGTTCAGGCAAAATTTAGGGATGGCGAAATCAAAAAAAAAAGAAGGAGGTCTTACAAACCCTCGACAAAAAAATGTCTGCCTATTCAAAATAAATTGTCAACATCCGAACCATCACTGGTATATTAGAGCAAAAGACTCGAACAAGGTCTAACACACGATCAACTGAGTTTAGGTTCGAAGAACATCACGAAGAGCGGGTGGGTACAAATAAAATTTGAGCCTTTATCCTTTGTTTCTTAAACCGTGAACCAGGCCACGTTACAACCCTTAAAAAGTCCTAGCTGAAGCATGGGTTAGTTCGAAGGCATACTGTTACGAAAGGTATCCTGACTCCTTAAGGCTCGCAGTAAAATAACGAGTTTGACATCATAGTTTACAAAAGAACTCACTTGTTTTATTAAAAAACTGCATTTTCAAAAACTTCGAAACAGACATAAGCTTTGCATTTTTAACATAACTTTGTTTGCATACGACTATTTGTTTGAACAACATAGAAGCTCGCACGACGAATATCGGATGAACAAAAACACTTCTAACAGGGGCAACTCCCTACACTCCCTGAATGTGGACATAGTCGGAAAAATACTACGCAAAATCAAAGACCCGCTAGGTTGATATACCTAGGAAAAAATAAGGGCTTCCCGGCGAACCAAAAGGGTTCGGGCAAAATGAAGGGATGAAATGAAAAATCTGTGCACCCGGCAAGTCGAAAACCTGAAAAGGCGGCTTGGGCAAAAATGGGTATCCCGGTGGACTGAAAACCCGAAAGGGCGGTCCAGGCAAAAGTTAGGGATCAAAGCGTACGACTATGTCCTGTCATCTTATCACCTGCCTACCAGAAGAAGGTTTGTCCATCAACAACTATCAGCGCCTCACAGGTCTTCCTCTCCCACCTCAGAAACAGGGGCAATAAAGAGTTGTGTAAGCAATCTAATTGTTCTGTCCTCCAAGGTATCAAGGTAGGCTCCGTGGAAGAACATAACCAATACAGTTCAATACTTCCCCAAGAGAGTCCAATCTAGTTCCCCAGGAAAGTTGGAATCATCTCCCCGAGCAGTAAGCTTATCCCCAGTAGATTCTGGAAGCTTATCCCTCGCAGAGCACGAGTGCGTCCCCGGCTTTATTCAAAGAGTTATTCCCTTAACAGGATATAACTGGGTTATCCTCAGCCAAAAGCCACGGAAAGAGCGTCCTCGACGAAATCCTCTTATCCCCAGCAAAGTCTATCAACACTTCCAACACAACAACGGTATCCCCAGCGGAGTTATCCTCATCAACCTCAGCAAAGTACCTCTCTTTCCCCACAGAGTTACCTCCCCGCAGAGTAATCTATTCGCCAAGTTTATTCCCCAACGAAGTCATCTTCTCCTACCGGTATTCTTGCAATCATCATCCCCAACGGAAACGAAGAATTTCACTCTTCAACATCAACCCAGGATTTGACTTCCCGGCATCCGTCAAGGATCCATTTTCCTAGACGAAAATACATCACATCATGATACATGCATATACGCATCATGTCATACATTCTCATTTATGTCAAGAACATCATTGCTTGATCCATACCATGCATTGCATACGACATACCTTTACCTTTCGGGAAGGATACAATTAAATAATCAACTATATCAAAGTAGACAAATACAGTCAAAAGAGACCAATCCAGTCAAAAGAGACCAATCCAGTCAAAAAAGACAAATCTAGTCAAAAAAGACAAATCCAGTCAAAAAAGACAAATCCAGTCAAAAGAGACCAATCCCGTCAAAGAAGACAAATCCAGTCAAAGAAGACAAGCCCAGTTAAATCCCAAAGGGTTTTTCTGATGCTCATCCAGTCAAAGAAGACATGTCCAGTTAAATTACTTCCTAAAGTCAAAGAAAACACCCGTCATTGAAGACATCTCGTCAGTATAGACACCCGTCATTGAAGACATCTCGTCAGTATAGACACCCGTCATTGAAGACATCTCGTCAGTATAGACACCCGTCATTGAAGACATCTCGTCATTAAAGACAACTCGTCAAAGAAGACAAATGCAGTTAAAATTACTTCCACTCGTCGTCAGAGACACTCGTCGTTATAGACACTCGTCGTTATAGACACTCGTCGTTATAGACACTCGTCGTTATAGACACTCATCGTTATAGACACTCGTCGTCATAGACACTCGTCGTTATAGACACTTGTCATTATAGACACTTGTCGTCAGAGACACTCGTCGTTATAGACACCCTTCGTCATAGACACTCGTCGTTATAGACACTCGTCGTTATAGACACTCGTCGTTATAGACACTCGTCGTTATAGACACTCGTCGTCATAGACACTCGTCGTTATAGACACTCGTCATTATAGACACTCGTCGTCATAGACACTCGTTGTTATAGACACTCGTCGTTATAGACACTCGTCGTTATAGACACTCGTCGTTATAGACACTCGTCGTTATAGACACCCGTCGTCATAGACACTCGTCGTTATAGACACTCGTCGTTATAGACACTCGTCGTTATAGACACTCGTCGTTATAGACACTCGTCGTCATAGACACTCGTCGTTATAGACACTCGTCGTTATAGACACTTGTCGTCATAGACACTCATCGTTATAGACACTTGTCGTCATAGACAATCGTCGTTATAGACACTCGTCGTTATAGACACTCGTCGTTATAGACACTCGTCGTTATAGACACCCGTCGTCATAGATGCTCGTCGTTATAGACACTCGTCGTTATAGACACTTGTCGTTATAGACAACTCGTCGTTATAGACACTCATCGTTAGAGACACTCGTCGTTATAGACACTCGTCGTTATAGACACTGGTCGTTATAGACACTCGTCGTTATAGACAACTCGTCGTCATAGACACTCGTCGTCATAGACACTCGTCGTCATAGACACTCATCGTCATAGACACTCGTTCTCATAGACACTCGTCGTTATAGACACTCTTCGTTATAGACACTCGTCGTTATAGACACCCGTCGTTAAAGACCACTCGTCCATGAGGATAACCTGTCAGTAGAGACAAACTCACCAACCTTACTATATTCCGGACTCGATTCCTGTATCTTGCCAGGGTGTATCCGTTGAAGACTAGCATTACCAGATCCGATTCCTGTATCTCGCCAGGGCACGTCTGAAGATCCAGACTCAGTTCCTGTAACCAGTCAGGACATATCTACACAAAGCATCCGAAAACCAGATCCTGCAACATGTCAGGTACTCATTTTTCTTTTGCAGGTACGCAAGTTCTCGCTAAGGAATCTCTTACGCGATCAACCTCCAGATGGCATCTATAAGCCCATCATCCTATCCGTCAGTCTCCAAATGGCATCTATAAGCCCATTCCCATCATCACACTGCTACTATGTGAGCGCAAATTTCTGGGCACTCTAGTGTTCAATCATCTTCTACCCTCGGATTACGAAAGGCACGTCAGCCAATCTGCATCCTCAGGTCTAAGAAGATTGAACAGGGGCAACTGTTGTACCCCAAAATTTTCCCTCCCATATTCTTCAAAATTGGCCAAGTCAAAGCTTCAAAATTCCCCAAGGGTTGCACAGTTCAAGGGCTTCCTAAACAGTCAAAATTAGGGTTTTTGTTCTGATCAAGAAAATGAAGTTTCCAAAGGTCCAATCAAGTTCCACATGCCTACAAATATGGTCAAGCACCCTCATATCAAGTTTCAAGACTTTCAGCACAAAATTGCACAGTCAAAACCCTAATTGCACTACAGTCAACTGTAGGGGTAAAATGGTCATTTGACAGTCAAAAGTTCAAATTTTTGGTCAATATCTCATTTTGAAGCCACAAACATCATTTGATCAATGCTTGATCATGATTCTCAAAGCTTGGCTCAAAAATCATCAAGATGCAAAAGTTTCTTTATTTGACCAGGGCATAACTTCCACATGGATTATCAGAAAAATTCCATCCAAAGCTCATTTTGAAGATAAAGACATTTCCTACAACTCCTCTTCACACTTCAAGTCCAATAAATGCTCTCACAAAAAGTTATCAATTTCAACATTATAGGTCATTTTCAAAAGTCAACAAAAAGGGACTTTAAGTCAAAGGCCATAACTTGAGATTGGTAAATCAAAATGAAATGGGACTAAAGGCATTGGTTAGAGGGCTCAAAGACCTTTACAAAATATCCAATAACATGAGCAAAGCTTAAAAATTGAGCAAGTTATGCCTTGTGGAAGTTGGGAAATTTTTGGATATTTTGAAAAGTCAACTTTGATTCAAATGACCTAAAATTGCTAATGGGCCTATTTTTCTTCCACAATTCATCATCCAAGGCATGTGCACGACCATTAGGCCCAAAGGGAAGTTTTTCTTCATTTTTTATTTATTTATTTGAATTTTTATTAATAATAATTCATTTAAATCAATTAAATACATGAAAAATAATTAACCTAAGTTTTTCAATCTTTTTATGCATGTTATATCCTCAAGATTTCGTGCCTAACCAAATATGGAAAGAATCAATTGGATTGGTCATGATTTGTATCAAAAAGCATGTGAAAAAGATTTGAAAATCATGTTTAAAAATCAAATATCATATTCATGAATGCAAGAGATTTGGATCAAGTTTTCTAACCCTAATCATTCCTACATATACAAGCAAGCAAGACCTAATGCATTGGACCCCTAAGCTGCGCAGAAACTCCATTGACAAAACTCAATTTTTTGCTTAAAAACTCAAAACTGAAAATAGGGTTAGAGGTTGATTCAGAGCACAAGACCAATTGCAAAAGCTTCCTCGTGTCTCACTGAAGCTAACTGGATAACTTTCCAACCTTTACACGCCCATAATTGGTACAAGGGGTTCAAACTGTTTCAAATAATATGCACAATCGTGTTTCCATATTTAGGCATTTTCATTGCGTTTTTTGATGCATTCATACTAATTGACATGTTCTGAAGCTAACCATCTATCTTGATTGAGTTTTTGCATGCTATATACGATTTCACCATTATCAAATTCTAGGGTTTGCAGAACTGTGAATTGGGCGTTTTCAGATAGTGTAAAATTAGACTACCACGATGCCATGGTCATGATCAGCGCACTTGGACGAAGACAAAGCCACCCTCGCGCTCAATTTATGAGCATCACTGGGCTATTCGTTATTTTCCAAAAGCATGCCTAAGGGAACGCTATGAAAACCGTGGCCTATGTCTTATGTTTCAGGAACAATGAAGAAGATGATGTGGTGGCCAGCAATAATTGGTTCTTTTGAATTTGCGCGCCAGACCACCACTAACTCCAGTTTTTTTTATTATATAATTTGTTTTCCTTTTATATTAACGAATGTGCATGTAGCTCGGTTGGTTGAGAATAACGCACCTAAGCCTTAGGACCTGGGTTCGAGCCCCAGGTCCTCACCCCCTTTCCATATATTTTTCCAATTAATATTCACATGCAGGTATAATGTTGTGGTCCATGATACACCCTCAAAATCAAACGTCCACGCGTACCTGGGCATCAAATCAAAGGTCATGATCTGGAGAGTACAGTGGACCCTAGTCAACGCGTGTACACGCGTCATGGAAAGGTCAACAAGGCCTCCAAATGGGCCAGAATTATTGGACTTTCACCTCCACTTTGGGGACAGATACCCCCCTAGGTTTGCATTTTTTACATTCTTTCTTTTTTTGTTTTTTTCTTTCTTTTAATTATTGTTCTTTTTTAATTAATTATTTTTTCCATAAAAAACACAAAACCATAAAAAAAAATCAGAAAAGATAAAAAAAAAATAATAAATATTTTATTTTTAGTATTTTCATAAATAAATTGCGTTAATTCATTTAGTTATTAAATTAGGTTTTAATTTTAATTCTTTTAATAAAAATCTAAAAAATATAGAATTAGGGTTTATGATAATTTTTATTCCTTTTTTATTTTTCTTTCATAATAATTAAAATATTAAATATTTATTTTTATAATTAAATTGTATGTAAATTAATTAGGTTTAATTTTAGGTTAAAATTTAATCTTCTTTTCATAATAAAATTAAAATAACTATAATTAGGGTTAGCATTTATTTTAATTAATTCTTTTTCATTAAAATCATAAAATACCAAAAAGACAATTTCTTTTCCTTTTAATTTTAATTAATTCATTGTTTAATTTAATTTTATAAAAAGGGTCCAACGCCCTCGTTTTTAATTCTTATTCGCATATTTATTTTATTTCTTATAATATTAATGTATCTCTCCCAAGGCCTTGTAACTAATTGCTCGCACTTTTAATTCTTTATTTTCTTTACTTTCTTTATTTTTCTGTCAAATCGGGTCCTGGTTTAATTTTGGCGGTGTGGACCCGCGCCTTTTGTAATAGCTTAGAATTTTTACCTTCTCGCAATCTTTAACTGTTAATCAAAGCATGAAAGAATGTATGGACAAAAATAAAAACAGACGCATAGATCACTTTGACAAAAGACAAAAATAAATGAAAACGACACACAAATCACACACCACCCCTAGGGTACGCCTCACTGTTGCCTTGCCTCGATAGGTGATCGTCGAGTAGAGGATGTCTTAGTAAGTCCTCATGATCCGGGAACCTGGCATGAGGGTAGCTTCTAAGGTGTCTTCCCATTGCTCTGGTGATCACCATGTCCCGAACCTCGAATTGACCCGAATACCTCCAACGGTGGTGCTACCTACCTCTCAATGGTGGGATGGCACTACTTTAAAGGACATTTACACAGACGAATTCCTTAGGGTAGGTAGACGACTCTAGATACTTGCTCTAAATTCAAAACAAAACAAATCAAAAATACTTTTCACACCAACACAATTTCAAAAGCTTTCGAAAGCAAATTTTCAAACACTCTTGAGGACCGATACAAGAGTCGAACTGGAATTTTCAAAGAAACCTTTTTTAAAACCCACATTGAAAAGAAAACAAACCATTTTTGAAAACACAAGTGAGCAAGTATCTAAGAGCCCATGAATAACTATGGATAGAAAGGGTGCTAATACCTTCCCTTTCTATAATCTACCTCCCGAACCGAGAGCAATCTCTTTAAGGAATTTTTCTGTGCTTTTGTCCTTTCCATTTGGAGAAAATAAAAGACGGTGGCGACTCTTGCTTCTGCGACATTTCGCGAACCAGCGTTAAACAGTCAGTTCCAGATCCACCGATCACAGACACCAATATCAAACAAAATTTCTAACAAGCACAAACATGTATTAAGTTGGAATTAAATCACCAATATGCACACTTACCATCTCCGGGAAGCAACATTTCACCTTACGAAATGCTCAAGAAGTCGGCTTAAAAATAACCAATCTTGATACCAGTATCAACCAAATATGATAACAAGCTCAAATATGCAACAATTATGAATTAAATCACAATGAATATGCAGAAAACCATTTTTCGAACAACATTGAGTTAACAAATGAAATGCACAAAAAGTTGATTTAAAATCAATTAAACTTGATACCGGTATCCACCAATTATTTAACAAGCTCAAATATGCATTAATTATGAATTAAATCACAATGTTTATGCAAAAACTATTTTCCGGATAGTATTGAATTAAAAAATAAAATATACAAAAAGTTGATTTAAAATCAATCAAACTTGATACCGGTATCAAACAAATACCAAGCTGAAACCAATCATGTAACGAACAACAATTAAAACTCAATTTTCCAGCTAAATATGAAATTCAGACATCATTGTTCATGAATTGGTATCAACCAAAAATCAAGTTTAGAAATCCACATTCAGACACATCAAAACAAATATCAATACATGTACATTGCATAGGATTTACAAATAGATTGCAAAGAAAAGAATCGATACCGATACATCGGTTCCAACCATTAAATAAAAAATAGCTCACATGTCGACATCAATTAAACACTTTAAGATTCGATTCCGACATGTAAAATCAACAATTATGTGTAAAGTATCAATTCACAAATAATCTAAATCAGTTAACCAATTCCATTAGTTCTTGTTGTACACCAAAATTTTCCCTCCCATATTTCTCAAGACATTACAAGAAGAATTCCCAAGTGGCTCAAGATTGCTCAAGAATTGGACAGTCAAGTCATCTCCTAAGGCAGTCAACCTCAAAATTAAGGTTTTGTGTTGCATCAAGGTCCTCACATAAAAATTACCTCAAGTTCTCTCTTATGTCCTAATATGTTCTCAAGTTCATCCATGTCAAATTTCAAGCCTTGCAGAGGATGTTTGGTCAGTCAATTGCTCAAGAGGCCAAAAAATCGATTGTGCTAGGGCAAAAGTCAACTGTGACCTAAAATAGTCAAACCTCAAGATTTTTTTGTCAACATTCTCATTTTGAAGGATATTTCATCATTTTATCAAGGTTTGATCATGATTCATCAAGGATTGTTCAAAATTCATCAAGACTCAAAAGTTGCTAAATTAGGGTTTGCAGGAAAAGTCAACTCAACTTTGACCAACAATAACTTTTTCACACTTTATGAGAAATGACCCATACAAAGCTAATTTTGAAGAGTATGAAATTTCCTACAATCCATATTCATACCCCAAGATCAAGAAATGCACTCACAAAAAGTTACAAATTTGGACATTATATGTCATTTTTGAAAGTCAACAAAAACACCTTTTTTGCCAAAGCTTATAACTTGAGAATGGAATATAAAAAAGAGATGAGACCAAAAGAGTTGGTTATAGGACATCTTAAGGTTTCTAAAAATTCCAAGAACACCTCCAAAAGTTCAAAATTGAAGAAGTTATGCATTGTTGAAGTTGGGCATTTTTCCAAAATTGCCAAAAGTCAACTATCCCTAAAACTTCAAATTTTGTAAAATGGGCCCACTTTTTCCACTTGATTTGATCTTGTCACACCACACACGTGTCCTATCTTCAGTATTGTGTCCATTCATTGATTTTTCTATTTTATTTGATTTTTATTGAATTAATTCATTTTAAATCAATTTAAATCCAAATAAAATCCAAATATTGATGAAATAAGATCTTTTTGATTGATACATATTTCAATTATCATCATGGACATGATCAAACTCGTATCAAGCCATATCATGCACAAAATATTGGATTTGGGAAATTTTTGGAAGCTTTGTAATGGAGGATAATATCAAATCTTAAATCATCAATACACCAAGATTGAAAGCCCAATATTTGACCTAATACAATGCCTGATACATATAAAACACAAAGCATACGAGTTTAAGACCTAGAGGCTGCTAATTCACAAGAACAAAAACTTGGAAAAATGCTTGAAAAGTTGGAAACTGAAATCACATCTAGAGGCTGATTCAGAGCAAAACCTCCACGATATCTTCTTGGTGGACATCCATTAAGGCTAAAGCAATCAGTATCAAGCTCTCTCCCTCCCTGAATCGCGTTGTAAGTCTCCTTGAACACCGCTCTGTACATGAAAACGCAATCTCTCATTCTTGCATTTTTTGACAAACCATGGACATATTCTTGATCCTTGCATGATTTCTAAGCTTTCTACATTATTCAATTGTATTTTCATAGCCTGTAATGCCATGCCCGAATCTAGGGTTCGTGCTTCTTGTTTTTGGGGTTTTTAGTTTCAGGAAAAATCAAAGCAAATGATGGACATAGCCATGTTCAGGAGGGAGAGACGAAGCGAACAATGGTCTTATGATCAATTTACATGGCCTACAGATGATTTTAGGAGACATCTAGGGGTTTAGTTGCGGATTCAAATCCGCAGGAAAAATAACCAGAGCTCTGTGGGGAAGACGACTACGTGCCCTCTCCCTATTGGCCCATTCATATTTCGCGCTTATTTTTTATAATTTCTGGCATTTGTTTTGTTTTCCCTTATAATAATCATCACCTATTCCTCTAACAAGTAAACACCTTGGCTCAGCTGGTAGAGGCGCTAGTGCAAAGTCCAATGGGACCTGGGTTCGAATCCCAGGTCCCCCAATGCATTTGTTTCATTTTCTTCAGGTTATTGCATGTGATTTCCAAGGCGCAGCCCACCATACACCTTCAGATCTCCAGATGCCAGATGGCCTTCAGGCCAAATCTGATGGACGGGATTGAAGGTGCATCCTATTGTCCAGTCAACGTGTCACATGGAAGCGCAAAAAGTCAGCCAGGCTTGCAACTATTGGGCTTGGAAATTGCTATTCTCACCATCAATCTGGGCCCAAACCCCCCAATGGGTTATTTCTATTCTTTTTTATACTTCTTTTTATTTAATTGTTTTGTTAATTATTATTTTTATTATCACTAACCAATTAATAATTTTTCTTAATAAAATCAAAAACAAAAAAATATGTTTTATTTATTAAAATTAAAATCATCACTTTATTTTTGTAAATAAATTAATTCAATTAATTTAGTTTTAATTAGGTATAATTTTTAACATCTTTTGCAAATAATTAAAATTAATGTAGAAAAATTAGGTCTTTACTAACTTTTAATCAATTTATTTTATTTCTTTAAATACTCAAAAATCCAAAAATGTTTTCATTAATTTATTAATTTAATTTTTAATTTAGATTTAATTCCATTTAATTCAAAAATAAACCAAAAATGCTTTCTTTTCAAAAAGGGTCAAAACCCTAAAAAACGCGTCATTTTAATTTTCTCGCATGCGATCCATTTATGATATTGATGTAATTGCTTCTGGTATGTAATAGCTTTTAATTAGGACTTTAATTTATTTATCGCTTTATTTTATTTTCTGCAATTTAAATTAAAGGGTTGTTTTTGGCGATGTAAATACCCGACGCCTTGTAATAGTTTAGATTTAATTTCCGCAATTTAAATTCCGCAACTATATACTGTTAGATGTTTGATAATAGGGAATGCATGACAAGATCAAATCTTAAACCTAAAATCAACATAGCTCACCCATGACATGTACAAAGATAAATTAACCGAAACAATACACTCGCACATGCGCACTCTTAGGGTACACCTCACTTGGTTGCCTTTGAACATGCGCTCTGGTGACCACACCGTCCCTAATCCTCGAATTGACCCGAACACCTCCAACGGTGGTGCTACCTACCTCTCAATGGTGGGATGGCACTACCTTAAGGACATTTACACAGACTAATTCCTTAGGGTAGGTAGATGACTCGTAGATACTTGCTCTAATTCAAAATAAATCAAAAACTTCTTTTCACACCGGCACTTTGCAAAAAGCTTTCAAAACAACTTTTCAAACACTCTTGAGGACTGATACAAGAGTCGAACTGAAATTTTAAACGAAACTTTTTTCAAACCCACTCACCTTGAAAAGCAAACAAACATTTTGAAAACACAAATGAGCAAGCATCTAAGAGCCCATGGATAACCATAGATAGAAAGGGTGCTAACACCTTCCCTTTCTATAAATCTACCTCCCGAACCGAGAACTAATCTCAATAAGGAATTTTTCTGTGCTTTTGTCCTTTCCATGTTGGAGAAAATAAAAGACGGTGGCGACTCTTGCTTCTGCGACATTTCGCGAACCAGCGTTAAACAGTCAGTTCCAGATCCACCGATCACATCACCCATGACACGTACAAAGATAAATTAACTGAAACCATACACTCGCACATGCGCACTCTTTGGGTACACCTCACTTGGTTGCCTTCGAATGTGGTCATTGAGTATATGATGTTTTAGAGGTCGCCCTCTTGTCCAAAGATCATAGTTGCCTCGAAACGGTTGCCTCAGAAAAATGATCTAAGACATTAGGGTTACCGCTAAGGCGTCCTAACATTGCTTTAGTGACCACACGTCCCTTAATCGAATTGACCCGAAAACTCTAACGACAGTGCTACCTACTCATTCATAGTGGGATAGTATTATCTAAAGGATATTTGTACAGATTAATTCCTTTTTCGAGTAGGTAGATGGTTCTTAAGTACTTGCTCTCTCAAAACAAAACAAAAACTTTCCGCACTTACACTTTTCAAACAAAAACTTCTTTCAAACCCACAAACACAAAGAAAAGCAATTTTTGAAAACACTTTGAGCAAGTACCTAAGAGCCCGTGGATAACCACGGATAGAAAGGGTGCTAACACCTTCCATTTCTATAATCTACCCCTCGGACCCGAGAAACACCTCGAAAAAGTAATTTTTCTGTGCTTTTTTCCTTTCCTTGTTGGATAAAATAAAAGACGGTGGTGACTCTTGCTTACCGCGACATTTTGCGAAAACAAACGCAAAACGGGAACCAGCATTCCAAAAACAGTCAGTTCTCTTCCCACCGTATCACAGTTCTCAACATTAAAAACATCATGATTTAATCAATTTCACAATTCAAGATCCAAATTATCTTGAACAACACAAATTTAATTTAATTCTCAAAATCAAATCTCAACTCAACAATTAAGTGATTCAAGAAATAAGAGATTTACCGAAATCGGCGCGAAGCTTGATCGAATAAAAAAGAAATTTGATTGAGGGAGGGAGCTAATGGAGGAGGAAGTTGTCCGCGGAGGAGGAGAGAGAGAAGCTTAATGAAGCACCGGCGGAGGGAGCGGTGGTAGGGGTTTCGATCGGAATCCTTAAGGGAGGAGGGAGAGTTGAGAGCTTGAGAAGCTTGAATGTGACTTTTGCTTCTTGAGAGAGAAAAGAGAAAGCTTTTTCAATTTAACTGGATTTTGTATAGAATGAGAAAAAGTGATTTTGAATTTGGATGAAAAGAATATATAGACATGGGCTAAGGTATTGTTTGGCAAATGATATCAAAACTGCAAATTCTCTTATTTTCGTGTAGTGCAGAATTTTTAGCTTATTTCATGTACAACTCGAGAACAAACAACAAGCTCATAACTTTTGATGTAGAATTTAAACTCGATTCCTGAAGAAAAAAGGTAGATGATGAAATTTGTGACTCCGTACCGAAAGAATCATCCTGATACGATAAAAATCGAAAAAATTATGAATTTCTCAATGGCGAAAAACTTGAGACAGAAAATCCTCTGTTTTGGTTGCGCGGCTTTTCCACTGTAAAGATTTGAGAAACGAGCCATAAATAGAAGCCCTCTGTAGAAAATCATCATCTTTCTTTCTTTCATATTTTTTTCATTGTCATTGTGTGGTGATAACAATCTTGTTCATCAAAATTGATAGAAATTCATCATAAAATTAGTGGATTTCCAACAATATTTTACTATAAAAGGTGTTGTTGTACCATTTACATATCAAGTTGAGTTGAACTAAGTACAGTGAGTTGGTATTAAAAAATTTCCCATCACATTATATCTACAATGTCTATGTGTGTAATTATGCCTAACTGATATATTTGTTTAAAATTTTTTTACAAAAATATAACTAAAAAAATTACGATCTCATTGGAATTATGCCTTTGTAGATTTAACTACATCTTACTAGCTTCATCCTCATATTTCATCCTCATATTTCTTTGAGCCCTCAAATAGAGATCTTTTTTGAATTTATGATGAATGCATTCAGGATGACACTTGTCCAACTTTTTGCTCTTTTGTTTTGATTTATCCATAGTTAATTTGTGTTCGGCTATATGTGTAAGCCTTTGTTATTATCCAATAAAGAGGAATAAGATTTTAGTGTGAAAAATAATAAGTGAAAAATAGAAAGAAGAGTGAAATCCCACAGTCCTATTTCAGCACAGAGCAGTTCAACTAAATTGGAGCTTGTGCAAAATCCGTCAGTCAGATCGTCCTGAAATTTTGACAATGTTCATGACTCATAGGAGCATATTCTGAATCATTTTCATTGGATTCGGAGCATTCTAAGTCAGTATGTCGAGTTAATCTTTGAGGTCATAATTTTTTGGTGTTTTTGGGTTGTTTTGTCTCTCTTGATTATTGTTGTATTCCAAGATAGATTATAAATCTTGATGATGTTTATGTATGCTTTTAGCTAGTGTTAGAGAGAATCTTACTTGTATTTATTGTTGATTATAGTGGAGGATTTAAGTGGCCTACGGATCCCGTGGTTTTTTATTCCTAAATAATTGAGATTTTTCCACGATAAAGTTGTGTTGTGTTGTGTTATTTAATGTATTTTTGTTAATAGTTTCTAAATTGCATTCTATATTTGGAAGAGATTGTCTTGTTGAATTATTCTATTACGATTGTGATTTCCTCCCAACAATTTAATCCTTTTTTTATAAAACAATATTGATCCTTAATGGTATGTACGTATAAAAGTCACATCACCTTGTTTTGGTTTGTAAATATCTCGATCCTTCTTAATTGGAACCCTGCCTTCATAAGTAGTGGAACTACATTGATAGTCAAATATTATACTTTGTTCAAGGCATTTTATATTTTATTTGATAATTATATACATCAAACATGCTATAATATATTTATTGAGACTTTTGCATTGATATTTATTTAAACTTAAATTTTGATTATTTTATATTTTGTTGATTGCATTAAAGGTCATCATTAGTTACACATGGAACATCAGTGGGTAAAATTATCCCATTCTTCAAAACCTTTATCCAAGGCTTTGCCGTGGAAAACATAAGATCTGTAGTTTGATGTGTAAATAACGATTACCTACGAAATATTGTGGGTTTAGTCGCGGTTAATATAGTGGGCTATTTTAGCCGTTGGAAATTGTTACCGAGGAGGCTTTTATCAAGGATCTATTGTTCTTTGGTAAACCATGAGTAATACATTATTACCCACGTCTTTTCTTATTACGGGGGCTTTTAGTTGTGGGTAATTACAATTTTCTTGTAGTGGAAGCTTATGAAAAACAGAACAATTCATCAAAGTCTTCATGTTACCTCAAGTATTCATATACAACTCATTTCAGAGAGTCTAATCTAAAATTGTAAATAGCTTATTCATTCATCAATATATAATCTAAAAAGTAGCTAAACTTGAGAAGCTCAGATATCATGCAAGTTCAAATTAAGAGTAGTTATAACAAATGAAACACAACAAAACAACATAGCATATTTGCTATTAATACTATTACAAAACACATAAGCAACAACGCCATCGTCACCACGGTTCATCCCTACCCTGTGGTGACATCTCTAAACTAAGGTGCTATCATATTATTTTTGTTTTTTAATTAAAAATAATTTGTATATAACAACAGTTGAGAAGCCAATCGTGGTGATACCGTAAAACTTTCATGGGTTCGAACTTCAGCATCCTC
Source organism: Vicia faba (assembly GCA_948472305.1). Classification (NCBI taxonomy): domain Eukaryota; kingdom Viridiplantae; phylum Streptophyta; class Magnoliopsida; order Fabales; family Fabaceae; genus Vicia; species Vicia faba. Next base: position 1,463,639,877 of record OX451737.1, read on the forward strand.
ATATATATTATTCCTTTAATGTTAAGGAACACATTTTATTTATTATGTATTTTTAAATAAAAATATTAAATGGTTATGACTACGGTTTATGTATTTCACTGTTGTGACTCGTTTATATATATATATATATATATATATATATATATATATATATATATATATATATATATATATATATATATATATATATATATATATATATATATATATATATATATATATATATCACCACGGTTGATATTATAAACTCTTGTGAGTATATTTATATATAAGTCAATTTACACTCACTCTTTGATATTAGCGCCGCATCTTTCACAACAAAATTCTAGAACCCATTTTTCTCTTCTTCATCATTGACATTTTTATTCTACACTATAGCCGTCAATCTCTATCTTCTTACATAAATATATTCTTCTTTTTCCTTATTCTCTCTTTTTTGTGTATGTTGTTGTTATGTTTCACATGGTTTTCCTATAATTTTATTCTTGTTAGATAGTTTCTTGTTCTTTTCTGGTTGTATGTTGTTCTATGTTGTTGTTTCATGTTGTGTTGCTGACAAATAATCCTGCGGTTTCACATATTGATAATATTTATAGTGTTTGTAGGACTCAAGAAACAACAACATCAGTAAATTTTATCTAGTTTGAAAAACTATGAGAAGAAATATAAGATGTATGAAGCTGTTGTCTAAACTTCATCTATCTTATACTTCTTTTTCATAACTTCACAAACTAGATGAACCTCGTATGGTGACGATGATGGTGGTAGAAAACGTATAACATGAGTTGATAACGGTACATGTGATTTGTGTAGCAATAAAAAAAAATACAAGAAGTATGAAGTCAACATGAAAATTTCATTCACCTTGTATTTATTTTTTATTGCTTCACAAATCATATGAACTTCATAGGTCCACGATTATTTTTAATAAAAGGTGCGTTCTATAAATAATTTAATATATTTTTTGATATTGTATGTTATTAGTGTTTTGTTGCTAAAATGCATGTTGTTGTTATTGTGTTACATGTATTTGTTGTGTTTTTCTTGACAAATATTCTCAAAACAAGAACAAAACATTTGTAACTCATAATAGAAATGCAACCATTTAAATTGATATAGAAACTATAATCTGAATATTAAAATGTATTTGAAAACCAACATATATCAATCATTGTATTCCGAATTGCATGTGTCTCATTCAACATATTTTATGTTCCTTAACTGATAATATATGGTTCAATGGTCGGTTTTCTACAATACATCGATATCTTTTATTCTACTTTACCTCGTCGCTGTCACTTATCACCGTGGTTGTTAAGATCATGATTGTTATGATGATAAGTCATCATAACAATCACGATGATAAGGGACGATGATGAGGTAAACAATAATAAATGATATCGATGTATTAATGAATCTGACCATTGAACCATATATGTGTTAAAGAACATAAAATATGTTGAATGGACACATGCAATTTTGAATATAATGGTGTGTTTAAGTTGATTTTCAAGAATAGTTTAATTTTTTATATAATTATTTACCAATTTTAATGATTGTATTTCTTTAATGAAAAATTTAATTACTGTTAGGTTCGAATCCAGTACCTTATATATCACAATGGTTAATAAACATAACCGTTGTAATATCACGTGAGATAATCAGTATACTACAACGGTCCTAGAATCGTGATTGTTAGTAGCGAATTTACAACAACACTCGACACAATAATGTATGATCTTACGAGATTATATGTATTTACCAACCGTTGTTAAATGAGTTTTTGATAATAATGTAATAACACTCATCCTAACTGAACTAACTAGGGGTGTTCGCGGTTCGGTTTGGATCGGTTTTAAGATGAAAAATTATCCAATCCAAAGATAAATTTACTTGCGGTTCGGTTCGGTTTTGAATAATATATTAAAAAAATCCAATCCAATCCGATCCAATTTTATGCGATTTAATTTGGATCAGTTTTTGGATATCCAAATTACACATTATATTTTTATTAATATTATAAAACTACAAATAAATCATAGATTTGATATAATATATAACATATAGTATATTAAAGGTTAATATTACAAAATGAGAGTGGTTGATTATGATTGAAATAATAAAAATAAATAAATTATACGAAGCTAATAACTATTATTAAAAAAATTATTATCATCTAATAATAATTTCACATAGCATATCTTACTAATAAAAAGTAAATAAGTATAAAAATATATGTATGCGGTTTAGTTTGGTTTGGATCGGTTTTGAAAAATTAATCTGAAATTCGATCTGAACTGACGGTTTTCACAAAATAACATCCAAACACATCCAATAAATTTCGGTTTTTTGGATCGATTTTCAGTTTTTTATTTGAATTGGTTTAGATTTGAACACCCCTAGAACTAACCCAAGCAAAAATAAAAGGAACTTAAAAATGACTATATATGTTAAGCCTAATAGGATCCATAACATAGTGAAACTTCAAAATGACTATATATCTTTCTACCTAGTGCATCATCTTCATCAAAATAATATTATTATATAACTCATCAAAACTAGCATAGTGACATGCTGAGTTTCAGATGACACGAAGATATCACTAAAGAAGACATACACTTACTTTAGAAACAAAAACATGTTAAGATGAATACTTATAAACACACAAACAATCTATTACCGAGATCATAAATGTTTTTAAACCACCTTTAGACATTTCCACGTAGCCCTTGATTGTCTGCTTAAAAATGAATATATCTTAAGTCAATTGAAAACCCGACTTTTAAAAAGGCAGTCATTTGAGCCAATTTATCTTTTTCAATATCTGTAGGATAACTAAAATGAATATTCAAAAAGGAAAAAAATAATTATTGGAATCTAATAAAAATGTAGAAACAAAATCAATGAAACATCAACATATAAAAATTGAATAAATAAAGCATAAAAAACATCATTACTAACCAATGCAAGAAACGTTCAATGAGCCATTTTCTGAGCAAGAAAACAACATGATCTGGAAGCCCTATGTGAACTCAACATGCTGGCCATAATTCAAGTAGAGCTGAAATGTTGCAGAATAATTCTTATTTGGAAAGTGAAATTATCATATATAGCATGCTTTAAACATTCAAAATGTTTAGAAATATTTTTTATACCAAATGATGTATAAGGAGTGCTATTTTATAGATTTTATTTTTGGAATAACTAGGTATTAAATTTTTTTCCGCAAATAACCATGTTTCAGAAAACCCCATAAGGGAGGAGCCAACCCAGTTGGCGCATCACTCCCCAATTTGCCCTAGACGCCATCCCACTTGGCGCCTCCTCTCTCTTTTAGCCAAGTGAGATGGCGCATGCACTTTAAAAGTGAGAGGAGGCGCCATCTCACTTGGCTCCTAGGGCAAAATGCAAATTTTATAAATAATTCGTCTGTTTCTCTGTCATTCCTCACACTTTCTCGCACAGTTCTCTTATTTTTTTTCTCTGTTATTTGCGTCATGACATCGCCCATGATTTTTACCAGAGATGGTTACGTTATTTTCTCCGCCACAAAACCTCCAATGAAAATGAAATTCTGCCACATTCACTCCATGGAGCATCTGAAGAGGGAGTTGATGCGATGACTAGAGGGAGACATCTAGGAGGGGGAACAAATTAGAAGGATCCAGCGAAGACGAATATCAACATCACTTGCGACAAGAAAACCTAATTTTTGGTTAGAGGAAGTCAAAACAGACAGCGACGTAATGTTGATGATGCATGGGTCAGATGAAATTTTTTTAACGGTTTAATTTCGTAGACGATTTATCGTGTTTTATTTCTTATTCGCGCAACGTTTATTGTAACAAATACTGTTAACGAAAAATCCTAATGTTTACAACTTAATAAAGGAAAGATGTTTTGTAATACAATTTTTATGTAGTTGAGCCAGTAGCCCGATTCAGACAATTTTTGCGATTGTGTCCGACTTGACGACATAAACCACACTTTCTTTCCAGCTTGTCAAGGGAGTCCATTTCGGTTGTGATGCGCTTACTTTTGGGACGACCCTTTTTATTCCTTCGCATTTGGTCATTGTGCCATACTATTTCACCGTCGTATGCAGGCCAATAATCATGTTTTGCTACCAAAGGGAAGTTGTTGTTGTATACGTTGAGCAAGGTTTCAGATTTGTAAATGGGAGACAGAAGTTGTAGCGCGTCTTGATGAGTATAGGCACACGCAGCAATGACATGAAGGAAAGGAATACGAAAGGCTTGAAATTTTCCATAATTGCACCAACGAGAAGGTAGTATAACCCTATACTGTTGTCTTGACAGGCCCTCGTTGTGGTCGATTGTCTCTTTGACAATAAAGTTGTGGCTGTATCGGTCAAACCATATAACCAGATGGGTGTTGGCTTTTGCACTTTCTGCCTTAATGTACTTCATGCAGCTTTCACTCCATAGTTGTCCAGATTGCAACACAACATTCCATATTTCACCTCTTTTGGCAAACAACGAAGCCATCCTAAAATATGTTGATTTAACCAAAGCAGTGACTGAGAGGTTTCGTATACCTTTGAATACCCCATTCATAGATTCAATTAGATTTGTTGTCATGTGGCCCTATCTTTGTCCATTGTCGTATGACCTAGTCCATTTTTCTACTGGAATATTATCGATCCACCTACCGGTGGTCGGATTTGAAAAACGGATCTCATTGCAATAATATTTGAACGTAGATTGTGTCAATGCATATCCCGCATTCATAACCGCTTTCCTAATAGCTTTGTCTTTGATCTCCCTCGTGAAATTTTGAATGATATGTCTAATGCAATAGACATGCGTAGAAGGAGGGTCATGCCAACCGTTTACAGGATTATTGTATGCACTTTCAATGGATGAATGTCTATCAGAGATCAAACAGAGATTTGGTTGAGGAGCTCCAAGCACCACCAGTCTCTCCCTCGACTAGGGCAAAGGAAATTGGGAAAATGTTGTTGTTGCCATCTTGTGCAACTGCCATCAGTAGCGTGCCTTTGTATTTCCCATAAAACCATGTCCCATCAATTTGTTAAATTGGTTTGCATGATGCAAACCCTGTGATGCAAGGTTGCAAAGCCCAAAACACTCGACTGAATATTCCATTTCCGTTGAGTTGACTACCATCCGGGGCGTACGTTGGCACTGTTTCCAGAATGTAAACAGTACCCAGAGAATAAGTCTGAAGTGCATTCGAGTAGCGAGGAAGTTCTTGGTATGACTCCTCCCAGTTTCCATATACCTTTTCAATTGCCTTGGTCTTTGCTAACCACGCCTTTCGGTAAGACGGAGTATAGTTAAATACCGTAGTGATGTGGGAGATTATGGTTTTCACCTTCCATGATGAATCGTTGCTGACGAGTGGTAGAATTTCTTGACGTATGAGAACATAATTTAGTTTCCGATGATATTGAGATTGAGTAGAACTTAAACACGTGTGGGTAGACATAAAACCTATGACCCAACAATCACCTCTTAATCTTTATGATGCAGTTAGCTTGAACATACAATCTGGGTGGACACACTTGATCTTGTACCTTTTTGGATTTACACGGTCCACCTTAAAATCGACCGAGTTGAGCATGTGAAATTTTTTGATGGCTCTGATACATTCTTCCCTGTTACGAAATTTGTCTTTCTCTTTTAAGTTTTCATCCGACTGCATATACGGATTGAAAAATAAATCAGAAGACGGTTCATCTCTGCCCATGTTGAAGTTTTTCATTTGCGGAGGTGGAGTGTAGATCTCGTTTGCAGGAATACCAGGTATCCCATCGTCTTCGGAATCATCGTTGACCATTTCGTCAAACTCTAACTCGTCATCTTCTTCTTCTTCATCAACTGCATCTACTTCTGCTTCTTCGGTCTCCAAAGGATCAACCACTTGTGACAGCCGAGGCTCTCACAGCATAATGTACAACTCAATAGAGTCGTACCCAGAATGCATGGTGGGGTATGGATATCCTCGGTCTTTTCGTGCAAGGGACTTACCAAAATAAATTCCTCATCGTAGTCGTGGATTACTTCACGAAATGGATAGAGGCCGAGGCTCTCGCGAAGATCACCTCGCAAAACATCCTTTGTTTCTACAAGAGAAACATCCTCGCCATATTTGGAATCCCGAGGGCACTGGTGACCGACAACGGAACCCAATCCACCGACCACGGGTTCTAGGACTTCGTCACCAAACGGGGAACAAAACAACACTTCACCTCGGTCGAGCACCCTCAGACCAACGGGCAAGCCGAAGTTGCAAACAGAGTCATCCTCCGAGGACTCAAACGCCGGCTCGGCGAAGCAAAAAGGGGTTTGGTCGAAGAGTTGCACATTGTCTTGTGGGCGTACCGCAGCATGCCCCACTCGATGATGGGCGAGACCCCCTTCCGACTAACATACGGCACCGAGGCCGTCATCTCGGTAGAAATCAGGGAACCCTCCAAGCGAACAGAGAATCCCCTCAACGAAGAAATGAACGACGAGGCCCTCAGGGACGAACTCGACTTAGTCGAGGAAATCCGATCGGGGGCGGCCCTACGCGAGGCCACCCCGAAACAACGAGTGGCCCTGCGTCACAACGACAAGGTCATTAAACGCGAGTTCGAAATCGACAGCCTGGTATTACGAAGAAACCAGAAAGACTCCCGCGAAGGAAAATTGGCTGCAAACTGGGAAGGGCCTTATCGCGTCCACGGCACCACAGGTACCGGGGCATATTACCTCGAGCAACTAGACGGAGAACCACTACCACGACCCTGGAACGATGCTAAACTAAAGAAGTACTATAGTTAAAAACCCTTGACACCAAGGACCCTCGTCGTCGACGTCCGCGTCCGTTCAACGGGGAGAAACGTCCCGACCACATAGAAAGGCTAAGGTAAATGCCCAATCTACGCCCAAACGACATACCGTCGTTCAGCAAACGAGCATGAACGATAGTGCCCGACATGGACACCTCAATCCAGATCCACCGTCGAAGTACCTGTAGGGCAGAACACCCAGCTCGCGATGGGCAGTTCACGCGACGGGAAAGCGACCCCGATCCGGGTCATACACCCGAGCAAGCGGCTTCGCTCCGCACGCCCGACGAATCTCGAAGTACGTCGGGCCATCCAAAGGGTCGAAAAAGAATCTATCCTCGAGGTTGTATCTTAGGAGAAATTCGCCACAAAATAGAAAGCCGAGCACAAGCATGTCCCGAGGAAAAGACTTAGGCAAATTTGCCAACAAAGTGACAGCCGAGCACGGGCGAGACTCGGGGGCATAACTTAGGCAAATTCTATCACAAAATATGAAAACATAAACAGGGGCAAAAGATCAAGGTAGAAACAAGCATTCAGTCAAAAGCTCATAAATAACAGATAGAAATAAACCGACCAAGAAGGCCGACGATGTTCAAGAATTACAAGAACGGGCACGCAGGCCCAGAAAGTAGATATGCACGGGCACGCAGGCCCCCAAAAACAACCATCAATAAAAAGGCACGCAGACCCGACTATAATTTCACGGCTAGACTTCCCCGGGGCTACCTGTGTCGACAACAGGAGACTCGGGTGGAGGCACGATCTGGCCGTCGATGATCTGGGACATGAAGCCCACCCCTTCGGTTTTCAGATCAGGGTTCAGCAGAGTGAGCTGGCTAACCGCGGCTTCAAAGCCATCCGCCAAGGCGCCAACACAGTCCCTCTCAAGAAGTTGAATACGGGCGACCAGTTCCGACCGACTCCGCAAGGGAGTTGTCTCCTCCAACTCATCTTCGGCAGGGAGCATGGCGGCCTTCAGTTCCTCGACCTCTTTGGCGAGACGCCCGTTGTCGATTTCCAAGCATTCCCGATCCTCACGAAAGTAGTCCCTCTCCTCGGCAACCTTCCCTGAGTTCTCTTTCTCTGCGACCAGCAGCTCCGCTTGCTCGCAGAACATCTCCTCAGAGCGCTCCAGGGAAGCCTTCAACTTTCGTGAGCTCGCAGTAAGGGCAGCTTTCTCCTGTTCCAGCTCTTTCACGCGATCAGAGTCTGCCCCCTCCTCGGCCAAGACAACGTCCATCTCGACCATCTTGACCATCCCGACCATGTTGGCGGCCAGATGCTTTCTCCGACTTTCCTTACTTAGCCGCCTAATGGTATCAGCTTCATCGGCGCCTACAGACAAGGGAAACCCCTCGAAGAAACCCTCCTCTTTAAAACAGGGGGGCAACCCAAAGGACCTCACCGCACCGGACTCCTCGCCAACTTCCGACTGGCTCTCTACCCGGTTCCTCTTCCTCGGTATCAGATCGACATGATGCTCGACATCCTGAGCGTCCGGGGACCCTCCAGAGGCATCACCCGAGCTAGTTGGCGGGCCCGTCCTTGTCGCCTGAGGAGCTCACACCACTCTCTTGTTGACTTTCTTATCCTGTGTCAACTTTAGAAGCCTCTCCTTTCGCCCATCCATGTGACCTGTATAAAAGAATCCCGAGTTAGTTACGAGCAAGTAACAAACGAATGAATTCGAACAAAACTATAAGACAAAAAATAACCTAACAGGTTCGCGGCCTGCCCGTAGGACTGACACTCCACAAGCGCCTTTGTATCTATAGGTCGGGCCTCAAAGGTCGGGTAACCATCTTCGTCGAGAATATCCTTTCCCTCCCTCGTGGCCCACCAGGCAGGGAAGAAACTGTCGACATATCTGCAGAGGGTACCATAGGCCTCCTCATCTTCGGTGCTCATCCCACCCGCGGGCGTATGGTAGTGCCTGGTGCCATGCTCGTAATGGCGCGAGGTCCAATGCAAGGGAAACTTGGCTACATGCCCCAACACTGGGCGACCCTCATCGTCCAGAAGAGCCTCCCCGTGATCGTCGGTCACCATAGTTTCTTCCTCGTATACAGACTCCAGGGCAGTTTTGGTGACCGGCCGCATGATGTACCATTTGTCCTTGAACCCCCGGACAGAATCCATATACATCCTAAACAGCCTCTTCGACTATTTCAGGGAAACCCAACTGTGCCTACCTCCCCGAGACTGGCGCTGTAAATGGAAGACTCTGAAGAAAAGAGGTATGGTCGCCCCAATCCCTAAAAACGACATGTTAGTTCGAATGCCCGAAGGAAAGCAATCGAGTTGGGGTGAAGCTGCGAGGGGGCCAGCTCCAAATGACTGAAGACCCCGACATGAAAATAACTAAAGGGGAGCTTTAGGCCAAGGTCCTTAAACACGATTTCATACATAGGAAATCCATACTCGGGGAACTCCGAACAGATCCGCGCGTTAAGAGAGGGTCTGGTGACAACGAAATTTTTCTGAAAGTCGGGCTGACTACCGCCCTGCTCGACGATAGTATACGCGCTCTGACTGCGCCGACTATAAGCAGAAGCAATCCCTCTGGGCTCGGCGCCCACCCACTCTAGCAAAGGATCGTCAATGGTATCGATCAGATTCACATTTTCCTCGGCGCTTTGATCTTCCACCTCGTTGCGCCCCGAGGAACACGGTTCATCAGCCATTGTTACCTGCAAAGCACATGAAACCGGTCAATTGGGGAGCAAATCCATACGCTCGCCATAACTGACGGGAAGAAGGGCACGACAAGCCGAGTCACACTCCACACACGGTTATAACGTTGAGGATTCGAACAAAAGTCTGGAATCACCTCCCCGACGCCAAGATACCACGACAAGTCGTCCTACATACTGCCTAAACGGGCCAACATCCCGGCCAGTCACTAATGTGTCGACCTAAGCTATGGATATGACGAGCAGGATCATAAATCCTAAACCTAGAACTATGAGTTTACCAGGCACTATCACGAGTTAGGCGCCCTGAATCATGAAGATCTCGGGCAACATTGCGAGTCACATGCCTAAACTATACGTTTACCAGGCATAAACATGCGTTTGCCGGGCGTAAACATGGATATGCCGGGAAAAAATATGAATCTACCGGGGCTAACCCCAGACGCAGATTTTCTAACATACAAACAATGGAAAAAATCATCTACCATAGAGAAAAAACATGAGGATGAGACGCTTACTTGAAATCAGGAAAGAGGTACGGCGGCAGAAACGAGAATCAACGGCGGAAAGCACGGAGGTCCTATGAAGATCTGGAAAAAATAGCAGCAGCAAAGGCAGAGGAAGGAGGAGAAGCGCGAAGAGGAAAAACATATTATGGGACCCAAGGATCCTATTTATAGTGATGACGTGGAATACGAAACGTCACCCCGGGGAACCACGAACTTCCCTCCTCGACGCATAGCTCCCCTAGGCAATGATGACCATATCTTCAATGGGGTGGCATCACGGTTCCCAAGGGTTGCCTAGTGTACTCAACGAACACGGCTTGTCGAGAGTCCCCGATCACTCCTCGAAAGGAATTATCTCACGAGCGCGACACATGGGAAGCTAATCAAGCGACCACGGGGAACCAAATCTCCTAGCTGAGCATGAGACCCCGTGACAAAGGCGAGCTGAGGTCAAGTCATAACTCCTGCTCCAGGAGCCACGACTTGGGGGGCTCCTGTTCTGGACTGGGCCCGGGTTGGCCCGAGAGCAAGAATGAAGGCCCAATCCAAATGGCTCTACAGGGGGCGCACCAACCAAGATGCTACAGTCGTGTCCGCCACTGCCTGCGGACGCAACATCCTCGACCTCATACAGTCCAGCTCGAGTCCAGCTCGAGCACCCCCTCGTAGGGCAGACTATGACCGTTACACCCTCACCTGAACTCCGAAAAGACCGTGTCCTCGTCCGTCCGTACTTCTCGCAGAGCACCCAGGAAGGAGACCACGTGCGGGTCCCCACTACACACGTAGAACCTGGCAGTTCCTTTATTGGGCCAATCCTGGTCGGCCCAATGAAGGGACTTTGGCCCAGCGCTGGGGGCTATAAATACCCTCTGTTCCAAGAGGGTCAGGTATTCATTCTCTTACCCATATACACACTTTTTACCTGCTCGTACTACCACTCATTTCAGCATTGGAGTGCCTTGCAGGTACCCCCCATCTCGTTCAAACTTCAACTCGGAGCCAGTCGTGACGGTCCAAGTCTGATCAGGTAAGATCTATATATATATATATATATATATATATATATATATATATATATATATATATATATATATATATATATATATATATATATATATATATATATATATATATATATATATATATATATATATATATATATATATATATATATATATATATATATATATATATATATATATATATATATATATATATATATATATATATATATATATATATATATATATTGCATGAATAAATTGCTTTAAATGCATTCTATAATATAACTAAATCCATGAATATTCTGAAAAATTAATAAAACTATCACTGTTTAAAATATATCCAATAAAAAAATAATCTCACTTGAATTTCATTGTGGTAGTAATTTATATTGAGTTTATTCTTAAAAACCACAATTTATTAATAAATCTTTGTAAAATGAGTGCTACTAAACATTTATAAATATGTGTTTAAAAAATAAATACATTTTTTAATTATAAATGCATTTTGAAGGGTAAAGTGGACACTGTAAAATTATTTACAATATGCTTTGAATTATCATTAAATTACGCCATATAAATTGTAGTTTGAATGAAAATATAACGTATGAAAAAAATCTACAAGTCAGTTACTAAATAATTTCATATTCACTAATTAATTTCATATTATTATTTAGACATTCCTCCAACTTTAAATAAAATTAACTTCTTACATATATTTATTATTATAGAATTTTTCTATTTTACTAAAATTGTTATCTAACTTTATTTAAATTAATTTATTTATTTTTTGAATCAAAGAAAAGTATTATATTTATTTTTCAAAAAAACTAAGGATACAAGGTAATCATAAGATCCAACCAACCAGAAAGACTAAGAGCAAAAAAACTCAACACCAAACCATCACTCTAGCTATGTCCATTCTCATCTTAACACTATGCGCACCCCTATAAACAATGTTTTCTATTATCTTTTCTTCTATGTTTGTATTATCTACACACTGTCCAAAACTCAACTCATTTATGTACTTTCATATACTGTAAAATGCTTCAACAACTTCCATCTTTAAAATTGCATCATTGACACCTTTACCTTTAGTGTTTCTTAGAATCTAATTAAGTTATTCATCCCAAACTATCAGGACATACATTATATCTTTTCAGTTGAGCATATTTCTCCATATAACCTTAGAGATACTCAAAGAAAAATGCCTGATAAATTCCTCTTTCGTCGCACACAAACTGCACTGAATATCTTGAAGCATGCCAAAATGATTTAATCTATCCTTTGTGGCTAGTTTACCATGGGAAGCAAGCCAAAGGCCCAATCTAGCTCAAGGTCAAGCTCTGATGCTTCTAAGAAAATTTCTCCAAGCCTTTTTTTTATTAAAAATATATACTAGTTAAATGTGTGAAACATTGTCCATTTTTGAAATTTTTTTAGAGTAGGATGAAATTTATAAAATAATATTATGTAATTTACATATATCTTAAAAATTAATAATATAACTGAATATGAAAAATATAATACATCAACATAATAATCACACAAAAATGTCAATTTTGAGAGCTCGGGCGATGTCGAGAGGAAGGGGGCTCCCCAAGAAAACGGCACAATCGTCTTTATTAAATCGTACAATCTTTGGAGATGAAGAGGACAATACCATGCGACCCGATTCGTCGAAGATAACAGATGAACTTGAAGCAATTTATCACGTTGAAGTGGAATTCGAGAAACCAACCGTAGAAACCCTAAGCCCCATAAAGATAGAGGAAGTGTAGGAAAAACAGGTAGAGGGATTACAATAGAGTATATTCCTCGAACCTTGGTAAATGGTGAAATTGAAATTGAGATATAAGCAGAAGATGTTTAATATGACCAAAAGTTCTTGGATTCATCATTGATTATGTATGCTCTTGGTAGAGAATTTAGTATGAATGTAGTAAGACAATATATAACAAGAATGTTGAATTTTGTCAACCTACCAAATATGTATTACCACGACGATGGATACTTCCTGCTCAAATTCAAGTCACATAGAGATATAGATGAAGTATTGTCAAGAGGCTCGTATACAATCATGAATATGACCATATTAATAATGGAACGGAAGCCAGGATTTTACCTGAATAAGGACATGCTTAGAACCCTTCCAATATGGATAAATTTTCCTCAATTTCCTCTACATATATGGTTCTAAGAGCCTTAGCAAGATTAGGTATGCCATAGGAAAAACGAATATAATAGATGATTGTATGCAAATAAGATTTGTGTCTCGTATGCAAGGATTTTGGTGGTGGTTAATGTCACTCAAAAGTTGGCAACTGAAATTACTAGAAAAGACACTGAGGGTAAGAAGTTAGAACAGGCAGAGGAATACGAATGGAAACTGATCTTTTGTGATAGATTCCAAATATTTGGACATAATTGTGTTGCAGACAAAGTGAAGAAAATATGGCAACCTAAGAAACAAATTATTTTGAATCCTGTCCCTGTTAAAAAAAATGCATAAAATTCTACATATATGGTAGTAAGAAGACCGTGTACTCCTATCAAGGATGCTAAAAGTAGTCTTCTAGCAACCAGACACGAGGAAGGCAATAGTAACTGGATACCGAACTCAAAAGGAAGTTAGTATCGTGGAAAACACAAAATTACAGAAAATACTCCAAAAGTAGTCCAATGTGAAAATGGTTTGGAAATACAAGAAATTTTAGATGACTCTCTAGTAAGACAAAACAGAGATCCATGTTAGTCTTGTGAAACGTAAGGGGGCTAAACAATGTACGCAAGCTAAAGGAGATAAGCTCCCGAGTCATAGAGATAAAACCTACTGTTACTAAATTGATCAAAACAAGGGTGAAAAAAGACAAAGCTCGTATGTTCAAAAGAAGCTCAAAATGCAACGTAAATTGGTGGATAATTAGGAATGACATGAAAACGGTGAAATATGGTTTCATTGGGACTCAAACAAAATTGAAGTTAAATGTATTACTAGCATTAGTCAAATGATACATTGTGGTATCTTTGACCTTGTGGTAAAAAAATCTACAAATTGGTTACTAAAATTGTTAAATGTGTGAAACATTTATTCACTAATTAATTTCATATTATTATTTAGACATTCCCCCAACTCTAAATAAAATTACCTTCTTATATATATTTATTATTATAGAATTTTTCCATTTTACTAAAATTGTTATCTAACTTTTTATTATTTAATTTATTTATTTTTTGAATCAAGAAAAAATATATTAATTAAAAAAATAAGGAATATAAGGTGATCATAAGATCCAACCAACCACAAAGACTAAGAGCAACAAAAATTCACACTAAACCATCATTCTAGCTATGTAGATTCTCATCTTAACACTATGTTTTCATTTATGTTTGTATTATCTACTTCCTGCCTAAAACTCAACTCATTTATGTACCACTTCATGTTTTCATTTATTTATCCATCATTCATGTTTTCATATATTGTAAACAACTTCAACCACTTCCAACTTCAAAATCGCAGCTTTCTAACCTTTACCTTGAGTGTTTCTTATAGTCTTATTAAGTTACTCAACCCAGCCTTCCGGATCATGATTTATATCTATCAAATTAAGCATATTTCTCCATATAACCTTAAAGATACTCAAAGAAAAGATGCTTGAAGGATTCCTCTTTTGTCGCACACAAACTGCACCGACAGTCATGAAGCACGCCAAAACAATTTAATTTATCCTTTGTGGTCAAGCTCTCATACTTCTAACCAACTTTCTCCGAGCCTTTCTTTATTAAAAATATATACTAGTTAAATGTGTGAAAACATTGTCCATTTTTGAATTTTTTATAGAGTGGGATGAAATTTATAATTAATAATATGTAATTTATATAATAAATAAATAAATTTTCAATGAATAATTGATCTGAATGAATATTTTTATATATCTAAATCTACATATATCTTAAAAAATAATAATATAATTGAATATGAAAAATATAACACATCACCATAATAACCTCACAAAATTTTAAATTTTGAGAGATCCGGCGATGTCGAGAGGACGAAAGCTCCCCAAGAAAATGGCACAATCATCTTCACTAAATTGTAAAATCATTGTAGATGAAGAGGACAATACCATACGATTCGATTCGTCTAAGAAGATATCAGATGAACCTGAAGTAATTTATTACGTCGAAGTGGAATTTGA
This sequence comes from Vicia faba, assembly GCA_948472305.1. NCBI lineage: Eukaryota > Viridiplantae > Streptophyta > Magnoliopsida > Fabales > Fabaceae > Vicia > Vicia faba. Next base: position 1,463,655,105 of record OX451737.1, read on the forward strand.
GCAACAAATAGTGGAAACCCTAAGCCCCAAAAAGATAGAGGAAGTATAGGAAAAATAGGTAGAGGGAAAGAAGTTGTGGGTTGATGTGATAAAATAAAATAGAAATTTGGCTAAAGGGATGGATGACAATCACTACGCCAAATAAGCTATTTAATAGCGCTTTTTTTTGTTTTTGATAGCGCTTAAAAGTGCTATTAACCGCGCCACTATTGTAAATATTTCTTATTTAATAGCACTTTAAAAGCGCTATTAAAGTACCAATTTATAATAGCGTTTTAATTAAAGTGCTATTAAAGTCAGTATTTTGCATGTTTTTTGTTTGTTTTTTTATAGCACTCTAAACAAAAAGCGCTAATATATAACATATGTTTGATAGCGCTTTCAAATAAAGTGCTAATAAATGGTACATATTTGGTACAATATTTTTAATAAGTACAGTACAATATTTTTTCTTACACAATCATTTTTTTTTGTGTAAATATAAAATAACTATATTCAATTCAACACAAATAACGCTTTAAGTTACTCATTGCATATATATTATGATCCATCAAATACCAAATAACATTTTAAATTATCAAATCCTATTGTTTCCAAATATCATAACATATAGAATATTAAGAGGGCGTTTGCATAGCCAAATTTGTAGATGCCCATCTATGAGTACTTCAATCCAAATCCAAAAACATACAATCAAATTCTCTAAACAAAACACCAAAAAACCTTTATCACTAGGTAGTCGACTCTCAGCTACTTTTTCTGGTTGTTTCCTTTCTACCACTTGTTCAAGGTGTTGCCTCTGTGCCACTTTTTCAGGTTGTTGCAACCTCTCTGACACTTGTTTAGGTTGTTGCCTTTCTTCCACTTCTTCAGTTTGTTGCCTCTCTAGCTTCTCTCTATCCAACTTATCTCTCTCAATCTTTTCTCTCTCTAGCACCTCCAATCTACTTTTGAGTGAATTACAAAAGCCATACAATTTTTCAAAATCCATTTGTGTGGGGCGATTTTGGCGTGGTAATATGTCCCTAGAACATACCCCAAAACCATAAGTCCTAACACGTCCAGAGTAGTTTGGGAGATTAAGAGCCTCAAATAATATGTTTGTGGGACCAAGGTCTTGTCTCTCTTCTTCAGATAGAGCTTCTGTTAACTTCTCCTGACATTGATAAGTATAAAAGAAATAACCAATAGTTAGATACAAGTTGCAATTAATGGCTATTCTATCAAAATAAGACACAAAGACTCAATTAATTAAGGAAAATCGAGTTTAATGACTTCAAACTAACTAACAAAATACAAATTCGGTAACAATGATGAGTATAGAAAAAGTGTCACATCTATAATGTGAGCATTTTGGAAATAACATCTATAGTGTCACATCTAAAATTCGACTTACACATTGATCCACAACTCTTTGAACATTCTCATTATCAATCACCCCGCTCTTATTGACGCGGGCAGCCTTCCACACTTGACTACGGTTTATCTCACCAACTTCTGACTCTTCTACCTGTATATACATTTTTACAAATTAACATAGCAATTAAATTTTTTTATAATATTGTATAGTACATTTATACACATACTTACCATATCAGCTTCAAGACGAGCACACCCTAAACGTGACTTTCTATAGGGATGTTGAGGATTTAACGCTCTTTCTCGATTCTCATCACTAACTTTCTGCATTTATTATAAAAAATGCATCCCACAACACTATCACTAATACTATAATCATGCAAAACTTTAAGGATCCATATCCAAGTGATAAAAGTATTACCTGAAACTTTGCAGTCATATGTGAAACTTCTCAGGGTCAATAACTTTGCTACAAATAGCTTTGAAGAAAAAACAAAGTTTAGTTATGCTGCTAGAGAGAAACCTGAGAGTGTTTATCATCAGCACTTAAATCTGCAAAAGATTCTTGATCACTGCCTCCTAAAGAAGAACATCTTCCCCAACTTTCTCTAGTCGAGCTTGTATATGAGCAACAATCTTCAATCTGGCCATTTAGCTTACCCTATAAAGTCATTCATAGTATTTTGTTCAAGTTAAGTAAAGGATAATTCCCGGACCATTTATTAATTTCAGAGACGGTTATATAAAGATGACCTGCACATTTACGGCTTCATCATTTTTGTCTCTCGTATCTTCTTCAAACAAAGGCTCCTGCAGTACAAGCAATGGATAAACTAAACAGAACAAAGTTTTATGAAGAAAATAATGGAGACAGAGGGATAAGGCAACCTACTGCATCAGCCAGTGGAGCTGCTTCCGAAAGAAGTTCGGTAACTGAATTTGTTTCAGATATTGTTGGAAATGCAGAAGATGAACTTGCAGCATCAGTAGGTGCAGACCGTAGACTAGAGAGAATCTCATATAATACGCTCTAGCATGGAAAGAAAAAGAAAAAGAGCAAATTAGTTTCTGTAGTGTCTTTTATATTTTTCAAGACAACGGAGTAGAAATGCTAAATACCTCATCCACACCGGAACCGAGTTTCAAATCCCCCAAATCATAATATTTCTCGAGCTTTTCAGCAATAGAAACTTGAGGAGGACGGAGGACATTGTAGAAGAAAATGGAAACTGAATCATAAAAGAATTGTGGCCGAGAAGAGTTGTGGTCGCCATCAAATTTTATAATATTTTTATCACCCTACGAATTCAGAAACAGAAGTTAGATATTTTGGCTATCAAAGAGAGAGAAAATGCAAACTGCTTATAATTGTAAAATTAATACCGCGTAGGATTCAGAGATGAGATCGGAGTGGTGTGGCTGAATGAATTTGTCATCACTTGCATGTCCAAATAAAACAGGAATGAATGTCTTCGGTGCAACCTGTAGGCTTTAAAAGCATTAATTTACGATAAAAATGGAGTCGAAAAGAAATGATGTCTCTAAAAGAAATTCGTTTAACCAGAAAATAATGCTTAACAAAACATGATCAATGAAAGTTTACATAATTGCATTCATAATTTTTTTACTATAAAAAAGACAAACAATTAATACTTACCAGAACACAGTTCAGTTTCATGATATCAAACTTTGCCTTCTTCTCAATAACCCGCCGCATGTATTGTACAGCCATTTTAACCTAATCAGGGAGAAAATGCAGTCAAATATCTTACTGCCATCTTGCTCCTCTTAGGATCTTTCCATGACACTTTTTCAGCTCTTAGTTAGAATACACCTTCCACACTCTTGGGCTGTGAGGTATGTTTTGGCCTACTAAACACTCGTGTGCTTCATTCACATTATGTGGGTTGCTATCAGATGCAACGTGATTCAAGCTGTGTATGTAATTTCAAAAGTTTAAATACTAATTTCTCACACATTTACAGATACTATTGATGATTTCTGACATAGGTATGTGTGGTATGATCTCAAACAGTTGAACTCAAACAGTTGAGCCTTTCTGGTTGTGAAGAATTACTTGAAGTTCAGGCTTCTGCTTTTTCTAAGGACACACTTGTTACTTTGCTACTGGATGGGTGCAAAAAAGTGCCAAGTCTTATGGGTGAGAAGCATTTAAAATCTCTAGCAAACTTCAGTGTCAAAGATTGCTATGGTCTGAAGGAATTTTCATTATCTTCGGATGCACTAAGAAGGTTGGATTTGAGCAATACAGGAATCGAAATATTGCATCCATCAATTGGTGGTATGACCAAGCTTTATTCGTTAAATCTAGAAGGTTTAAATCTAACAAGTCTACCGATTGAATTGTCTTACTTGGCACTTACTGAACTTCGGGTTTCTAAGTGCAGTGTAGTAACCAAATCAAAGTTAAAAGCCCTATTTGATGGTCTGAGCTCACTAAGATTACTACACTTGAAAGACTGTAGTAACTTGTTTGAACTCCCTGCAAACATTAGTTCTTTATCATCATTGCAAGAGTTAAGACTAGATGGAAGCAATGTGAAGGAGTTGCCTGCTAGCATCAAAGACCTCTTAGAGCTAGAAGTTCAGTCTTTAGACAATTGCAGTAAGCTTCAATGTCTGCCATAACTGCCTTTAAGCATCAAAGAGTTTCAGGCTGGCAACTGCTTGTCGTTAACGACTGTATCCACTTTGAAGACTTTTTCAGTAAACATGATTGGACAGAACAAATACATTTCGATAACGAATAGCATTAAGATGAAACTGGATGGACCCTCCCTTGCCTGCATGACGGAAGATGCCGTGTTAACAATGAAAAGTGCTGCCTTTCACAATGTATTAGTGAGAAAGTACAGATTCCAAACCCACAGCTACAATTATAACAGCGCCGAGGTATGTCTGCCAGGACACAAAATTCCAAGTCAGTTCAAACAACGATCCACCACATACGCCTCCTTAACTATTGACGTTCTCAACTTTTCTTCTTCTCCTTTTCCAAAATCTGTACCCAATTTAAAAGTCTCATGTAACCAGTTTTACGAGAACAAATTTGCTGCTAGATTGTTTTTCATCTCCAAGTAATTCAACAACACATACAGCTAAAAAATCGGATCTTTGTTTAACCTTCACACCCTTAATCGGATAATCTGTAACCGCTGCTGTACTGTCACGTTTAGCGATTGATAGCGCATGACAAAATTCGGATGCTGGACACGAGGAACAGCTTGGGTTCAAAGGGGTGCATACAAGAAACCGCTCTGTCCAAAAAGGAAGCCATGGTTTGACATGATCTTTTGGATGCTTCTAAGCTTTAAGAAAACTTCTTTTCCCTTAGAATAAGAATGTCCAAAACAAACTCTTGAAATAACATCAGCTGAAAAGCTTCTCAAATCAGCATCAACTTTAACTTCAGCAGTGGCACCACCTTGCTCCTCAAAAAATTGTTCCCATTTTAGAAGTAATGGCTGTGCCGACTCTATCATAAGCCCCACCATATCCTGCCACAAAAGCAATGCATAAATTCCACATATTCACTGTCCCTACCATGTTACCTTTCAATTATGCAAAGATATTGTATCTAGAGATTTAGCCAGGAAAAATGATTCCTCAAACCCGAAGCAAACAGGTAGTGGTGGAGGGACATCCCTTTCCATTTTATGATCATAGAACATGATAGACTTTATAGCTTCTTTTATCGAGTGGTGCTAATTGCAGATAAATTGATTCAAGTTATTGCTATCCAGCTCGATTATAACTCTCCGTACTATCAAACTGAACTGAGATTCGTAATCTAGACTAGTGCTAATTAATGAAAGAAAGAGAAATTAGGTTGAACAAGGTTTTATAGATACCTTAACTTTGTCCATGAAAAACTCAGCTGCAACAAGTTTTCTCTGTTGTGCCCAACTCTGACCATTGGCTCTCAAAATGCCATTACCAAGCATTGGTGAAAGTTTGTTAGTAATATAAGAAGGCTTACCCAAACTCAAAGTGATACATTGGTTCATTTCTTTAACAAGATCCGGTTCGTTTATATATAGATGTTGCTTCATCCCTATCGAGTAAGTGTACACTAAACCTGCAAAATAGTATGATTAATAATCCGTTGAGATGGTTGTAAAAGGACTATTACAATCACTTTAATGATTAAAAAGAAAGATTTGGAAGAATATATGTATGATTTTATGTCCATGGATTATTACTTTTCAAAGTCTAAATCAATATCTAATATCTAGAATGAAGATCAGGTGAGTTGGGCTCTGGATCTCACTAGGATCAGGACATACAAGACTCAAAGAGTGCTTTCAAAAATATAGATTACCGACCAAACCAAAGATGTCCTCACATCGACAATAGAAGTTGAACTCACGACCTCTAGGTATGAGAGTCAACTCTTTGCCAACTGAGTCAACCTTCCTTGACTTTGTGGGCATGTTTTACCCTAGGAAAACTTGTTCCAGAAGTTTACAAACACTCACCAAAATCTCTTAATGATTGCCGAGTCTTTCGGATTTTTAGAAACAGCCCTTAGTCTGGCAATGACCCTTATCACATTTCCATCAACCACAGGTACCGCCTGATAATTTAGATCATAAGAAATAGCTGATAGTTACTTTTCAGTAACAAGAATTACAGAAGCTACAAACCTCTTTGAATGCTATAGAGGCAATCGCTCCAGATGTATAGTCTCCAATTCCAGGAATCTTTCTTAACAAAGAAGCCGTTTTAGGAATACTGCCTCCTTCTGCAACTATTTTCTTTGCGCCCTAACAAATGTAAATTGTTTTCATAAACTATCCCAAAAAGCTTATAGGCATGTCATAAATTGTTTCCATAAAGCGCACACTCTCACTAGTGTCAGCGTCAATAGATAAGCTCAAATAAGTCAATCTAAACAGGCCTAAAGAGTAAAGATTAATATTAAAAATTCAAACTGTCCACGATCTATTATAAGGGAGACTGGTAAGGTGTAGTAAAGGGAAAAACAATGTAGTAGTGAGAGATCACCTCTAAAAGAAAAAGAGCTCTCCGATAGTAACCCAGACCAGCCCAAATCTCATTCACTTCCTGCACGAAAATGTCATTTTTCAGGACGGAAGTGGGAAATAAGTCTAAGTGGAAGCCTAAACTGGTTACAGATTTGGAAATGGATCATATTTTTGTATGGTATGATCCATTCCTTTGTGACACCATACTCAGAAGGAATGAAAGAAAGGTTTCTTTTAAATTCTATATTACAACTTATACAACTAGTGGCAGAGAACTTGGTGACCTTTTAAAAATCAAAGAGTGTGGGGTTTGTCCAATTTACTACTCAGAAAGTCAGAAGGTTTTAGGCACAGGGAATTTAGACAAGGACTTGGAAAAAGAGTTGTATCAGGAAATTGAACATGAGAGATCAGTTGAAGGCTATGATGAGGGAGAAGGCATTGATATCCAAATAGGAAACACAGACACAAGAGCTTAATGTCATAAGAAAAACTCAAATAAATTCTAAACACAATACAAATTGGCCTTAAACTATAAACATTAAATTAAGCAAAATTGAGTTACAAGAATAAACATACGTAAGAAGGAGAAGAACCAGTGTATGAGACAACAATATTAGCAGCACCTTCACCTCTGTAAACCCAATGAGCGGCATCTTGTTCGGTTAAAGTCAACTCCATCTGTTTTTTGAAATGAAAAACTCAGTTAGGCATTTCATCAAACAGTTTAACCACAAACTCACAACTGCAACTTAACCTCACAAACCCTCATTACAGCTACTCAAAATCACGAATAGGGTGTGAACATGGGAAACAAATTGAGCACCGTATGAGAGGTCGCCGGCACCGCCGAGAAGAGATTGTGTGGCGTTGCAGAAGGCGTCGTAGCTGTCGAGGATTTCGTGAAGTTCGTCTTGGGTGAGAGTGTCGAGAATACCTAGGTTGAACAGAGATGAATGTGAATCGTCCATTGCCATTATCGCGAGTGAGTGAAGTTGGTGATCGTTGGTGATGCCACGGTGCTACTCCTTCGCAATGGGTTTGGGTTTAGATATTGGGGTTTTGGTGCGGGGGAAAATGTGTTTTGTTTTTTTTTTTATCAATTAATTAATTAATTCATTATTATATATAACATAGCGCTTTTTAATAAGTGCTATTATATAGGTAGTCAAATAATAGCGTTTTATACAAAATGCTATCTTAAAGAAGTTTAATAATAGCGTTTTGGTACAAAGTGCTATCAAAATTACATAGTCTGTATTATATAATAGCGCCCGATTAAAAAGTGCTATTATAAATGTGTTTTTTCCATTTTAATAGCATTTTTTTTAAAAGTGCTATTAAATTAGGTGATACAAAAAATCATTTTTGGCGTAGTGAATAGAGTATGTTCCTCCAACCTTGGTAAATGGTGAAATTGAAATTGAGATATAAGCAGAAGATGTTGACACCAATCGATTGGTCCAAAGGAAAAAATTGATTTTCACGAAACATGAACAATTTATTTAGTAAAAGATAAATCGATTGGTTTACATGAGAAATGGATAAGAATTACTAAGGTAAAAAGAAACAAACTCAAGACTCAATCCATGGCCCTTGAACAATTTTGATACAAGCCTATTAATCACTAGAGTAAATCAATCATTCATTGAAAGTATGCACAACATATTTGAAATGCCAAAATAGTTTTAATATGAAAGAACTAAAATCAAAGTTTAGATGGTTGAATTTCAATAAAGATCTTAAACACTTTAAGACATTGAATTGAACCAACATATATTCTTAAATGGGTTTCATATATCTAGTCTTAATTTCTCTAAACATAGGGCGTAATCATCAATAGATTCAATATCTTTCCTTTGGATATTAGATACGTCTAAGGATGTCAATTTTCATATATTTATGGGGATCTCTGTGGAGAGTATCTGTTAAGAGCATCAAGGTTGGGGATTTTCTCCCCTGTGGAGATGGAGATGGAGGGAAAAGTTCCCCCGATGACACTTTGTGTCGGGGATTTTGAAAGTATCCTTCGCCTCGTGGATTCCCGACTCCGACTATATTTTATAACGTTTATATTTTATATATTATATAATATATAATTATATAATTTTACGTAAAAAATTAATGTATTAGAAAATGAAGGGTTATTAGTGGATCATTTTATTTCTATGTTTTATTGAATAATGTATTTTTTCACTATCCAAGTATCCAACCCAAGAAAAGTGCATCCAATACATATAATGTAAACCGTATCCTTTTCTTTTCCCATTTATCTTTATCTCCCTCATTCATCATCTCCTATTATCTCATCATCATCACAATATCCACTCTCCTTTATTCATTGTGCTTATGATGATTACTCTTTAATTTCAATTTACTTTCATTAATAACATGTTTTTCATTTAATTAATAAATTAGTAGTTATGAATTCGCCACACTCACACATAATCAACTACTTGCGCTAGAAGACAGCGATAATGTGGTAGTAAATTAGAGGAAGTTTGGTAGAAACAAGTTCTATTAATATTTATTTATTTTTTTTACAGAAAAATATTAGCAAAAACAAGTGCCTTTACTTTTTTTCTGCAAGATGTATTTTCATTTCAAAAAACAAAAGATGCAAAATATATTTGTTTTTTTATAAAGGAAAAAATAACAAAATAATAGTGTCATAGTTTTGATAGAAAAGTATAAAATTTTTCTTAAGATTCAATATCTAAGAATCTCCGTGGCAGAGATTAGGGACGGGGAAGGGGAATAAATTTAGAGTCAAGGAACAGGGAGAGGGGAAGCATCCTCTGAACATTCTCTGCCCCATTGACATCCCTACATACGTCTATGGAATTAACTTTAGCCTTCCCTCTAAATAATTGGTTCAGGATATTTAAGCCAAAATTAGAAAAATAAAGCTCGCACTAATTAGTTTAGAAATTAGATAGTAGTCAACTTTTGACCATGGTCGCAATCTTCTACGACAACATGCACTTAAAAACTGACTTGGAGTTTTAAGACATTTCTTCCTTTATTTGAAAGTTTCAATACTTCAATGGAGCAATATATCCTAACTTTTTTTGTGCTTTGTGCGATACATAGAATTTATAAAAATAAAGGATAGTATATTTTGTAACACCTCAATTTTTCCCGGTAATTAATTAAATAAATCATAGAAAAACTAAAAAAAATTATTCAATTAGGATGTCACCTTCATCCATCATACATGCTCATTAAATAAGACACGCAATACAAAATCACATATTCATTAGTCTTAAACTTCATTATATTTATTCGCAGCGGAAAAGATCAATAATAATTATTTCAACTCTTCAACATGAGTGATAAACATCATTCATCAAAAATTCAACATAAAAAAACAATACTTAAATCCAACAAATGGAGTTCCACAATAGTCTACTCCCAACATAAACAAAACAAGCGCAATTCTCTAAGTGTAACGTATCAGAGCTGACACCGACTCAATCTACGTAAAATGAGACAACTCCTCAGCTAACCTCAACCTCGACCTACTTTGAATCATCTACACATTACTAATATAAAGGCAATATTCAAATGAAAGGGGTGAGATATCGTAACAATATAAAAGAAAGCATAATAATGAGTAGATAGCAATTCAAGTATATATAGTCATACTTATTCACCTCACACCTTTACTTCATTCATTGTAACCACAAGGTGAATCAACATACAATTCAATATACAACCAACACATAATAACCATCCTAATGCAACTCATACTTCTTCCACATCAAAATCATCAAGTTAATTAATAGTATAATGCAATGTGACCAACTCATAGACTCAATGTATGTGGTACTAAAAAACAGAGCATAAGCCCTCACCTCTCACAATTATAGGCCAACAAACAACATCATCATCATGCAACATCTATGCAAAACAACGATATACATTCATACAATCATTTACATACTAACGCACAACTTTTGCTATTGCAATATTACCCGAAAATGCACACAGATAAGTATCCGTTGCTGTTAAATAATCATCTATTGTACTTCAACTTATTTTCATGAAATAGAAAATAATTTTAGCTTCCTATCAATCAAAACGGCACATCAAACGGACAATTGAGTCAAAATTTATAAATTTTCAAAGTTTCACAATTTTTCAACATTTCGTTCTGGAAATCGATTACTCCAGAATGAAAATTGATTTCAACCACATACAACAAAAATTATTTTTCAGCAATTAACTCAAGAAATCGATTACTCTAAATAGTTAATCAATTTCCAACAGCAAAATATTAATTTTTTTAATATCAGAAAATCAATTACACAAAAATGAAAATCTATTTCCACATCATAACAGTGAAAAATTATTCTATTTTTCATTGTTACGAGAATCATTCTTTTCAACCTCAAAAATCCAAATTTTAAATTAAAAAAGTGCCATTTAATCCCATAAATTACACATACCTGATCTATCATTCTAACATGATTCACAACAACAATTTCACCAATTTCATCCAAAAATGTATCACAATTAGAAGTGCCGGAAGGAAGTCAATATGTTGAGAATCGCCGTTTGCAACCAAAAAAAACATAAATAGTCATTAAACCTATTTTATAAAACTGGAGTTCCAACTAATGCTGATTTAAGTAAAAAATTTCACTAAAACCATGGATTGATTGAAAGGGTATATAATAGGAAAATGTAAAGTGAAACGCAATAAAGTATCCATTTCTATAAATAAAAGATTTTGCATATAACCTCATCCATGTTGAATTACTGTGAATACATCAATTATTTGGCTTGGATATTTAAAATGGCAAACTCAATCTATCTATAATAAAAATAAAGGAAAATTACAACTTGTCCATTCCAATTACCGATTAAAGGAAAATTTTAAAACAAAAATTATTGACTATTGGCAAATAAAGTGCCATGTCATTACCGATTAAAATTTGACACGTGCACATATGATTAGTATAAAAGCAAGTAGTGACTCTTGTGTTTCATGCACCAAACACACTTAACATGGCTTCCAAAACCTTCCTAGTATTACTCATTCTTGGTCTTGTCATTCCCCAAGGATTTGCCTACTATAAGAAACCTCCCATTTCTCAACCACCGGTGGCCACACCTCCCATAAAAAAACCATCAGTTGAAAGCCCTCCCGTCTACAAACAGAAACCTCCGGTTTATAAGCCACCGGTGGGGCCTCAACCACCAGCTTACACGCCTCCATTCTAAAATCCACCAAACCAACCGAGTACCCTATGATGGTGTACTTGTGCGTAGAAAATGCTAAGAAATATATGTGTTTACAATGTTATTGCAAAAATGCTATTAATGTATGTGTTTTTGTTCTTCATATTATAAATAAAGCATTATGATTTAAATGGTGTTTTATTTTGTCTGTACTGATAAAACTAGTATGGTTATCATACAAATCGAACATTACTTTATGAAATAAAGTATGAACATGAGTTTATTAATAAAATAAATTCTTGATTCTTACAAGTCAATTTTATAAGAGTTTGATTAGAGATCCAATTCAAATTCTAAGAGGATTCATATCAAATAACATTGGCCTCATTCATGACTAAAATGATCTAATTATGCAAACAAAAAAAAAACTTTTGTATTACCTTTGTAAATTTTTATACCTTAGGTTTTTTTACAAATTTTAATGATCTAATTATGACACATGAATGACTAGTATTACTGCTAATAGTATTTATAAAATGTAGTGTCTTTTTGAAAAATCCATCGGAAAAAAATATTTGTATGAATATGATAGCTCAACTATTATGTCTTAATTGAATTAAATGAGTGAAAACAATTAATTTATGGTTTCCAACACAAAGTTGTTAGAAGCATGCATTTTGTTGAAAGCTAAATTTAGCTTATTCCACATTTATAAAGTTTCTATGAATATGCATTAGAGATGTGAATTAAGCAAAACCTTGAATGATTGGATGTACATTGTTTACTATAACTAAAAATATACATGTATTTATTAGTATAAATAGTTATCAATTGTAACATTGTAATCAATCACAAAGAAAACAAAGTTACATAATAAAGAAAAAAAACTCTAGCGAGTTTTTTTTGTGTACTTTTGAAGAAAGTTTTAATATTTTTTTCCTTGTTATTCTTATATCAACATATTTATGTCAAGACAATTAGATTTTATTGCCAACATTTGGTATCATAGCTTGTAATATTAAAATGGCTACAAGTTCAAGCGCTAATCAAGTTCATCAGGTGCAAAAAACCATTTTTAAATATAATGGTAGATCAAATTTTCCTATGTGGAAACGGTTGATGGAGTTGTGTTTAACAACCAACGGATATGGAGAAATTAGGAAGAAAGGTTTTGTTGAACCAAGTGAAGAAGATAAAGGGAAGGATGATGAGAAACAAGTTCAGAAAGATCATATTCTCAATGATAAAGCTTTATTTTTAATATGTCAATATGTGGAGCTATCTGTTTTTGAGAAAATTTTCCATGTCAAAACAGCAAAAGAGGCTTGGGAAATTTTACTTAAAACGTATGAAGGTGTTTACCCAGTTAAACGAACAAAGTTGCAAGGATTAAAACATCAGTTTGAGCTAATGGAGCAAGGAAGAGATGAAAGCATTCATGACTATTTTTCAAGAATGGATACACTAGTCAATGAAATGAAATCCAACGGTGATGACATAAAGGAGAAAAATATTGTAGAGAAACTTATGCACACTCTTTCAAATCGTTTTGATTACGTAGTAGCAGCAATTGAAGAAGCAAAAGATCTCACCATAATAACTTCAAATGATTTGCAAGCATCTCTAGAGTCACGTGAGATGCGAATGAGCGAGAGATCAGGTGGTACATTTGAGCAAGCGTTAAAAGCTCAAACAAATGTGAGAAATAAAGGGCCTGTGCAAAGAAGGCCAAACCACTTTCAAAGAGGACAAAGTTTCAAAGGAAGCTAGAGAAATTTTCAAAATGATTCACTACAACATTTGTTGTCTTTGGCAATACTTTTTTAGGTAACATGTAGAAATTGTTGCCTTAAATTCATATAGGCAACGATTTACGATTGTTGTCAAAAATATGTTTGCAACCCTTGATAATCGTCGCCTAAAATACTTTTGGGGACGTTTATGGAGCGATACTTTTTTATTTTTTTGCCAACGGTTGTTAATTGTGCCCTTAACTGCTTTTGGGGACGATTTTAGAGCGTTAAAATATTATTTCTTTAGCAATGTTTGACAATTGTCCCCTAAAATATTTTTGGGGATATTTTTAGATTGTTACATTAGTTCTAATAAAAGGCTACATATCTGAAATGTTGTATAAATTTTTTTAGAATTATCAAATTTTTGGTGGCAATCTTTCCTCCAAAACTTATACACTAAAAAACAAATATTTTTCTCTAAACATTATTAATATATATAAAAAAAAATATTTTTCTAACACAGGAATTTAAAAATAAAAAATTTCAATTAAACAGAAAATAAAAAATTATATATATATATATATATATTAGTCTAAAACTTATATATATTTCAATTAACCAGGAATTTTTCTAACACATTATTAATATTTCTCTAAAACTTATATATATATATATATATATTAAAAAAAAATTCATTAAACAGAAAATAAAAAATTTTCTAACACAGGAATTTAAAATATTTTTCATTACTAGTCCTCTCAATTATTGCCACGTCTTATTAAAAAGAATAGAAAATAAAAAAAAGAAAAAGAAACAGATAAGGAAAACAAAAGCAGCAGCTTTCGATTCTCTTTCTTTTTCGTTCACACATTTCGCCGAACCTAGCCGCGCTCTCAGACGCTCCGTCCTTCATCCGCTCCGAGTCAAACCTCTTTCGTTCACACCCTCCGCCGTGTTCTTCGTCACTCCGTCCAACTGCCACGCCGTGTTCGTCGTCCACGTCGTCGTCCGTTCGTCGTTCACCGTCCAACTGCTTTCGTCCACGTCGTCCACCGTCCACGTCGTCCAAGTCGTCCGCTGTGTTTGTATGTATTTCTGCATTTATATTTCGATCTCCATTTCGTATCGTTGTGTTTGAGTTGAATCTGAGTGTTTTGATGGTTGTTTGAGTTTGTGTGGGTATTTTCATATTTGTTGTTGATATAAGAAGTTGACTAGTAGTATTATCTTTTGCAGCATACTGCCAAGTGCCACTAGTAGTAGTACTACCTTTTCTTGAATTGAAATTAATTACATGAAATTGTTTTTTAGGAGTAGTAAATTTATTTTGTTATTTGAATATGTATATGGCAATTGTAGTAGCAGATTAGTAAAAGGGACATGACGGATATTGGGTAGATATTCTGTCAATTGTAGTAGCAGATTAGTACCAGACGAAATTCTATTCAATTTCTTTCACAAGGTTGATGGAAAATGATGGAAAAGATTACATAAACACTTTCACAATTTCAATCAATATAAATATTACAGTACTCCCATGTTAATGTTTTTTTTCTGATGTGCAAGTAGGTTTCTTATTTTGATCTTGATCTTTGTAACTCATAATTGTGTACATTTCACATGTGGCTTTTCACACAATTTACTTGCATTTTGTTTTGGTTGATACTTTATTACGTGCATGATGCGGTTCGCGCAATGTTAGCTTAGTTTCTTTTGAATTGTCACTGTTAAGGTGTTCATGTATATGTGTGTTGTTGTACGGTGTTTTACGGTTTGGTGTTGTTTAGTTTGGACAGCATAATTGTGTATGTATTAGCCACAAGAGAACTCTCCTTTAAATTGGACAGCATATATAATTGGACAGCATAATTGTTTTACGATTTTACTGTGAGCGATGCTCATTGTTTTGTTAGCATGAAGTTTATTAGCCACAAGAGAACTCTCCTTTAAATTGGACAGCATATATAATTGGACAGCATAATTGTTTTACGATTTTACTGTTAGCGATGCTCATTGTTTTGTTAGCATGAAGTTTATTAGCCACAAGATAACTCTCCTTTAAATTGGACAGCATATATAATTGGACAGCATAATTGTTTTAACTCTCAGTATGTTTTATTGGACAGCATATATAATTGGACAGCACCATGTGCATATATAATTGTTTTACGAAACTCTCCTTTAAATTGGACAGCATATATAATTAGTTAGATAACTCTCCTTTAAATTGGACAGCATAATTGTTTTAACTCTCATTATGTTTTATTGGACAACATATATAATTGGACAGCACCATGTGCATATATAATTGTTTTACGAAACTCTCCTTTAAATTGGACAGCATATATAATTAGGTAGATAACTCTCCTTTAAATTGAACAGCATATATAATTGTTTTACGAAACTCTCAGTATGTTTTATTCAAGGTGGTATTCTATTCCTTTAAATTTTATATGATTAGTTAGATAAATTACTTTCTACTCTTTAAGTTTTGCATGAGTAAATACCTATATTATTCCGTGGTGGCACTTTATTAGATAACTATTACAATATTGGTTATTTGTTCAATTTTGTTTAATAAGTTTGTAATTGTAATTGCATTTCATTTTCTCATTTTCTAATTATTTGTCTTTAGATTATTCACCTTCGTTGTTTCGGTTAAACCTCAATAGATATTTCATCGGTTTCAACATTGTTTGGGAAAGAAACGTCTCCGTTTTATTTACTAGCTTTGTTGTTGTTGTTGCAGTGAAGGAAGTTGTGTTGAAATCGAAGTCGCTTGTAACTAAGGACAAGATTTTAGTTTCTATTACTGCTGGAATCAAGTTGAAAGAATTCAGGTAACAGATACATATTATATAGTTTGAAAAGAAACAACAAATACATATTATATTAGACTATGAAATGTTTGTGCATGTTTAGATTAAAAGTTCACCAATTTATTCTATGTTTGGTATTGGAATGCATGTTTAGTGTATATTTAGATTATAAATGAAATTTTTATAATAACTATGCATTTGTAAAAGCTACGTTGATATATGAACCATGGTGTTTTTCCATCCTTTATATGATAAAGAGTAATGTATAATTTATTTCATTTTAGAAAACCAAACATGATAAAGAAGGATTGGGTGGAGTTACCTCCACACAATCAAAGTTATAAGGACGGTGTAAATTACTTTTTGGATATTGCATTCACCAAAGGAATGGTTGAAGAAGAAGAGATTTTGTGTCCTTGTTCTGTATGTTGCAATGATAGTTGGGAAGTAAGAGATGTAGTGTATGACCATTTATGTAGTAAAGGATTTGTAAAGGGATACACTGAATGGATTTATCATGGTGAAGATGAGAGTCTTATAGATCTTGATGGTGATAGTGATGATGAAACATCATCTCATGATGATATCGATGGCTTACTATTTGAGACATTTAAAGATGTGGCTGAAGGAGGTGGAGTACATGAAGGGATAAATGAAGATGCAAAGAAATTTTATAAACTAGTTGATGATGCAAATCAAGAGTTGTATCCTTGTTGTGAAAAGTTTTCCTCGTTATCATTCGCTATTCGAATTTATTTGTTGAAATGTCTCCATGGATGGAGTAATGCATCATTCACTGCTCTCGTAGAGTTGTTAAAAGAGGCTATGCCAGATTTGAACATCCCTGTCTCTTTCAATAAAAAAAAATCTATGATAAAGGATTTGGGCTTAGACTATAAAAAGATTGACGCATGTCCGAACAACTGCATGTTGTTTTGGAAAGATCACGAGAAAGATGATTCATGTCATATTTGTGGCACGTCAAGGTGAATTGAATATCCTGAAGTTGCTAATGATCTTGAAGAATCTATAAAAGCTCATAAGGTTCCCGCCAAAGTTATAAGACATTTTCCATTGATTCCAAGATTGAAAAGACTTTTTATGTGTTCAAAGACAGCTGATACATTGAGGTGGCACGCAGACCATCGTTCAAGGGATGGGAAGTTAAGGCATCCAGCTGATGCCCAAGCATGGAAAGACTTTGATGCCAAACATTCAGATTTTGCTCGTGAAACTCGTAACATCATACTTGGGTTGGCAAGTGATGGGTTTAATCCATTTAGGACCATGAGTCTTTCACATAGCACATGGCCTGTTGTATTAACAGTTTTTGTACCCCAAAATTTGCCCTCCCATATTCTCCAAGAATTTGCCAAGTCATGCTTCAAAATTCCCCAAGGGTTGCACAGTGCAAGGGTCTCCTAAACAGTCAAAATTAGGGTTTTGGTTCTGATCAAGAAAATGAAGTTTCCAAAGGTCCAACCAAGTCCCACATGCCTACAAATATGGTCAAGCATCCTCATACAAAGTTTCAAGACTTTCAGCACAAAATTGCACAGTCAAAACCCTAATTGCGCTACAGTCAACTGTAGGGGCAAAATGGTCATTTGACAGTCAAAAGTTCAAATTTTTGGTCAACATCTCATTTTGAAGCCACAAACATCATTTGATCAATGCTTGATCATGATTCTCAAAGCTTGGCTCAAAAAATCATCAAGATGCAAAAGTTTCCTTATTTGGACAGTTGAAAAAGTCAACTGTAAATTGACCAGGGCATAACTTTCACATGGATTATCAGAAAAATTCCATTCAAAGCTCATTTTGAAGAGAAAGACATTTCCTACAACTCCTCTTCATACTTCAAGTCCAAGAAATGCTCTCACAAAAAGTTATCAATTTCAACATTATAGGTCATTTTCAAAAGTCAACAAAAAGGGACTTTAAGTCAAAGGCCATAACTTGAGATTGGTAAATCAAAATGACATGGGACCAAAGGCATTGGTTAGAGGACTCAAAGACCTTTCCAAAATGTCCAAGAACATGAGCAAAGCTTAAAAATTGAGCAAGTTATGCCTTGTGGAAGTTGGGAAATTTTTGGATATTTTGAAAAGTCAACATTGATTCAAATGACCTAAAATTGCTAATGGGCCTATTTTTCTTCCACAATTCATTATCCAAGGCATGTGCACGACCACTTGGCCCAAAGGGAAGTATTTCTTCATTTTTTATTTATTTATTTGAATTTTTATTAATAATAATTCATTTAAATCAATTAAATACATGAAAAATATTTAACCTAAGTTTTTCAATCTTTTTGTGCATGAAATATACTCAATAATTCGTGCATAATCAAATATGGAAAGATTTGAAGAGAATTGATCAGGATTGGTACAAAATAGCATGGAAAATATTGAAAAAAAGATCTTTGAAAATCAAATCTCTCAAACCATGAATGCCAAGGATTTGGATTGTTTTATTTGACCTAATTCACTCTATACTTAAGCCTGAACACAAACCTAATGCAGGGAACCCCTAAGCTGCGCAGAAAAGCATCCATTGAACTTGAAATTTTTTGCCAAAAACTCAATTCTGAAAACACTTTTGCAGGACGATTCAAGGCGCGATTTCTATCTCATTAGCTTGCTGAGGCTTCATAGAAAGATTTTGCATCAAAAACCACAAGTTTTCGTGACCAGAAACGTGAGAACGATCTCACCTGTACCAAGAAAATTTCTCATTCGTGCATCTCAATTCATGCATTTTTTTTAAATTTTAACGTTTGATTTATGTTCCTTATAAGATTCTAAAGCTAACCATGTACTTTGATTAGACTTTTGTGCACTGTATGCGAATTCACCATGGATGCAGATTAGGGTTTTGCAAGCTCGAAATTGGGGGTTTCCAAACGCGGTAAAATTAGGCCACCATAGTACCATGACTGAACCAAGCATGACTGAACGATCAATAAACACATGTCGCGCCTAATTTATGGAGCCCCAGGGGCTAGTCGCTATTTTCTGATATGTTGCCTAAGGGAACGGTGTAAAAACCGTTGCCTACGTTTGTTATGTTTTCAGTAAGAACGAAGACGTGAGGAAGATGATGATGTGTAAGGCTCTGAGTGGGGCGTTTAAAAGTTCGCGCTAAAATATCATTAACGTTTGTTTTTATTTTATATTAGTTGTTTGATATTAAAGGTACAAACGCGTTGAGTGGAGCAGTTGGTAGAAGGCATCGCTGGTAATCTCTATGACCTGGGTTCGAGCCCTAGGTCTTCACTATCTCCATATTATTTTCCAATTAATATTCACATGCAGTTTCACATACTGAAGACCACCATACGTCTCTCCATCAAGCCATCCACCCGTTCAATTTCATCAATCTAAAGGCGCAGATCCAAGGAACATGGTAGGTCCTAGTCAAAGATGTCACACGGTGCCTGGAGAAAGTCAAACAGGCCAAGGTTAATGGGCCAGATTTCTCAAGATTAACCTCCATATTAAGGGGCAGACCCCCTAGGTTTGCAATTCTTTCTACTTTCTCTTTTTTTTTATTTTCTATTTCCTTTTAAATTATTATTTTCTTAATTAATTGTTTTATTTTCATAAATATAAAAAACTAATAAATATTTTTATTTTAGTATTTTTTGTGAATAAATAACTTTAATTGATTAGTTTTAAATTTAGGTTTTAATTTTAATTCTTTTAATAAAAAATCTAAAAAACATAGAATTAGGGTTAATTAATTTTCATTTTTTTTTATTTTTCTTTCATAAATAATTAAAACATTAAATATTTATTTTTGTAATTAAAATGCATGTAAATTAATTAGGGTTAATTTTAGGGTAAAACTTTAATCTTCTTTTTAATAAATTAAAATTGTAGAATTAGGGTTAGCATTTATTTTACTTAATTCTTTTCCATTAAAATTACAAAATACCAAAAAATACCAAAAAGACAATTTCTTTTCCTTTTAATTTTAATTAATTCATCGTTTAATTTAATTTTGCAAAAAGGGTCCAACGCCCTCGTTTAATTATCATTTAATTCGCGCATTTATCTTATTTCTTTTAATATTTATGTATCTCTCCCAAGGCCTTGTAATTAATTTCTCGCGCTTTTAATTCTTTATTTTCATTAATTCTTTATTTTTCTGTCAAATCGGGTTCGAGAAATTTTGGCGATGTGGACCCGTGCCTTTTGTAATAGCTTAGAATTTTTACTTTCCCGCAATATTTTTAACTGTTAAATCAAGGCATGAAAGAATGTATGGACAAAGATAAAAACAAACGCTAGATCACCAATAACATGACAAAAGACAAAAATAAATGAAAATGACACACGAATCGCACACACCACCCCTAGGGTACGCCTCACTGTTGCCTTGCCTCGAAAGGTGATCGTCGAGTAGAGGATGTCTTAGTAAGTCCTCATGACCCGGGAACCTGGCATGAGGGTAGCTTCTAAGGTGTCTTCCCATTGCTCTGGTGATCACCATGTCCCGAACCCTCGAATTGACCCGAACACCTCCAATGGTGATGCTACCTACCTCTCAATGGTGGGATGGCACTACTTTAAAGGACATCTACACAGACGAATTCCTTAGGGTAGGTAGACGACTCTAGATACTTGCTCTAATTTCAAACAAAATTCAAAAATACTTTTCACACCAACACATTTTCAAAAAGCTTTCGAAAGCAATTTTTCAAACACTCTTGAGGACCGATACAAGAGTAGAACTGAAATTTTCAAAGAAACTTTTTAAAAACCCACAGTTGAAAAGCAAACACACCATTTTTAAAAACACAAATGAGCAAGTATCTAAGAGCCCATGGATAACCATGGATAGAAAGGGTGCTAATACCTTCCCTTTCTATAATCTACCTCCCGAACCGAGAGCAATCTCTATAAGGAATTTTTCTGTGCTTTTGTCCTTTCCATTTGGAGAAAATAAAAGACGGTGGCGACTCTTGCTTCCGCGACATTTCGCGAACCAGCGTTAAACAATCAGTTCCAGATCCACCGATCACAGAACTGGCGACTCTGCTGGGGAATAAACTTAAAGTGAGGTGTACCTTAGGGCTAGTTCATAACTGTGTTTTCAATTGTTTTCCTTGTGTGCTTTAAATTGTGGGTTGCTTGGGAGTTCTATAGATCCTAAACCCGGATCTGGGGGATACCTTCTTAGAAAGTAGCAACAAGACTGTGAGGGAACTGTGCGGGGTATACCGACATGGTTGAAACAGTCTGTTACGTTGATGTGGCACTTTGGTGTGTACCGGTAACCCTTGAGTTCAGTCAAGGAGAGTACGGGGCCTCCGCGTGGTGTCATGAAGCATCAACAGACCTTAGGAACTTTAATTGAACAATCTTGGCCTCTTTAGGGTAGTGAGATAACTGACTTTGGTGCAGTCCGAGGTTGGTTGATACTCGATACTACACTCAATTGAGGGTTGCTTTCCTGGAATATTTAGGTCGCCAGTTCAGTGGCTAAATCGAAACGATGAACAATGAAAGCAATCCCGTGATATTGGGACCCTCAGAACCCGGTTACTTTGATAGGACAGGTTGAACCCACCAACTTCAAGAGGGTACTACCCAGACCCCATGCTGGCCTTAAACCCTAAGGGCTTGTCTTGTGTGCCTTGTGTGCCTTACATGTTTGTCTTTGTAAATATCTGTGGTGTGTTTAATCATAGCATCATGACATCATCCAGCATCATATGCATTGGCTAACCATTTCAGGGGTTCGAATCTTCATCTTTGTTCTTTGTTTTGTAGGACATGGAAACTGTTCGTAGAAAGACAATTCAAGTCAGTCTTGTAAGGATCCCTCCTCAGCTTAAGGAGCTTATATCCAGGATTCCCGAGAACTCTTCATTTAGTGAAAGACATGGAAGCCTCATCAGCTTGGTCAATACCAACATTGAGGAAGATATGATAAAGGTCCTGTTCCAATTCTTTGACCCTCTGCATCAATGTTTCACCTTCTTGGATTATCAGTTGGTACCTACATTGGAGGAGTTCTCCTGGCTCCTGAAGATCCCTATCCTTGATCATCTACCCTTCAACGGTACGGAAAAGGAACCTAAGCTTGAAGAGATTGCTAAAGCCTTGCACCTACAGTCATCTGACCTCAAGGGACATTGGGAAGTTAGAAGTGGTATCAAAGGGTTCTTAGCCAGGTTTCTGTTTGAAAAGGCCCATGAATGTTGGAACTCCCTTGACTTGCAAGCTTTTGAAGAAGTGGTGGCCCTCCTTGTCTATGGTTTGGTGTTGTTCCCTAATCCAGATCAGCTTATAGATATCAGTGCTGTCCAGATCTTTATGTCTAGGAATCCTATACCTACGTTGCTGGGGGACATCCTTCACTCATGTTACACTCGAACCATGAGAAAAAGAGGTGTCCTTATGTGTTGCACTCCTCTCCTGGGAATGTGGTTTATTTCGCACCTTCCACAATCAGTCTTGAAGAATGAGCGGGGTTTGAGGTGGTCACAACGGTTGATGACTCTTACACATGCGGATATACATTGGTGCCCTAGGTCCAGAGAAGATGTCACTATCATTGATCGTTGCGGGGAGTACCCTAATGTTCCTTTACTTGGAATCAGAGGAGGTATTACTTACAGCCCATGCCTGGCTTGGAGACAGTTTGGTTATGCTCGGAGGGATGGCCCTCATGACATGTTAATTCCTGACATAGTTTTTGACTTCGACAACGATACTAAAGGACTTCGCCAGAGATTTATCAGAGCTTGGAGGATGCCAAGTAGGATAGACAGCAAGACACTGGGGCACAGGAACTCCATCCTGTTGGAACCTTATCTCAAGTGGGTACGAGCCCGCTCCCAGAAGTTAGTGATGCCCTATCCTCATATGCTCCCAGTAATCAAAGAGCCAGTCTTGGAAGGAGAAGTGTCCTACACTATTCAGCACCCTGATATGCCCACATCCTGGGAAGAAATGCAGAAGAGCTGGATCCAGCTTAATTAAGAACGGAATTCTCTTGAGACCAGTCTACATGCTAGTGAAAAGAAGGTCTCGGAGCTCACCCGCCTGTTGCATGAGGAGAGGAATCTCAACACTTACATAGCTCCAAAAAGGATGCGTAGCATATTTTGGGATTGATTTGATTTTTGTATTATTTTGCCCATGAGGCTTTGATGTACTAAACAGTTATTTCCTTAATGATAACGTGTGTTCCTTTTTGTCTACAACAAAGTTGAATTTTCGAACCCTTGAATGCATTGCATAAACACATCTCATTCATCATGTGCATAGCAGGTTTTTCCTCTTTTCAGGTTGCTTACAGTTCTTCGTTGTTTATTTCAGCATCATGAATCATGACTCTTCATCAACTGAGACATCCATCAAAGCTCTTCAGGCGCAGAATGCGCAATTCCAGGAATTAATCAAGGGTTTGGCTCAGGGCCAAGAAGAGCTGAAGGCTCTGCTTCTGAAAAAGGAAAAGAAGAAGAAGAGAAGGACTGTTCTGTTTAGCTCGGGCCGAAGGTTTGGCAACACTTTGCAGAATGAAGAAGCTGGTTCTTCTGTTGGCAAGAGTACTCCTCAAGAGGCAAGGGTTCCTAGTCCGGTAGTCTCCGACAACGAGACTGATTTTGATGAAGAGCAATATCCTCCGGCAGAAGACCGTTACAAGCAACTGGAAGATAGGTTAAATGCTATGGAGATCCAACAGGTACCTGGGCTGGATTTTGGAGATCTGGGTTTGTCTACTGGTGTGATTATTCCTCGGAAGTTCAAAGCATTATCTTTCACTAAATATGACGGGGCGTCTTGTCCCAAGTTACATCTCAGGTCCTATGTTCGGAAAATCCAACCGTACTCAGCGGATAAAAATTTGTGGATCCACTTCTTCCAGGAGAGTCTTTCAGGGACTCATCTCGAATGGTTCTATCAGCTGGATGGGACCAAGGTTCGTAACTGGGAGGAGTTGACTACTGCTTTCTACAAGCAGTATCAATATAATGCCGACCTTGCCCCTACACGTACCCAACTCCAGGGTATGTCGTTAGGTTCAAGTGAAGGTTTTAAGGAGTACGCTCAGAAGTGGAGAGACCTGGCTGGCAGGGTGCAGCCTCCGTTGACTGATCGGGAATTGGTAGACATGTTCTTGGGGACCCTATCTGGGCCGTTTTTCAACCATCTTATCGGGAATTCGTCTGCAGGGTTCACTGATCGTATTCTGACTGGAGAAAGAATTGAGGCTGGGTTAAAGTCTGGTAAGATCCCGAAGGGTGCATCGTCTAGTTCAGAGAAGAAACCCTTCAAGAAGGAGGCTAGTGCTGTGTATGGCTCCCGAAGGTCAGAAAGATTTGAGCGCCGCTAATCTGTCAGTGCGGTAACGATTGCCAAGCCTACTGCCGCTCCTCGGCCGACCAATCCTCAAAGGGCTGAAAGACCCCGGAGAGAGTTTACCCGTTTGAGCATGACCTTATCGCAGATCCTGCCACAGTTGCTATCCACCAATTTAGTGACTGTCAGAGAGGCTCCGAAGTTCCCCAATACTGCATCTCCTAAGTACAACCCAAATGCTCGTTGTGCTTATCATTCTGATAGCCCGGGGCATTCCACTGATGACTGTTGGGCATTAAGGAGCAAGCTGCAAGATCTTATTGACGCCAAGGAAGTACAGTTTGAGGCATCTGAGAAGCCTAATGTAGTGACAGCTCCCCTGCCTGCTCATGGAGTGAATGCTATTGGGGATGAAGACGAAGTGGATGAAGCCGAGTTTGATAGCTGGATCTACCCGACAACCGAAGGCGGACTGAACAATTGGATTGCCAAAGACCATACTCCTGTTACCTTTGTGACGCAGTAATAAATTTCTTTGTTTCGTTATTTTGTAATAAACAATAAATAAACTCTATGGCCCGGTGTCTTACCCGAGGCACCGTGGTTTCATTTGTGAGGGCATATAAATTGTCATTTCATATATCATAAATGAAAATCTTGGACGTTTTCTCGCATTGCAAATCTTATGCTCCTTTTCTGTCTTTCTTTCCTTTACATATTTTTCAAAACAGCTGTATTTACACACACACTCACTCATACAGGTTTCAATCCACTCTGGATCTCACTGATAACGACTCTGCTACTGCCAGTTATGACTTCGAAAATCCGATCAACTTAGCCGAAGACGAAGGTGAAGATGATTGCGAAGTGCCTGGCGAGCTTGCAATACGGTTACTTCAGGAAGAGAGGGCAATTCAACCCCATGAAGAGCCAGTGGAAACAATAAACCTGGGTACAGAGGCAGACAGGAAAGAGGTAAAGATTGGTGCCAACCTAGAGCTCAGCGTGAAGCAACGGTTGACTCAGATGCTGCATGATTATATGGAGATCTTTGCTTGGTCCTACGAAGACATGCCCGGGTTGGATACCGATATTGTGGTCCATCACTTGCCTACTAAGGAAGACTGCCCTCCAGTTAAGCAAAAGGTCCGTCGTATGCGCCCAGAGATGTTTGAGAAGATTAAAGCCGAGGTTATGAAACAGTTTGATGCTGGGTTCCTTGCAGTGACTTCTTACCCTCAGTGGGTTGCTAATGTGGTGCCGGTACCTAAGAAGGACGGTAAGGTCAGAATGTGTGTCGACTACAGGGATCTGAACAGGGCCAGCCCCAAAGATGACTTCCCCTTACCTCACATTGATGTCCTTGTTGACAATACGGCTCAGCACAAGGTATTCTCTTTCATGGATGGCTTCTCAGGTTACAATCAGATTAAGATGGCACCTGAAGACATGGAAAAGACTACATTTGTTACTCAGTGGGGCACCTTCTGTTACAAGGTCATGTCATTCGGGTTGAAGAACACTGGGGCAACCTACCAACGTGCCATGGTTGCTCTATTTCATGACATGATCCATCATGAGATAGAAGTGTATGTGGACGACATGATCGCAAGGTCCCGGACTGAGGAAGAGCACCTAGATCATCTGCAAAAGTTGTTTGACCGTCTGAAACTATACAAGCTGAGATTGAACCCGAACAAGTGCACCTTCGGGGTAAGATCTGGGAAGTTGCTAGGCTTCGTGGTAAGTGACAAGGGCATTCAAGTGGATCCTGCCAAGGTTAAAGCTATTCAAGAGATGCAAGTTCCCAAGACAGAGAAGGAAGTCAGAGGCTTTTTAGGACGCGTGAATTACATTGCTCGATTCATCTCACACCTAACTGCTACCTGTGAGCCAATCTTCAAGCTGCTGAAGAAAGATCAGGTAGTACGTTGGAACGATGAATGTCAGGCTGCCTTTGACAGAATCAAAGAGTATCTCCAAGAACCACCTATCCTTATGCCACCGGTTGAAGGGAGACCTCTGATACTATATCTAATAGTGCTTGACAACTCAATGGGGTGTGTGCTGGGGCAGCATGACGAGTCTGGCCGAAAAGAGCATGCCATTTATTACCTTAGCAAAAAGTTTACCGACTGTGAGACCCGATACTCACTGCTTGAGAAAACTTGTTGCGCTTTGGTATGGGCTGCTCGCCGGCTGAGACAGTATATGCTGACTCACACCACTTTGTTGATCTCAAAAATGGATCCTATAAAGTACATATTCGAAAAGCCTGCTCTGTCTGGGAGAATTGCAAGATGGGAAATGATCTTGACGGAATACGACATTCAGTACACGACCCAGAAAGCCATCAAGGGAAGTGTATTGGCAGACCACTTGGCACATCAGGCCGTAGACGACTATCAGTCAATGAACTTTGAGTTTCCGGATGAAAGCATCATGATAGTAACTGATTGTGAAGTACCTAGACCGGATGAAGGACCTGAACCAGGATCCCGATGGTCTATGCACTTTGACGGAGCCTCCAACGCTTTGGGAAATGGTATCGGCGCCATAATCATATCACCTCAAGGTACTCATACTCCACTCACTGCCCGGCTATGTTTCAACTGTACTAACAACATGGCGGAGTATGAGGCGTGCATCATGGGTCTTCAAGCTGCGATCGACTTAAGGATCAAGTTTCTGAGTGTCTTCGGAGATTCCGCTCTTGTGATCAATCAGATCAAAGGAGAGTGGGATACGAAACATCCGAATCTTATCCCTTACAGAGAATGTGTGTTGACCCTGATCCCCCACTTCACAGAGATAACCTTTGAGCACTTTCCAAGAGAAGAGAATCAGCTGGCGGACGCGTTAGCTACAATGGCTTCTATGTTTAAGGTCAAATGGGATAATGAGGCTCCCCAGATCATCATCTGGAAACTGGACGAACCGGCATACTGTTGTGATCTCGAGACCGAATTGGTGACTGAGAAGCCTTGGTACCATGAGGTGAAGAGATATTTGGAAACTCAGGAATACCCGGAAGGTGCCTCTGTCAATGATAAGAAGTTCCTGAGAAGGTTCGCAGCAAAGTTCTTCCTTAGCAACGGCGTCTTGTACAAGCGAAACCATGATTCAACCTTAATGCGTTGTGTGGATAAAGCTGAAGCAGAAAGAATCATGGAAGAGCTACATGAAGGGACCTTTGGTACGCATTCCAGTGGACATACTATGGCTAAGAAAATCCTACGGGCAGGATATTACTGGTCCACAATGGAAGCTGACTGCTACCAACATTCCAGGACATGCCATAAGTGCCAGATTTATGCAGACAAGGTGCATGTTCCTCCAGTTCCCCTGAATGTTCTGACTGCGCCTTGGCCGTTTGCAATGTGGGGCATAGACATGATCGGCGAGATTAAACCTACGGCATCTAATGGGCATCGCTTCATCCTAGTGGCGATTGATTATTTTACGAAGTGGGTCGAAGCAGCATCCTATGCTACGGTAACCAAGACTGTTGTGGCACGGTTCATTCGGCATAATCTGATCTGTCGGTACGGCGTCCCAGAGAGAATTATTACAGACAACGATACCAATCTGAATAACAAGATGATCGCTGAGCTCTGCGAGCAGTTCAAGATACAGCACCACAATTCTTCTCCTTACAGACCGAAGATGAATGGGGCTGTAGAGGCAGCAAATAAGAACATCAAGAAAATCGTGCAGAAGATGACAGTGACTTATAAAGATTGGCACGAGATGTTACCGTTCGCTCTACATGGGTACCGTACCTCAGCTAGGACGTCAACCAGGGCAACTCCTTTCTCTCTGGTTTATGGTATGGAGGCAGTCTTACCGATCGAAGTGCAAATACCCTCTCTCCGGATAATGAAGGATGCAAATCTGAGTGAAGACGATTGGATTCAGACCCGACTTGATCAGCTCAACCTTATTGACGAGAAAAGACTTGCTGCTATCTGCCATGGTCAAACGTATCAGAAACGGATGATCAGGGCATTTAACAAACAGGTCAGACCATAGGAATATCAAGTTGGGGATCTGGTAATCAAGCGAATCATCCTTCCTCAGAGTGATCCAAGGGGCAAATGGACTCCTACATACGAAGGGCCATTTGTGGTTAAGCATGTGTTCTCAGGAGGAGCAATGATATTGACCAACATGGATGGTGACGACCTTCCTCACCCCGCCAATGCAGACATAGTAAAAAGATACTACGCATGAAAAAAGACCCGCTAGGCTGACATGCCTAGGCAAAAATTAGGGCTTCCCGGCGAACCAAAAGGGTTCGGGCAAAATGAAGGGATGAAAATGAAAAAATCTGTACACCCGGCAAGTCAAAAACCTGAAAAGGCGGCTTGGGCAAAAATGGGTATCCCGGTGGACTGAAAACCCGAAAGGGTGGTCCAGGCAAAAGTTAGGGATAAAAGCGTAATACTATGTCTCATTGATCACTTTGCATCCAGAATCCGGTATCTACATCAAGTTCAGACGGCATCGATCAGTCAGCTTCATCTTCGTTTAGGTCATCAAGTGATGAGACGCTCGGAGTTATAAAGGCAATAGCAGAGTTGAAACCCAGTGGGATTATTCATTTCACACAGCTGTTTTATTTTCTTTTGTACAAAATTTGTATAAACTCTTTTGTTCGGCGGCATTCTCTTACTAGGACGTCTGCCTCTTGTACACAAACGCCTATTTTCAGGCCTTTCAAAAATCAATACAAATATACTTTTCAGTTAAAAGTGCCAATTGTTTTTCTTTTTTCTGTTTTGTTTTGCGAAGAACGTCCAAGGTTCAATTTGTGATATATGCATTGACAATAATTTGCTAACTCATGAATATTTGCATACGAAACAAAGAATCAATTACAGGTAACATTAGAAACAGGGGCAATAAAAGAGTTGTCTAAGCAATCTAATTGTTCGGTCCTCCAAGGTACCAAGGTAGGTTCAGCTAAAGAACATAACCAGATACCTTAATTCCCCAGAGAGTAAGCAGTCAATACACTCTTCTCCAAGCAAAGTTATCAGTCTTAAGGAAATTGGGTATCCTCCAGCAGATCCCAACATTCCCCAGCAGTATACATATATTCTTAACAAGCATCCCCGGCAGTCTTGGTCTAAAGATTGTTCCCCGGCGGCATCAAACATTCAAAGGAATCACTTCCCCCGCAGTTCAAAACTTCCCCAAGAGAGTCCAATCCAGTTCCCCCAGGAAAGTTGGAAGTCATCTCCCCAAGCAGTAAGCTTATCCCCAGTAGATTCTGGAAGCTTATCCTCGCAAAAGCACGAACGCGTCGTCCGGCTTTATTCAAAGAGTTATTTCCTTAACAGGATATAACTGGGTTATCCTCAGCCAAAAGCCACGGAAAGAGCGTCCTCGACGAATTCTTCTTATCCCCAGCGAAGTCTATTAACACTTCCAACACAGCAAAGATATCCCCAGCAAGCTATTTTCAACTCAGCAAAGTATCTCTCTCCCCACAGAGTATTGCTTCCCAGCAAGGTCGTTAGAGTACTTTCCTCCCTGCAGAGTTATTCCATTCGCCAAGTCTATTCCCCAACGGAGTCATCTTCTCCTACCGGTACTCTTGCAATTATCATCCCCAGCGGAAGCGAAATCTATTCTTCAACATTAGCCCAGGATTGACTTCCCGGCACCCGTCAAGGATTTACTTTCCTAGACGAAAACATACATAAACATCACATACATCATTATAGCATGCATATACGCATCATATCTTACAAATATCATTTATGCTGAGAACATCATTGCTTGATCCATATCATGCATTGCATATGACTGACCTTTACCTTTCAGGAAAGATTCAGTTAAAATTCTCAATCATCTTTCAAGACCTCGACCGGTTCAGTTAATCGACTCCAAAGATTATTATCCAGTCAAAGGCCTTCTCTAGTCCAGCTAAATCGACCTCAAACAGATTTTTCTGATGAAGACTCAGTAGAAGTTATTCAAGGTTTTTCTCAAACGTCCGCTTTTAAGATTATAATTTCCTATGGTTCTCTCCCCAGCGGTGCGGAGATGATAATTCCATCCCAGGTTTTTCTCAAACGTCCGCTTTTGAGATTATAATTTCCTATGGTTCTCTCCCCAGCGGTGCGGAGATGATAATTCCATCCCAGGTTTTTCTCAAACGTCCGCTTTTGAGATTATAATTTCCTATGGTTCTCTCCCCAGCGGTGCGGAGATGATAATTCCATCCCAGGTTTTTCTCAAACGTCCGCTTTTGAGATTATAATTTCCTATGGTTCTCTCCCCAGCGGTGCGGAGATGATAATTCCATCCCAGATTTTTCTCAAACGTCCGCTTTTGAGATTATAATTTCCTATGGTTCTCTCCCCAGCGGTGCGGAGATGATAATTCCATCCCAGGTTTTTCTCAAACGTCCGCTTTTGAGATTATAATTTCCTATGGTTCTCTCCCCAATGGTGCGGAGATGATAATTCCACTCCAGGTTTTCCTCAAACGTCCGCTTTTGAGATTGTAATTGCCTATGGTTCTCTCCCCGATCCCGCGGAGGTGGTAATCCCAAGTTTTTCTCAACGATTGTTGTTGAAGTTGAAGTCACCCAAGGTTCTCTCACCGTTCCTGCTGAGGTACTAACCACTCCTGGTTCATTCATCATCTTTTGAAGATCCAGACCCAGCTCCTGTAACCAGTCAGGACACATCTACACAAAGCATCCGAAAACCAGATCCTGCAACATGTCAGGTACTCATTTTTCTTTTGCAGGTACGCAAGTTCTCGCTAAGGAATCTCTTACGCGATCAACATCCAGATGGTGTCTATAAGCCCATCCACTTTTCATCACCTCTCAGCATGGCATCTATAAGCCCATCCACCATTCATCAATCTCTAAATGGCATCTATAAGCCCATTCCATCATCACTGCTACTATGTGAGCGCAAATTTCTGGGCACTCTAGTGTTCAATCATCTTCTACCCTCGGATTACGAAAGGCACGTCAGCCAATCTGCATCCTCAGGTCTAAGAAGATTGAACAGGGGCAACTGTTGTACCCCAAAATTTTCCCTCCCATATTCTCTGTTGCACCCCAAAATTTGCCCTCTCATATTCTTCAAGAAATTGCCAAGCCAAGTCACAAAATTCCCCAAGGGTTGCACAGTGCAACTGTCTCCTATACAGTCAAAACTAGGGTTTGTGTTCTGATCAAAGAAAGGAAGTTTTCAAAGGCCCAATCAAGTCTCATATGCTTACAAAGATGGTCAAGTATCCTCATATCAAGTTTCAAGGCATTCAGCTCAAAATTGCACAGTCAAAACCCTAGATTGCACTACAGTCAACTGTAGGGGCAAAATGGTCATTTGACAGTCAAAAGTTCAAATTTTTGGTCAACATATCATTTTGAAGCCACAAACATCATTTGATCAATGCTTGATCATGATTCTCAAAATTTGGCTCAAAAATCATCAAAGATGCAAAAGTTGCCTTATTTGGACAGCTGAAAAAGTCAACTGAAATTGACCAGGGCATAACTTTCACATGGATTATCAGAAAAATTCCATCCAAAGCTCATTTTGAAGAGAAAGGCATTTCCTACAATTCATCTTCATATTCCAAGTCCAAGAAATGCTCTCACAAAAAGTTATCAATTTCAACATTATAGGTCATTTTCAAAAGTCAACAAAAAGGGACTTTAAGTCAAAGGCCATAACTTGAGATTGGTAAATCAAAATGACATGGGACCAAGGGCATTGGTTAAAGGACTCAAAGACCTTTCCAAAATGTCCAAGAACATGTGGAAAGCTTAACATTTGAGCAAGTTATGCCTTGTGGAAGTTGGGAAATTTTTGGAAATTTTTGAAAGTCAACTTTACTTCAAATGATCCAAAATTGCTAATGGGCCCATTTTTCTTCCAAGTTTCTTCATGCCAAGCACATGCACGACCATTAGGCCCAAAAGGAAGTTTTTCTCCATTTTTTATTTATTTATTTGGATTTTTTTATCATTTATAATTCATTTAATTAAATAAAATGCATAAAAAAATACAAACCTAATGAAAACAAATCTTTTTATGCAGGTTTGGACTCAATATTTCGTGTAAATACAAAAGGGGAAAGATTTGAAGCTGATTGGCATGATTGAGAGCAAAATGCACATGGAAAAGATTTGAAAAAATCTTAAGAAAATCAAATATTGAAAACTATCAATGCCATGGATTTGTTCTACTTTTGTTAACCTAAATGCTTCCATACAAGTACTAGAAGAGAACCCTAAGGCCTGGACACAAAAAGCTGCGCCCAAGAACACTTTGAAAACTTGAATTTTTTTCCATAAAACACAAAACTGATTTCAAGGTTACAGGTGGATTCAAGGCGTAATACTGATCCCATTAGCTTCCTTGGGTGACATAGAACACATTCCAATCAGAAATCATCACCAAAACGCCCTGAATCGGTATCATAAACTCAAACTGTGTCCAAAAATTTCTGGGATCGTGCATCATAATTTATGCATATTTTTCCATTTTGATTGATTGATTCATGTTTATTATAAGTCTCTGATGCTAACCATGCAGTTTGATTGCGTTTTTAAGCTCTATACGCGATATTGCCATGAACGCCTCCTAGGGTTTCTTGAGCTCTCAATTGGGGATTCTCTTATCCTGTAAAATTGAAACACGAAACTATGATCATTCAAACCAGCTCACCAAGACGAAGAGAGCTGGACCCTCGCGATTAATTTATGATTCACATAGCGCTAATCGCTATTTTTCCAAAGGCCCCCTAAGACCACGCTTCCAAAACCACTGCCATATGTGCTTGATTCAGAAAAAAAAGAAATACGTGAAGAAGACGATCACGTGGAAGGCAATGGTTGGTGCGTTTAAACATTCGCGCGCTGGACCACAATTGCCTTGGTTTTGTTTTTTTATTATTTATGTGATATAATATGACAACGTGCGCGTAGTGGCTCAGATGGTGAACGTTGTTTGCATTAACCTTCATGACCTGGGTTCAAGTCCCAGGTCTGTACACTTTCAAATATTATTTTTCTCTA
The DNA here is from genome assembly GCA_948472305.1 of Vicia faba. Lineage (NCBI taxonomy): Eukaryota > Viridiplantae > Streptophyta > Magnoliopsida > Fabales > Fabaceae > Vicia > Vicia faba. The sequence continues at coordinate 1,463,688,588 of OX451737.1, forward strand.
ATTGTTCCTATGCAGCGTTTGTAGTGGAGTACATGATATACCCCCCTCATCCAGACGTCCACGTCCTTGGTGGAATCAGATCAATGGCCAAGATTCAAAGAACACGTACACAATGGTCAACACGCTAGCACACGAATTGGCAAAAGTCAAAGAATGCCATGCTTATTGGGCCTGATTTGCTTCAAAAAAACCTCACAAATTGGGACTACACCCCACTCTGGTTTGCAACTTCTTTCAATTTTTTACTTATTTTTATTTTATTGTTAATCATTATGTTATTTATTTTATTGCTTTAATTTAATTAAATATTTTTTACAATACATAAAAAATACAGAAAAATCAGAAAAAGATAAAAATATAATAAATTATTTTATCTAATTATTTTTATAAATAAATTAATATGTAATTATCTAGTATAATTAGGGTTTTGCAAGTTTAATTCTTTTAATAACTAAAAATCCAAAAATATGTAGAAATAGGTTTAATTGTTAATTTTATTCCTTTTTAATTTCCCTTTTTCAATAATAATATTTATTTTATTTATTTTCTATAGTTAAATTTTGCATGTAAATTAACTTAGATTTAAATTAGGTTAAAACTTAATATTTTCACAATAAACTTAAAAAACATTAGAATTAGGGTTTGACGCCTCCTTTTTAATTTTAATTAATTTCTCCTTCTAAATCTTAAAAATGCCAAAATACCAAAAACATTTAATTTTAATTTTAATTCCTTATTAATTTAATATTTTGCAAAAGGGTCCAACGCCCATGTTCATAATTTATTTAACTTCGCGCATTTATTTTATGTCGTTTATAATAGTTATGTAATTCTCCCAAAGCATTGTAACAATTTATACTTTTCGCACTTTTATTCGCTTTCTTTATTTTCAGTCAAATCGGGTCCGGTTTAATTTTGGCGATGTGGACCCGCGCCGTTTGTAATAGTTTAGATTTATTTCTTCCGCAAATATTTAAACTGTTAAAAAGCATGCAAGAATGAATGTCTTAATTAAAATCAAGCGTAGATCACAACAAACATGACAAGACAAATATCAATGAAACTGACACACAAATTCGCACACACCACCCCTAGGGTACGCCTCACTGTTGCCTTTCGAAAGGTGATCGTCGAGCAGAGGACGTCTTAGTAAGTCCTCATGATCCGGGAACCTGGCATGAGGGTAGCTTCTAAGGTGTCTTCCCATTGCTCTGGTGATCACCACGTCCCTACAAACTCGAATTGACCCAAACACCTCCAACGGTGGTGCTACCTACCTCTCAATGGTGGGATGGCACTACTTTAAAGGACATTTACACAGACGAATTCCTTAGGGTAGGTAGGCTCTCAAGGATACTTGCTCTAATTTCAAACAAACCAAAACATACTTTTCACACTAACACTTTTCAAAAGCTTTCAAAGCAAATTTTTCAAACACTCTGACGTACGAGTCGAACTGAAATTTTTCAAAGAAACTTTTTAAAACCCACAATTGAAAAGCAAACAAACATTTTTGAAAACACAATGAGCAAGTATCTAAGAGCCCATGGATAACCATGGATAGAAAGGGTGCTAATACCTTCCCTTTCTATAACCTACCTCCCGAACCGAGAGCGATCTCTTTAAAGGAATTTTTCTGTGCTTTTGTCCTTTCCAATTGGAGAAAATAAAAGACGGTGGCGACTCTTGCTTCCGCGACATTTCGCGAACCAGCGTTAAACAGTCAGTTCCAGATCCACCGATCACAGAACTGGCGACTCTGCTGGGGAATAAACTTAAAGTGAGGTGTACCTTAGGACTAAGATCACTGTGTTTTCAATTGTCTTCTTTGCTTGATTTACTATTGTGGGTTGCTTGGGAGTTCTATAGATCCTAACCCGGATCTGGGGGATACCTTTCTTAGAAAGTAGCAACAAGGCTGTGAGGGAACTGTGCGGGGTATACCGACATGGTTGAAACAGTCTGCTACGTTGATGTGGCACTTTGGTGTGTACCGGTAACCCTTGAGTTCAGTCAAGGAGAGTACGGGGCCTCCGCATGGTGTCGTGAAGCATCAACAGACCTTAGGAACCTTAATTGAACAATCTTGGCCTCTTTAGGGTAGTGAGATAACTGACTTTGGTGCAGTCCGAGGTTGGTTGATACTCGATACTACACTCAATTGAGGGTTTCTTTCCTGGAATATTTCGGTCGCCAGTTCAGTGGCTAAATCGAAACGATGAACAATGAAAGCAATCCCGTGATATTGGGACCCTTAGAACCCGGTTACTTCTAATAGGACAGGTTGAGCCCACCAACTTCAAGAGGGTACTACCCAGACCTCATGCTGGCCTAAACCTTAAGGGCTCTTTTGTGTGACTTGTGTGCCTTCGTACTTGACTATCTGCGTGCTTGTTACCTAACACTTGTTTCTTGCAGGTCTTGTTTATAGTCCTTAATTGGGACTCATAACAGGGTACTAAGTTTCTTGCAGGTCTTGTTTATAGTCCTTAACTAGGACTCATGACAGGGTTTACCAAATTTCTTGCAGGTGTTGTTTATAGTCCTTAACTGGGACTCATAACAGGGTTTACTAGATCTCTTGCAGGTTTTGTTTATAGTCCTTAATTGGGACTCATAACAAAGTATACTGAATTTCTTGCAGGGTTTGTTTATAGTCCTTAATTGGGACTCATAACAGGGTTTACCTACTTCACCCCATGCATAGCATGACATCATACCATTGCATACCATTGCATACATCCTAACCCATTTCAAGGATCTCAAGGGCTTGTGATGCAGGTCAAGATAAACCAATTACCCAGCAAGGGGCAAAGGGGATTTATTTTCCTCTAGCCAAGGGCGTCAGGGGCTATGACCCACTGGATATGGTGAGCCTTTGACCCTCGAAGAAGGGCTCTCTACAACAGGAAGTTCCTTCAATCAAGTTGCCAGTTTCCAACTCTAACAAGTTTCTCTGTTTACCCCGCGAGATCCTTGAAAACATTGCATGCATGTCATACATCTCATTGCATTGCAGGTATCCCTTTGACAGGTTGCTTACCCTTCCTCGCTGTTTATTTCAGCCGATCGCCATGAATCCTGAATCATCAGCCGAGCAGACTATCAAGGATCTCCAGGCTCAGAACGCCCAGTTCCAAGAGTTGATCATGAATTTGACCCAGGGGCAACAAGATCTGAAGGCTTTGCTTTCGAAGAAGGACAAGAAGAAGAAGAGGACTGTCCTGTTCAGCCCTAGACGCAGATCTGGGAATACACCGCAAACTGAAACTGAGAGGACTGCCCCATCTGTGAGGGAAAGCAGTCACCATGAGAGAGAGGTTCCCAGTCCAGTGGTCTCTGACAGCGAGACAGATTTTGATGAAGAGCAATACCCTCCTGCTAATGACAGATATAAGCAACTGGAGGACAGGCTGAATGCTATGGAGGTTCAACAGGTACCTGGGCTGGATTTTGGAGATCTGGGTTTGTCAACTGGTGTGATCATTCCTCGGAAGTTCAAAGCACCATCCTTTACCAAGTATGATGGGGCGTCTTGTCCCAAGTTACATCTCAGGTCCTATGTTCGGAAGATTCAACCATATACGGTGGACAAGAACCTGTGGATCCACTTCTTCCAGGAGAGTCTTTCAGGGACTCATCTCGAATGGTTCTATCAGCTGGATGGGACCAAAGTTCGTAACTGGGAGGAGTTGGCTACTGCTTTCTATAAGCAGTATCAATATAATGCCGACCTTGCCCCTACGCGTACCCAACTCCAGGGTATGTCGTTAGGATCAAGTGAAGGTTTTAAAGAATATGCGCAGAAATGGAGGGATCTTGCTGGAAGGGTACAACCACCTCTGACTGATCGAGAACTTGTGGACATGTTCTTGGGGACCTTGTCTGGTCCATTTTATAACCACCTGATTGGGAATTCGTCTGCTGGATTCACAGATCTTATCTTGACTGGGGAGCGAATAAAAGCTGGCATCCGGTCTGGGAAAATTCAAGAGGCTGCACCTCCTGACAAAAAGCCTCATCATGGAAAGAAAGAATCCAATGCTGTGCACGGTAAAAAGGGCCGTCATGAGGTAGGGGCAATCCAGATCTCCAATCCTGGACCTGCTCAACAAGGACAGGGGCAGCAGCGCAAGGAGAAACGACAGTATACCAAACTCAACATGTCGTTGGATCAAGCACTGCAACAAATGTTGAAGGCGGGGCTGATCACCTTAAGGGCTCCTCTCCGGAATCCGAACACTTCTGCACCCAACTATCATCCCAACGATAGGTGCGCATATCATTCAGATAGCCCGGGGCATACTACAGACAACTGCTGGCCTCTCAAGAACAAGATCCAAGATATGATTGACGCCGGAGAGATTCAGTTTGAAATGCCAGAGACCCCGAACATAATCACTGCTCCGTTGCCCAATCATTGAAGCCTTTTGTTTATTTGAATTTTTGAGTTGTATTTTTCTTTGCTTATACAAACAATTAATGTCATAGCAAACTCTTTTATTCTATCAATGCATCGCATATGTCTGTTTTGGGGAATTAATGCAACTATTTTTATTATATTCTTTTCATATTTTTTCTGATGTCAACTCTCGGTTAATAACTCTGAGCCTCTTGAGGGAGGATGACGAAAACGATACTACAATCTACAGTATGCTTTTGAATAAACCCCGCTGATGAGGTACAGGCATTGTTTCAACCCCTAAAACACTGGAGTTATAAGGATGATAATCCCTCGTCAACCCCTCTGAGCCAAAGAAGTAGGAGTTTTATTTTCAAAAATGGAAACCCTTAATCGTAACCTGGGGCAGGGTAGTCTTCTCAGTTGATCCAAGTGCATAACGAATGGCACCAAAGAGATCCTTACGAAAGACAGTGATGGTTCAGAACAATCATAAGGACAGGCAGTCATGAAAAAATCATAAACGAAAAGCCCAAGAAGTCAAAACCTATAAAAAGGGATTTATGAAACTGGGGCATCCCGCTGACTGTAATTCCAAAAAGAAACAGTTCAGGCAAAAAATAGGGATAACGAAATCAAAAAGAAAGAGGTCCTACAAACCCTCAACGAAAAAGAAATGACTGCTCATTCAAAATAAATCATCAGTATCTGAATCATCACCGGAAAATCAAAGCAAAGACTCAAACAAGGTCTAACGTATGATCAACTGAGTTTAGGTTTGGAGAACGTCACGAAGAGCGGGTGGGTACAAATAAAATTTGAGCCTTTATCCTTTGTTTCTTAAACCATGAACCAGACCACGTTATAACCCGTAAAAGTCCTAGCTGAAGCATGGGTTAATTCGAAAGCATACTGTTACAAAAGGTATCCTGACTCCTGAAGGCCTACGGTAAATACGGAGTTGACATCACGTTTTACAAACATTTGCTTATTTTATGAAAAAGAATACATTTTCAAAATTCAAGACAGACATAAGCTTTGCATTTTAACATAACTTTGTTTGCATATGACTTTTTGTTTGAACAGCATAGAAATTCGCACGAGGAATGCCTAATGAACAAAAGTACTTCCCATCCAGGGGCAGACATGACTATTGCCCATCATCTGGGGGCAGTTAAGTCAAGATCCAGAGAATCTCTCAAAAGGCCAAAAAGCCTGGGGCAAATCTCTGCCTGAGTCATTTGGGGCATTCCAACGACAAATCTTGCCCGATCAAACACCTTCTGGCAACACTACACTTCTAACAGGGGCAACTCCTGACTTTCTGAGAACGGACATAGTCGAAAAGATACTACGCAGAATCAAAGACCCGCTAGGTTGACATACCTAGGCAAAAATAAGGGCTTCCTGGCGAACCAAAAGGTTCGGGCAAAATAAGGGATGAAATAAAAAATTTGTACACCCGGCAAGTCGAAAACCTGGAAAGGCGGCTTGGGCAAAAATGGGTATCCCGGTGGACTGAAAACCCGAAAGGGCGGTCCAGGCAAAAGTTAGGGATTAAAGCGTACGACTATGTCCTGGCATCCTGCCATCTGTCTACCAGAAGAAGCTTTGTCCATCAACCACTATCAGCACCCCACAAATGCCTCCCCCATAGAAACAGGGGCAATAAAGAGTGGTCTAAGCAGTCTGATTGTTCTATCCTCCAAGGTATCAGGGTAGGTTCCGTTGAAGAACTTAACCAATACAGTTCAATACTCCCCCAGGAGAGTCCACTCCAGTTCCCCTAGAAAGATGGAATTCAGCTCTCCAAGCAGTAAGCGTATCCCCAGTTGATTCTGGAAGCTTATCCCTCTCGGAACACGAACGCGTCGTCCGGCTTGATTTAAAGAGTTAGTTCCTTAACAGGATATAACTGGGTTATCCTCATCCAAAAGCCACGGAAAGAGCGTCGTTGACAGAATCTTCTTATCCCCAGCGAAGTCCATTCATACTTCCAATACAGCAAGGTATCCTCAGCGAGTCATCCTCAACAAATCAGCAAAAGCATCTCCCCACAGAGTATTTCTTCCCAGCATGGTCGCTAGAATATCTTTTTCTCCCCGCAGAATCCTCCATTCGCCAAGTTTATTCCCCAACGGAGTTATCTTCGTCTATTGGAATTCTTGCAACTATTCTTCAACATCAGCCCAGGATACGACTTCCCGGCACCCGTCAAGGATTTATTTTCTTAGACAAACATACATTCATAAAACGTCACATACATCATTATAACATGCATATGCATCATACTACACGAATCTCATTGATTTTGAAGACATACAGTTCATGCATCATGATTTTGCATCCAATTATGTCTCGCCTTTTCAGGAAAAAGATCAATACAAAAATGACTACTATCAACTAATCGCAATTCATTCTTGATATAGTTTCAGATATGATCCAGATATGGTGACGTTCTGATACTGCTTCCAGAATTCCTTCTCGATATAGTTTCGGATATGATCCAGATATGGTGACGTTCTGATACTGCTTCCAGAATTCCTTCTCGATATAGTTTCGGATATGACCCAGATATGGTGACGTTCTGATGCTGCTTCCAGATTTCCTTCTAGATATAGTTTCAGATATGATCCAGATATGGTGACGTTCTGATGCTGCTTCCAGATTTCCTTCTAGATATAGTTTCAGATATGATCTAGATATGGTGACGTTCTGATGCTGCTTCCAGATTTCCTTCTAGATATAGTTTCAGATATGATCCAGATATGGTGACATTCTGATGCTGCTTCCAGATTCTTTCTAGATATAGTTTCAGATATGATCCAGATATGGTGACGTTCTGATGCTGCTTCCAGATTTCCTTCTAGATATAGTTTCAGATATGATCCAGATATGGTGACGTTCTGATGCTGCTTCCAGATTTCCTTCTAGATATAGTTTCAGATATGATCCAGATATGGTGACATTCTGATGCTGCTTCCAAATTCTTTCTAGATATAGTTTCAGATATGATCCAGATATGGTGACGTTCTGATGCTGCTTCCATATTTCCTTCTAGATATAGTTTCAGATATGACCCAGATATGGTGACGTTCTGATGCTGCTTCCAGATTTCATTCCAGATATAGTTTCAGATGTAAACCAGATATGGTGACGTTCTGATACTGCTTCCAGAAGTCCTTTTTCAGATGTTTCCCTCTCCGACGATGAGTGTGAGGTGATATTCTCCCTATGGTCCCCTCTCCGACGATGAGTGTGAGGTGATATTTTCTTATGGTTCCCTCTCCGACGGTGTGTGAGGTGGTAAGTCCTTTTCAGATGTTTCCCTCTCCGACGGTGTGTGAGGTGGTAAGTCCTTTTCAGATGTTTCCTTCTCCGACGTTGAGTGAGGTGATCATTCCTTTCAGATTATAAGTGCCTATGGTTCTCTTCCCGATACTGCAAAGATGGTAATTCTCGCCAAGATTTTTCTCAACGAGCGTTGTTGAAGTTAAAGTCACCCAAGGTTCCCTTACCATTCATGCTAAGGCAGTAACCATCTCTGGTTCATTCATCAGCATTTGAAGCTCCAGACTCAGCTCCTGTACCAAGTCAGAACACATCTATACCAAGCATCCAAAATCAGCTCCTGCAACGTGTCAGGTACTCATTTGTTCTTTCGCAGGTATGCATGTTCTCGCTAAGGAATCTCTTACGCGATCAACATTCAGATGGCATCTATAAGCCCATCATCCTATCCAGCAGTCATCAAATGGCATCTATAAGCCCATTCCTCCATCACACTGCTACTATGTGAGCGCAAATTTCTGGGCACTCTAGTGTCCAATCATCTTCTACCCTCGGATTACGAAAGGCACGTCAGCCAATCTACATCCTCAGGTCTAAGAAGATTGAACAGGGGCAACTGTTGCACCCCAAAATTTGCCCTCTCATATTCTTCAAGAAATTGCCAAGCCAAGTCACAAAATTCCCCAAGGGTTGCACAGTGCAACTATCTCCTATACAGTCAAAACTAGGGTTTGTGTTCTGATCAAAGAAAGGAAGTTTTCAAAGGCCCAATCAAGTCTCATATGCTTACAAAGATGGTCAAGTATCCTCATATCAAGTTTCAAGGCATTCAGCTCAAAATTGCACAGTCAAAACCCTAGATTGCACTACAGTCAACTGTAGGGGCAAAATGGTCATTTGACAGTCAAAAGTTCAAATTTTTGGTCAACATATCATTTTGAAGCCACAAACATCATTTGATCAATGCTTGATCATGATTCTCAAAATTTGGCTCAAAAATCATCAAAGATGCAAAAGTTGCCTTATTTGGACAGCTGAAAAAGTCAACTGAAATTGACCAGGGCATAACTTTCACATGGATTATCAGAAAAATTCCATCCAAAGCTCATTTTGAAGAGAAAGACATTTCCTACAATTCATCTTCATATTCCAAGTCCAAGAAATGCTCTCACAAAAAGTTATCAATTTCAACATTATAGGTCATTTTCAAAAGTCAACAAAAAGGGACTTTAAGTCAAAGGCCATAACTTGAGATTGGTAAATTAAAATGACATGGGACCAAGGGCATTGGTTAAAGGACTCAAAGACCTTTCCAAAATGTCCAAGAACATGTGGAAAGCTTAAAATTTGAGCAAGTTATGCCTTGTGGAAGTTGGGAAATTTTTGGAAATTTTTGAAAGTCAACTTTACTTCAAATGATCCAAAATTGCTAATGGGCCCATTTTTCTTCCAAGTTTCTTCATGCCAAGCACATGCACGACCATTAGGCCCAAAAGGAAGTTTTTCTCCATTTTTTATTTATTTATTTGGATTTTTTATCATTTATAATTCATTTAATTAAATAAAATGCATAAAAAAATACAAACCTAATGAAAACAAATCTTTTTATGCAGGTTTGGACTCAATATTTCGTGTAAATACAAAAGGGGAAAGATTTGAAGCTGATTGGCATGATTGAGAGCAAAATGCACATGGAAAAGATTTGAAAAAATCTTAAGAAAATCAAATATTGAAAACTATCAATGCCATGGATTTGTTCTACTTTTGTTAACCTAAATGCTTCCATACAAGTACTAGAAGAGAACCCTAAGGCCTAGACACAAAAAGCTGCGCCCAAGAACACTTTGAAAACTTGAATTTTTTTCCATAAAACACAAAACTGATTTCAAGGTTACAGGTGGATTCAAGGCGTAATACTGATCCCATTAGCTTCCTTGGGTGACATAGAACACATTCCAATCAGAAATCATCACCAAAACGCCCTGAATCGGTATCATAAACTCAAACTGTGTCCAAAAATTTCTGGGATCGTGCATCATAATTTATGCATATTTTGCCATTTTGATTGATTGATTCATGTTTATTATAAGTCTCTGATGCTAACCATGCAGTTTGATTGCGTTTTTAAGCTCTATACGCGATATTGCCATGAACGCCTCCTAGGGTTTCTTGAGCTCTCAATTGGGGATTCTCTTATCCTGTAAAATTGAAACACGAAACTATGATCATTCAAACCAGCTCACCAAGACGAAGAGAGCTGGACCCTCGCGATTAATTTATGATTCACATAGCGCTAATCGCTATTTTTCCAAAGGCCCCCTAAGACCACGCTTCCAAAACCGCTGCCATATGTGCTTGATTCAGAAAAAAAAGAAATACGTGAAGAAGACGATCACGTGGAAGGCAATGGTTGGTGCGTTTAAACATTCGCGCGCTGGACCACAATTGCCTTGGTTTTGTTTTTTTATTATTTATGTGATATAATATGACAACGTGCGCGTAGTGGCTCAGATGGTGAACGTTGTTTGCATTAACCTTCATGACCTGGGTTCAAGTCCCAGGTCTGTACACTTTCAAATATTATTTTTCTCTAATTGTTCCTATGCAGCGTTTGTAGTGGAGTACATGATATACCCCCCTCATCCAGACGTCCACGTCCTTGGTGGAATCAGATCAATGGCCAAGATTCAAAGAACACGTACACAATGGTCAACACGCTAGCACACGAATTGGCAAAAGTCAAAGAATGCCATGCTTATTGGGCCTGATTTGCTTCAAAAAAACCTCACAAATTGGGACTACACCCCACTCTGGTTTGCAACTTCTTTCAATTTTTTACTTATTTTTATTTTATTGTTAATCATTATGTTATTTATTTTATTGCTTTAATTTAATTAAATATTTTTTACAATACATAAAAAATACAGAAAAATCAGAAAAAGATAAAAATATAATAAATTATTTTATCTAATTATTTTTATAAATAAATTAATATGTAATTATCTAGTATAATTAGGGTTTTGCAAGTTTAATTCTTTTAATAACTAAAAATCCAAAAATATGTAGAAATAGGTTTAATTGTTAATTTTATTCCTTTTTAATTTCCCTTTTTCAATAATAATATTTATTTTATTTATTTTCTATAGTTAAATTTTGCATGTAAATTAACTTAGATTTAAATTAGGTTAAAACTTAATATTTTCACAATAAACTTAAAAAACATTAGAATTAGGGTTTGACGCCTCCTTTTTAATTTTAATTAATTTCTCCTTCTAAATCTTAAAAATGCCAAAATACCAAAAACATTTAATTTTAATTTTAATTCCTTATTAATTTAATATTTTGCAAAAGGGTCCAACGCCCATGTTCATAATTTATTTAACTTCGCGCATTTATTTTATGTCGTTTATAATAGTTATGTAATTCTCCCAAAGCATTGTAACAATTTATACTTTTCGCACTTTTATTCGCTTTCTTTATTTTCAGTCAAATCGGGTCCGGTTTAATTTTGGCGATGTGGACCCGTGCCGTTTGTAATAGTTTAGATTTATTTCTTCCGCAAATATTTAAACTGTTAAAAAGCATGCAAGAATGAATGTCTTAATTAAAATCAAGCGTAGATCACAACAAACATGACAAGACAAATATCAATGAAACTGACACACAAATTCGCACACACCACCCCTAGGGTACGCCTCACTGTTGCCTTTCGAAAGGTGATCGTCGAGTAGAGGACGTCTTAGTAAGTCCTCATGATCCGGGAACCTGGCATGAGGGTAGCTTCTAAGGTGTCTTCCCATTGCTCTGGTGATCACCACGTCCCTACAAACTCGAATTGACCCAAACACCTCCAACGGTGGTGCTACCTACCTCTCAATGGTGGGATGGCACTACTTTAAAGGACATTTACACAGACGAATTCCTTAGGGTAGGTAGGCTCTCAAGGATACTTGCTCTAATTTCAAACAAACCAAAACATACTTTTCACACTAACACTTTTCAAAAGCTTTCAAAGCAAATTTTTCAAACACTCTGACGTACGAGTCGAACTGAAATTTTTCAAAGAAACTTTTTAAAACCCACAATTGAAAAGCAAACAAACATTTTTGAAAACACAATGAGCAAGTATCTAAGAGCCCATGGATAACCATGGATAGAAAGGGTGCTAATACCTTCCCTTTCTATAACCTACCTCCCGAACCGAGAGCGATCTCTTTAAAGGAATTTTTCTGTGCTTTTGTCCTTTCCAATTGGAGAAAATAAAAGACGGTGGCGACTCTTGCTTCCGCGAAATTTCGCGAACCAGCGTTAAACAGTCAGTTCCAGATCCACCGATCACATTCTCCAAGAATTTGCCAAGTCATGCTTCAAAATTCCCCAAGGGTTGCACAGTGCAAGGGTCTCCTAAACAGTCAAAATTAGGGTTTTGGTTCTGATCAAGAAAATGAAGTTTCCAAAGGTCCAACCAAGTCCCACATGCCTACAAATATGGTCAAGCATCCTCATACAAAGTTTCAATACTTTCAGCACAAAATTGCACAGTTAAAACCCTAATTGCACTACAGTCAACTGTAGGGGCAAAATGGTCATTTGACAGTCAAAAGTTCAAATTTTTGGTCAACATCTCATTTTGAAGCCACAAACATCATTTGATCAATGCTTGATCATGATTCTCAAAGCTTGGCTCAAAAAATCATCAAGATGCAAAAGTTTCCTTATTTGGACAGTTGAAAAAGTCAACTGTAAATTGACCAGGGCATAACTTTCACATGGATTATCAGAAAAATTCCATCCAAAGCTCATTTTGAAGATAAAGACATTTCCTCCAACTCCTCTTCATACTTCAAGTCCAAGAAATGCTCTCACAAAAAGTTATCAATTTCAACATTATAGGTCATTTTCAAAAGTCAACAAAAAGGGACTTTAAGTCAAAGGCCATAACTTGAGATTGGTAAATCAAAATGACATGGGACCAAAGGCATTGGTTAGAGGACTCAAAGACCTTTCCAAAATGTCCAAGAACATGAGCAAAGCTTAAAAATGGAGAAAGTTATGCCTTGTGGAAGTTGGGAAATTTTTGGATATTTTGAAAAGTCAACATTGATTCAAATGACCTAAAATTGCTAATGGGCTTATTTTTCTTCCACAATTCATTATCCAAGGCATGTGCACGACCACTTGGCCCAAAGGGAAGTATTTCTTCATTTTTTATTTATTTATTTGAATTTTTATTAATAATAATTCATTTAAATCAATTAAATACATGAAAAATATTTAACCTAAGTTTTTCAATCTTTTTGTGCATGAAATATACTCAATAATTCGTGCATAATCAAATATGGAAAGATTTGAAGAGAATTGATCAGGATTGGTACAAAATAGCATGGAAAATATTGAAAAAAAGATCTTTGAAAATCAAATCTCTCAAACCATGAATGCCAAGGATTTGGATTGTTTTATTTGACCTAATTCACTCTATACTTAAGCCTGAACACAAACCTAATGCAGGGAACCCCTAAGCTGCGCAGAAAAGCATCCATTGAACTTGAAATTTTTTGCCAAAAACTCAATTCTGAAAACACTTTTGCAGGACGATTCAAGGCGCGATTTCTATCTCATTAGCTTGCTGAGGCTTCATAGAAAGATTTTGCATCAAAAACCACAAGTTTTCGTGACCAGAAACGTGAGAACGATCTCACCTGTACCAAGAAAATTTCTCATTCGTGCATCTCAATTCATGCATTTTTTTTAAATTTTAACGTTTGATTTATGTTCCTTATAAGATTCTAAAGCTAACCATGTACTTTGATTAGACTTTTGTGCACTGTATGTGAATTCACCATGGATGCAGATTAGGGTTTTGCAAGCTCGAAATTGGGGGTTTCCAAACGCGGTAAAATTAGGCCACCATAGTACCATGACTGAACCAAGCATGACTGGACGATCAATAAACACATGTCGCGCCTAATTTATGGAGCCCCAGGGGCTAGTCGCTATTTTCTGATATGTTGCCTAAGGGAACGGTGTAAAAACCGTTGCCTACGTTTGTTATGTTTTCAAGAAGAATGAAGACGTGAGGAAGATGATGATGTGTAAGGCTCTGAGTGGGGCGTTTAAAAGTTCGCGCTAAAATATCATTAACGTTTGTTTTTATTTTATATTAGTTGTTTGATATTAAAGGTACAAACGCGTTGAGTGGAGCAGTTGGTAGAAGGCATCGCTGGTAATCTCTATGACCTGGGTTCGAGCCCCAGGTCTTCACTATCTCCATATTATTTTCCAATTAATATTCACATGCAGTTTCACATACTGAAGACCACCATACGTCTCTCCATCAAGCCATCCACCCGTTCAATTTCATCAATCTAAATGCGCAGATCCAAGGAACATGGTAGGTCCTAGTCAAAGATGTCACACGGTGCCTGGAGAAAGTCAAATAGGCCAAGGTTAATGGGCCAGATTTCTCAAGATTAACCTCCATATTAAGGGGCAGACCCCCTAGGTTTGCAATTCTTTCTACTTTCTCTTTTTTTTTTTCTATTTCCTTTTAAATTATTATTTTCTTAATTAATTTATTATTTTCATAAATATAAAAAACTAATAAATATTTTTATTTTAGTATTTTTTGTGAATAAATAACTTTAATTGATTAGTTTTAAATTTAGGTTTTAATTTTAATTCTTTTAATAAAAAATCTAAAAAACATAGAATTAGGGTTAATTAATTTTCATTTTTTTTTTATTTTTCTTTCATAAATAATTAAAACATTAAATATTTATTTTTGTAATTAAAATGCATGTAAATTAATTAGGGTTAATTTTAGGGTAAAACTTTAATCTTCTTTTTAATAAATTAAAATTGTAGAATTAGGGTTAGCATTTATTTTACTTAATTCTTTTCCATTAAAGTTACAAAATACCAAAAAATACCAAAAAGACAATTTCTTTTCCTTTTAATTTTAATTAATTCATCGTTTAATTTAATTTTGCAAAAAGGGTCCAACGCCCTCGTTTAATTATCATTTAATTCGCGCATTTATCTTATTTCTTTTAATATTTATGTATCTCTCCCAAGGCCTCGCGCTTTTAATTCTTTATTTTCATTAATTCTTTATTTTTCTGTCAAATCGGGTTCGAGAAATTTTGGCGATGTGGACCCGCGCCTTTTGTAATAGCTTAGAATTATTACTTTCCCGCAATATTTTTAACTGTTAAATCAAGGCATGAAAGAATGTATGGACAAAGATAAAAACAAACGCTAGATCACCAATAACATGACAAAAGACAAAAATAAATGAAAATGACACACGAATCGCACACACCACCCCTAGGGTACGCCTCACTGTTGCCTTGCCTCGAAAGGTGATCGTCGAGTAGAGGATGTCTTAGTAAGTCCTCATGACCCGGGAACCTGGCATGAGGGTAGCTTCTAAGGTGTCTTCCCATTGCTCTGGTGATCACCATGTCCCGAACCCTCGAATTGACCCGAACACCTCCAATGGTGATGCTACCTACCTCTCAATGGTGGGATGGCACTACTTTAAAGGACATCTACACAGACGAATTCCTTAGGGTAGGTAGACGACTCTAGATACTTGCTCTAATTTCAAACAAAATTCAAAAATACTTTTCACACCAACACATTTTCAAAAAGCTTTCGAAAGCAATTTTTCAAACACTCTTGAGGACCGATACAAGAGTCGAACTGAAATTTTCAAAGAAACTTTTTAAAAACCCACAGTTGAAAAGCAAACACACCATTTTTGAAAACACAAATGAGCAAGTATCTAAGAGCCCATGGATAACCATGGATAGAAAGGGTGCTAATACCTTCCCTTTCTATAATCTACCTCCCGAACCGAGAGCAATCTCTATAAGGAATTTTTCTGTGCTTTTGTCCTTTCCATTTGGAGAAAATAAAAGACGGTGGCGACTCTTGCTTCCGCGACATTTCGCGAACCAGCGTTAAACAGTCAGTTCCAGATCCACCGATCACAACAGTATATAACTATCCGCCAAATTTGTGCATGAAGGCTGGAAATTGTTTGATGTCGTTACTTATTCCTGGACCAAAGTCACCCGGAAATGAAATTGATGTGTATTTGCAGCCACTTATTGAGGAGCTTAAGATATTGTGGGAAGTCGGTGTAGAAACATATGATATTTCAACAAATCAATCATTTCAAATGCGTGCAACTCTTATGTGGACTGTGAATGACTTCCCTGCATATGCTATGTTATTCGGTTGGAGTACTAAAGGGAAGTTTGCTTGGCCTGCTTGTAATCATAAAACTTCTTCAAGATACTTAAAACATAGTCGAAAGATGTGTTATATGGGTCATCGAGTCTTTTTGGATTCAAATCATAGTTGGAGATCAAATTCAAGTTCTTTTGATGGAAAGCCAGAATATAGGTCTGCACCCTCCTTGTTAGATTCAACAATGATTTTAAAAGACTTAGAAAAGATTCCTGACGTAGTGGGGCAAAAATATCATAAAAAAAGGCCTGGTCCATGGAAGAAAAAGTCTATCTTTTGGCAATTACCATATTGGAAGGATAATTCTTTGCGCCATAATGTAGATGTTATGCATACCGAAAAGAACATTTGTGATAATATAATGGGGACTCTCTTAGATATTGAAGGGAAGAAAAAGGATCAATCAAAAGCTCGTTTGGACCTACAACACATGGGGATTAGAAAAAAAACTCCATTTGAAGGAAACAAGTGATGGTTTTCATAATTGATTTATTTGCTAGTAAGCTCATGTCACCTATTACAGTTTAGAACGAAAATTCACATCCATTAAAAACCTTCATAATTAATTCACATCCATGAGATGTGAAGAATATAAACAATGTGTTTTTCTCATTGGTTTAGTTTTTATTTGTGCGAGGTTTAATTCTTGTTGATGTCTTAATTGTCCTTTGGACCAAAAATACTTATGGTTAATGTGTTTTATTTTATTTTCTTATGCAGCAATGTATCAATGAAGATGTTGAAAAGGACGATATAAATGATGAAATTCAAGAGGACGACATAAATGATAAAATTTAAGAGGACGACCTAAATGATAAAATTCAAGAGGACAACGTAGATGACGAATTTCAAGAGGACGACATAGATCTAGATGATGAATTTCAAGAGGAGGATATAGATGGTGAATTTCAAGAGGACGATGTAGATGAAGAATTTATGGAGGATGACATATCTAACGAATTTCAAGAGGACGATCTGGATGCTTTACTCCTAGAAGACAAACTTGAATGAGTTGGATGATGTCTTTTTTTTGGCTTGTAGTTGAAAGCATTAAACTTGAAATATGATTTTTGTTCTTTTGTTGAACTATGTTTTTAGTTATTTTACTAGGGTCATACTTCAAAGTATTAAAAGTAATATTGTTACGTTAGCATTTTGTGTACTCTATATACTATATCTTGAATTAAAGTTTGAACTCGATTTTATTATATTACAGCTTTTATGGATGTATGGTTTAAGTTATATAATCAATATTATTTTTGAAGCCAATTATTATTGACTATATTATTTTGATAATAATTGCAAAATTGTATATTTTATGTGGACACTATAAAACAACAACCTATAAGCTATGGCTACACTTCAAAAACGATCTTCCTGATTCAGGTTTAAGGCAACGATTCTTAATTGTAGCCGAATTTGGCAACGCAACACTTAAAAAACGTTGTCTCAGAGGCCGTAAATAATCGTCCCCTATTCCTTTACTATAGGCGACGTTTTTCAAAAGCATTCCCAAAAAACATAAAAAAACGTCGCCTCAAACAATAGGCAACGCTCGCACAGGAGACGCCTAGAAAACGTCCCCTATTGTTTTAGGCAACGATTTTCAGAGTTCTGGCAACGTTTTTCAATTGTTGCTGGAGAGCCTAAATGTTGTAGTGATATTCTGAAGATCTTCGTCATCTTGAACCTCAACCTTATAAAATATTATTTGGTTGTTACCAAAAAAACCGAATTCTGATAAAATATTTGTGTCATGGGGCCTCGTCCAAGTTTGACCTCCAATCATTTTTTGAAGTACAAGAAATTGGCTTTCCTGTTTAAACAAAATCAGATGTTGTCTGTGTCTCTAAAGAGAAACCCAGAGGTGGGACAAACGTATGTCTCACCGTTGAAATGTGCACTGATGACATATTGGGGTGCAGAGGCCATTGTGTATGACTGTTTGAAGGTTTGAAGGTTGGAAGGTTTGAAGTTTATGAGTTATTTCCATGAATTTTTGAATGTTCTAGTGTTTGAGAGATTAAGTGAATCAGTGTTTTGATAAATGTAAGACTAAATAGGTCATACTGAATTTGAATTAACCAAGGTTGTAACCTCTAAGGCTCCTCCCATCACGTCCAATAGTGTTACATGCATTCAGAGATGCCTTCTCCAAGGCTGTCACCTAGCCTGTGCCTACTCTGCAACCCATGCCACCTCTTATTCGCCAATGGGGATGGCGACACCTTTTATTTTTGTACTCTTTCGCCAAGTCCAATGGCGCCTCCGTTCATGTCTAATCGTGTTACATGCATTCAGAGATGCCTTCTCCAAGGCTGCCACCTAGCCTGCGCCTACTCTGCAGCTACACTATAACCTCTAAGGCTTCTCCCATCACGTCCAATAGTGTTACATGCATTCAGAGATGCCTTCTCCAAGGCTATCACCTAGCTTGCGCCTACTCTGCAACCCATGCCACCTCTTATTATCCAATGGGGATAGAGACACCTTTCATTTTTGTACTCTTTCGCCAAGTCCAATGGCGCCTCCCTTCATGTCCAATCATGTTACATGCATTCAGAGATGCCTTCTCCAAGGCTGCCACCTAGCCCGCGCCTACACTACAAGAGTGACACTTATCATGCATGCATGCACCCACCTACCACCTCACTTACCCTATGAAATTTGTTTGCCTATAAATACAGAGCATTACATACTTCTCTCGCATCCACAATCGTCTCACTCTCTGCTACAAACTCTTTCGTAATCTCTTACAATTTCAAACTCTTTCATAATCTCAGGCATTTTCAATAATGGCTCTTCTCACAATGGGCAATTCTCACAGAGGCACAAGGGACAACATTGCAACATTTGTAAGTTTCTTTTATAGTTATACATTTTTCATACTTCTAGTAATGCTTTGTTCATCTTACTTACTCTTACACCTTTTACATTATTAACTTAGGATACCAAAAGATTTAGAATCCAGTCACACAACTACCTTGTTCCCGACCCATTGATCGTACCATATCTGGAATACGCAGGTTTTGGAAACGTCATAAAGATCTCCAACTACAAAATTGATTCAAAGTTCATACTTGCAATGTTATAAAGGTGGAGACCAGAGACCCATACATTTCAACTACCAATAGGTGAATGTACCGTCACGCTAGATGACATGTACATGTTTTTGGGATTAAAATGAAAGAGATATTAATTTTTGAAGTACACCATGGAATTTAATAAGATAAAGGCATTGGATCTGATTTAAACGCAACCAACGTGATTAAATCAAATGGAAGGCTCTTATTGGTTGGACGAGACATGTCATCGTCTTCAATCTCCAACCTCCAAAAATTAGGGCAAAATATGAATCAATGATTGGAAACTATAAAGGTTGAGACATATATCATTAGGTTCGCCTCTTCATCGTCATTCGAACCATATTAGCCATTAAAATTTATTCAAAGTGTGTGGTGTGTAATTTGAAGAAAACCAGAAGATCACCAAACTTAAATGCTCATTTTTTAATGAAAATCAAAACCAGAAGAAACATGAGCTTCGGGGACGAAAGGACTACATGATGATGAAGAGTTTGAAGCAAATAGTTGAGTATATCTACCTGTCAAAGTTCAATTAAGAAGCTCTAAAATCGACTTGGTGGGCTTCAATCAGGGAACGATTTTGCTTCCTCTTGAGTTGGGTTAGCTTTACTGAATGTTGGTGAAGATAACTGAATGAAGAATTTGATTTTTTAAGGTATGGAAATGAAAAAATGATTTACAAGCTTAAGAGTTAGAATGAGATCTTAGAAGAGGTATTTTGGCTATCAAAAGTTTAGGAAATAAAGTGAGGAGCATCCTCTATTTATTTTGAAGTGAATGGTGATGATCATTGAGAAAATTTGGTGCTCAATTCTTGCAAAGCAAGTTTATCAGTGAGGTGTTAAATGTGTGACTTGCACATGGCCAAAAATCACTCTAATCATGCGTTCTAAGATTAAAAAAGCTTCTGGAAACTTGCTAAGGATGATTAGTTATAAAAACACACGCTTACAAGGCTTGGAATTGAGAATTAAGTGAGTTTCAAAACTAATCATCGAGCAAAATTTCAATCCAAGTGAGCTTATTCAAAAATATGGGGCAAGCAATCCATGAGGCTTTATGACATGATTCTATTTGTGATTGAATGGACTTTCCATAAGATTTACAATGTGAAAAGAAAGTTTCCTTTTGGAAATTTGAGTCAGAAGTTATGCAACTTTGAAATTGGCAAAAACAATATGCATTTTACTTAGGAAAAATTCACTTCATGAGGGCTGAAAATGACCTGTAATGTTCCTTTCAATTCAATGACCTTCCAATCATTTTTAAGCCTTGCTCCTTGAATCAAACTTGTAGAAAACATCCCCAAGATTATGGTAGAAAAATAATTAACTTCAAATGATTAAAATTGATCAAGTTATGATCCTTGAAAGTTGGAAAAAAGTCACTTTGTAACTAGTAAAGATTTCACTAAGTCCACATATGACCTATAATGTAATCAAGTTTTTGATGATTCTCCAAGCATAATTGGCTCTTGTCACGTAAAGGGAAGTTGTTTGGGATAATGAGAAGAGTCTATAGCAAAAAGAATCACTTTAAAATTTTAAAATTGAGAGAGTTATGCACTTGTGACCATAGAATCAAGAGCTTGCCAAGTTAGGTCAAAAAACTTGAATCAACTTTCAATCTTTCGAACTTTGCTTGCAATCTAAGGCATGATGAAGCACAAATGGCCTTGAAATGATGTTCTCTTAAAGAAAACTTTATAATGAGACTCATATCTTGATGAAACTTATTGAATAAGGCATGGAAATAAACATATGAGCCTATGAAGTTTCTTGATAAATCAAACAACAAAACATTGAGATCAAACTGACCACATGAGGTCTAGAGATGCTTAAGATATGACATTTTGATGAAATTTACCACACGAGGTTGAGAGATGCTTAAGCTTTTAAGGTTCAATGAATGATCAATTGACTGAGGACTGATTCTCAAAACCCAGCTTAGGAGATGAGATGGATGCACTTGGCTCAACACCTACAATGTACAAAACACAAAAGAGAAACAAAACATCTTTTGGATTTTGGTTAGAGATTAGTAAACCTAAAGCAATAAACAAAAAAAAAACAAAAGGGAGCTAGGTGATACCTCAAAGGAAAACTTAAAGAAGAGATAGCAAAGATAAGAGGCAACCCAAGGTTATGATCTTGATGTGATGCATGATGCAAAATGATGGGAGATCTTAGGGGTAAAAATTATGGTATAACAATAACACCCCTGAAAATTTATAAGATAATAGATACCACAATCATATATATAGTCCAAAAGCTAACGATAAGCATCAAAATATTCTCAATCTCTGAAGAATCAAAAGGCAAATCATAAATGGTAAACATGAAACTTTCGCTAAAACGGCCAACACTACGCCAAATAAGCTATTTAATAGCGCTTTTTTTTGTTTTTGATAGCACTTAAAAGTGCTATTAACCGCGCCACTATTGTAAATATTTCTTATTTAATAGCACTTTAAAAGCGCTATTAAAGTACCAATTTATAATAGCGTTTTAATTAAAGTGCTATCAAAGTCAGTATTTTGCATGTTTTTTGTTTGTTTTTTTATAGCACTCTAAACAAAAAGCGCTAATATATAACATATGTTTGATAGCGCTTTCAAATAAAGTGCTAATAAATGGTACATATTTGGTACAATATTTTTAATAAGTACAGTACAATATTTTTTCTTACACAATCATTTTTTTGGGTGTAAATATAAAATAACTATATTCAATTCAACACAAATAACGCTTTAAGTTACTCATTGCATATATATTATGATCCATCAAATACCAAATAACATTTTAAATTACCAAATCCTATTGTTTCCAAATATCATAACATATAGAATATTAAGAGGGCGTTTGCATAGCCAAATTTGTAGATGTCCATCTATGAGTACTTCAATCCAAATCCAAAAACATACAATCAAATTCTCTAAACAAAACACCAAAAAAATAAGAAAGGATAACAAAACAATCCCATGTAGTAACCACCTTCATGATCCAAAAGCGTTGAACTCATAGATACAATCACATTGATCCACAACTCTTTGAACATTCTCATTATCAATCACCCCGCTCTTATTGACACGGGCAGCCTTCCACACTTGACTACGGTTTATCTCACCAACTTCTGACTCTTCTACCTGTATATATATTTTTACAAATTAACATAGCAATTAAATTTTTTTATAATATTGTATAGTACATTTATACACATACTTACCATATCAGCTTCAAGACGAGCACACCCTAAACGTGACTTTCTATAGGGATGTTGAGGATTTAACGCTCTTTCTCGATTCTCATCACTAACTTTCTGCATTTATTATAAAAAATGCATCCCACAACACTATCACTAATACTATAATCATGCAAAACTTTAAGGATCCATATCCAAGTGATAAAAGTATTACCTGAAACAGTGTTTTTATATTATCTATATCTATATGAACCCGCCTTCAATATTTATAATATTCCTATTCCTATAATATTGACTAGGACATATAAAAAGGAAACGTCACAACCCCTTAAATTATAACTATTCTTATTCTTATCTTTGATTATATACATATACATATATATATATATATATATATATATATATATATATATATATATATATATATATATATATATATATATATATATATATATTGGTTTCACCAACAACATTGAAAACAAAAGAAGCTGAGGAAAAAGGCATGGCTGTGAGAGATATAGAAGAAGGAGTAGTTGATTCAAATTCTACCATTCCTTTGAAACAGCACTTTGTGTTTGTACATGGCATAAGTGGAGGAAGTTGGTGTTGGTATAAAATTTGTTGTCTTATGGAGAATTCTGGGTACAAAGTTTCATGCATAGACCTTAAAAGTTGTGGAATTGATCAATCTCATGCTGATTCTATTCTTACTTTTGATGATTATAATAAACCTCTTATTGATTTCATATCTGATTTACCAGATAATGAAAAGGTAAGTTCTATATTTTTATTTTTATTTTGATATTGATTTATTTCTTAACCTTATATATTATAATACTAATAATATATATATGAATAATAGGTTATATTGGTGGGGCATAGTGCAGGAGGATTGAGTATTACTGATGCATGTCACAAATTTCCAAATAAAATTCGTTTAGCAGTGTATGTGGCAGCAACTATGCTGAAATTTGGATACTCAACCGATCAAGATCTTAAAGATGTGAGTCGTTTTCATAAACTCTGTTCTGTTTTTTAGCATGTTATAAGATTCATGTGAATTCATAATACAATAAAGTCTTGGGGGTGGGAATAATATAATATGATAGTGATGTGCAAAAATTTTGTCTTTTAATACAAGGTCTGCCAGAAAAAATAGTGTTGTTATAGTATCATAAATTAACATCAAAACTTTCTGATAATATCTTGAAGATTCGGCTATTTTAGTTTAACATACTTCAATCAAATGCAAAACATCATTTATGTATATTTTCAGTATATCACAGAAACAAACAACGTTGAAGTAGGACCGAAAATAAAGTTTCCAAACTGGTATTATACAATTACCTCCTAGAATTGTTACATCTTGCCCTGGGATTTTCTGAAAGCCGATACACCAAACTGATCCATCTCCCTATAAAACCAACAGGTTTATTATATCATTCAACTAGTGAGATAACATTCATAATAGAAAAATAATTAGACGTGAAGTAGCTCTTAAATCGATATTGAAGTTTGAATACTTACAATATAGTTCTGCTTTATAAGGTAGTCCTGTGGTCCTAAAACGAGAGACGCGCCAGCAAAGTTCAGACTTACTTGAGGAAACATGTCAAGGCTGTTAAACACGGTATAGCCAGAAAGAGGCAGAGAAAGATTGTCTATTATAGGCATTTGATTCGGGGAAATTATGTCATAAAATAATCCATTAAATATATATATGAACAGTTTCATTTTAACCTGGTGGTAACTAAGTAACACTGATTTCCTCTGGAAAGAACAGTGCGCACAGATTGTGGAATGGCAGCGGTAATCTACAGAGAACAACATTTCCGTTAATATATAGATAAATCAAAGCAATATCCATAATTGATCAATTGGACGAAAAGAAATTACCTAAGTGAAACTCACCGCATTGATAAAGGGATTGTAAGCCTCTTCTGCAATGTATGCCAAAGTTGTTCCAGAATCAATAATGGTACCTCTATTGTTTGATGTAGCAAAAATAGCAGAATCAATCGGCAAAACTTGGCCACTGACAGAGATGCTCAGCAGATTTAGATTATAATGAGGCCTGAAATATTTAACATAGAACTAATCTTAATGTTTAAACTTTATTAATCAAAGAAAATGGCCATTTCAATACAAATAAAATTTTGACAATAACACATTTACCAGGGCTTTAAGATGATAAACGAGTATATATACATAAAATAGTTAAAATGTAGCATTTTATTCTAATGGAAGAACATACTGTGACGGAACGAGTGGACTATAAATTATGTTTGGCTCCACAATCTCACCAAGAACCAATAAGCCGCCACCGTTACTATCTCCTTTCAAGCAGTGTGAGAACACTCTTGGTGCTATTCCTTGTGAAGAGAGCTGAGAAATTACTGACATGCCCTGTTGCCCAAATCCAAATATACCATCAATTGCTCTATCAGACTTTGTCAAGTCCCCACTCTGCTGGTTGCTACACCCAAAAACAACAGGCGCCGATGAAGTGAATCTGAATCTGAATCGATGGTGAATCCGATGGCTGAAGAATGGATCCGGGTGAAAACCGAAGGAAGGGATGACGGTGGTAAATCAATGACCAACTGCGGTGAATCAATGAAAACCGAAGGAAGCAGAGGAAGATTTGACGGAGGTGAATTAGTTGGCTAAGAAGGAAGCAGAGGAAGATAATGTTTTTGTTTTTGGCGGTGAGTGGATGCGGGAGGAAGCAGAAGGAAGCAGAGGAAGATAGTGTTTCAGAAACCTAATTTTCTGAAAATGTGTTTTTTTTTTTTTTTTTATCAATTAATTAATTAATTCATTATTATATATAACATAGCGCTTTTTAATAAATGCTGTTATATAGGTAGTCAAATAATAGCGTTTTATACAAAATGCTATCTTAAAGAAGTTTAATAATAGCGTTCTGGTACAAAGTGCTATCATAATTACATAGTCTGTATTATATAATAGCGCCCGATTAAAAAGTGCTATTATAAATGTGTTTTTTCCATTTTAATAGCATTTTTTTTAAAAGTGCTATTAAATTAGGTGATACAAAAAATCATTTTTGGCGTAGAACAGCAACCGCGGAGAAAATACTCAAGAGGAGGACACAATGATGTATTTTCCCAGTAGTCACAATAATCACAACATACAACATCTTACTAATTCAATTCAGAAGTCAGACATAGACAAAAAGACACAAAAGATAAACAGATTAACAGAAATCGCACAAAAGATGAGAGTGCTAAGAGTCAGAAAAAGAAAGTTATCACCTTTTAAATCAGAGAAAGCTCCACTAGTAGAGTGAACAATCCTCATGAAATAATAGCTTTAAAGGAATCTGATATGCAAAGAAAAATTACAGACTAAAATACCATAAGCTATTGCGCTCCAAAAAGCCATGGAGAATGTGATTGAGTACAACATCCAAAAATTGAATTTTGAGATAGACAATAAAAACCTAGTTGATAGCTTGAACGGAAATGAAGAGGATTGCACCTTTAGAGGAAAAATCTATGACTTTATCAAAAGGAAGATGAAGAACTTCCCAAGGTGAAGGGTTTCACACACAAATCACACAAACAACCTGATAGCTCATAATCTGGCTAAGAATTCTCACAATTCATATAAGGGTATTTGGATTGAGGAGACCTGGATTTTTAAAAAGTCCTTTAGCGTATGGGATGTAGCCTAAATCGTTCTGTAATGTTTTAAATAAAAAAAAAAGAACAAAAACAGGGTAGAATAATTTTTTGGTTAGGAGAGTAGACTTTTATATTTATATTAAAATGTATATGAATATTTTTAAAGATATCTCATAAGCATAAATGTAATAGATTTTTTCAAAATTATTATTTTACATAAATAAAAATAAATTTAAATAAAATTTAAACATAGTTAAAATATTTTCAAAATGTAAATTGATATTTATTATTTAATAATAACTTAAAATATAAATAATATGTGGATATTTAAATAATTTGAGCAAATATATCAAGTAATTATAAGCAATACTTCAATTATTTAAAATCAAAATATCATTATTTATTTTGAGAGGAAAAATGTCAATTTTTAGTAATGAGACAAAATTTTGAAAAATAAATTTTTTTAAAAGCTAATAATGTATAATTAATATTTTAATTATGTAGAAATCAAAATATTAATATTTATTTAAAGAAGAAAAATACCAATTTTAAAAATGAGACAATTGTATAGACTCTTCAATTTTCAAGAAATTATAACGTTTAAAAATTAATATTGTAAAACATTACAAATTAAATTATTAAATCAAACATTATTTTAACTATTTAGTTATAAATTAAAAGAAAGAATTTTTTTTTAGTTATAACCTGTTCAATAAGATTATGTTTAATTAGATTTTTTTTTAAATTATTTTTATTTTTATTTTCTACTATTTTGTTGTTTGTGATGGCTGTGTTTAGAATTTAAACTTAAAAAATGAACTTGTAAAATTATGATATTTTAGAAAAACAAATTAGATGTCAATAATATTTTTAGAGATCGAGTCATTTTAATAACTATATAATTTTTTTATAGTGATAGGTTTATTCAACCAAATTTTTTGATTTTATACGATTTAGTCATGTGATACGATAAATACCTCGATGATTCGACCAATAAATTAAAACTCAATTTCCTAATCAATTCGATGATCAGTTGAGTCTTTAAAAAAATAGATGTTGTTTCTCAAATATATATATATATATATATATATATATATATATATATATATATATATATATATATATATATATATGACAAAAACATTCATGTAAAAAAATACGAAGAAATTTAATACTATAATTAATATTTATCAAATTTTATCTTCATCTCACAACTATTTCTTTAATCACATCATCTTAAAATTATATTTTCATTCTCTTTAATTTATACAATCATATGTTATTTTG
Organism: Vicia faba; assembly: GCA_948472305.1. Classification (NCBI taxonomy): domain Eukaryota; kingdom Viridiplantae; phylum Streptophyta; class Magnoliopsida; order Fabales; family Fabaceae; genus Vicia; species Vicia faba. The sequence continues at coordinate 1,463,715,761 of OX451737.1, forward strand.
ATCTTTTTTCTCTAAAATTTACCAAAACTAATTTATAAATTTTTTTAATGGGCCGGAATATTTTATTTGAAGAGGTGACGTACTATTTTAATGAAAACCATAGTAGTTTTATCGGTTTGCAGTATCTATGAAAACCATTTTCATGTGAGTGAATAATTTGTCAAACCTATCGTATTTGTCGGATTACATACATTTGTCTCTGAAGAAAGTTTTCATGCACCTTACTAATAACAGGAGAAACTAACGTGATTTATTCTTTACGTTGATTAGTACAGACAACATAAAACAACACTTAAATCATAATGCTTTTGTTATATAATATGGAGAACAAAAGCACAATTTTCTTTCTCTGTTTTACACTCACATTCATGTCTTTGCGATAACATTGTAAATAAAGGATTGAAATGAATATAACAAGAATATAGATTTCATGCTTTATTTTGAAGAGAGCAAGTAACTAGGAACTATTTACCCTACTCAAATGTCTTTCCTATACATTTTTATTCCTTTGACATTGTTGACTTACCATTGATTTGGTAAACAACCCTATCTTTGGATGTTAAACATGACGGGCGTGGGTCATCGTATGACCATGATAGCAATATTGTTAAGTATCTTTAGCATTTTGAGGGACCAAGATAATTTGTTTTAGGCAACCTTTTGATAGCGTCATCGAGGGACTATGATCTTTTGTTTGTTTTGCCAAGATACTTTGCATGCATATAATTGGCCATTTTTGTTTAGGCAACCAAATGGGTGAAACCCTAAGGAGTGCTTGTGTGTCATATTACATGCTCTTGTTTGTCTTGGATTAGGTCATGTCTATTTGTTTGATTTTTGTCTTATCATGCAAACCCTAGTTTTACTAAACATGGTATAATGCGATAAATTGTGTAAAATAAATCTAAGTTATTACAACAATTAATATGGGAGGGGGTATACAAGTTTTTGAATAGGGATATTTGCACAGAATAAAACCCTAAAACTATTACAACCCAATTGAATTATTATACAAGATAAATAAATATACAAATATTTAAATATGCAAATAAAATGTATTTATGCAAAAATGTCTTGTATTTGTTTTATGTATGGAAAAATAAAATTATTTAAGTCCTAAAAAATAAGAAAAAATAACATTATTATTTTTGAAAGGGGAAACCCTAATTTTGATTTAAAAGAAAATATATGTTCTATATTTATTTCATTTTGTCCATTTTTATACAAGGAACAATAAATAATATTATTAACAAATATTAAAATTTAAAATATGTATGAAAATAATAATTTTTATGTGTTAAATAATAAAAATAAAAATGTATAGTATTTTAATTTCTTTACAAATTTTTATAAGAAACTAAATTCTATTTATTAAAATAAAACTATTTTTATATGAAGAAAAAATAATAAAAATAAAATAAAATTGCAAAAAATTAAGAAAATTATTTTTGTAATTTTTTAATGTTCAGAAAAAATTATTAAAGTCAAAAAAATAAAAAAATAAATGAGAAAATATGCAGAAATAAAAAATATGAAGCAGGGGGTGCAAAAGTAAACCGGGGGGTGTGAAAAGCAAAACCAAAAAAGGCCAGAAATGCAAAAAGCCCAAGCCAGCCACTTCGTCCCTGTCCTTCAGCTTGCGCGCGTTCCATGTACAAACCTGCAACTCTCTATTCTTTGCACAAAAACAAAAAACTTTGCAACATAAAAAATGTAGCTTGGAATCTCACGATTTCAATGATATAAAATTCATAATCTAACTCTCAAAGATCAGGGAGAATTTCAGTAGCCCTAATTTCTGACCTAATTTTTTCAGCATGTTCAACATTCAAATTCTCTTAGCTGAGTTAAAATAAATGACAACTATGCATATGTACAACTTCACCATGCTAGAGACTACATTTTTGCTTCACAACTCGTGGCTTGAGGATGCTTAAATAACGAGATAGTGATTTGAAAAATACCTCCTTCAGCTGGATTTGGATATGGCAATGTGGGGACTTTGAGTGAGGCCTGAGGATCGTGTGAGCGTCCTTTAAGTTCCCTCAAGCTTTTCCAATGCTTAGCTTATCTTATGGATGGCTGAAACTCCCTGTAGAAGTCAAGCTGAAACCTTCAAGTTTTAAAATGGTGATGTCTGAAACAGGGCTCACAGTTGCAAGATGAATGTTTGGATAGCTTGGATGTGATGTATGGAAGGTGTTTGAAGTGTTACAAGGCAAAACGCACGAGCAAATATTGAGTTGGCAAGAGTTTTACAGAAGCTGGAAGTTTTTGGCAGAAAATGAGGTTTTTGTATTTGGGAGGGTTTCAGATGTTGTGCGTTCGTGTGCTAGCTTGTAACAAGTTTGTGAAGATCTGTAGAATGATGCCAAGCGCACCCTTTTATCAGATGTACAAGTTCTCTACCTTTTGGCCACTTTTCTTACTTTTGAAGAAAGGTTGAAGTGACCATCCTAGCAGGCTTGTACTTGGCTATCTTGTGAGCTGCAAGAGTTGGTATAATTTGCTTAATTCCTATGGAAATGGTCTGCACCAAAAGAACAAGTCTAATGCTCAAGGCTGATAAAGTTGAAAAAGCTTGCTTTATCAAAATGGCATTGTGCCCTTTATGCCATTTATGGATTTATTCTTTGTACAATGCTTCAAAAGCCAAAACAAAGCCATTATCCATTGAGTTAGAATTTAATTATGGAGTGTAGAAGGGATTTAGGACCTGTAATGCAAGGTACAAGCATGCTAGGATCTGATTTGCAACTTGATGCATTGTAAAAATGGCTTGAACAAAAGTGACAAAATGTCATTTTCTCTTCTTCGATTCTCCCTAACCACAAATGATCTTGGAGAGTTATGAGACATTTTGGAAAGCTTTCAACATGCCCTAAAATCCATATTTGAAATTAATTTTGAGATACATCTTGGAACTAGGTGAAAAATGTCCATGAATTTGGGTCAAAAACCTGCCTAAACCAGGGCAAAATTTCACTAAGTTATTTAGTTCATGGACCCCTATTCACAAAATCATAACTTGAGATCCAAGCATCATTTGGGAAAGCTTTGTGAAGAAAAGTTGTATATTTCATGGAGGACTACAACTTTTATGTTGGAAGTTTTCTTTGAATCCAAATGCATCATGGTGAAAAAGTTGGGAAAATTTGGGAAAAAATAAGAAATTTTCCATACATAGAAAAATTCTAAGTTATGAAAAATTTCAAATTAAAACCCTAATTTACAATTTTAGGTTTCTTGGTCAACAAGTTTCACATTTTGACATTTCTTGATGAATTATGACCCTTGGCACTTGATTTTGATCAAAAAGTTAAAGTTTGACTTTTCAGTGTATAGTTGATTTTTGATCAGTTGACTGGAAAATTCATTTGTCAATCTAATGCATTTGAGATCTTTGGAACCATGTGATTAGGTCAAGATGATTCTATTGGATACTTGAAACCATGTTTGAACCCAATTGGCCATTGGCTAGGTTAAAAATCAGAAATTGCCCTTTCTCAATCAAAACCCTAATTTTGACCATTTTGCCCCTTTGATGATTTGATCAAATTTCTTGAGGAGTTGTGATCCAAACTTGATCAAAGGATACATATGAGTCTAAAATGTGGTTGTGGATAAAAAATTATGAAATTTGACTGTAAATTGGCCATGGTTGACTTTTTCCCCAATACCGCTGATTTTTAGGTCAACTGTCCAATTGACTGAGCAAAAAGGTGATTCCAGGCTTGAAACATGGTACGATCCATCTTAGAGGTCCAACATGATGCATGAAAGTCACATGAAGCATTGGTGATCCAAAAATCCTTGTGCAAACTCAAACCCTAATTTTAGGTCATCACTGCAAGATGAGGTGTCTTGAGCTGACCAAACCCTAATCTTGTCTTGAATCCAAGAAGTCTTGTGAGGAAAATCTTGATAAATGAGAGGGAAAATTTTGGGGTGCAACAGCTTCCCCTGTTCAATCTTCTTGAACCTGAAGAGTTAGATTGGCGAGTTTTGTCGTTCGTTACTCGAAGGTAAAAGATGATTGGACACTAGAGTGCCCATAAATTTGCACTCGTCAAAGTGTAGTTGAGGGAATGGGCTTAAAGATGCCATTTGGAGAGGTGATATAATCTTGTTGGAGATGGGCTTGTAGATGCCATCCAAGAATGTTTGTTGTAAGTCAAGAGGATGAGTATCAGAATGGTGTCCGTATCTGGAACGCATCCTTGTCTGGAGCGTACCTGTACTGTATATGAATTCTTTGAACATTGTCAATAATAGTTGTTAATCTTATCCTGAAAAGGGTAAAATGTTAGCTGAAACACAAAGTTATATTGCATGAAATGTATGATGCAATAAATGTGATTTATCAATGTTTATGATATATAGATGTAATGTATGCGCATGTAAGCTGATGAGCTGTATTGCTGAGGAAAATAAATCCTTGACTGCTGCCGGGGAAAATAAATCCTTGACTGCTGAGGATAAGAAATCCTTGGTGACTGTTGGGGATTAAAAATCCTTGATGACTTTCTTGGGGATTACCCAATGGGAATCCTTGTTCTACTGGGGAAAAGAGAAAACTCTGATGACTTCTGCGAGGAAATAAAAATGAGAATCTTCATTCTGTTGAGAAGCAATGAAAACTTTGGCGACTTCATTGGGGAATTAAGAATGAGAATCTTCATTCTTTTGAAAAATAAGAACTCGGTGGGGAAGAAGACTTACTGCTGGGAAGTAGATTCAGGAGTTTGGATTGTCTGTCAGTCTACTGGGGAATTATCAGAAGCTATTGTCTGGTTGATTTCCAGGCTTCAAAATAACTTGTTGGGGGATTTGGAGCAACTTAATGGTTTCCGATGGGGATCGATAGTTTGAAATTTTGGCTCGGCTGAGGATTGGGAGTTTGAAGTTTTAACTCTGATGGGGATTAATAGTTTGAAATTTTAGCTCCGCTGGGGATCTAGATGATGTACTGTAGGGATTGCTCATGGAATAGCCTAAAGACGTTTTCCTAACCTTTCATTCTGTCAGTAATTATTCTTTTTCATCCTGTTTATTTGTAAACAATAATTATGTTCAAATGCATATGTTCATCAATGAATCATTGGACGTTTTTGCAAATAAAACACAAGTGTAAAAAGAAAAAGACAAATGTTTTTTTGTACTTTGAAAGAGGTATCTTTGTATTTACTTTGAATAAGTATTTTGTACAAAGGAGACAGACATCCTAATAAGAGGATGGTGTCGTAAAAATGAGAAAACTTTATACAAAGAAAGATAGCTATGTGTAAAAAATCCCATGGGGTTCCCATTCTGCTATAGCCTTCGTATCTCCGAATATCTTGTCCATTCGATGCTTCGTCCGAAGATGATTGGATTGATCAGAAGCTCCAGGTTTATCAGTGAAGATATTGTCCTTAAAGTGATCCAAAGAGACATGGTCATACGCTTGAATTCCCTAACTTTTGCCTGGACCGCCCTTTCGGGTTTTCGATCCACCGGGAAACCCTTTTTCGCCCAAGTCACCCTTTCGGGTTTTCAACTTGTCGGGTGTACATATTTTTTGTTTTATCCCTAACTTTTGCCTGAACGGCCCTTTCGGGTTTTCGATTCACCGGGATGCCCTTGTTTTGCCTAGGTGTGTCAACCTAGCAGGTCATTTATGCGTAGTATCTTTTGACTATATATGCGTTCGCAGGGTGCGGCAGGTCGTCACCGTCCATGGTGGTTAAGATCATTACCCCACCAGAAAAGATGTTCTTGATTACAAATGGTCCTTCGTAAGTAGGAGTCCATTTGCCCCTGGGATCACTTTGTGGAAAGATAATGCGCTTGATCACTAGATCTCCAACTTGATATGCTTAGAGTCTGACTTTCTTGTTGAAAGCCTTGATCATCCGTTTTTGATATGTCTGACCATGGAAAATAGCAGTAAGTCTCTTTTCGTCAATTAGGTTCAATTGATCAAGTCGGGTCTGGATCCAATCGTTTTCACTCAAATCAGCATCCTTCATGATTCTCAAAGAGGGAATCTGAACCTCGATAGGCAAGATAGATTACATGCCATAAACTAAAGAATAGGGTGTTGCCCCAGTTGATGTGCGTGTCGTGGTACGGTACCCGTGGAGAGCAAATAGTAACATTTCATTCCAGTCCTTGTAGGTGACTGTCATCTTTTGTATGATCTTTTTGATATTTTTGTTCGCAGCTTCGACAACACCGTTCATCTTTGGCTGATAGGGAGATGAATTGTGATGTTGAATCTTGAACTGCTCGCACCGGGCGGTGATCATAGTATTGTTAAGGTTCGTACCGTTATCAGTGATGATTCTTTCTGGGATACCGTACCGACAGATAAGATTCCGCTTGATGAAGCGGGCAACAACATTCTTAGTAATGGATGCGAAGGAAGCTGCTTCGACCCACTTGGTGAAGTACTCAATGGCCACCAGAATGAAGCGGTTTCCATTGGAAGTTCTAGGCTTGATCTCTCCAATCATGTCGATTCCCGACATAGCGAATGGCTAAGGATCTGTTAAGACATTTAGAGGAACCGGGGGCACGTGTACCTTGTGTGCATAGATTTGACATTTATGACAGGTACGGGCGTGTTGATAGCAGTCATCTTCCATGGTAGACCAGTAATAGCCTGCCCTTAGAATCTTCTTTTCCATCGTATGCCCACTAGAGTGAGTGCCAAATGTACCTTCATGCAATTCAGCCATAATCCTTTCAGCTTCAGCCTTGTCCACACAACGGAGTAGAACAGAATCATGATTGCGCTTGTACAAGATGCCATTACTTAGGAAGAACTTAGCTGAGAATCTCCTTAAGAACTTTTTGTCATTGACTGAAGCTCCTTCAGGATATTCCTGAGCCTCGAGATACCTTTTGACTTCATGAAACCAGGGCTGGTCCACTACTTCTTCGGTATTAATCTCGTGACAGTGTGCAGGTTCATCCATCCGCTCTATGGTGATTTGGGGAGCCTCATTATCCTAATTAAGTTTAAACATAGACGACATTGTAGCTAGAGCATTTGCTAGCTGATTTTCTTCTTGCAGGAAGTGCTCGAAGGTAATCTGCTCGAAATGTGGTAACAATGTCAGAACATGTTCTTTGTAAGGGATGAGGTTTGGATGTTTAGTATCCCATTCTCCTTTGATCTGACTGATGACCAAAGTTGAGTCCCCAAACACAATCAAAGATTTGATTCCCAAGTCTATGGCAAGCTTGATATTCTGCCATGTTGTTCGTACAGTTGAAGCAAAGTCTGGCGGTGAAAGGAGTATGGCATCCTTCTGGAGATATAAGCACATCACCGATACCATTTCCAAGCGCATTGGAGGCCCCGTCAAAGTACAGGGTCCATCGGGATCCTTGTTCAGGTTCGTCATATGGTCTGAAATCTTCAACATTGTCCAATGTCATGATGTCTTTGTCAGGGAAGTCAAACTTCATGGATTGGTAATCTTTTACAGCTTGATGAGCCAGATGATCGGCTAGCACACTCCCCTTTATAGCTTTTTGGGTCGTGTACTGTATATCGTATTCCGTTAGGATCATCTGCCATTTGGATATCCTTACAGACATAGCAGGCTTCTCAAATATGTACTTTATCGGATCCATATTAGATATCAGTAATGTGGTATGAGTCAATATATACTGCCTTAGTCCGAGAGCAGCCCATACCAAAGCGCAACAAGTTTTCTCGAGCAATGAATATCTGGTTTCACAATCGGTAAACTTTTTTGCTAAGGTAATAAATGGCATGCTCTTTTCGGCCAGACTCGTCATACTGCCCTAGTACGCACTCCATTGAGTTTTCTAAGACGGTCAGATACATGATAAGCGGTCTTCCTTCGACGGGCGGCATCAAGACAGGAGGCTCTAGCAAATACTCCTTGATTTTATCGAAAGCAACTTGAAATTCGTCGTTCCATCGGACTACCTGATCTTTCTTCAACAGCTTGAAGATTGGCTCACAAGTAGACGTTAGGTGAGAAATGAACCTAGCAATGTAGTTTAGGCATCCCAAAAAACCTATGACTTCCTTCTCAGTGCGAGGAGCAGGCATTTCTTGTATAGCTTTGACTTTGGCAGGATCAACCTCGATGCCTTTGTTGCTGACAATGAAACCCGGGAGTTTACCGGACCGGACTCCGAATGTGCACTTGTTTGGATTCAATCTTAGCTTGTACTCCTTTGACCTGTCAAACAGCTTTTGCAAGTGGTCAAGGTGTTCTTCCTCAGTTTGTGATCGGGCTATCATGTCATCTACGTTATGATCGGTGGATTTAGAACTGACTGTTTAAAGTTGGTTTCGTGAAATGTCGCGGAAGCAAGAGTCGCCACCGTCTTTTATTTTCTCCAACAAGGAAAGGACAAAAGCACAACAAAATTCCTTATGAGATATGTTTCTCGGTTCGGGAGGTAGATTTATAGAAAGGGAAGGTGTTAGCACCCTTTCTATCTGTGGTTATCCACTGGCTCTTAGATACTTGCTCTTATGTTTTCAAAATGTTTGCTTTTCAAAATGGGAGTGGGTTTGGAAAAGTTTCTTTGAAAGATTTCTGAATAACTCTTGTATCTGTCCTCAAGAGTGTTTGAAAAATTTGTTTTGAAAGCTTTTGAAAGTGTGAGGTGTGAAAAGTATTTTGTTTGTTTTTGAAAAGAGCAAGTACCCATGAGTCATCTACCTACCCTAAGGAATTAAAGCTGTGTAAGTGTCCTTTAGGTAGTGCCATCCCACCATTGAGAGGTAGGTAGCACCACCATTGGAGGTGTTCGAGTCAATTCGATTGTAGGGACAGTGTGGTCACCGAAGCAACAGTTAGGATACCTTAGAAGCTACCCTTATGTCCTTGATCCTTTTTTAATCCGAGGCAACCGTTTCGAGGCAATTGTTTCGAGGAAACTGTTTCGAGGCAACTGTTTCGAGGCAACTGTTTTGAGGCAACTGGATCATGGACATAAGGACCGCTAAGACGTCCTATACTTGATGACCACGTTTCGAAGGCAACGAGTGAGGCGTACCCTAGAAGTGGTGTGTGCATTGTGTGTTGTATTCAGTTAATATTTTTGTACATGTTATGGGTGAGCTACGAGTTATTTTTATTTACCATACATTCTTGCATGCATTTAACAGTTAAGGGGTGCATAAATAAAATTGCGGAAACATAAATCCTACGCTATTACAAGGCGCGGGTCTATACATCGCCAAAAATTACAAAGACCCGTTTTTTAGTAAATAAGTACGGAAATTAAATAAAGCGATAAACCTATTTAACTATTACATTCTTGAAGGCAATTACATAATAATCAAATAAAGTAAATGTGCGCGAATAAATTAACCGGGAATGTCTAAGGGTGTTGACCCTTTTAAGAAAAGAAATTAATTTTTTTGTCTTTTTTTTGTAATTAAAATGAAATTAAAGCTAATTAATGACTAATTAATTAATTTAATTAAAAAGAAATATTTATTGTTTTTATGTTTTTATGAAATAAAAGAAATGAAATAAAATTAAAAGTGAACTTCACCTAATTCTAGATCTATTTTAATTATTTAAGAAAAGGAATTAAAATGGCCTAATTAAACTATTTTAGTTAATGTTTATTTACAAAATAAAATAATAATAATAATGATGATGTAATTCTATTTTTTTGATTTTTATGAAAATATGTTAATTAAGTTAATTTGTTAATAATAATAAAATAAAAAAGGTTAGAAATTAAAATAATAGAAAAACAAAACAAAATGAAAAAAAGAAGTAAAACCAAGGGGGGGTGTGGGCTGAAATAGAGGTGTTAAATTGAGAATTGTGGCCCATTTGAGCAAGTCAAGTTGACTTTCCTGGATCGCCTACAGCATGCTTGACTCCAGACCATGGTGTTCTTTGCTTTTTGTCCTTTGGATCTGCCTTGATGACACCTGGCTTGTTGGATCTATGAGGTTTATGATGAGCCTTCCTTGGAGTGCTGCACAGGAAAGCCAATGAAAAAATAATATGGAAATTATAGGGGACCTGGGAATCGAACCCAGGTCCCAACGCTTACCAAACACACTGCCAGCCAACTGAACCAAGTGCACTAGTTGTAAGCATAATGGAAACAAAATAATATATGGAATAAGTGCCCTATAGGCTGAAACACGCGCGTAAATTTGAACTGTCCATTCCCCGCTTGCCACGCATGTCGTCTTCTACATTTTCTGCAAATATGAAAACATATAGAGGGGGTTTTAAACCCCCACAAAATACAGGCATTTCAATAATAGCGATTAGCTCCTCGTGAAGCATAAATTAGGCGCGATGGGTCCATTTTATTCGTCTTGTCCAGCTGAGTTCGTCCATGCCTATTTGGAACCCTGATTTTACAGTATGGTGAAACCCCCAATTTTAAACCTTGAAAACCCTAAAATGCTTTAATGGTAAATCATGATTTAACGCGTTAGAATGCAATTAGATTATTCCATTAGCTTCAGAAGGCCCCTAACAATATAAACCAATCAAAAAAATGGATCAAATGCTCATGAAATATGATATACAGTTTTGATAAATGAAGCAAACCGAGTGAGTTGTATGGGATGATTCCTTGAGTGATTGCGCTTGGTTCTGATTGCCAAAGGTTCCTAGGGATACAAGGAATGTATTTGGATTGAAATGGAGGCTTGGAACAGGCTGCAAATAGGTTTTCAGTTTTGCTTTTTTCTCTTGAAAGTTTGAAATGTGTTTGGCCGTTATGAGGGTTTCTAGGTCGTGACCCCTGTTGTGAATGCTTGCATCTGTGTTATGTAATGTGTAGCAAACAATATTATGGTCATTAAGCTTTGCATTGAAGTTCTTGATTTCCTCCATAACCAATATTGAACCATTTTCCATATTTGTGAAATTTTGAATTTTTATGCCCATAATAGGCCATGCACGAATTTGGAATGTGTTTTAAGGTGTATCAAAGCTAATCAACACAAAATATATCCCTCCATTAATTTCTTGGATTTTTATTTGAATTTTAAAGATTTAAAATGAATTAAATCAAATAAAATTAAATAAAAATGAAAAAATTAATTTTAAATCTTGAAATAAATTGTGGGACACGTGGGGGGAATGTCCAAGCTGAAACAAGTGGAAAAAGTGGGCCCCTTTTGTCAAAAATGAAGCTTCAAGGATAATTGACTTTGGCCATTTCACAAAAATTTCCCAACTTCTCCAATGCATATCTTGCTCAATTTTGAAGCTATGAACATGTTCTTGGACATTTTGGAAAGGTCTTGAAGTCCTCTAACCAATGTATTTGGTCCAATGTCATTTTGATTTACCAATCTCAAGTTATGGTCTTTGACTTAAAGTCCCTTTTTGTTGACTTTTGAAAATGACCTATAATGTTGAAATTGATAACTTTTTGTGAGAGCATTTATTGGACTTGGAATGTGAAGATGAGTTGTAGGAAATGTCCTCCCCTTCAAGATGAGCATTGGATGGGATTTTTCTGATGAACCATGAAAAAGTTATGCCTTGGTCAAGTTACTGTTGACTTTTTAGCTGTCCAAAAATAGAAACTTTTGCATCTTGATGATTGTTGAGCCATTCTTGTGAAATCATGGTCAAGATTTGACCAAATGATGATTGTGGCTTCAAAATAAGATGTTGACCAAAAATTTTGACTTTTGACTGCCAAATGACCATTTTGCCCCTATAGTTGACTGTTGAGCAAATGAGACTTTTGACTGTGCAACTTGACCTTGTGAGCCTTGAAACTTGACATGTGGATGTTTGACAATGTGTATGAGCATATGGGGCTTGATTGAGCCTTTGAAAACTTCAACTTCCTTGCAAGAACCAAAACCCTAATTTGACTGGCCTGGGAGAGTGGTTGACTGTGCAGCCCTTGAGTAGACCTTGAACCATTTGAGGTGATAACTTTGAAGATTATGGGAGGGAAAATTTTGGGGTACAACAGTTGCCCCTGTTCAATCTTCTTAGACCTGAGGATGTAGATTGGCGTGCATGCCTTTCGTGATCTGAAGGTGGAAGATGATTGAACACTAGAGTGCCCAGAAATTTGCACTCATATAGTAGAGTATCAACAGTGTGATAGCGGGAATGGGCTTACATATGCCATTTGGAGAGATGGTGGATAGGAGTATGGGCTTATAGATGCCATCTGGAGATGTGACAGAACCTTGTCGGGAATGGGCTTATAGATGCCATTTGGAACTGTGATGGATAACTGTGGAGATGGGCTTATGGATGCCATCTAGGCGTCGATCGCGTAAGAGATTCCTTAGCGAGAACTTGCGTACCTGAGAAATAAAGATAATTACCTGGCCTGTTACCGGTGTTGATCTTCAAACTCTTTATGTAGATGTGCCCTGGCTGGATACAGGTATCGAATCTGGAAAATAGTCATCAACAAATACACCCTGGAAAGATACAGGAATCGGATCTTCAAACTCTTCAGACGTGCCCTGGAAAGATACAGGAATCGAGTCCGGAAAATAGTCATCAACAGATACGCCCTGGCTGGATACAAGAATCGGATCTTCAAACTCTTCAGACGTGCCCTGGCAGGATACAGGAATCGAGTCCGGAAAATAGTCGTCAACAGATACACCCTGGCAGGATACAGGAATCGGATCTTCAAACTCTTCAGACGTGCCCTGGAAGGATACAGGAATCGAGTCCGGAATATAGTCGTCAACAGATACACCCTGTCTGGATACAGGAATTGGATCTTCAAACTCTTCAGACGTGCCTTGGCAGGATACAGGAATCGAGTCCGGAATATAGTCGTCAACAGATACGCCCTGGCTGGATACAGGAATCGGATCTTCAAACTCTTCAGACGTGCCCTGGCAGGATACATGAATCGAGTCCGGAAAATAGTCGTCAACAGATACACCCTGGCAGGATACAGGAATCAGATCTTCAAACTCTTCAGACGTGCCCTGGCAGGATACAGGAATCCAGTCCGGAATATAATCGTCAACAGATACACCCTGTCTGGATACAGGAATAGGATCTTCAAACTCTTCAGACGTGCCCTGGCAGGATACAGGAATCGAGTCCGGAATATAGTCGTCAACAGATACACCCTATCTGGATACAGGAATCGGATCTTCAAACTCTTCAGACGTGCCCTGGCAGGATACATGAATCGAGTCTGGAAAATAGTCGCTTACAGATGTTCCCTGGCTAGCTACAGGTATCGAATCTGGAATTGCGGCAGTTGAAGGTAATCACCTTTGTATTTACCTTTGTCCTGAAAAGACAAAACGTTAGTTGTATGCAATCTCATGATGTATGACATGCGTGATGTTCTCAGAATAAATGAGATTGTATGTTTATGATGCGTATGTGCATGCTATAATGTATGAAGATGTGATGTTCATGAATGTATTTTTGTCTCGGAAAATAAATCCTTGACGAATGCCGGGAAGTCGAATCCTGGGCTGATGTTGGAAGAGGAGAATTCTTTGCTTTCGCTGGGGGATGATGATTGCAAGAGTAAACCGGTAGGAGAAGGTGACTCCATTGGGGTATAAACTTGGAGAAGAGATTACTCTGCGGGGAATACTCTGTGGGAAGAGGTACTTCGCTGAGGTTTGATGATAACTCCGCTGGGGATACCGTTGATGAGTTATGTTGGGGAATTTGATGAACTCCGCTGGGGGATAGGAAGAACTTCACCGAGGACGATCTTTCTGTGGTTTTTGGGCTAAGGATAACCCAGTTATAAGCTCTGGTGGAGAATAACCTTTGAATAAAGCCGGGGAGAGACGCGTTCGTGCTCTGCAGGGGGTAAGCTTCCAGAATCTACTGGGGAGATTGATTCAACTCTCCTGGGGAGACTTTGGACTGCACTGGGAAGTGGCTCCACTGGGGTGTCTGGTATTCCACCGGGGAACAATCTTAGATCAAGATTGCCGGGGATGCTAGTTAGGAATGTCTGTATAGTCTGTTGGGGAATGTTGAGATCTTCTGGGGATGCCCAACTTCCATAAGGCTGACCGTAGACTACCTTTGCTTGGGGAGAGCGTTGACTGATTTGCTGGAGATACCGTGCCTTGTAGGGCTGATTGGGAGACCAACCCTGCTCAGGGAGTAATGTTAAGTCCTGACTTACTCTGCGGGGAGTGAGGGTATCTTGGTCACGTTCTTCAGCTGAACCTACCTTGGTACCTTGGCGGAAAGAGCAACTAGATTGCTTAGACAACTCATTATTGCCCCTGTTTCTGATGTCACCTGTAATTAATCCTTCGTTTCGTATTCAAATATTTATGAGTTAGCAATTAGTGTCAAATTCATATATCACAATTGAACATTGGACGTTCTTCGCAAAACAAAACAGGAAAAGGAAAAACAATTGGCAATTGGTCTGAAAAGTGAATTTGTATTGATTTTTGAATTTTCCTGTAAATAGGCGTTTATGTACAAGAGGCTGACGTCCTAGTAAGAGAACGCCGCCGAACAACATGGAGTTTATACAATTTGTACAGTGGAAAACAAAACAGTTGTGTGAAAAAAGTAATCCCACTGGGTTCCAACTCTGTTATCGCCTTTATATCTTCGAGCGTCTCATCACTTTGCTGCTCAGTTGAAGATGAAGCTGATTGATTGCTGTCGTTTGAACTTGGTAGTTGATACCGGATTATGGATGCAAGGTGATCCAATGAGACATAGTATTACGCTTTAATCCCTAACTTTTGCCTGGACCGCCCTTTCGGGTTTTCAGTCCACCGGGATACCCATTTTTACCCAAGCCGCCTTTTCAGGTTTTTGACTTGCCGGGTGTACAAATTTTTTTTTCATTTCATCCCTTATTTTTGCCCGAACCCTTTTGGTTCTCCGGGAAGCCCTTATTTTTGCCTAGGTATGTCAATCTAGTGGGTCTTTTATCATGCGTAGTATCTTTTTACTATGTCTGCATTGGAGGGGTGAGGAAGGTCGTCACCATCCATGGTGGTTAGAATCATGGCTCCTCCTGAGAAGACATGTTTAACCACAAATGGCCCTTCGTATGTGGGGGTCCATTTGCCCCTGGGATCACTTTGAGGAAGAATGATGCGCTTGATTACCAGGTCCCCAACTTGATACTCTTGTGGTCTGACTTTCTTATTAAATGCCCTGATCATCCGTTTTTGGTACGTTTGACCATGACATATAGCAGTGAGTATCTTTTCGTCAATTAGGTTTAATTGATCAAGCCGAGTCTGGATCCAGTCATCTTCGCTCAAGCCTGCATCCTTCATTAGCCGGAGAGAGGGTATCTGGACTTCAATAGGCAAGACTGCCTCCATGCCATAGACCAAGGAAAAGGGTGTTGCCCCTGTCGACGTCCGTGCTGAGGTACGGTACCCATGAAGAGCAAACGGTAACATCTCGTGCCAATCTTTATAGGTCACTGTCATCTTCTGCACAATCTTCTTGATATTCTTATTAGCCGCTTCGACAACTTCATTCATCTTCGGCCGGTAGGGAGAAGAGTTATGGTGCTGTATCTTGAATTGCTCGCAGAGCTCAGTGATCATCTTGTTGTTAAGATTGGTACCATTGTCCGTAATGATCCTTTCCGGGACACCGTATCGACAGATCAGGTTATGCCGAATGAACCGTGCCACGACGTTCTTGGTTACAGTGGTGTAGGAAGCTGCTTCAACCCACTTTGTAAAGTAATCGATCGCCACCAGGATGAAGCGATGCCCATTGGATGCGATAGGTCTGATCTCGCCGATCATATTAATGCCCCACATTGCAAAAGGCTAAGGTGCTGTCAAGACGTTCAGAGGAACTGGAGGAACGTGCACCTTATCAGCATATATCTGGCACTTATGACATGTCCGAGAATGTTGGTAACAGTCAGCTTCCATTGTGGACCAGAAATATCCTGCCCAGAGGATTTTCTTTGCCATGGTATGTCCACTGGAATGCGTTCCGAAGGTACCTTCATGCAGCTCTGCCATGATCTTTTCTGCTTCAGTATTATCCACGCAACACAGTAAGGTTGAATCATGGTTTCGCTTGTAGAGAATGCCATTGCTGAGGAAGAACTTTGCTGCGAACCTTCTCAGAAACTTTTTGTCGTTGACAGATGCACCCTCAGGGTATTCTTGAGCTTCCAGGTACCTCTTCACCTCATGATACCAGGGTTTTTCAGTTACCATCTCAGCCTCGAGATCGCAACAATATGCAGGTTCGTCCAGTTTCCAGATAATGATCCGGGGAGCCTCATTGTCCCATTTGACTTTGAACATAGAAGACATCGTAGCCAACGCGTCCGCCAGCTGATTCTCCTCTCTTGGGAAGTGTTCAAAAGTTATCTCTGTAAAATGGGGGATCAATGTCAACACATATTCTTTGTAAGGAATTAGGTTTGGGTGTTTCGTATCCCACTCGCCTTTGATCTGATTGATCACGAGAGAGGAATCTCCGAAGACACTCAGAAACTTGATCCTTAAGTCAATCGCATCTTGAAGACCCGTGATGCATGCCTCATACTCCACCATGTTGTTGGTGCAGTTGAAACATAGCCGGGCAGTAAGTGGAGTATGAGTGCCTTGAGGGGATATGATCACAGCACCGATACCGTTACCCAAAGCGTTGGAGGCTCCGTCAAAGTGCATGGACCATAGGGATACTTCCTCAGGTCCTTCATCCGGTCCAGGTACTTCACAATCAGTTACTACCATGATATCCTCGTCTGGAAATTCAAAGTTCATAGATTGGTAGTCGTCCACTGCCTGGTGTGCCAAGTGGTCTGCCACTACACTTCCCTTGATTGCTTTCTGAGTCGTGTACTGGATATCATATTCAGTCAAGATCATCTGCCATCTTGCTATTCTTCCAGACAGAGCAGGCTTTTCGAATATGTACTTTATTGGATCCATCTTAGAAATCAACAGAGTAGCGTGAGTCAACATATACTGTCTCAGCCGGTGAGCAGCCCATACCAAAGTGCAGCAAGTTTTCTCGAGCAGTGAGTATCGGGTCTCACAGTCGGTAAACTTTTTGCTAAGGTAATAAATGGCATGCTCTTTTCGGCCAGACTCGTCATGCTGCCCCAGCATACACCCCATTGAGTTGTCAAGTACTGTCAAGTATAGAATTAGAGGTCTCCCTTCAACCGGTGGCATAAGAATGGGTGGTTCTTGGAGATACTCTTTGATTCTGTCGAAGGCGGCTTGACATTCATCATTCCAACGTACTACTTGGTCTTTCTTCAGTAGCTTGAAGATTGGTTCACAGGTAGCGGTTCGATGCGAGATGAATCGGGCAATGTAATTCAGACGTCCTAGAAAGCCTCTGACTTCTTTATCTGTCTTGGGAGCCGGCATCTCTTGTATGGCTTTCACTTTGGCAGGGTCCACTTGAATACCTTTGTCGCTCACGACGAAGCCTAGCAACTTCCCAGATCTTACCCCGAAGGTGCACTTGTTCGGGTTCAACCTCAGCTTGTACAACTTCAACCGGTCAAACAGCTTCTGTAGATGGTCAAGGTGTTCCTCCTCAGTTTGAGACCTTGCAATCATATCATCGACGTATACTTCAATCTCATGATGGATCATGTCATGAAATAAAGCAACCACGACACGTTGGTAGGTTGCCCCAGCATTTTTCAACCCAAAAGGCATGACCTTGTAGCAAAAGGTGCCCCACTGAGTAACAAAGGTGGTCTTCTCCATGTCTTCAGGAGCCATCTTGATTTGATTATATCCGGAGAAACCGTCCATGAAGGAGAATACTTTATGCTGAGCAGTGTTGTCAACCAGAACGTCGATGTGAGGCAGAGGGAAATCATCCTTGGGGCTCGCCCTGTTCAAATCCCTGTAATCAACACACATTCTGACCTTACCATCTTTCTTCGGTACTGGAACCACGTTGGCAACCCACTGAGGGTAAGAAGTCACTGCAAGAAAACCGGCGTCAAATTGTTTCATAACCTCAGCTTTGATCTTCTCGGACATCTCTGGACGCATAAGGCGGACCTTCTGCTTAACCGGAGGGCAATCTTCCTTGGTAGGCAAATGATGGACCACAATGTCGGTATCCAACCCAGGCATGTCTTCGTAAGACCAGGCAAAGATTTCCATATAGTCATGCAGCATCTGGATCAACTGTTGTTTCACACTGAGCTCTAGATTGGAACCAATCTTGACTTCCTTTCTGTCTGTCTCAGTACCCAGATTTACCGTTTCCACTGGCTCTTCATGTGGTTGAATGGCCCTCTCTTCCTGGAGTAACAGTCTTGCAAGCTCACCAGGCACTTCGCAATCATCTTCACTTTCGTCTTCGGCTAAGTTGATCGGATTTTCGAAGTCATAACTGGCAGTAGCAGAGTCGTTACCAGTGAGATCCAGAGTGGATTGGAACCTGTATGAGTGAGTGTGTGTAAATACAGCTGTTTTGCAATATATAAAGAAGGAAAGAAAGAAAGGGAGCACAAGATTTGAAATGCGAAAAACGTCCAATGCTTTTATTCATGATATATGGAAGTGACAAATAAAAGCCCTCACAAATGAAACCACGGTGCCCCGGGTAAGACACCGGGCCATAGAGTTTCAAATTATTGTTTGTTACAAATCCAAAAACAAAGAAGTTCATTACTGGGTGACAAAAGTAATAGGTGTAAAGTCTTTTGCAGTCCAGTTGCTAGGTCCATCTTCGGTTGTTGGGTATATCCAGCTGTCAAACTCGGATTCTTCCACTTCGTCTTCATCCCCGATAGCATTCACTCCTGGATTGGTGATGAGCACTGGAGGTCTTCTAATCCTTGCCTTGTGCACAGCCTTCTGAGCTTCTGCAGTGAAACCCAAGCCAAATTTGTCAGTCTTTGGAGTAAAATCAGGGAGCCTGCCCCAGTTTGCACATTCACCTTTTTCAACCACAGCCCGGGCATCCTTCAAGGAAGCCATCTTCAAAGGAGAACCCTCTTCAGTCACTGCTTCTGCTGCTGCCAATGTTTGAGGTACCTCTTCAAAATGTTGAAAGGGGGTCTCAATGAACTCCCCGTCCATTTCCACGTACCTGAAGGAGTTGAGGTGGCTGACCATGTATTCCTCTTCCCTTTGCACTGTTACAATCTTCCCCCTGACTGGGTATTTGAGCTTCTGATGTAAAGTTGAAGTCACGGCTCCAGCCTTGTGGATCCACGGGCGACCCAGCAAACAAGAATAGGATGGACGGATGTCCATCACATAGAATTTTGAATCAAATACCTGCGAACCAACCCTGATCGGGATGTCAACCTCACCATGCACCATCCTTTTGGACCCGTCAAAGGCCCGAACAACAATGTTACTTGGTTTGAGCTCTAAACCTTCACAGTCCAGCCTGTCTAGAGCCTTCTTGGGTAGTATGTTCAGTGAAGAACCCGTGTCAACCAGCACGTGAGCAAGAGTAGTGCCCATGCATTCAATAGAGACATGCAGGGCATCATTATGGTTCTTCCCCTTGGCCGTTAGATCAGCATCAGAGAAACCCAGACCATTATCAGCGGCTAAGTTGGCCACACAGTCGGTGAATTGATCAGCAGACGTTTCTTAGGGCACGTGGGCCGTCTTCAGGAAAGTAATCAGGGCCTTGGCATGGGCCTCTGAACACAGTAGCAGTGATATCATGGAGATTTTGAAGGGGGTGTGCCCCAACTGTTCAACGACGTTGAAATCATTTTTCTTTATAATTTTGAGGATTTCTTCCATCTCTTGCTTGGAAGCCTCAACAATGGTCTTTGGTGCCTCCGTCCGGGCAGGCACATCAGCAGCAATCCCCTTTCCCCGAGCGTCAGATGACTCGGCAGCAGGGGTAGAAACTTGATCAAGGGGGAAACAGGCACACTGGCAGGTGTGATGACAAGAGGCCTTTGAATTGCTGGAGGTGCAATGTCTGGTGAGAACAGTCTTCCACTACGAGTGACTTTAGCAGGACCGGTGATATTGGTGACACCGGTACCAGTGTTGAACTCTTGTTTCACTCCCAGGACATAAACATCTGCCCCATAGTGCCACGGGACAGCTTTATCAGACTTGTAGGGGATGGGCCCCGGAACAGTAATGGTTATAGGAGCAATCTTGTGAACAGGCAAAATTTGGACAGGCTTCTTTGAAGGATCCTTGGAAGGGTTGTTGAAAATGGTAACAATTGAAACTTCTTCAATAGGGGCAGCAGGAACAACGGTCTTTTTGAACAAGATCTCTTTACTATCCATCAGGTTTTGGACGCCTGACTTCAGCAAAGGACAACCAGCAGGGGAATCAGCACATAAAGGGCAACCTTTGCTACATCCTAGAAATAAACCGGCTAGCAACAGGTTCCTCTTGACGGTCAGCAGCGGAGTAGCAACATCATCCACAGAAGCTACATACAAATCCTCCTCAACAGCGTTCACTCCATGCTGGGGCATGGGAGCGGACACATCATTTGGCCTCTCGGGCGCCTCGAATTGTATTTCCTTGGCATCAATAAGGTCCTGAACCTTATTCCTTAGGGCCTAACAATCATCAGTGGAATGTCCCGGGCTATCAGAGTGATAAGCGCAACGGGCATTAGGGTTGTACTTCGGAGATGCTGTGTTTACCATCTTCGGAGCCTCCTTGACAGTTACCAGGCTAGTTGACAGCAGTTGCGGCAGGATCTGAGAGAGAGTCATGCTGAGCCTAGTATACTGCCTTTTGGGCCTCTCATCTCTGGGTTGGTTGTACTGCTGAGGAGCAGCAGCTGGCTTAGAAATAACCACCGCGTTGACAGCTTGGCGGCGTTCCGGTTTGTTCTGCTTTCTTGGACCATACACAGCACTGGCCTCCTTCTTGAAGGGCTTGTTTTCAGCATTTGAGGAGGCACCCTTCTGTATTTTCCCTGATTTTATGCCAGCTTCGATCCTTTCACCAGTCAGGATCAGGTCAGTAAACCCAGCAGAGGAATTACCAATGAGATGATTGAAGAATGGACCAGATAGGGTCCTCAAGAACATGTCTACTAGCTCACGATCCGTCAATGGTGGCTGCCCCCTGCCAGCCAGATCTCTCCATTTCTGTGCGTACTCCTTAAAACCTTCACCCGTTCCCAGTGACATACCCTAGAGTTGGGCACGCGTGGGAGCGAGGTTGGAATTATATTGATACTGCTTGTAAAAAGCAGTGGCCAAATCCTCCCAGTTACGAATGTTGGTTCCATCCAGCTGATAGAACCATTCGAGATGAGTCCCTGAAAGACTCTCCTGGAAGAAGTGGATCCATAAGTTCTTGTCTGCTGTGTAAGGCTGGATCTTCCTTACATAAGAACGGAGGTGCATCTTAGGACAGGAAGCCCCGTCATACTTCACAAAGGCAGGCGCCTTGAACTTGTGTGGGATCACCACCCCAGAGGATAACCCCAAGTCTCCGAAATCCAACCCAGGCACACGTTGAATTTCCATAGCATTTAACCTGTCCTCCAGCTGTTTGTATCGATCCTCAGCAGGAGGGTACTGTTCGTCATTGAAGTCTGTCTCAGTGTCAGAGACCACAGGACTAGGGACCTCTCTCCCTTGGTGACTGCCCTCCCCCACAGACGGAGTAGTCCTCTCAGCTTCATTTTGCAGCGTATTCCCGAGTCTGCGCCCAGTGTTGAATAACACAGTCCTCTTCTTCTTCTTATTCTTCTTCAGGAGCAAAGCCTTCAGCTCTTGTTGTCCCTGGGCCAAGTTCATGACCATCTCCTGAAATTGGGCATTTTGGACCTGGAGGGCCTTGATAGCTTGCTCGGTAGTGATTTCAGGATTCATGATGCTTGAGTGCTGAAATAAACAGCGAAGAAGATTAAACAACCTGTAGAAAAAGGGGTACCTGTTATGCACATGATGCATGATATGCTATTTATGCAATGCATTCAAGGGTTTGAAAGTTCAAATTCGTTGTAGCCAAACAAGAACACACTTTTTATTAGGAAATGAATTATTCAGTACATCAAGGCCTCATGGGCAAAACATTACAAAATAATTAATCCCAAAAGACACTGAGCATCCTCTTTGGAGCAATGTAAGTGTTGAGAGTCTTTTCCTCGTGCAGTAGACGCGTGAGCTCCAAGACCTTCTTCTCACTGGCATGTAGACTGGCTTCAAGAGAATTTTGTTCTTCCTTGAGTTGGATCCAGCTTTTCTGCATTTCTTCCCAAGATGTAGGCATGTCAGGATGTTGAATGGTGTAGGGCACCTCTCCTTCCAAAACTGGCTCTTTGATCACAGGGAGAACATGAGGATATGGCATCACCAGCTTCTGGGAGCGGGCTCGTACCCACTTGAGATAAGGCTCCAGGGGGATGGAGTTCTTGTGCCCCAGTGTCTTGCCGTCTACCCTGTTAGGCATCCTCCAAGATCTGATAAATCTCTGGAGAAGTCCTTGTGCATCGTTATCGAAGTCAAAAACTATGTCAGGAATCAGCATATCATGAGGGTCATCCCTCCGAGCATATCCAAATTGTCTCAAAGCCAAGCATGGGTTGTAAGTAATACCTCCTCTGATTCCAAGTATAGGAACATTTGGAAACTCCCCGCAACGATCAATGATAGTGACGTCTTCTCTGGACCGAGAACACCAATGTATATCAGCATGCGTAAGAGTCATTAATCGTTGTGACCATCTCAAACCCCACTCATTCTTCAAAACTGATTGTGGAAGGTGCAAAATAAACCACCTTCCCAGGAGAGGAGTGAAGCACATAAGAACACCTCTTTTTCTCATGGTTCGAGTGTAACATGAGTGAAGGATGTCCCCAAGCAACGTAGGTATAGGATTCCTGGACATGAAGATCTTGACAGCATTGATATCTATAAGCTGATCTGGCTTAGGGAACAGCACCAACCCATAGACAAGGAGGGCTACAACTTCTTCAAAGGCTTGTAAGTCAACGAAATTCCAACACTCTTGGGCCTTCTCAAACAGAAACTTTGCCGAGAACCCTTTGATACCACTTTTGGTTTCCCAATGTCCCTTGATGTCAGATGGTTGTAGGCATAATGCTTTAGCAACCTCTTCAAGTTTTGGGTCCCTTTCCGTACCGTTGTAAGGTAGTTGACTGAGGATAGGGATCTTCAGAAGCTGGGAGAACTCTTCCAATGTAGGAACCAGTTGATAATCCGGGAAAGTAAAACAGTGGTGCAGAAGGTCAAAGAACTGGAACAACACTTTCACCATATCCTCCTCAATGTAGGTATTGACCAAGCTGATGAGTCTACCATGTCTTTCACTGAATGAAGAGTTCTCGGGAATCCTGGATATAAGTTCCTTAAGCTGAGGAGGGACCCTTACAAGGTTGACCTGAATTGTCTTTCTGCGGATAGTTTCCATGTCCTACAAATCAAGAACAAAGATGAAGATTCGAACCCCTGAAGTGGTTAGTGGATGCATATGATGCTGTATGATGTTATGATGTTATGATAAAAACACACCACAAGTATCCACAAAAAGCAAACATAGTAAGGCACACAAGTCACACAAGACAGCCCTTAGAGTTCAGGCCAGCATGTGGTCTAGGTATTACCCTCTTGAAGTTGGTGGGCTCAAACCTGTCCTATCAAAGTAACCGGGTTCTAAGGAACTCAATATCATTGGATTGTTTTCTGTGTTCATCGTTTCGATTTAGCCATTAAAATGGCGATCAAAATATCCCAAGAAAACAACCCTCAACTGAGTGTAGTATCGAGTATCAACCAACTTCGGAATGCACCAAAGTAGTTATCTCACTACCCCTAAAGAGGCCAGGATGGTTCAATTAAGGTTCCTAAGGTCAGTTGATGCTTCACGACACCACGCGGCGGCCCCGTACTCTCCTTGACTTGACTCAAGGGTTACCGGTACTCACCAAAGTGCCACATCAACGTAGCAGACTGCTTCAACCGTGTCGGTATACCCCGCACAGTTCCCTCACAGCCTTATTGCTACTTTCTAAGAAGGTATCCCCCAGATCCGGGTTAGGATCTATAGAACTCCCAAGACAGGCCCAATAATATTAAAGCAAGCAAAACAAAGCAATTGAAAACACAAGTATGAGCTATCCTAAGGTACACCTCACTTTAAGGGTCCCCAGCAGAGTCGCCAGTTCTGTGATCGGTGGATTTAGAACTGACTGTTTAAAGCTGGTTTCGCGAAATGTCGCGGAAGCAAGAGTCGCCACCGTCTTTTATTTTCTCCAACAAGGAAAGGACAAAAGCACAGCAAAATTCCTTATGAGATATGTTTCTCGGTTCAGGAGGTAGATTTATAGAAAGGGAAGGTGTTAGCACCCTTTCTATCCGTGGTTATCCACGGGCTCTTAGATACTTGCTCTTATGTTTTCAAAATGTTTGCTTTTCAAAATGGGAGTGGGTTTGGAAAAGTTTCTTTGAAAGATTTCTGAATAACTCTTGTATCTGTCCTCAAGAGTGTTTGAAAAATTTGTTTTGAAAGCTTTTGAAAGTGTGAGGTGTGAAAAGTATTTTGTTTGTTTTTGAAAAGAGCAAGTACCCATGAGTCATCTACCTACCCTAAGGAATTAAAGCTGTGTAAGTGTCCTTTAGGTAGTGCCATCCCACCATTGAGAGGTAGGTAGCACCACCATTGGAGGTGTTCGGGTCAATTCGATTGTAGGGACAGTGTGGTCACCGAAGCAACAGTTAGGACACCTTAGAAGCTACCCTTATGTCCTTGATCCTTTTTTAATCCGAGGCAACCGTTTCGAGGCAACTGTTTCGAGGCAACTGGATCATGGACATAAGGACTGCTAAGACGTCCTATACTTGATGACCACGTTTCGAAGGCAACGAGTGAGGCGTACCCTAGAAGTGGTGTGTGCATTGTGTGTTGTATTTAGTTAATGTTTTTGTACATGTTATGGGTGAGCTACGAGTTATTTTTATTTACCATACATTCTTGCATGCATTTAACAGTTAAGGGGTGCAGAAAGTAAATTGCGGAAACATAAATCCTACGCTATTACAAGGCGCGGGTCTATACATCGCCAAAAATTACAAAGACCCGTTTTTTAGTAAATAAGTACGGAAATTAAATAAAGCGATAAACCTATTTAACTATTACATTCTTGAAGGCAATTACATAATAATCAAATAAAGTAAATGTGCGCGAATAAATTAATCGGGAATGTCTAAGGGTGTTGACCCTTTTAAGAAAAGAAATTAATTTTTTTGTCTTTTTTTTGTAATTAAAATGAAATTAAAGCTAATTAATGACTAATTAATTAATTTAATTAAAAAGAAATATTTTTTGTTTTTATGTTTTTATGAAATAAAAGAAATGAAATAAAATTAAAAGTGAACTTCACCTAATTCTAGATCTATTTTAATTATTTAAGAAAAGGAATTAAAATGGCCTAATTAAACTATTTTAGTTAATGTTTATTTACAAAATAAAATAATAATAATAATGATGATGTAATTCTATTTTTTTGATTTTTATGAAAATATGTTAATTAAGTTAATTTGTTAATAATAATAAAATAAAAAAGGTTAGAAATTAAAATAATAGAAAAACAAAACAAAATGAAAAAAAGAAGTAAAACCAAGGGGGGGTGTGGGCTGAAATGGAGGTGTTGAATTGAGAATTGTGGCCCATTTGAGCAAGCCACGTTGACTTTCCTGGATCGCCTACAGCATGCTTGACTCCAGACCATGGTGTTCTTTGCTTTTTGTCCTTTGGATCTGCCTTGATGACACCTGGCTTGTTGGATCTATGAGGTTTATGTTGAGCCTTCCTTGGAGTGCTGCACAGGAAAGCCAATGAAAAAATAATATGGAAATTATAGGGGACCTGGGAATCGAACCCAGGTCCCAACGCTTACCAAACACATTGCCAGCCAACTGAACCAAGCGCACTAGTTGTAAGCATAATGGAAACAAAATAATATATGGAATAAGTTCCCTATAGGCTGAAACACGCGCGTAAATTTGAACTGTCCATTCCCCGCTTGCCACGCATGTCGTCTTCTACATTTTCTGCAAATATGAAAACATATAGCGGCAGTTTTAAACCCCCACAAAATACAGGCATTTCAATAATAACGATTAGCTCCTCGTGAAGCATAAATTAGGCGCGATGGGTCCATTTTATTCGTCTTGTCCAACTGAGTTCGTCCATGCCTGTTTGGAACCCTGATTTTACAGTATGGTGAAACCCCTAATTTTAAACCTTGAAAACCCTAAAATGCTTTAATGGTAAATCATGATTTAACGCGTTAGAATGCAATTAGATTATTCCATTAGCTTCAGAAGGCCCCTAACAATACAAACCAATCAAAAAATGGATCAAATGCTCATGAAATCTGATATACAGTTTTGAGAAATGAAGCAAACCGAGTGAGTTGTATGGGATGATTCCTTGAGTGATTGTGCTTGGTTCTGATTTCCAAAGGTTCCTAGGGATACAAGGAATGTATTTGGATTGAAATGGAGGCTTGGAACAGGCTACAAATAGGTTTTCAGTTTTGCTTTTTTCTCTTGAAAGTTTGAAATGTGTTTGGCCGTTTTGAGGGTTTCTAGGTCGTGACCCCTGTTGTGAATGCTTGCATCTGTGTTATGTAATGTGTATCAAACAATATTATGGTCATTAAGCTTTGCATTGAAGTTCTTGATTTCCTCCATAACCAATATTGAACCATTTTCCATATTTGTGAAATTTTGAATTTTTATGCCCATAATAGGCGATGCCCGAATTTGGAATGTGTTTTAAGGTGTATCAAAGCTAATCAACATAAAATATATCCCTCCATTAATTTCTTGGATTTTTATTTGAATTGTGGGACACGTGGGAGGCATGGCCAAGCTGAAACAAGTGGAAATAGTGGGCCCCTTTTGTCAAAAATGAAGCTTCAAGGATAATTGACTTTGGCCATTTCACAAAAATTTCCCAACTTCTCCAATGCATATCTTGCTCAATTTTGAAGCTATGAACATGTTCTGTGACATTTTGGAAAGGTCTTGAAGTCCTCTAACCAATGTATTTGGTCCCATGTCATTTTGATTTACCAATCTCAAGTTATGGTCTTTGACTTAAAGTCCCTTTTTGTTGACTTTTGAAAATGACCTATAATGTTGAAATTGATAACTTTTTGTGAGAGCATTTCTTGGACTTGGAATGTGAAGATGAGTTGTAGGAAATGTCCTCCCCTTCAATATGAGCATTGGATGGGAGTTTTCTAATGAACCATGAAAAAGTTATGCCTTGGTCAAGTTACAGTTGACTTTTCAACTGTCCAAAAATAGAAACTTTTGCATCTTGATGATTTTTGAGCCATTCTTGTGAAATCATGGTCAAGATTTGACCAAATGATGATTGTGGCTTCAAAATAAGATGTTGACCAAAAATTTTGACTTTTGACTGCCAAATGACCATTTTGCCCCTACAGTTGACTGTTGAGCAAATGAGACTTTTGACTGTGCAACTTGACCTTGTGAGCCTTGAAACTTGACATGTGGATGTTTGACAATGTGTATGAGCATATGGGACTTGATTGAGCCTTTGAAAACTTCCAATTCCTTGCAAGAACCAAAACCCTAATTTGACTGGCCTGGGAGAGTGGTTGACTGTGCAGCCCTTGAGTAGACCTTGAACCATTTAAGGTGATAACTTTGAAGATTATGGGAGGGCAAATTTTGGGGTACAACATACGTAGACCTCTATCTCATGATGTATCATATCATGAAACAAAGCTACCATGGCGAGTTGATAGGTTGCCTCGGCATTCTTCTGTCCGAATGGCATCACTTTGTAGCAGAACGTACCCCACTGTGTGACAAATGTAGTTTTCTCCATGTCCTTAGGTGTCATTTTGATCTGGTTATAGCCTGAGAATCCGCCCATGAAAGAAAATACTTTGTGTTGAGCTGTGTTGTCAACCAGGATGTCGATGTGCGGAAGTGGAAAATTATCTTTAGGGCTGGCCCTGTTTAAATCTCTATAATCCAAGCACATTCTCACTTTGCCGTCCTTCTTAGGCCCGGGCACAATGTTAGCAACCCATTGAGGATAGGAAGTAACAGCCAGAAATCCAGCATTGAACTGCTTCATAACTTCTGCTTTGATCTTCTCTGACATGTCAGGTCTCATGCGACGGACTTTCTGTTTCACTGATGGACAATCTTCTCTTGTGGGTAGGTGGTGTACCACAATGTCTGTATCGAGTCCCGACATGTCTTCGTATGACCAGGCAAAGATCTCAACATAGTCATGCAACAGCTGAATTAGGCGCTCCTTGACACTTGGCTCTAGGTTGGCACCCACTCTGATTTCCTTCTTGTCTTCCTCAGTGCCTAAGTTGATTGTATCCAACAGCTCCTCATGAGGCAGAATAGCTCTTTCCTGTTGTTGCAGTAATCTGGCCAATTCCCCTGGCACCTCACAATCTTCCTCACCTTCGTATTCGGCTTGGTAGATTAGATCTTCAGAGTCACTGAAGGCTATAGCAGTATCATTACCCATGGGATTCGGAATGGAAGGGTACCTGCATTTGTGAGTGTGGGTGTGTGTAAGGGTATAACCATCTTAAAACAACAAAATGTAAAAGAAAGACAATGAGCATAAAAGGTTTATATATGAAAAGCGTCCATGATTCATTGAAATGACATATGAAAATGAAATAAGAACCCTTACAAATGGACCTATGTGCCTCGGGTAAGACACAAGGTTGAAAAAGTACGAATTTTTTGTGAATTATTACAGATCCAACAGAAATGGAAAAGATAAATTATTGCGGTATGAAAGTAATCGGAACAAAGTCTTTTGCTTTCCAGTTTCACAATCCTGCGCCAACAGTAGGAAAAATCCAGTCTTCCAGGCTGCCATCTTCTTCACTGTTCTCTAGTGCATTAACCCCTTGATGGATGATCTTCACAGGTGGCCCTCCAGCACGGGCGCGACGCACGGCCTTCTGAGCAGTTGAGGTGAACCCCAAGCCGAATTTGTCTGATTTGAAAGGAAAGTCTGGAAGCTGACCCCAGATGGTGGATCCACCTTCTTCCACCACTGCCCTTGCATCCTTTAGAGAAGACATACGAGGTACAGGTCTTGTGATCACATGAGTTGAGGATACCGCCTTGGTCGCTTCTATTTCCTGAGAAACTTCTTCAAAATGTTGGAAAGGGGTCTCAATGAATTCGCCATCCAATTCTACATATCGAAAAGAATTCAGATGACTAATCATGTATTCCTCCTCCCCATGGACAGTTATAATCTTCCCTTGGATGGGGTACTTTAGCATCTGATGCAAGGTGGAGGTGACTGCACCGACATTGTGAATCCAGGGACATCCCAATATGCAAGAGTAGGAAGGTCAAATGTCCATCACGTAGAATGTTGAATTGAACGTCTGAGTACCCACCTTGATTAGGATGTCCACCTCCCCATGGACCATCCTCTTAGAACCGTCAAATGCTCTCACAATTATGTTGTTGGGTTTTAAAGTCAGTCCCTCACAATCCAACCTATCCAGGGATTTATTTGGCAAGACGTTCAGAGATGATCCAGTATCAACCAAAAAATGTGCTAGGGTAGTCCCCCTACACTCCACTGAGACATGTAGTGCGTCGTTATGTTTTCTCCCTTTGGAGGTTAAGTCAGCATCGAAAAAACCCAGGCCATTGTCAGCTGTTAAACTGGCCACACACTCTTAGAATTGATAATCCGAGGTCTCTTGTGGCACATGAACCGTCTTCAGAAATTTTACCAAAGCTTTAGCATGTGCCTTAGAGCAAAGCAGCAATGCTAACATAGAGATTTTGGAAGGGGTCTGCCCCAGTTGTTCGACCATATCATAATCACTTTTCTTAATGATCTTCAGGATTTCTTCCATCTCCTTCTTGGATGTCTCAGGAATAACTAGTGACTGAGCCTTCGTCAGGACAAGCTCCTCTTGAACATTCTTTCCTTTATTCTCAGCAGCGGAAGTAGGGATATGAATTACATTGTCATTGTTGGCGGGTACACTTGCAGGCGTAATCACTGGTACAACTGTAATCTTCGGAACAGTCACAGGTCCAGAGACTGCCTTTGGAGGCGAAATCTCTGGAGAGAAAATTCTCCCACTACGGGTAATTTTCCGTGTTCCGACAATGTTACTGATGTCGGAATTGTCCTCCTTGGAGCTTTCTTCATCGGCAATCTGTTCAATCTGTTTGACACCATGGTAGTATATTTCTCCACCATAGTTCCATGGTACCATTTTATCTGATTTGTATGGGGATGGCCCAGGCATTGTTATCTTCAACGAAGTAGTCATTGGAGCAGATGTAATCCTAACGGGTTTTTTAGGAACCCTGGAAGGATTGGCGTATATGGTTATTATTGAAATTTCTGGAACTGGAATGGGTGTAATAGGAGCTTTCTCAAACAAAATTTCCTGGTTATCAATCATTTGTTGGATACTTTTCTTCAACAGAGGACAGTCAAATGAGGAGGATAGGAAAACATGGCAATCTTTGTCACAACCTGGGAACACCCCAGCCTTTAACAAATTCAACTTGATGGTAGAGAGCAGAGTCAACAATTCATCCACGGTGTCAACAAATAAGTCTTCCTCAACAACACTGGCATTGTGTCCATGCCTAGGCATCGGAGCGGAGATAACATTCGGTTTTTCAGGAGCTTCAAATTCAACTTCCTTTGTGTCAATCAGATCTTGAATCTTGTTCTTTAGAGCCCAACAGTTGTTGGTGTCGTGCCCTGGACTTTCAGAATGGTAAGCACACCTGGCATTCGGATGGTAGTGTAGAGATGCAGTATTGGGATTTTTAGGGGCCTCTTTCAGTATGGCCAAATTCAACTTCAAAAGATGTGGTAGGACTTGAGGAGGAGTCATATTTATCTTGGTAAATTTACTTACAGGCATTTCCACCCTTTGTTGATTATTTCTCGGCTGATCATTTCTCGGCTGGTTGTTTCTTGACTGGTCTAATGCAGACTTTTGAATCATAATGGCCCCCACAGTTGGTCGTCGTTCGGTTATTCCCTGATTCCTCTGTGCATAGACAGCAAACACTTCCTTCTTTCCAGTGAATGGCTTTTTTACAGCAGCAGAGGTAGATGCGTCTTTCTGAATTTTGCCTCTTCTAATACCGGCTTCCACCCTTTCGCCAGTTAAGATCAATTCAGTGAAACCTGCAGAGGAGCTTCCAATCAGGTGATTAAAGAAAGGACCTAACAGAGTCCCCAAGAACATGTCCACTAGCTCCCTTTCAGATAGTGGTGGTTGCACCATTCTAGATAAATCCCTCCACTTTTGGGCGTAGTCTTTGAAGCCCTCATTGGTAGCCATATCCATACTCTGTAGCTGAGTACGGGTTGGCGCCAAGTCAACATTGTATTGATACTGTTTATAGAAGGCCGCTACCAAGTCTTCCCAATTATGGGCATATGCTCTCTCCAACTGGTAGAACCAATCAAGCTGCGTTCCTGATAAACTGTCCTGGAAAAAGTGGACCCACAAATCTTTGTCAGCAGAATGTGGTTGAATTTTCCTGACATAAGATCGTAGGTGCATCTTGGGACAAGACACCCCGTCATACTTGGCAAATAGAGGCACCTTAAACTTCGGTGGGATTACTATTCTAGATACCAACCCTAACTCTTCAAAGTCCAACCCTGGTACTCTCTGTATCTCCATAGCAGCTAGACACTCTTCCAAGTTTTTGTATTTGTCATCAGCCGGAGGGTATTGTTATTCTGAGTAGTCCTCTTCTTCCTCTTCCTCAGCTTCAGACTCAGATGGCACTGCAGTCTCCT
Source organism: Vicia faba (assembly GCA_948472305.1). Lineage (NCBI taxonomy): Eukaryota > Viridiplantae > Streptophyta > Magnoliopsida > Fabales > Fabaceae > Vicia > Vicia faba. The sequence goes on from OX451737.1 coordinate 1,463,747,493, forward strand.
TACCTTTTCTTTCTCCTTCCTCAGAGGTTGATGGAAATTCCAAAGTCCTTCTGGCTTGTCCTTCAAACCTTCTGCCCATGATAACCACACTGACTCGCTTCTTCTTCTTTTTCTCTTTCTCTTTCTCTAGCAGAGTTTTGAGCTCCTCCTGCCCTTTGGCTAAGGTCAAGAGTAGCTGCTAAAATTGTGAATTATGAGCTTGCAAATCTTTGACCGTTTGTTTAATATCCATCATGCTGAAATAAACAACAGAGAGATGAGGAAACATGGTGTGAAGACCTGTTTATGCATATGATGAATGATATGTATTCATGCAATGCTTTCAAGGATTCAGAAATTAAAATTTGTTTTAAACACACGTCATATTAATAAGATAGAATTGTTAGTACACCAATGCCCCTTGGGCAAAATAATACAAAATTCTAAGGTAAAAAGACGTTGCACATCCTCTTTGGTGCAATGTAGGTGTTGAGAGCCTGCTCTTCGTGAAGTAGACAAGTGAGTTCCAAAACCTTCTTCTCGCTTGTGTAGAATTGGGCTTCAAAAGTATTGCGCTCTTCCTTGAGCTGTATCCAACTCCTTTGTAGATCTTCGAGTGATGTTGGCATGTCAGGATGTAGGAGGGTGTATGGAACCTCTCCTTCCATAACGGGCTCTATAATCACTGGGAGAATGGAGGGGTAAGGCATCATAAGACTTTGGGCACGGATTCGTACCCACTTGAGGTAAGGCTCAAGAGGGATGGAATTCTTGTGTCCCAAGGTCTTACTGTCTACCTTGTCTGGCATCCTCCAAGCTCAGATGAACCTTTGTCGGAGTCCTTGATCGTCGTTGTCGAAGTCCAAAACCAAGTCTAGAATCAGCGTATCATGTGGGCCATCTCTTCGGGCATAACCAAACTGTCTTAAAGCCAAGCAGGGGTTGTAGGTGATGCCTCCCCTAATGCCAAGTAGAGGGACATTAGGGAATATCCCACAATGGTCGACGATGATAACATTCTCTTTGGATCGAGAGCACCAATGAATATCTGAATGTGTAAGAGTCATCAACCGTTGTGACCACCTCAAACCTTGCTCATTCTTCAAGACTGATTGGGGAAGATGAGAAATAAACCATCTTTCCAGGAGAGGAGTGCAACACATGAGAACACCTCTTTTCCTCATTGTTCGAGTGTGAAAAGAGTGCAAGATATCCCCAAGCAATGTAGGTACCCCGGGTTACGAGTCATGAAGATCTTGATAGCACTCACATCTATGAGTTGGTCAGGATTAGGGAACAAGACCATCCCATAGATGAGAAGAGCTACAATCTCCTCAAAAGCTTGTAAGTCCATGGAATTCCAGCAGCTTTGGGCCTTCTCAAATAAGAACTTTGCCAAGAAGCCTTTGACACCACTTCTAGTTTCCCAATAGGCTGTGACATCAGATGTGTGCAAGTGTAGGGCTTGAGAAATATCTTCTGGCTTTGGATCTCTTTCCGTACCATTGAAGGGTAGTTGATTGAGTATAGGAATTCTCAAGAGTTGAGAGAATTCTTCCAAAGTGGGCACAAGCTGGTAGTCAGGAAATGTGAAGCAGTGATGCAAAGGGTCAAAGAACTGGAAAAGAACTTTCATCATGTCTTCCTCTGTGATAGAAGTGACTAGGTTGAGTAGACGACCATGCCTCTCGGTGAATGGAGAATTCTCAGGAATCCTTGAAGCTAGCTTCTTGAGTTGTGGAGGAATTCTTACAAGGTTGACTTGGATAGTTTTCCTGCGAAGTGAATCCATAACCTACAAAACAGGAACAAAGATGAATTTCCAAAATACTTGAAATGGTTAGTGGATGCATATGATGCTTCATGATGTCCATGATGTTATGCACAAGTATATATGTACAAGCAAATCACACAAGTTCCTAATTCAGGCTTGCATGGGGTTTCATAGGTAAGTACCCTCTTGAAGTTTAGTTGGCTCAAACTTGTCCTAGAAATAGTAACCGGGTTCTAAGGAGCTCAATATCACTGGATTGTTTCCCTGTTCATTGTTTCAATTCAGCCTCTTTATTGGCGACCGAAACATTCCAAGGAACCAACCCTCAATGAGTGTAGTATCGAGTATCTACCAACTTCGGACTGCACCAAAGCCGGTCGTCTCACTACATCCTAAAAGGCCAAGTTGGTCAAGTAAAGGTTCTAGAAGTTCGTTAGTGCTTCATGACATCACTCAGCGGCCCCGTATTCTCTTTGATTGACTCAAAGTCTACCGGTACCCACAAATATGTCACACTAACATAGCTATTGCTTAGACCGTGTCGGTATACCCCGCACAGTGTCCACAATGTATTACTATTTACCTATGAATGTTTCCCAAATCCGGGTAGAGGATTCAAACCCAAACAATAGAACCAAAGTGTAAAGCAAGGAAGTCAAGCAATTGTAAGCAAATAAAGGTGATCTAAACCCTAAGGTAACCCCACTTTTGTAAAATTCCCCAGCAGAGTCGCCAGTTCTGTGATACGGTGGGAGAACTGACTTGAGGGTTTTGCGTTTCATTGTAAATGTCGCGGTTTAGCAAGAGTCGCCACCGACTTTTATTTTATCCAAAAGGAAAGGTAAAAAAGCACAGGAAAGACCTTTGAGAAGTTTTCTTGAGTTCGGGGGGTAGATTATGAAAAGGGAAGGTGCTAGCACCCTTTTCATCCATGGTTTTCCATGGGCTCTTAGTTACTTGCTTAAATAACTTGCTTTGCTTTAGAAATTGTTTGAAATGGTGCTTTGTGTGGTTTTGAAAGTATTTTGAAAAGAGACCATCGTTTAGGCAATCTTTGTAATGATTCTCGTTCGTGAGAATGTATACAAAGATGTTTGTCTTTTGAAAAATGTTTCAATGTTTTGTAAGTTGTTTGAAAATGTTTTGAAATTTTTTGTGTGTTTGTGAAAATATCAAGGATTTGTTTTGAAGAGAGCAAGTAACTAGGAACTATTTACCCTACTTAAATGTCGTTCCTATACATTTTTATTCCTTTGACATTGTTGACTTACCATTGATTTGGTAAACAACCCTATCTTTGGATGTTAAACGGGACGGGTGTGGGTCATCGTATGACCATGATAGCAATGTTGCCAAGTATCTTTAGCATTTTGAGGGACCAAGATAATTTGTTTTAGGCAACCTTTTGATAGCGTCATCGAGGGACTATGATCTTTTGTTTGTTTTGCTTTATTTTACCAAGATACTTTGCATGCATATCATGGCAATTTTTGTTTAGGCAACCAAATGGGTGAAACCCTAAGTAGTGCTTGTGTGTCATATTACATTCTCTTGTTTGTCTTGGATTAGGTCATGTCTATTTGTTTGATTTTTGTCTTATCATGCAAACCCTAGTTTTACTTAACATAGTATAATGCGATAAATTGCGTAAAATAAATCTAAGCTATTACAACAATTAATATGGGAGGGGGATACAAGTTTTTGAATGGGGATATTTGCACAAAATAAAACCCTAAAACTATTACAACCCAATTGAATTATTATACAAGATAAATAAATATACAAATATTTAAATATGCAAATAAAATGTATTTATGCAAAAATGTCTTGTATTTGTTTTATGTATGAAAAAATAAAATTATTTAAGTCCTAAAAAATAAGAAAAAATAACATTATTATTTTTGAAAGGGGAAACCCTAATTTTGATTTAAAAGAAAATATATGTTCTATATTTATTTCATTTTGTCCATTTTTATACAAGGATTAATTAATAATATTATTAACAAATATTAAAAGTTAAAATATGTATGAAAATAATTATGTTTATGTGTTAAATAATAAAAATAAAAATGTATAGTATTTTAATGTATTTACAAATTTTTATAAGAAAATAAATTCTATTTATTAAAGTAAAACTATTTTTATATGTGGAAAAAATAATAAAAATAAAATATAATTGCAAAAAATTAAGAAAATTATTTTTGTGATTTTTTAATGTACAGAAAAAATTATTAAAGTCAAAAATATAAAAAAAGAAGAGAAAATATGCAGAAATAAAAAATATGAAGCAGGGGGTGCAAAAGTAAACCGGGGGGGTGTGAAAAGCAAAACCTAAAAAGGCCAGAAATGCAAAAAGCTCAAGCCAACCACTTCATCCCTGTCCTTCAGCTTGCGCGCGTTCCATGTACAAACCTGCAACTCTCTATTCTTTGCACAAAAACAAAAACTTGCAACATAAAAAATGTAGCTTGGAATCTCACGATTCCAATGATATAAAATTCATAATCTAACTCTCAAAGATCAGGGAGATTTTCAGTAGCCCTAATTTCTGACCTAATTTTTCAGCATGTTCAACATTCAAATTTTCTTAGCTCAGTTAAAATAAATGACAACTATGCATATGTACAGCTTCACCATGCTAGAGACTACATTTTTGCTTCACAACTCGTGGCTTGAGGATGCTTAAATAAAGAGATAGAGATTTGAAAAATACCTCCTTCATCTGGATTTGGATATGGCAATGTGGGGACTTTGAGTGAGGTCTGAGGATCGTGTGAGCTTCCTTGAAGTTCCCTCAAGCTTTTCCAACGCTTAGCTTGCCTTATGGATGGCTGAAACTCCCTGTAGAAGTCAAGCTGCAACCTTCAAGTTTGAAAATGGTGATGTCTGAAACAGGGCTCACAGTTGCAATATGAATGCTTGGATAGCTTGGATGTGATGTATGGAAGGTGTTTGAAGTGTTACAAGGCAAAACGCACGAGCAAATCTTGAGTTGGCAAGAGTTTTGCAGAAGCTGGAAGTTTTGGGCAGAAAAATGAGGTTTTTGTATTTGGGAGGGTTTCAGATGTTGTGCATTCGTGTGCTAGCTTGTAACAAGTTTTTGAAGATCTGTAGAATGATGCCAAGCCCACCCTTTTATCAGATGTACAAGTTCTCTACCTTTTGGCCTCTTTTCTTGCTTTTGAAGAAAGGTTGAAGTGACCATGCTAGCAGGCCTGTACTTGGCTATCTTGTGAGCTGCAAGAGTTGGTATACTTTGCTTAATTCCTGTGGAAATGGTCTACACCAAAAGAACAAGTCCAATGCTCAAGGCTGATAAAGTTGGAAAAGCTTGCTTTATCAAAATGGCATTGTGCCCTTTATGCCATTTATGGATTTATTCTTTGTATAATGCTTCAAAAGCCAAAACAAAGCCATTATCCACTGAGTTAGCATTTAATTATGGAGTGTAGAAGGGATTTAGGACCTGTAATGCAAGGTACAAGCATGCTAGGATCTGATTTGTAAATTGATGCATTATAAAAATGGCTTGAAAAAAAGTGACAAAATGCCATTTTCTCTTCTTCGATTCTCCCTAACCACAAATGAACTTGGAGAGTTCTTGGACATTTTGGAAATCTTGCAACATGATCTAAAATCCATCTTTAAAATGAATTTTGAGATACCTCTTGGAACTAGGTGAAAAATGTCCATGAAGTTGGGTCAAAAACCTGCCTAAACCAGGGTAAAATTTCACTAAGTTATTTAGATCATGGACCCCTATTCACAAACTCATAACTTGAGATCCAAGCATCATTTGGGAAAACTTTATGAAGAAAAGTTGTATATTTCATGGAGGACTACAACTTTCATGTTGGAAGTTTTCTTTGAATCCAATTGCATCATGGTGAAAAAATTGGGAAAGGTTGGGAAAAAATAAGAAATGTTTCATACTTAGAAAAATTCTAAGTTATGAAAAATTTCAAATTAAAACCCTAATTTTCAATTTTAGGTTTCTTGGTCAACAAGTTTCACATTTTGACATATCTTGATAAATTATGACCCTTGGCACTTGATTTTGACCAAAAAGTCAAAGTTTGACTTTTCAGTGTACAGTTAATTTTTGATCAGTTGACTGGAAAATTCATCTGTCAATCCAATGCATTTGAGATCTTTTGAACCATGTGATTAGGTCAAGATAATTCTATTGTATCCTTGAAACCATTTTTGAACCCAATTGGCCATTGGCTAGGTTAAAAATCAGAAATTGCCCTTTCTCAGTCAAAACCCTAATTTTGACCATTTTGCCCCTTTGATGATTTGGACAAATTTCTCGAGGAGTTGTGATCCAAAGTTGATCAAAGGATAAATATGAGTCTAAAATGTGGTTGTGGATAAAAAATTATGAAGTTTGACTGTAAATTGGCCATGGTTGACTTTTTCCCCAATATAGTTGATTTTTAGGTCAACTGTCCAATTGACTGAGCAAAAAGGTGATTCCAGGCTTGAAACTTGGTACGAGCCATCTTAGAGGTCCAACATGATGCATGAAAGTCACATGAAGCATTGGTGATCCAAAAATCCTTGTGCAAACTCAAACCCTAATTTTAGGTCATCAGTGCAAAAGGAGGTGTCTTGAGCTGACCAAACCCTAATCTTGTCTTGAATCTAAGAAGTCTTGTGAGGAAAATCTTGATAAATGAGAGGGCAAATTTTGGGGTACAACACTATGAAGGTTCTTGATAAACCAAACAACAAAACCTTGAGATGAAATTGACCATACGAGGTTGAGAGATGCTCAAGATATAACATTTTGATGAAATTGACCACACGAGGTTGAGAGATGCTCAAGCTTTTAAGGTTCAGTGAATGATCAATTGACTGAGGACTGATTCTCAAAACCCAGCCGAGGAGATGAGATGGATGTACTTGGCTCAACACCTACAATGTACAAAACTCCAAAGAGAAACAAAACATCTTTTGGATTTTGGTTAGATATTAGTTAACCTAAATCAATAAACAAATAAAACAACCAAAAGGATGCTTGGTGATACCTCAAAGGCAAACATAAGGAAGAGATAGCAAAGGTAAGAGGCAACCCAAGGTTATGATCTTGATGTGATGCATGATGCAAAATGATGGGGGATCTTAGGGGTAAAAATTAGGGTATAACAATAACACCCCTAACAATTTATAAGATAATAGACACCACAATCATATATATAGTCCAAAAGCTAACGATAAGCATCAAAATATTCTCAATCTCTAAAGAATCAAAAGGAAAATCATAAATGGTAAACATGAAACTTTCGCTAAAACGCCCAATAATAATAAGGATGTCCAAAAGAATGGCAACCGCAGAGCAAATACTCAAGCGGAGGACACAATGATGTATTTTCCCAGTAGTCCTGATAATCACAACATACAACATTTTACTAATTCAATTCATAAGTCAGACATAGAGAAAAAGACACAAAAGATAAACAGATTAACAGAAATCGCACAAAAGATGAGAGTGCTAAGAGTCAGAAAAAGAAAGTTATCACCTTTTAAATCAGAGAAAGCTCCACTAGTAGAGTGAACAATCCTCATGAAATAGTAGCTTTAAAGGAATATGATATGCAAAGAAAAATAATAGACTAAAATACCATAAGTTATTGCGCTCCAAAAAGCCATGGAGAATGTGATTGAGTACAACATCGAAAAATTGAATTTTTAGATAGACAACAAAAACCTAGTTGATAGCTTGAACGGAAATGAAGAGGATTGCACCTTTAGAGGAAAAATCTATGACTCTATCAAAAGGAAGATGAAGAACTTCCCAAGGTGAAGGGTTTCACACACAAATCACACAAACAACATGATAGCTCATAATCTGGCTAAGAATTCTCACAATTCATATAAGGGTATTTGGATTGAGGAGACCTGGATTTTTAAAAAGTCCTTTAGTGTATGGAATGTAGCCTAAATCGTTCTGCAATGTTTTAAATAAATAAAAAAGAACAAAAACAGGGTAGAATAATTTTTTGGTTAGGAGAGTAGACTTTTATATTTATATTAAAATGTATATGAATATTTTTAAAGCTATCTCATAAGCATAAATGTAATAGATTTTTTCAAAATAATTATTTTACATAAATAAAAATAAATTAAACATAGTTAAAGAATTTTCAAAATGTAAATTGATATTTATTATTTAATAATAACTTAAAATATAAATAATATGTGGATATTTAAATAATTTGAGCAAATATCTCAAGTAATTATAAGCAATACTTCAATTATTTAAAATCAAAAGATCATTATTTATTTTGAGAGGAAAAATGTCAATTTTTAGTAATGAGACAAAGTTTGAAAAATAATAATTTTTAAAAGCTAATAATGTATAATTAATATTTTAATTATGTAGAAATCAAAATATTAATATTTATTTAAAGAAGAAAAATACCAATTTTAAAAATGAGACAATTGTATCGACTCTTCAATTTTCAAGAAATTATAACGTTTAAAAATTAATATTGTAAAACATTACAAATTAAATTATTAAATCAAACATTATTTTAATTATTTAGTTATAAATTAAAAGAAAGAATTTTTTTTTAGTTATAACATGTTCAATTGATTTGTATTTTCTACTATTTTGTTGTGTGTGATAGTTTTGTTTAGAATTTAAATTTAAAAAATGAACTTGTAAAATTATGATATTTTAGAAAAACAAATTAGATGCCAATAATATTTTTAGAGATCGACTCATTTTAATAATTATATAATTTTTTTATAGTGATAGGTTTATTCAACCAAAATTTTTGATTTTATACGATTTAGTCATGTGATACGATAAATACCTCGATGATTCAACCAATAAATTAGAACTCAATTCCCTAATAATTCGATGATCAGTTGAGACTTTAAAAAAATAGATGTTGTTTCTCATATATATATATATATATATATATATATATATATATATATATATATATATATATATATATATATATATATATATATATATATATATATATATATATATATATATATATATATATATATATATATATATATATATATATATATATATATATGACAAAAACATTCATGTAAAAAAATACCAAGAAATTTAATACTATCACTAATATTTACTAAATTTTATCTTCATATCACAACTATTTCTTTAATCACATCATCTTGAAATTATATTTTCATTCTCTTTAATTTATACAATCATATGTTATCTTGATCTTTTTTCTCTAAAATTTACCAAAACTAATTTATAAATTTTATTTGAAGAGGTGACGTACTATTTTAATGAAAACCATAGTAGTTTTATCGGTTTGCAGTATCTATGAAAACCATTTTCATGTGAGTGAATAATTTGTCAAACCTATCGTATTTGTCGGATTACATACATTTGTCTCTGAAGAAAGTTTTCATGCACCTTACTAATAACAGGAGAAACTAACGTGATTTATTCTTTAGGTTGATTAGTACAGACAACATAAAACAACACTTAAATCATAATGCTTTTATTATATAATATGGAGAACAAAAGCACAATTTTCTTTCTCTGTTTTACACTCACATTCATGTCTTTGCGATAACATTGTAAATAAAGGATTGAAATGAATATAACAAGAATATATATTTCATGCCTTGTAAACCTTATATATATATATATATATATATATATATATATATATATATATATATATATATATATATATATATATATATATATATATATATATATATATATATATATATATATATATATATATATATATATATATATATATATATATATATATATATAAATATATATATATAAATATATATATATATATATATATATATATATAAATATATATATATATATATATATATATATATATATATATATATATATATATATATATATATATATATATATATATATATATATATATATATATATATATATATATATATATATATATATATATATATATATATATATATATATATATATATATATATATATATATATATATATATATATATATATATATATATATATATATATATATATATATATATATATCTTATTTAACATATATTCTTGATAGCATTTTCTAGACCCAAGTACCATTATATTCCGTAGGGCACTTGTTTGGCCATGTTAG